>LR990609.1:20761418-22017779 GCA_905147815.2 Phalera bucephala | reverse complement strand
CCTACATACAGAATTAGTTGATTCATTATTTTTGATATTACCTAGTACCACCCCATACACTGCAGCAAAATAAAACAGGTAAAATAAAAATGGTTATCAAGACTTATAAATATGTATTCTTCGTCACATACAATAGCTAAGAGTCTAGTTGTAGAGCGTGTTCGATAAAATTGTGAAAACCAAGTATAAACAAAATATTTGATTATTACTTAGATTAAAAAAAAAAACTCCAAGTGCACTTCAGAGGCCTATGCCCAGAAGTGGACTGCTATAGCCTGATAATTGCGAATAAAAGCAAAAAAAAACTGCAAGTAATTTGAAATACTGAGGTAGGGAATTACGACCTCGCGTTGTTATTGGCTTTCATTTCTATTCGATGTTCCTTCTCTTTATTACTTTTGTCATGTCCATAGACATTATTGTCGTTTGGTTGTGTGGGCTTAACGTAAACATTTTTTTTTCTTTCGTCTTTCTTTTCATCGATATATTATTTGTACTAGATTTAAGGTGAATGGCAATAGTCTCGCCCCCTATTTAATGGGACATAACATCGTCGGCGAAAAGTGGGGGTACTCAGTACACCTCTGTCACCCCAGCTTGGGGAATATAGACGTGACGGTGTTTGTTTATTTTTTTATTTATTAAGGTAAACGTCTGAAAAACAGCCTGGAAAATAAGAACACGTCCATGGCCGTGGTCTTATTTCGATTTAGATCGATCCCACCATAGCCAACGTGAGGACGCATTAAAATGCTACAGTTTCCTAAATGTACCACAATAAACATATAATAAAATAATAATAATAATATATTATAGCAGTGATAGCCTAGTGGTTAGACCGTTGGACTGCAAAGTCAGAGGTCTCGGGTTCAAACCCAGGCACGCACCTCTGTCTTTTCGAAAGCATGTGCGTATTTAAAATTAATTATCACTTGCTTTAACGGTGAAGGAAAACATCGTGAGGAAACCTGCATGCCTAAGAGTTTCTCGAAGGTGTGTGAAGTTCGCCAACCCGCACTGGGCCAGCGTGGTGGACTATGACCTAAACCCTCTCAGTTTGAGAGGAGGCCCGTGCCCAGCAGTGGGACAGTTTCTTAACAGGGCTAATATTATAATAAACATATGAGGTCATTAATAATTTAAAACTAATTCTACAGTTAGAGTGACGGACGATTTAGCGCAGTGGTTAAGAGCTTAAGCCACTTCGCTAACTGTGTCTAATAGTCGCGGGTTCGAATCCCGCACTGGACAAATCTTTGTGTGATCCACAAATATTTGTATCGGTCTGGGTATTTGTGTATGTGAATTTTCATGTTTGTAAATGCAACCACGGCACAGGAGTAAATCCTAGTGTGGGGTTGCGTTTTGCAAAAAAGAAATAAAGAAAAAAGTTGCCAGTTACGAGTAGTTGTAATGGCGTAAGTTTATCCCATGTTTATCCAATAGCAGACGTTTTTTGGCTGTCATTTTGTTCATGTCTCCCTCCCGTGACCATGGGTGCTGCAAAGCACTCGAAACGTCGGGAACTAAAAATCAAAAATAAACTGCGATAAAATCCGTAAAATAGTTTTATTACATGTCTTACTAACTGAAGATGTACAGGGACTAATAACGTTGACGGCACATAATCATCTATATGGTCTATTTACAGCCGTACAAGGATCTTTTGGCCTACGGCTAACATCGGAACTAAGACTGTATGAAATTTTGCTTCACGACAATCGCAGAGTAACCGTTTGCTATAAATTTTTGTTTTAGGTAGTAACCGTGACCCACCTATGAAATATCTCTTTGAAAGTAGAAAATTTTATGATCCTTTTATGATCATCACAAATTGTTATGATCCACGGGCCAAAAGATCCTTGTCGTACTGTATCTATATAATCAAATAGGCGTAGGATAAAAACGCAGAGTTCCAACAAGTTCTTTCGTTAGAGACATCTCTGGCTTCCTCCACTGTCACAGTTTTTGACATATGCTCATATTCATAATCGTCTAATACCAAAATTATATTACTATGCACGGTGTGCCGATACAAACCCCCACCCCCCGCCTCCTTCGGTGCCCGGAAAGCATTTGCCAACCCGGGCATAACTGCAACCCCTATCACAGAGCACGTATAAGTACTGCGTAGTAATACGTACCCTATTACGATTATGAAATTTGAAACGGGTTGGCGAGTATGTTAGAACGAGTCTAACGACGTTTAATTGGTACGAATTCATTTAGTACCGAACTCATCGGAATAAAAATTGAATTTAAAAAGTTTTTTGAAATAAACAAGCTTTTATAACAAAAACACAACAAAGATAGCTTGTTTAGTTGAAGAGTTCCTATAGCTTCCCTCCGGCTCCATCATCAGCACTTGGACACCATGCCGGTCTAAAGTGCTCGTCAAGACACATCCAACGAGTTCAAAAGCGGCAGGGTTATATTGAGTAGTTGAACGGTTCCATTGGTCACCTCTCGACTTTATCATCATACTCTGAATACTATCTGGTTGTATAGTATTTGTTAATACTAATTTAATAAGCCTAAACACGAGGGGGTTACGTGGTATATGTCACATATTCCTATGGCTACCTTGAGATTCCATTATCAGACCAACTCCATGCTACCATAATATTGCATTGCCACTGAACTTATATACGTATGCCAAATTTCATCTCAATCGTATCCGATACGGATATCCCCGTAAGTAATTTCAAAATGGGACACAAGATTTGAACCAGAAAGACAGACAGACACACATACGAACATTTCAAGTTAAATAAAAGTTTGTAAAAATAGTTTAAAATCGATAGCAAAAGTACGCAACAGGCAAACACGTAGACAAGAAGGTAAGTTGATAAAAACATGGTAATAATTAGGTGGTTGAGCTTGATTTCTGTGTATTAGCTATCTTATTTTATTTATTGTATAGTAAAACGAAATCTATCTTATACGAATGTATACGTATTTCCGAAGCAGTGGCAGTTTTATCAGCACCTGCATTTTACTTAAGCTATTAGACCTTTTATATTACAGGACGAACCTATTGGTATAGTCCAGTATATACCAGTCAAATCCGAACTGCTGTTGTTATTTTTTTTGTGTATTAGAAATCGTTAACAATGTTCTAATCTGGGATTCGAACTTAGGACCTGTAGTCACTAGCTGCTTCATGCGCTACTAAACTAACGATGGAGGTTTTTTTATGTACCAAATTTAATTGACGGACGATTTAGCGCAGTGGTTAAGAGCTTGAGCTGCTCCGCCCACTGTGTCGAGTAGTCGCGGGTTCGATTCCCGCACGGGACAAATCTTTGTGTGATCCACAATTATTTGTTCCGGTCTGGGTATTTGTTTGTGAATTTTCATGTTTGTAAACGCACCCACGACACAGGAATAAATCGTAGTGTGGGGCTATAAAAAAAAAAATATATATATATATATATATATATATATATATATATATATATATATATATATATATATATATATATATATATATAGGTTATATATTATTTTGTACAATCGGCGCGACGGCAAACGTCTCGACCGAACGTAGCCGAGCGCTTGCGACGCGCTCCGTCGGCTATTTGACCGAACCATTAATGTGGTAGTCGTTAAGCTGAGTTGGAAGTTTTGTAGGCGGCTTGATACGTTCCATCAGCAGGTGGAGTATGACCTAATCTCTCTCACCCCGATTTGTGAGAGAAGGCCTTTGCCCAGCAATGGGAAAGTTTAGGCTGATATTATTATATGTGAATGAGGCTTGATGAACAAAAACTGGACTATTGACAATTTATATAATTATTATTTTTTCATAAATTCATTGCAAACGCAGACTAGTTAGTTAAGTTCACCTGACCGCCAACTAGTTCAGTCTAAATTAAAGTTATTGAAACGGTACCTTGACGGTGAATGAAACTTTGGCGGAGCAAATGAAAGTATCGGCAGAACGAACTTTATGAACTGTCGTGATTCAGGTTTTATTGCTAGTTACCAACTGTCTTGTTCCTTGTCAAATATGTCTTAACATTTTTTTAGTTTATTTCGGTCCTTACTCACAAATTCTTTAAGAAGAAACTTCAGAAAATATTTGTAATGTTATAATGGACTCTTTAATAGTATTCATGTACCTATATAGTAGTGATAAACCACGCCACATCGTTGCAGTATTTTTTTAAAAGTATATTGCTGAAATCCGTGTAATTATACCTATGTATCTATATTATCATACCAGATCCTTGCAGGGTATGCGGAGGGCCTTTAGCCATGGCCACTTTTCTACAGAGACCCAACCACGAAGTAGAGGTTAAACGTGTGAATAAATCATCACTCATTACCAGACTCCAGACAATAGAATGAAACTATGATTTTTTTTTTCAGTAAAATCACACGTGGTCCGTTATACGGTACACGGTATTAGACCATGTGCAGTCTTCACTTATTCACTATACAAATCTACAAAACCGAGATGGTAACCCAAATCAGACCATATTTTCTTAAACATAACACTAATTTTTCGTTTGCAGGTAAATACAGGGGTACTAATAACTTCGTAGGACTGTATAACTGACATCAACAAGAACTTTTGTTTTGAGATATTCTAGATGTTAGCGAAAATAAATCAGCTATTCCATACATCTTGTATTGGATATTTTTCTATAAGACAAAGGATCTTTTCTATCTATCTTTATCATTACCCTAGATTCCTTGCAGAGTAGGCAGAGAATACAGAATTCTGACAGGTTCTTTCTTTTAGATCTCTCTGTCTTTCTCCGCTCTCACATTTTTCTCGCTAAAATACAGACATTTATCGCTGATAACTAAATGTTATTGCTGAATTTAAAAACCTTAGAACTAAACTAAACTTAAGTAATTCAGTACTGCGAAGTTATTAGTGTTTAACAAGTAACCTTGTATATGCATAAGCAAACGATTATGGGACGGCATTCAGAGCTATTGGGGTGTATACACTTAACCTCATCCAATCAGGCAGCTTGAATAGCCTTCTCGGCTTGCATTCAGGTATTTCCAATGAACGCTTTGTGTAGCCTCCGTGGATATACAAGTAGTCTTAGCGCAGTCTGATCGGCTTGTACCACGAAGCAAACGCGACATTTCGAGGGCTGTAGATAGAAAATTATGCATTTCTATTGAAATTTAGACGGACGGCTTATTTCTGAAGCTTGAGTCGTTTCACCTACTGAATAAGGTAGTCGTGGTTACGATCCCTACAAGGGCTAAATTTGTGTGCCCCACATATAATTTTTCCGAATGTTTGTTTGTAAACGCTCCCACAACAGCAATAATTACTAGGGGGCTACGATTTTTTAAAAAATAAATATGGAGATTCAGTGCCAGAATGTGCCAGTGTGGTCAGAATGATCAACTTGTGTTGTGATCCGTTAATTTACTAGTAAACTAAGAAATTATGAATGAAGCGAATGTTTTAATGCGTGTGTCAGCGTTTTTTAAAGCCTTTTTGATTAAGATTTTAATATTAACGTTAACAGAGGTGGAGCATTTCAAAATGTCCAGAATTTATCCATATGTCATTTACTAGACCTCATTCAGTTGATAATGTTAATGAACAAGTCAATACCATCATTTTTTTCAGTAAATGAAAAAAGTTAGTAGTGAAATAACTATATATTTATATCATCACGTTATATCCCTTGCAAAGAGTACAGAGTTCCAACAGGTTCTTTCTTTACAGACCTCTCTGGCTTCTTCCACTCTTATGGTTCGTCTCATACACGCTCGCCGGTAACGGAGACTCTTGACTTGCCTTTCAGATAAGATACGGTATATTTCGTCATGGCAAGATAGTCTAGGTTTAGAGAAATAACTGTAAGAAATAAATCGTGATGAATAAGGGATCTGGCGTGAGGTTATAGATAGATAGATAGATAGAATAAATCGTCGTGAAATGGAAAGCACTTTTCAATGTTTATCTAAACGTATGGAGCCCTGAAACGCGGTTTCGACGTTTACATTTTAATAAGCTATTGAGGTTGTTGTTGTTATTGAGAGAGATTTATGTGAATACTAGTATCTACCCGCGACTTCGCGCGCGTTGACTACAGACAGGAACCTTACACTTTTCCGGGCTAAAAAATCCTATGTGTTAATTCAGGTAATAAAATATCTGTGTGCCAAATTTCATCCAAATCCGTTCACAGTTGAACGGATTTTTGCGTAATTGAGTAACGCACATACAAACATTTATATTTATAATATTAGTACGTTAAATAAAACTCGTTTTCTGATTTTTTGCTGTTTATTTTTGATTCTCGAGTTTCAAAACGTCGGGAACTTAAAAATTGCTATAAAATCAAAAAAATACTATTTTTATTTTATGTCAATAAGCGAGATATAAACCTAAAGCAATAAGATAAACCTTTCCTAGTTATTCGTACTTAGATCGACAATGAAATAGGATGACATGGAAAGGACGAGTGTAGAATCTGATGGTATTATTTTTTCCAAAATAGGATATAACCCTTTCTGAAAGTCACTCCACAGCTGTTTTAATCAAAGTGTTTCCGGTCAAGTCAAATTCCGGTATTATAAAATCAATATACAAAGTTATATTTTTCCTTTTTTTACAAATGACTTACATTTATAATTTATTTAGGGTATAAAAGAGTACTGTTACTTTTTTTATTGGGACTAAGCCCGCCGCACATTCTCACAATTATAACTACTGTAAGCCAGGATCCACAGAGTACTGTTACAGTTTAAAGGTTATTGTAAGTAAACTTTCTTTACAACTTACTCTTGTGTCACGATTTCCGGTTACAAATTATTTATTTTGAATTTTAAAAGTATTTTATCTGAGTTTTAATTGTTATAGAAAATAAATAGTACTTCATTTGATTTGTTGATTTACTGTAAACGCTGATTTTACATAGTATCTGATTTGACTCAATTAAAAGTATAAATTGATGAGGACGGCTATTTTTAAGTTAGTTCGATTCGAGCGCTCGATCGGAGCAGACGAAGGATTTGTTAAAAAGTGTATCGTGTACCCACGCGAAACTAATGATCGAGATTAAAGGTATGACCACCATATATTAAACCATTACACCATTATTACTAAAAGTGTTTTATTTGCTTTTTCACACATCAGAAGCGGGACAAACCAACAAGGTAAGCTCAGCAATTTCTATTTCTGTTCTAAAACTAAATGAATACTTGAAGATCTATTCATAATTTACGATGATAATATTTTAAACCATTATGTTTGAGTATTCACCTGACTATACAACTATCCTTTGCTACACGCCCGCTTATTTACTTATATGCGATTTATAATTGATATTAGTCACTTGACTTCACGGTTTTTTATATACATTTTTTTGTGTATACACAGTATGTATACACAGCAACATCAATAATGATCTATGATTGTAATGCTTATCTATATATGATCACGATAGTTTACTTGCGTGTAAACATTTTAATCTATTCAAAGCGTAATCACAAAACTTTAGGATGTATATAAGGGAATTTCAATGAACAAAAATAGAATTGGTACAATAGAAATATTGATGTAATTAATATTGTTGAGCCATGTTAGTGTCAGTAAAGACGGTTACAATAGTAATAAGAAAATGACAATGAGAAATAGTAGAAAAATTCTATAATATTTATATCATATTGACATGAAGCTCTTTCCCAATGGTTTCATATTATGGGCTTATAGTAATTATGTCTCGTTGAGATCACGAGTTTTACCTGGTCATGAAAAAGAAGCCCTTTGCGAGAAGTTAGAATTGCCTGCTCTGATTAACTATGGGACGCTTAAAAAGAACAACAGACAGGAAGTCAGGTTTTCGTCGATAGAAGCTTGTCTATTTCTGAGGATACGAATACCATCCATAGGTATTTATATCTTATTATCCGTGGCCGTTCACTTGGTATGGTCGGGTTATAATAGTAATAATGATTATTGTTATAAATCTAAATTTTCCTAGGGGCCCTAGGAGGCCAAGGCCTCCTCTCCCTACTTTCACTTACTCCAGCGTAGTGCAAGTTGATGTCGTTCCTTTTGATTTATTATAATGTCTTTGTACTTACCCATACGAAATAAAGTGACACTAGTGCAGGATTGGTTTTTATAATGAACGATATCTTTAACGTTATCTTTATCGAACTATGAGAGTGGAGGAAGCCAGAGAGGTATGTAAGGAAAGAACCTGTTGGAACTCTGTACTCTCTGCCTACCCCGCAAGGGACCTGGCGTGATTATACAGATAGATAGAGATAGGTTATCTTTAAAATTTTAATGTTCCTATATTGAAATCAATAAAGTAAGATTTGCGACTGAAATAAAACCTAAAAGACCCTCCCCGCGTTAATGAAATTTTCTCTAAATATGCCGTGCCTTTGAAGCCTAATTGATACAGGGCATAATCTCTGGTGAAGTAGTATGTACTCACTTTTTACTCTTTTTTTTGATTTGCGGCTTCCAACCAAGTTCATTAGTGATGGTTATTCCTAGCAATTTTGGATTATCTACGCCCGATACTTTATTAAAAACATCTGTCTATATCACTATGGGGTATTCCTTTTGAAATTACTATCTAATTTTTGTAAGTCATTCAAACATTTTAAAATTACGATTAGTCCCTACTTAATTAAATATGTAGATGACTTATCTGTTAATTTTTGCTTTCTGAATTGAGATAGTCACTGTAGCATCACAGTAAACTTGTATCTTTACGCTGTGGTCTTTTCCATCAGATAAGACTCGGTTTATTTGGTCGTGGTAAGATAGTCTAGGTCTTCCCCGGTACGCTGTGGTGGTTAAGTTAAGTATAAAACCAAGTGATAGTTTATAGATTTTGAAATGTTATTAATGTAAATAGGTATAATAGGTAAATAAAAAAAACAAAAAATATCTATCTATCTATATCATCACGCCAGATCCCTTACGGGGTAGGCAGAGAGTACAGAGTTGCAACAGGCTCTTTCCTTACATACTTCTCTGGCTTCCTCTACTCTCATAGTTCGTCTCATACACGCTCGCCGGTTACGGAGACTCCTGACTTGACAAAAAATATAATTTCTATTATTGGTATAAAATTCTGCACATGATCTTAATTGTCACTAAGATTATTTTTAATCAGATAACTGCTTAATTTTTATTTCAAGACATCTATTTCTATTTTTTAAATTAAACTACTTTTAATGTAAAAAATAGGTTTCAAGACCTCAGTAGATATATTCTTTTTGATACACTAAGAATGAATTCAATGATATGCAATCACCTGTAAACATTGGCTGTTTCTATAGATACATCATCACGATCTGTACTGGTAATTGGTTTCTGAGTTAGTTTTTTTTAATCTTTCTAGATACCTAAATGTGGAGCCATGAAAATTAATTTTTTTGCAAGTTGTTGAGTGCAGTAACCATTTGGCTTGAAACTGGTATCTTAAATTCATTCGCCATTACTTTTGGATTTCAAAGTTTTCTTGATATCTCATCTCGTAATCATATTTTCGTTGTAGTTAATTTTAGTTTTTTTTATATATCCGATTATATAGCCCACACTGTTATTTTGTTATTTAGATGCTATTTTATAATGTTAAATAGTGTGGAGTAATTACTTTTAGAAGTACTGCATTTTTAATTGTAGGTGTTGCTTAGCCTTGCAGCTCTATAATTGCAGTTTTACTTGTTATTTTACTATTCTCAAGATGCTATGTTAAAAATTATCTGGAGACGAAGCGCAATTCATAAAACAAAGTATGTGTGGGTTCAATAAAACAATCATATGCATCATTAGTTATCTCATATATATTGTAGACATATATCTGAGGTTAGTATTTTGTAAATAAGATCTAAATATTTCAAAGGTTTCAGGGCAATAGTTGTTGCATTTTGTACCAATATTTATATTCAATGATGCTGCAGACTTCGGTATTGATCCGATAAAGCGAATTCTATCACTTTTGGCTTGGTTTGTATTTGTAATTGTGTGAAATTGTCAGCAGGGGTATGATGACTTGATGATAGTAGGTCTTTTGATTGCAAAGTTAAGTATTGAATTAAGGGGAATCCTACGAATTCTATTAATAATGTATTAAATTGCATTAGATCGATACTACAATCGCTTGTTATTACGATACTGTGATGGTTTTTGTATAACTTTAATGTAGCTTTTGTGGATAAAAACAAAAATTCATACTCTGCTTAATGTTATTTTTTTAAAGAACCAAGCATCTGAGCTGTGGTTTAGTATTGCGGGAAATATTTGTTTAACCATTCATTTAAGCAAAGGTTCCAAGTTTTCTAGGAGCCTGCGTTATAATAATGTAACACGATAAGATCTAAAAGTAAAGAGGATTTGGCCATAATTAGGAACTGACTGATTACGGTCATAGCCAGATTACCGGAATCTAGCAAAATAATAACTTTTCTGGTAACAGTACAGTAGAAAGCCCATATTTTCAAAGCTGCTGGAGTAATTTTTGCAAAACATTCGAGTCAAACACAACGCATATACATACACATATACATAAATCCCTACGCACACATACATACACGTGCATGCACAAATACATGCATATTTACACGCATACTTTCTTATACTTATATTTCATTTATTTGGACCATAAAAGTTATTAAAATTCAAAATGGTAACACCCTATGCTTTGCGTCTGCCCCGAGATTTGGTTTGACGTGGTAATATGGATAGATAAATAGCATATTAAACAAGTTAAGTACAATCATTTTAATTAAAAAAGATCTTTTTAAAGAACAAGCTTTTGTAGCGTAAACACAACGATAATATCTTGCTTAGTTGGGTTCCATTCGACATCTTTCGGCTCTATCAGACCTTGAACACCTTCTGGGTCCATAGTACTTGTAAAAACAAATTTAACAAGCCCAAATACGACGTGGTTATGTTGAGTAATTGGGTAGTTCGGTTGCCCACCATCGGGCTTCATCATCAGACTCGACGAAACCGGACCCCAAGCGCGATGGAGCTATGTTGAGTACTTGGGTGGTACTTTTAGTCACCTTTCGGCTTCACCACCGGACCCTTGACCCTGGTCGTGTAGAGCTAGTCAATACTAATCTAACAGACCTTAACATAGAAAGGTTGTGTGGCCGCCGTCAGATTCCGTCATCAGACCGGCTCCATATTTGTCATTGTCTCCCAATTTATGTACGTATGCCAAATGTCGGCTCAGTCTGATGTCTGCGGGTGCTTGGGGATGGATCACAAAACTTGGACCAGGGGGATAGACGGACAGACGGTCAGCAGTAGGGATTGAGTGAAGGCTAATAGAAACAAAATAAGACGAATTAGAAATAGAGTAGGTATAAACGGTATGGAAAAATTAATGATTTTAGACTTTGATTATAATATTACGTTTGTGTGGTTTACAAAAGATATAGTTTTGTATTGCTGTTAACGTCTAGATTCGGATGGTTCTGTGTAAATTCATTATAAAGGCTACATTCTCGACGTACTTGCATAAATTCTTAATGCTACACTTCAAGACTTTCTTTTTGTAGCCCATGATAAGAGTAACGACGATCAAGGATTGCTAGGATGTTATGCTAGAGGTGGAGGTCGCTATTTGCCAGATAATTCAGTGGATAGGTTTTCCACGGGATGCTAGGTAACTAGCGGGTTATCTGATTGAGTGGATATGTTTACCGCGCGATACGGGATGACTCACTTGTTGTCGGATTGAGTGAATATTTTTCCGCTTGATATTGGATGGTTCACTTGTTGGTGGATATGTTTTCCGCTGGATACAGGAGCTAACTTGTCGGATTTTTTTTGTTTTTTTTTTTATTGAATATATTAAATAAAAAAATAAATAAAAAAACAATGTTCAGTAAGGTGCAACATAAACTCATTCGAGTTTTACCGTACACCAGTGTCGTCGTCGTTTACGTATTTATATATTTATGTTTCTTATGTTACTCTTGCATTTAGCAAACACATTTTTGTTACAAACAGTGAACAATTAAAATTATTTCGCATTATGGGGGTATTCTGACAGCAGTGCCGGTCCTATTAAAATTTTCAGGTGGTGCGGAAACCAAAAGTGGCGCCCTTCTAAAAAAAAAAAAATGTAAAAGCAATTATTGTCAAATCATAGAAAAGTTCGTTTAATCAGCGAGTACACTATTGTTATGTGGTGGTCAGACTGACAGTGATTATCTTTGTTAATACCTTGTTCAATGGAATGTTGTCGGAAATGTATGAAAACAGGACGATGTTATTTTTGTAGTTTTGTGTATGGGTTTGTGTTACGTTTGATCTATCTATATCATCACGCCAAAGCCCCACTGAGTAGGCAGACAGTATATATCTACAATTTAGGTTAATGTAAATTATGCGGGTTTATACATTGGGTAAAAAATAAATAATATATTGTAAATTATATATTTAATATAATAATAAATATATATTTTTTTAATAGGAAGTATTGTTTTAATTTAGAACCGATATTTTTAAGTGTTATAGTGTTTCGTACTGATATCGATTTATAAGGTGAGGTATAACATATTGCAGCATTCTCTTTCCGTATAAGTTTGTGTAGCTTGGTAGTATAAATTTGCGTTTACTGTTACTACGGGTAACAATTTTCCTTTTACTTGACGAATCACTTATTTGTAATAACTTGTCATTGAAAAATTCTTCAGTTAGTAACGTTAATTCGATTTTTGATGAATAGGTATGATTTTACAAAAATTAAATAGGGCATAGTAGTCATCTTTATATTTCTTTTTAATATTATAAGGGACCAGTTCTTTTAAAATACGCAACTGCAGTAAATAAATTCGATCGACGTGAGTTTTGAAAGTTCTTCCGTAACTTAACAGCCCATACGATATCACGGATTCAGCTAAGGATTTATAAAGCAACAAGAGTGTTTTATAGGGTATCTTGTATTTTATTATGGAAAATATGCCTTTAAGTTTGTCGCAAACTGTGTTAATATGTTCTTTCCAGCTAAGACGATTGTCTATGACCAGTCCCAGATATGTGTGTTTGTCTACAAGTTCGATAGCACTACATCCACACGGGGTTGGTTTAGTGATTCTGCGATCGTGAAGGCATTCATGACCATGGGCTGTTAGTATGGTATGGTATGGTATCAGTGCTTCTGAAACAAAACTATTTTTTCAGATTTTATCGCGTTTTATTTTGATTTTTAAGTTCCCGACGTTTCGAGTGCTTTGCAGCACCCATGGTCATGGGAAACACCGTCGCTCAAAGAAGTCTGCAGTCTGTAAACATGTCCTTGACCGCACCCGCCATAACATTAGATTTGATAGACCACAAATCCTCGTGAAAGAACACCGATTCCTACCAAGGATGGTTCGCGAGGCTATTGAAATTAAAAAACATCCTAATTTCAATAGAGAAGATGGTTGGGTGCTTCCATCGACTTGGGATCCAGTAATTAATATAATCAAATCCAAAACCAAGCATAACACTGCAAGACCTCAAGACGCCGTGAGCTCATTCTGCGTAGATCGGACCAACAAAAACAAAAATAATTAAGAAGTTAAAAGGTAAAACAACTATGCCTTTTGGACGTCTAACACCTCAGTCCTTCCCGTGACCATGGATGCTGCAAAGCACTCGAAACGTCGGGAACTTAAAAATCAAAATAAGCCGCGATAAAATCGGAAAAATAGTTTTATTTCATGTGTAATATTCGCGTAAATCTAAGAACTCAGTATTAGTGCTTCTGTTTTGACTGGTGCTAATGTACATTAATTTAGTTTTACAAGCATTCAGTACCAGTCCAACATCATGAGACCACATCGTCAACATATTGAAGTCGTCTTGGAGTATCTCGACGGCCACTTTAACATTTTTACCAGCAGTTAACAGGCAGGTATCGTCTGAAAATTGGTAAATTTCGCTTTTTCTTATTAATTTTGCAAGGCTGTTAACATAAGTGAGGTAGTGCAGGGGCCCTAGTACCGATCCCTGTGCTGTGCCTTCGGTTACTTTAATAATTTTACTGACTGCGTCACTGAGTTTGAATACGAATCTTCTGTTATTAAGATAATCTTTACACCATTCAAGCAGTTTTCCTCTGATACCACAGTCTTCTAGGCTTTCTATTAGTTTGTCATGTTTAAGAGTATCAAAAGCTTTACTGTAATCAATAAATACAACAACAACATGTTTCTTTTTATCCAGGTGTTTGAAAATGCAGTCTGTGAACGCTGTTAGCAGCTGTGTAGTGTTCTTTCGTGGTTGAAACCCGTATTGTCAATCAGTTCGTATTTTGTTTTTGTTATAAAAGAAATATATTTGGTTGCATATGTATTTTCCAATTATTTTATCTAAGACGGGTAATATAGTAATTGGTCTATAGTTTTCGTAATCTGCCCAACTACCGGTTTTGTAAATTGGTCTAATTATGCCGGTTTTTAGGGTAGCAGGGGACGTTCCGGTTGATATACTTGTGTTTATTAGGTTTGATATAGCCAGTTTAATCCTTGAACTAAGCATTTTTATATCTATAGTCCTAATACCGTCTATCGCCTGGAGCTTTGTTACTGTTTAGTGCCTTGATAATTTTTTCTACTGAGTTTGCGTTGGCTGGCCTAAAATGAATGGTAACATTAGCTGAGGTTTTATAATTAACTTTGTTTAGCAGTGGTTTGGAGCATTTCGGGATTATGTCGTTACAGTTTTCTCGAATATATCAGCAAAGTTATTAGCAATATATTTGGGGGTGTTATTAGGTGTTTCAAATGCATTCCTTATTACGTCATCTATGGAGCTTTTGATTCTACCTGTGATACGATTTAGTATTCCCCAAAGATGTCCATATAGGGTTGTATTTGTTATTAACGATTTCTGATTTTGTTTTCATTTTTTTATGGTAGTATTAGCATAGTTTCTAGCTTTATTGTATTTTTGTTTTAATATATGATTATAGGTATCGTTTATCCAGTTCGTAAAAAGTTTATCCCTAGATTGGCATGCTCTGATTATTTTATTATTAATCCAGTTATTATTTCTCCGTATATTTCTAATTTTGATTTTGGCTTTATATTCCGACTTTTTGTAACACTCTGTGAATTGTTCATTTACGAAATCATACAGTTCGATAAGACACGTCATACTATGAGTTTTTTCCCAATCCACTTTTTCCAATAAGTTAGCAAGTGGCTGTCTAAAAAGTTTTGTATTTAAGAGCATCATGTGTGGTGCATACAGCCACGCAGGCGAGTATTCTGGCACGATGGTCGGCCAGTGTAGTGCCAATTGCCGCTGTGTATAGGTCTTGTGTACGGGATATTGCAAAGATGTGGTCTATACAGGTTTTACTTAACCTTACATTTGATAAAGCTAATCGAGTGTGTGCTGTTATCCCACATAAAAGACCCATACTATGTAATTTGTTAATGTATGTATGTTTTATGGGATTATCTAATTTCAGGTCTAAATTTATGTCCCCTAGTAAGTATAAGTCAGAGTTTTTTGTTAGTTTGTCAAGTGTCGTTTGAAGTTCATCCACAAAAAGGTGTTTGCTAGTATTCGGTGGGCGTTATATTGCACAAAGGTCTGCAGGATAGTTTGACGAGGTGGTGATTGTACATACTCGTATAATACTTTCAAAGTTTATGGTTTCTAGGATTTTGATTCGACATTTATGTTTATTACTTACGTACAATATTATACCACCCCCTCTCCGCTTTTTCCTAAGAGCTGTGTACATTTGGTATCCATGAATATTGTACAGACAACTGACACTGTCCATGATGTTGGCCTCAGTAAGAATAATAACGTCGATACATTTTTTACTGGATAACAAACACTGTTCAAGTGCAGAAAAGTTTTTTACAATTGATCGGATATTAATATGAATGCACAAAAGGTTTACATAGTTGATGGGTATGCTGTTTTTGAATTCGTTAATGTTTATACAATCGGACAACTCAATTATACTTTCTAATGGACTGTCCATTGTCGCAAAGAATTATGAGTTACTTACTTGATATCCTCTTAACATTTAATAGTCTTAGGCATTTTTGGACAGGGTATGAATGTCTTCCAGGGTTCTTAAAGTGTATATTTTGTCGTTGTCATCCTTGAGAGCTCTGACAAATCCACTTTTAAACCATACATATTTGAAATTTTGTTTGTTTTTCAGCTCCTGCTTAGCGTGCCATAAGATTTGCTTATTAAGTATTGTCGTAGCTTCCCTGATATACACGATATTTTTATTGTTTTTATCTGTAATTTGAATATCCGCTACCGTAGTCTTAGCTTATTTGGAAGCCATAATCCACTTTTCTTGCGTAATTTCGTCTTTTAGCTCAACTATTATGTTCACCGGTTGGTCCCTTTTTCCTTGAAGTTTTTGTGTTTTTATGATTGCTTTTTTTGGTTGGCCAAGTTCTATAGCTACCTTTTCCACTAATTGTATGGCTTCTTCGTTGTTTTGAGAAGGCACATTTGCAATTTCAACAAACTTTGAGATCTTTCCTTGTTCGATTTCTTCAAGGCGTTGTTCAAGTGCACCTACGCGGGTTTCTAGGTTGTTATTTTTATTGATAAGGTCCGCATTGTTACGTTCCAGAATCTTAATGGATTTCTTATAATTTTCGATATGGTCTACTACTTCATCAAGCTTAGCAGTATGGAATTGTAAGGAATCGTTTAATTCACCCATTTCTTTCTTGATCGATTTCTCAACCTCTCGATATGTTGGTAAGTAACGTCTTGGCATTTATACGTACAAGGGTATCTTCTTCATCATCCTCATCAGGTACGATTATAGATGAACCGCGTCTTGGTGTCTCTTGCTGACATTCGTTGCATGTCCACTCAAGTCACTCGGAGTAGCTTTTAAAGCTGCAATCTGTTTGTTGGTCAGAGCTATGCATTTGCTGTTAAGATGCACTATACGTTCACATTTGCTGCATTCTAGACCGGGATTTGCTTTGGTAAGGCTTTTTTTACAGTTATCGCACTTATTCGACATTGTGGGGAGGTTTTAAACAAGCAAAAAGACGTAAGAGTAAGCGTGTTTAGCGCACGACAGTGTGACGACGAATGATTATTCAGTGGATATGCTTCCCACTAAATACTTACAGGTTTACTACACGTCGAATGTTTGCTATTATTAATAGTGAGGTATTGCAATGACTTCAGAAGGTTGTGCTAGTTCTTCATCTGGTGCGGTCTGCGACGATGAGTATTGGGCAGCATGTTGCCGACTTTACATCTCTGAGACTACGTCATTGCAGGTTTATAAACGTTAAACGGAAGCATCTGCTATCTCCGTCCCGTGCCGATGATGAAAGCAGCTGTGCCAAAGAAAATGTGTATACGGTGTGTGACGTGATGGCGCCGAAACTGGTGGTTGGCTCCAAATCGGCAATTTAGTCCCATCTATTATGATTATACTCAAATGAAAGCTAGCAAGAATTTATTAAACAAAATTAAATCTTCATTCAAAATGAAGATGACTCTCTCCACTTCCACTTCCTCTCTGCTGTCACTAGTGAGACGCTGTCATGATTAAGTAAATACTGTATATAAAAATTATTATATTTTTTATTTCTTAGTATATATATATATATATCATATATATGTATGTGTGTATATATATATGTATATGTATATATATGTATGTGTATGTATGTGTGTATATATATGTATATATATATACATATATTACTTTTATTAGTTACTTTTAATCTTAATGAATGTACGCCACCAACTGCCCTCTACTATGTTATATTTCTTTCGACTTGGTTGCTTGGAAGAAATTGCTATAAGCAATAAGGCCGCCAATTGTACCCTATATTGTTTTGTACCTTACATTATTGTTTATTTATAATTTGGTGTACAATAAAGAGTTTTCTATTCTATTCTATTCTATTCTCTATGATGACTCCTATACTGTAACTGCGGTGACACTTTAGAATTCCCTTTCACACTCTATACGCGATGGTTGTTCTCTAGATGTTTTAAAGGAAGAGTTAATAGTATATATATATATATATATATATATGTGTGTGTGTACATTTGTTGTGTATTTATTATATTAATTCATATTTGTGTATATATTATTGTTGTACAATTGCCCTTTATATTCTAGGGTTAACTGGCAGATAACTCGAACTGATTTTACTTCGTCTTTGTAAATCTTTTATGTAAATTATCTAAGTAATCACTGTTATTTTGTACAATATAGAATAAATAAATAAAAATAAATAAGAAGTGTCGTGGTTAATTTGTATATCAAAATGTTTGAAAAGTTGAAATGCTTTTAAAATTGAAAGTTCGGTTTTGGAGTTGTGTGCGTAAAGCAAAAATTTAGTTGGGCTGTCTGAGGTCTAGTCACTTTTGTTGCGTCTTGGGAGCGAATACATATGTTACAAAGTAACGCGGTTGTAAAGAAAATAATGCGGTTGGGCGTAATAATTACCCGTTAGAAATTTGAGGAAAATAATCAAATTTTTAGCTTTTTATTTATAGTTTCTTCACGTGTTTGGCAGAGTTAATAAATCGTGGTATCTATCTAAATGATTGCTATAGGATGTATTTCGGGTTTGGTTAGGTTGAAAATTGTGATCATAATCGGTTTAACAGAAATTCGTTTAATAATTGTAATGTGTGTATAGCCAATGTCACGATTTAGGTACGCCTTTAACTACAAAATAAATAAATGTACCATGATGTTAGTTTTGTTTCTTTACACAAAACCAGATTACAATTATTTCATGATACATAATTATTTATATATAGGTACTTAATATAATTGTAATTAAAATACTTGTTTCGGGAAGCGTTATGATTATGTATAAAGACCAAAATGGGTATGCTATTACTTATGAGAAACTATTAAGGCAAATTAGAATGCATGTGTATAAGAGTGTTTTTTTTTGTATTGTAAGTGATTGCCAGGAGGCATCACGATGCCGGATGGCCGAATGTCACGATTTCCGGTTACGAATTTTAAAAGTATTTTATCTGACTTTTAATTGTTATAGAAAATAAATAGAACTTCATTTGATTTGTTGATTTAACGTAAACGCTGATTTTTAATAGTATCTGATTTGACTCGACTAAAAGTATAAATATATAAGGCCGGCCATTTTTAAGTTAGTTCGATTCGAGCGCTCGATCGGAGCAGACTAAGGAATTGGGTGACCAGGATTTGTAAAAAGTATATCGTGTACCCACACGGAATTAATGATCGAGATTAAAGGTATGATAACCTTATATTAAAAGTGTTCTATTTGCTTTTTCGCACTTGCATCTGAAAGGACAGAGACGGCCTGAGGGTCCAGTGGCAAAGCACATCGCTTTGTGATTACGAGGTTCAAATGCTAGGTCGGACAAATGTAGTTTTTCTAACGATAAATTCTCAGTATGAGCCCGGTGTCTGGAATTGTGCCTGATGGCAATGGTCTCTTTGTAATAAGACCTTATTACAAAGGACCTAACATCGTCGGCTAAAAGTGGCTCTACTCAGTATACCTCTGCCACCCCCGCTTGGGGAATACAAGCGTGTCGGCGTTTATTTTTTTTTGTTCTCCTGTCTCATGAAGCAGGTAAATTACACGTGATAATAACCCCGGGCTGTGACGTAACAAGTCATAAGTAATCCACGGCAACCTGTTGATTAGGTTTTACTTATTCAGCGGGCAAACGTGCGTAAGTAGCTCGGTTTCGCCTCAATACATTATGTATAAGTTTCAGACAATCTCCTGTATTCGGGTCCAGTATATAGGTCATCGCAAAACAGCGATGAAATTAGCTACTGTAAATACTGAGCTATATCGGTGTAGTAGTATAGTAGTAAACAACATGTGTATATTTTTAGTACATATCTACACTTCCCCTGGGGGAATACATATAAGCATTTTTATTTATATAAAAGAGGGTTAATAACACTCGGGTATTCTCGCATGATTGCAATTATATGTTTACTATGGCAATTGTGATAAAAGCTGTGTTCCGAAATGACAGTAATAACCACAACATTTTATAAATAAAATAAACTTTGGAAATGAAAATAATTTGTCAATTAAACTTTTCTAGTTCTTCGTTTCTTCTTCTGTTACGGCGTTTAATAAAATTAGGTAAATATAAATATGATATATTAAAAATTATTTTATTTATTTTTATTGCTAAAATTTATATATCTGGTTGGTTTATGACAACAAAATAATGTCGTCTCCTTTTTACCTTTACAGCTAATATCAAGATCAAGATAGTGACGATAAATTATAAAAAAAAACATGAGCTTTTTGTCATTAGGACTTGTAAATACATGTTTTAATGACAAACATTTCATGTTTATCATCATTACGACAATTTTGTAGTAATGACGAATGACGAAAAAGTATTTTTCACAAGCTTTTATTAAACTTGCAATGTCTTCCGGTTCAAATCTTATGATCCATTTTTCAAGCACTTGCGGGTATCCGATTGAGCTGCAATTTGGCATACGTATGTAAGTTTGGGAAAATGTAATAATATGATACCATAGAGACCAGCTGGTCCGATGATGGAGTCGGAACGTGGCCATAGGAACATCTGAAGTATTCAACGTAAGCCCTTCGTGTTAAGGCTTGTTAGATTGGTATTAACAAGTACTATACAACCAGATAGTGTTCAGGGTCTGATGATGAAGTCAAAAGGTGGCCAATGGAAAAACCCAACTACTAAATATATCCGCGTCGTGTTTGGGCTCATTGAATTTGTCTTGACGAGTACTTAATCTCGAATGGTGTCAAGGGTGATGGAGCCGGAAGGAAGCAATAGAAACTCCTCAACTAAGATATCTTCGTTGTGTTTTTCCTAAAAAAGCATGATTTCAAAAGGTCTTTTTGAATTAAAATTATTCATCTTCTTCTTTGGTTATTACGGCATTACACTTGACAGTGCATTTCGCCCATGTCAAGTACTCATCGAGTACAACGGTTAGATATAAAAATTGTCCTATGAGAAACTGTCATCAAATCACGCGACATTTTTTGTTTTAAGTAGCTTCTCAAGCTCGTAGTACATATTTCTTTTGGCGGGTTATTCTTGTGGTGACTTTGTGGAGCGGGTCGCTCTTTTACCTCTAATATGGTCAAGGAAAGTGATGGCTGTTTCTCAGGTCATACTCGTGAACGGGTGCTGCTGGTGGAGACTGGTCCGTCCTCTGTCCTTTGACTGATTGGACGTGTACGGTACACGTCCAATTAGTGCTGTTGAATTTTGTCTCGTTCGGCTTCACACTGGGACTATAACCAGTTTTTTTGTACGCACTCTTTACGTATTTCATAGTAACTCTTTCTCTTACTATTACTATTATACTTTTTAAAATATACCTCTACAACATCTCTATTTTGTAAATGAGAGGACTATGTAGATACCATGAATCTAAGTACACTTATGATTAATCTACACTTAAGCACATCTATTTAGCTCATTCTGCATTATTCTCCCATACTCCATGAATGCAATGTATACAAAAAGAATTGGAAAACTCTCATTTTTAAGAAGAGTAACCGTGGAGTTTCTTGTCCTTCTTCTCCACAGGAATGACTTTCCGAAAGGGTGGTAGAGTCTTAAGTAATCAATAATTTTCTCTTTTTGACTATTCATAAGTGCCTTACTACATGAATAAAAAACTCTAGATTTTGATTTTTTAATTTTAAAGTTTAATGTTTTAGGACCTGCCCTAACTGACAGCTTTTCTGCGTATAATAATGCCTATACCTTCTATAAGTATTTTTTGAAACGACAATTTTAATGTATAATGTTGTAATATATTGATACAGCCCATTTTGTATAACACTAGTACACCCTTATTTATTGAGGCATTAAAACATTACAGTTTTAATTAACTATTGTGCAATATTATGCATTAAATTTGCGGGATACTTCAGCAACAGGAATTTACCTATCGACATGCCGGCCAATCAAATTAGTATTGGAGCGTTGACCAAAAATATGTAAATAATATAAATAATAATTTTACTAACAAATAGTTGACTGATTTGGCATAAATATTCTCTTTCGGCCGCCAATTGCGTTTCCATCCGATGACTGACTGGGAGGTTTTAGTAAGATTATTACTACCTTATTAATGCTATAACATACATTTTTTTTACATGGAAACTAATGAAGTATAAGTAATAGATTCGGCATTAATATCATCATCACCGTATGGCGATGCACTTTCAATAATGCGACATGCGATCGAAATTTTATGTCAGGGTGAAGGATCCATTGTTTACCCTCTGGTGTCAGCTGGCGCAGCACCTCGAATCCTCCGCTGAATTTCCGTCTCCACGGGCATTATTATTCTAGGTGGTGAAGATTTATGGGATTAGGAAGTTTTGCTATTTCAGTAACATTGATCTTAGCAAAAATAATGATTATGTTTCTAACAGAATTTGTAATAAAAGCAAATGCACCAGTAAAAAGTTAAAATAATTATGTTATTGATAAAAAAATTACATTACCAAGTATTATTTATAGTCGAAGGCCTACGACTTAACTAGGTCTAAAAAAATCTCAGAGTAAGGACTGAATCCTTAATCCGAAAGAAAGAACAGAATATTTAGGAAAACTTTAATGTTAAGTATTGATTTGACATCTGTCATTTCAATTATAGAATGCTCGATGCTGTTAAGTACAAATTTACTATTTCACACTAACGCAACCTGTGGGTGTGAAATAGTACATTTTTACCAAATGATAAACCTATTATCATTTAATAAAATTTTCGTTCTACCACGGAAATATTTTAACAGGTGTATCCACGCGGTTACTAATTAAAAAAAGTACTGTGGTAGATTTTATAGGAAACGGCATCTCTGCGGCTATCATTAAGTGACATTCCACTTGATGACAGAGTTAGTGCCGATTTTGGCCGAGGGCCAACAGATCCTTGTCGGATTGTAATATTTTTTAAATTATGAAAGTAACCCGTTGCAAATAAAAAGGGTTCCCAAAATAATGTTCCTAATAAAAATTTCTCGTTAGTCGCTAAGGTAGGGTGGATAAGTATAATGTTTACACAATCTAAAATTAGTTGCCCTTTTTAGTTTCAGAGTGGAGTGTCTTATTATAAGAGGTGTTATTCCATTGGAGATAGCGCCATTACACTGTTTGTTCGGGACTGTTTGTGGAAGCTTGTTTTTAAATATCAGCACGGACTTGTTTGACTTTTGGCGGTGAATATACTAGAATGCTTAAGGTGCTATGAAGGAATGGAATGGATGTGCATCGTGTTTTTTCTTTATTGCTATTAACTGTGTTAACTGAGCGCATTACCTTGTAATTTGAGAAAGAATGGACTTTATCTATATAGGTTATCTATCTATCTCTATCTATATTATCACGCAAGATCCCTTACGAGGTAGGCAGAGAGTACAGAGTTCCAACAGGCTCTTTCCTTACATACCTCTCTGGCTTCCTCTACTCTCATAGTTCGTCTCATACACGCTCGCCGGTTACGGAGACTCCTGACTTGTCCATCAGATAAGAACCGGTCTATTTGGTCATGGTAAGGTAGTCTAGGTCTTCCCCGGTACCTACATCCTTCCACTTTCGCATTGTATATCAGTTTTGTCATTCTTTCTTCGGACATTGTTTCTATATGCCCGAACCAACGGAGCATACCTTTTCTCATCTTTATAGGTTAAAGCTAAATTATATTGCTACAGGGATATTTTGGCACGTGCCCAAAATCGGAAGTAACGCTGTCATCAAGTGAAATGTCACTCTATGACAGAGTTGCTGTTTACTATGAAATTTAATTATCCATCGCCAGTATCCATCACTTCCTATCCAGGGTGGAGTCACCCTGGATAGTAAAGGATACTTTAAACACCAATTGCAACGGCCGTTTTGAGGAAAATCAAAAAAGCACGTTTTATCTCCTCGTTACAATTACCTTCACTCATGCACATTTAAGAATACATAATGGTTAATATTCAATTAGCATTACACATTATTATTCGAAATAACACAATTTTTAGATTAAACCAAATTAAATAATAACCAAACTCTTCGATTTTCCGAAACTCCGAGCCTATCGTTATTATGCCGTGTACAATTCCTGATTCTAGACGGCTATCGAAATTTTTTCAATAGAAAACCCAGAGAATCGAACCGAGAATCTTCTACGCGCATATGGCGCCACTAAACCAACAAGGTGGCAAGTTCTACTTAAAGATTATATAAATAGAAATACAGTATAAAGTAGCAACATATAATACACTAATTACAACTGTGGCACATCGCTGGCGTTCGACAGAGTGCCCAGAAGGCTGGCAGCGTTTTCTCGCTGGATAGCAATGCTGATCCCTTGCGCCAGATGTGTGTCAGCCCTATGGTCACGTGTCGTGTCGACCAGCCTTTAGATTGTTATATTATTATATTGGTTATTATTACATCTGGCAGTGGGGCGGAAGGTTTTCTGCGGTTTTGTAGATCTGGAGAAGGCATTTGACAGAGTTGTGCGAAAGAGACTTTGGGACATTTTGCCAGAGTATGGTATAGATGGCACTCTGTTGCGAGCCGTCCAGTCCACTTATGTGGACTGCAAGGCATGCGTACGGGTGGGTGGTAACAGGTCACCCTGGTTTGACGTTAAAATCGGCGTCAAGCAGGGTTGCGTGTTGTCCGCTAGACTGTTTATAATATATCTGGACAAAAGTCTTTAAAGACTGAAAGCGATGAATGAAGGTGTACAAATGGGTGACTTAGTGGTAAACCATCTACTTTATGCAGATGACGCGGTTTTAATAGCGCCCACAGCCACTGATCTGCAAACACTAGTCACAGTTATGAAAGACGACTGCATGATCAATGGCTTACACTTGAATGTGAAGAAAACCAAGATTATGGTTTTTGAATGGGAAGAAACCAGAACGAATGTAAGGATTGTGGTTGGTAACGATGTGCTGGAGCAAGTGAATGAGTTTGTATATCTTGGATGCGCCTTCAGTAAGGATGGGAAATACACCGCTGACATAGAGAGAAGAGTGAGTGCAGGGAACAGAGTGAATGGTGCGATGGGAAAGCTACTCGGGAGCCAGCACTTAAGCCATAAGGCACAGCTGGCCATACATAACGGAGTTCTTGTCCCAACGCTGTTATATGGTAGCGAGAGCTGGGTGTGTAAGAAGGAGAATGAAAGTAGGATAAATGCGGTAGAAATGCGAGCTCTGCGGAAGATGTGCGGAGTGAAGCTGACCGACCGCATTAGCAACAGCATAGTAAGACAGCGAGTAGGTATGAAAGATAGTATCGGTGTAAAGATGAGAAAGGGCATGCTCCGTTGGTTCGGGCATATAGAAAGAATGCCAGAGGAAAGAATGACAAAACAGATATACAATGTGAAAGTGGAAGGATGCAGGTACCGGGGAAGACCTAGAATATCTTACCACGACCAAATAAACCGAGTCTTATCTGATGGAAAAGTCAAGAGTCTCCGTAACCGGCGAGCGTGTATGAGACGAACTATGAGAGTCGAGGAAGCCAGAGAGGTATGTAAGGAAATAACCTGTTGGAACTCTGTACTCTCTGCCTACCCCGCAAGGGATCTGGCGTGAGGTTATAGATAGATAGATAGATTATATTAAATAAGTTATTCATGTTGAAAAATATCGCAGGGGGAGTAGGTAGGGAGTACAGAGTTCCAACAGGTTCTTTCCTTACAGACTTCTCTGGTTTTCTCCACTTATAAAGTTCGTCTCATACACGTTCGCCGGTAATGGAGACTTTTGAGTTGCTTACCCCGCAAGTGATCTGGTGTGCTGATATAGATATAAATATAGAAAAGTATCGCAGGCTTCATCATACTATTTGTCAAGAAATCTTGTCTTGATCAAAAATGCCAGTGGATTCGGAACATCACGAAGGGTATACTTTTAACTCGAGTTAGTAGTTTGCTTAAAGCTAGTTCTCGTTAGTTCGGTTAGTTTACTACCTAGTTCACTAAGTTGCAAAATGGCTGAGGATTTAAAAGTGACTTTGCATTTACTTGCAAATTCGTTTTGATTGTTTGTCGGTTTTTGATGCTTAGTATAATGATAGTCGTAGCTATTGAAAATGAGAATTATTAATATGTATAAAATATTGAAATGAACCTGTTGGAATGCTGTATTCTCTGTCTGCAGGAATCTGGCGTGATTATATAAATAGAGATATCGAGATAAAATACTGTGTATATAGGTTTGCTGTAGAATTCGGCATGAAATGTTTCACAGGTAATCTGAGAAATCGTCTGAAATTCATTTTAATTCGTCGCACCTGCTATTTAATCCACAGTGGTTACTACATCACACTTAATACACATCACACAGCGCATAAAAAGTGTGATTTTCATTTAAACAATAGAACATAATTCATGCTTTACTAGTAGTAAACGGTAGCAAGTGCAACACTATAAAACACTTGCGTTTAGCGAACTAAAAAGCATAGCCTGTGAAATATTACATATAAAATCACTGTGGAATAAAAATGTAATTTCATTAAACCGTTCATTTCCATGCTTTGCATTATTTTGAATTTATGTTAAAAATACCAGTGTAAGTCTAAGTCTAAGATTATCGCCGGATCTTTTCAGTGGAGGACGCATTTTGATTAGATGGTAGTTGTACAAAATGTTGCCTCGTTGGTCTGGTGGCAAAGCACATCGCTTTGTGGTCACGAGGTCCTGGGTTCAAATCCTAGGTCGGACAAATGTAGTTTTTCTAACGAAAAATTTCCAATATGAGTCCAGAGTCTGGAATTGTGCCCGGTATATGGTAATAGGCTCGCTCCCTATTACATGGGACCTTATATCGTCGGCGAAGCGTGGGTGTACTCAGTACACCTCTGCCACCCCCGCTTGGGGAATAAAGGCGTGACGGTGTACAAAATGTAATATTTTAGACATGTTTGGTTTGTACATTATTATTTTTTTTTACCTTTACTTAAAGTTTTGAGTTATCGTAAAACATAACCGTACTTGCTAATTTCCTTCAAACCAATATATTTATAATATTACAGTTCCCTTGCGAGTTAGGCAGAGAGTACACAGATTAGCTATACATAACAGAATTAACAAAAACTAAAAGTCATTTCGATAACCTATAAACACAACCTAATCACACTAGTTGTAGAAAACACAGATACCAGTAGAGTAGTAACATATAGTGTAGTAACATTTGATAATGACTCTACCTTGACGCTACAGGTTTTTGTTAACCTTAAAACTAATACGAGGTGAAGAAAACACAAAGATACCAGTAGTTTGGTAACATGTACTATAGTAACACTTGGTAATGACTCTACTTTGACCACAGCTTTTCGTTAACCTAAAATTCCCACTAGGTGAAGAAACCACAAAGATACCAGTAGTGTTTTAACATGTACTATAGTAACATTGAGTAACGACTTTACCTTGACTACAGCTTGTCGTTAACTTAAAATTCCCTGGTGTAGACCAGTATAGTGGTGACATTTAAAATAGTAACACAACAAGGTAACAACTCTACCTTGACTCTACCGTTCTCTATCGCCGTCTTTGATAGCGTCAAAGTTAGATTTCAATTCAAGTTTGTCGATCGAGATTGATTGACTAGGACGATTCATATATATTATCCACCCAGCCACAGACATTGTTCCGATCCGGTGTTTGAATAGGATTGTGTTTGTGTTTGAATTGAATTTGTACTACCACAGAACAGTTTAAATTAATTGACTGTCAATAACCAGATAGCAAATCGTGAACTAGTGGTAGTAACTAGTAAATATTTATTTTTGTAGGAATTTGTAATACTATTACTCCGGCTATGCACGTGTTTATTTTGTAATTTAATTTGTAGTATCTTTATAAATTAAAGCCTATTAGTTTCTGCTCGCGACTTCATTAATGTTGACTTTAGACAACATCCTTACATTTTTCAGGATAAAAAGTATCCTACGTGTTAATCCAGGTAATAAACTATATGGATGCCAAATTTCATCCAATTCCTTTCAGCCATTTTTGCTGGATTGAGTAACAAACATCCAAACATTTAAACATACAAACTTTCACATTAATAATATTTGTAGGATGCGTTATAACTGTAAAGTTTCTGAAGTTTTTTGCGTGAAAGAGTAACAAACATAAATCCATCCTCATGAACTTTCAATTTTATAATATTAGTGGGATATTGTAGATATTTTAAATTAGGGTTAAGGATTTTATTTGACGTTTTCTAATTTACCACCTATATGTGTTTATGAACAGAAGTCACACTGAAAACTAATTACTATATTTGTAGGCCATTGTAAGTCTATTTACTAATACTGGTCTCTGTTACTACGGACAATCGGCCTGTGTCATGTTAGAGGATTAGTTATGCGTACAGTATCCCCCACAAAAGGGAGTATAAGCCGATAGAATATTAATTGTGCCCATAATAATAAAACAAAATATTTTGACCTACAGAACAAAGAAGACTAGTAGGTACACCTTTGTTTCGTATTTCGACCTATTTATTTATTCAGGACGCCAGAAGTACAGACGTTAAAGCAATAAAATAAATCATTACAGAAAGACGGGTTGGTTGCTGTGCCAATTATATCACTTTTACATAAGAACAAGCTCTGGAACTTATTCATACATATACAACCGATAAATAAACATTTAGTAGTAAAAACTTTTTGTGTCGTAGGTAGAGTGCGACAAGCATCTTTTGGCACTCGGATGACATTGAATCGGGGGTATTGGTGTAAAATTAGGGTTATCATATAGTAACATTTTCTTACTGTAACTAACTCGAGAGAGTTAACGTGCTTGCTCAACGAAGTTAATCAAACTGCACCGTGTGAAAGCAGTAAACCATATTGAATTATAAATTAAAAAATGTCTTTTAAAATATTCCTAATAATAAAAAAAAAGTAACTTAGGTGAATTTCATAGCAAACGGCAACTCAACGAACTGTTATGAAGTGATATTCAGCGGTAAAGTGCGAGAAGGATCTTTCCGCCCGCGGCCAAAAGATCGGAACTAACGCTGTTATTAAGTTAAATGTGACTTCATTACATTCGCATGGTTGCCGCAAGTTCTTTTTTAAATTAGTAACCATGCAGAGCCATTGTTAAAATATTTCCTTTGAAAAGGAAAAAGTTACTAAATGTTAACACTCATTTTACACTAACACCTTCCTGTCAATATCATCCATGAGCCAAAAGATCCTTGTCGCATTATAGGTAAATAGTTATCCTAACAAACAAAGTATTTGCAAACAAAACTATACACTGTTGTGACTACTCTCCAAGCAAGAGCCGAGTATACAAAAGAATACCACAGTGTGCGTGTGTGTGAATGATGTACGCTGTTGGCCGCGAGGCCTTTACAGCTTCACCGGACCTAAAGGCGAGCGTGCAACCACTACGCTCTAGCCTGCCAGAAGGGCAAGGGGCGACATACTCGAGGGCTCCTCGAAGAGGCGCCCTCGGTTGGGACAGTCGCTGTAGGGGGACGGGTGCACTACTAAGTGCACCGGTCAACCGGCGGCAGGGGTCGGGGGGGAGATCGTAGTCGGCGGTGGCTACGATTAACGGATTCGTAATACCACAGTGTTTTAGCTTATTATTATTTTACTACAGTAAAATACCAATGGAAAAGTTGGTCGGCGGCGTTCAGATTGTGTGGAATTTTGTTTAAGGAGACCCTGTTTCCTTACAGCACCTGCTGAGCGAAAGGATTGTGGGAAGTTTTTTTATAACTTATCTTTTCGCTAATTTTTATTTAGGAATCTTTTAGATTTTTATTTATCTATATCATCACGCCAGATCCCTTGCAGGGTATGCAGAGAACACAGAGTTCCAACAGGTTCTTTCCTTACATACCTCTCCGGCTTCTTCCACTCACAAAGTTCATCTCATACACTCTTGCCGGTTACGGAGACTCTTAAATTACCCTTTAGATAAGACTCGATCTATTTGGTCATGGTAAGATAGTTTAGTTCTTTCTCGGTATCTACATCCATCCACTTTCCATTGTATATCGGTTTTGTCATTATTTCATCTGACATTCTTTCTATATGTCCGAACCCTTTCTCATCTTTACATCGATACTATCTTTCATCTTCACTATCTTTCACGCTTTCATACTACACTGGTGCGAATACGGTCGGTTAGCTTCACTCCGCGCACTTTCCACAGAACTCGCATTTCTACATTTATTTACCTTATCCTGCTTTCATTCTCCATTTTATATACCCAGCTCTCACTGCCATATAACAGCTAGCACAAGCACTCCGTTATGTACGGTCAGCTGCGCCTTTTGGCTTAAGTGCAGGCTCCTAACTAGCTTTTCCATCGCACCATTCAGCGGTGTATTCCCCAATACCTACTGAAGGCACATCCAAGATATACAAACTCATTCACTTGCTCCAGCACATCATTACCAACCACAATCCTTGCATTCGTTCTGGTTTCTACCTAATTTTTAAAAGGTAGCGTCGTGGGTGCATTTTCAAACATGAAATTCACATACACAGACACCCAAACCGAAACAATATTTGTAGGTTACATAAAGATTTTTTACGTGCGGCTATCGAACCGGCGACTACTCGATCCAGTGGGTGAAGTTGCTTAAGCTCTTTACTACTGGATCAATCCGTTGGTCACGTAGAATACCATGGTGTAGAATACCTACGAAAAAATTCGTCGACAGGGACTAACATTCGGTTTCTGTGGAATTTCGTTATATAGATACCTTGTTTCGGTCCTGCACCTGCTGAGAGAAAGGTTTGTTGGAAGTTTACATTAATTTTGTAGTTTATTTATCTTTTTGCTTCTGCCTCTCACGAGTCCTGGTTCAAATTCTACGTCGGATAAAATGTGATTTTTTAATATAAGAGAAAAAAAAACAATTATCTGTCCGGATTCTGGCATTGTGACCGGTATAATCGGAAAAGGCTCGCCCCTTATTTCATGGGACCTAACGTTGTAGGCGAAAAGTGGGTAAACTTCCGCCACCTTTTCGGAAATATAGGCGTTACAATGTTTATTTTATTTATTTTTATCTTTTCGGTTTATGTGGAGGTATTGTGTAATTGTATACAGTTAAACTAAACGAATCTAATCCACTAGAGGCCAAAATTTAAAAATCAACTCTAACGCCGTGTGTTTAGAACTTGTTTTCGGTTCACCAGAGTTATGTATGTGAGTTGGATCCTTTTTATTTTACTACATCCTATTATTTCTTTCTTTCATTACATACCTACATTATAGAAAACCGGTATGCAAGGTGGTACTTTAAATTAAAACAATAATTCAGTACAGCTGCATCCATATAGTTTATGAGACAGTTCTTTCAAGAGATCCGTTGGATTTGCGTACTTAGTTGAATACCGTGGCAGAGTAGAACAATACAAGATAAGAGCGGAGCGCCGTTGTAGAAACTTTTACAGATGGAATTTGAATTTTATATGTATATTTGTTTTGTTAGTCACACAAAGAATGTTCCGTGCGGTGTCGGCTCGGCGCCTCTGTGCTTTCGAAGAGATGATTAGCCGTTGGTGCCAGTTACCACTTAATGCGGTAGTCGTTAAGCCAGCTTATAAGCGTTATAGGCGGTTTGATAAGTTCTAACAGCGTGATCGCTAGGAACACCCAACGCCGGCCGTAGTCCTTGATCAGGTCAACGCTCGTAAATTGTACTTTGGTTTTATCTATACATATAATAAAAGTGTAAGCGAAACAAATCTGTACATTGAATATTTTTTGACAATTTTAATTGGGGTACACTTCCTTATGGATATAGAAAAAGATACTTTTTTTTGAAATTATTATGTCTGCCTGTCTGTCTGTGTCTGTGTTGCAATCACGCAAAATGTACTAAACGGATTTTAATGAAATTTGGTACGATAATTACTTATACCCTAACATAAAATAATAAATACTTTTTGTCCCAGAGAAATGAAGTAATCCGGGATTATAGCGGGATAAACCAAAAAAAAAAATGTTTTTTTTTATTGATACAAAATCCACAGCTCTTAAATATATTACAATCTCAACTTATGCTGTAAGCTTACAGCCAAAAAAGGATTTACATTTTTTAACTTTTTTTTATAATCGAACAGCCAGTAGAGCAATATAAAACATTATAAACTAAGTACGAAAATATCTTTGTGAACGAATATTAAATATCTATAAGAAAAAAATACATATGTTGTGTGTGTTTGTATATGTGTGTGTGCGTGTGTGTGTGTGTGTGCGTGTGCGCGTGTGTGTGTGCGTGTGTTTATTTGATATTTAAATTTAATCGGATGCATCTGTCTCGTGAAAGAGACATTAATTCCTATACGATTATCTATGTAATAATTTTCAAGCCTATTAAGATCGGCCTGCAGTTTTCTACAGTCAGAGTAATCCTTGAATTTCAAAAAATGTTGGTGTCATCACCGTACATTAGGAACCTAGCATGATGAAAACACTTTTTTACGTCATATAAGTAACACGCGTACAGAAGGGACCCAAAATGGAGTCTTGAGGGACTCCAGAGGTAATTTCCACAAAGTTAGAACAAAATCCTCCCACAACTACTGCGTGAGACCGTTTTTGTAAATATGATTCCATCCACCTCAACAGATTACCTCGTATGCCCAGTTCATGTAGCTTGTTGTTCACGTATGATGTATATATATAAGAACCTATTGGGACTCTGTACTCTCTGCTAATAAATATAATATAGCCAATACAAAATAATGTAAAAGAGAATTGTGTGTAATAATAAGCTTACTCACTGGAACTGTTAAAGCCGGCTCGATATTCATTAGTAGATAATCAAGGGGATTATTAAGTCCCGTCCTGATATATAAGTTTTCAAGGCTTATAGGATATAATGTAGGGTCAGCTAATCCTTTACATATAGGTTTTATTCATTTAAATAATAACCACACACGGTCTAAGGGAACTGGCTAGAGGTAACAGGACTCTAAAAAAATATTCGCAAAGATTCGAAGAACTTCCTCAGAGGACTAAGCACGAACAGATTGACGTTGAGGTGACGTTGCTGAGATAAAGTACTGTCATGTTATATTTATTTAATCCTAATAGAGCGTAAAAAGGATGGCATACTAACTTGATAGCGTTACATTAACGTTAAATGGTTTGTGTTTCTCGCTCTGGGCTCTACGTCTGTCCATTGATTGCGGTAGCTTGAAGTGACGGCCTGCAGGCTCCGACAGTCTGATATTTTGCCCACATCTTGCGAATAGATGCTAGGAAAGCTACTCATTAAAAGTAGATTTACGATAGAGATCTGTTAAAGCTATCTAGCTTCCATTATAGATCGGAAAGAGTGGAGTGGGCAGGCTCCTATAAGATAGATCGAATATCTCCGTACTTTGAAAGGCACCTATGCTGTTGGTCTCCGGTGGTCGTGGTTGCCACGTAATGGGATGTCATGTGGGTATCTTTAAGATAAGTTTGAGGCCTTACTATCGGCTTCATAAGTTCCAACAACAGGTGGCCACAAACCTGCCTCTCTCAATCCGCACTAGGCCCGCGTGGTGAAGTGTGACCTGATCTCTTACTTCGATTTGTGGAAGGTTTTTATCCAGCAGTGAAAGAGCTTCATCATCATCATCATCACAGCCTTTCTAAAGCCGGTTTCGGACATAGGCCTCCTCCAAAGCCAAAAATGCAAAGGATATATATCTGCGCATTGAATGTATTTAGAAAAATGTTTGAGTCCGATTAATTATAGGTTTCTAAGAATAAAAAATTTGAAGAAATTGTATTGCTGTATGTTCGGGCATCACCCAAAAACTAAATTTTCTACTATAATGAGATCTATATCAACAGATTTGTATAGCATATAGGTAGTATGATTAATATAGGATGTGATACTGATGACTGCTGTTGTAATTTTGATCAGACCATACGAGGCGATATAGATAAGATACTTCTCAACCTCTCCATAGTATGCGTCCAAGTACAAGGTAGACGTCAAATTGTCTGAAGGCTTACTATAATTCCTTTAACAGTATTATTGTTATCTTAATTTGTCGTAAGAAACGGGCGTGTATGTACTATTTTTTGTTTTAATATAAAACTTAGCTCTACACTAGGATTTATTGCTGTGTCGTGAAAAATGAACATGAAAAATCGCATACACAAAAACCCAGAGAAAAACAAATAATTATGGGTCACACAAAGATTTATCCTGTGCGGGAACCCAACCCGCAACAATTAGACACAGTGGGCGGAGCGGCTAAAACTCTTAACCACTGCGCTAAATCGTCCGTTAACATTACACCGCTAGCTTTTATCAACACCACAGATTTTATGTCTGTTTTTTAAAGCGCCACACATAAAAAACAACACACTTTTGACTCAATAATCCCGCAGCTTAAAATAGACACAAAGTAATTATGTAAAATCTCACACTGTACAGAGTGTTCCGTCCGAACAAATCAAAATTCCGTTCCGCGGAACAACTTGCTAACAACGGCCTATAATCGCATCACGAACGCACTTCGGCCGAAGTGCAACGAACCTAAACTCGAATAACAACCCTCGTAGCGACTACGCCGTAGCCATGACGTAGCGGGTAGTGCTACGGTGCTCTTAGCGGAACAATGAACTAGAATGGAGCTGACGCGTAGTACTAGAGGCGTAATACTAAAAACGTAGTTCTAAAATTAAATGGCGTACATCTGTTTCATTCTATTTATTGAATTGGTAGTAGATCCGGTATATACATGTCGTGGTAAATGAAGTATTTTATTGAACGTATAGTTCGACAAGTATCTTTTGGCCCATGGATGACATTGAAAGGAGGGGCGTTAGTGTGAAATTAAGGTTAACATTAAGTAAAATTTTCCTCCTTCCAAGGAGATATTTCAACAGGTGAGTCCGCACGGTTACTAATTAAAAAAAAGGACTTGGGTAAATTTCATAGCACTCTGCGACTTATTATAAAGTGACATTTCACTTGATGAAAGCGTTAGTTCCGATTTTGATCCACAAGATGACACACGACGTTGTACGACTGTTATTATAAATTTGTTAGTCTATGGTACACTAGCTATTCTTGGCGGTGGCGCGCGCGTTTGTTTTATAATATCTTTATTAATAAGTATAAGCCTGTGTTCTTAGCTGTTATTAGTGTTATTATTATATTACTGTAGTTTCATCAAAAAAATCTCGGAGCGAACAGTGTTTTTTACATGATATTAGTTATACAAGGTGTATCATAATTAACACAACTCAGACACCTCTATTAGCTAATTGCTTCAAAAATTCAGCAAATTAAAGTTTTTTACCCCTTTTTTAAGCATTTTTATACCCCAATTAACAATGAACCTTCACATACAAGTTTATTATGTGTGCATATTGAGAAATACGTTTTAGAAATGCATTTGAAATCTCCATATTGCTTTGAATCAGTAATAAATTTAGTTTCTTATAGCGCACTGAAGGAGTAACAGCATTTGTGAAAATTTTGAGAAAATATAAAATACATCAAAAGTAGTTGAACTGAATTCCGTTACCGATTTAAAACAAACTACAGCTACTGCAGGTCTTGCGTTTATTATGTTACACCGAGTATATATTATTAATTTCCCTTTTATAATATTAGTAGGATTAGTCGCGTTATTTGGCATTATTATATTTCAATGAATGCCCCATTTGCATATAAATAGAACAGTAATTCCAAATATGGCTTAGTGGGTTCGATTCGTTCTCAAGGTGATTAATTTTGCTTTGTATTTCAAATCACTACATCATGATATGGCAGAATTCTATATATCTATTAAATCACTCCAAATCCTTTGTGGTGTAGGCAGAGAGTACAGAGTTCCAAAAGGTTCTTTCCTTAAAGACCTCTCTGGCTTCCGCCACTCTCATAGTTCGTCTAATACACGATCACCGGTTACGGAGACTCTTGACTTGGCCTTTAAATAAGACACGGTACCTGCATCCTTCCATTTTGGCATTGTATATCTGTTTTGTGATTCTTTCTTCCGACATTCTTTCTATGGCCCGAACCAACGGAGCATACCCTTTCTCACGTTTACAACGATACTATCTGTCATACCTACACGCTTTCTTACTACGCCGTTGCTAATACGGTCGGTCAGCTTAATAGGCTAATATAAGGCAAAATTAATCTCCACTTTCCGTATTTTGTTTTAAAATATCTAAATATTACATTTATACAAGCTTAATGCTTGGTATGTTGAGATCTCCTATCAAAAACACAAATAATAACACGAAAGAATGTCAGAAGAAAGAATGATAAAACAGATATACTATGTGTAAGGGGAAGGATGTAGGTACCGGAGAAGGCCTAGACTATCTTACCATAACTAAATAGACCGAGTCTTATCTGAAGGACAAGCCAAGAGTCTCCGTAACCGGCGAGCGTGTATGAGACAATCTATGAGAGTGGAGGAAGGCTGTACTCTCCGTCTACCCCGCACGGGATCTGGCGTGATGATATAGATAATAACATGTGGTACAGTTTAAATAGTAGGCTGGACAAATTGATATTTGAGTTTTCCCCTCAAAAAATTATTGGTAACAAGGCGAAGTCTGGAAATGTGCCAGGTGTAACACGTCTGTAGGCTGGCCTCCTATTAGATTGGGACCTAACATTGTAGGTGATATGTAGATGGTACAAAGTAACCATGCTTGGAAAATGTAGGTGTGAAGGTGTTTATTTTGAAAAGCTTTTATTTAACTGGCAATGTTTATTATGTGTCTGTCTGTGTTACCGGTTAAAACCATGTGATCCATTTTTAAAACACTTATGGGTATCCGATTGAGCTGAAATTCGGCATACGTAAATAAGTTCGGTGACAATGCAATAATATGATACCATGGAGCTGGTTTGATGATGGAGTCTGAAGGTAAACATAGGAATATGTGAAATATACAACGTAACCTCCTCGTGCGGAGGCTTGTTAGATTGGTATTGACCAGTACTATCCAACCAGATAGTGTTCAGTGTCTGATGATGAAACCGAAAGGTGGCTAATGGGACCACCCAACTACTCAATATAACCCCGCCGTTTTTGGGCTCGTTGGATTTGTCTTGACGAGTACTTAGGACCCGGATCGTCATCCAGGTCTGATGATGGAGCCGGAAAGAAGCCATAGGAACTACTCAACTAAACAAGATATCTTCGTCGTGTTTTTGCTATAAAAGCTTGTTTTTAAACAGGTCTTTTTAAATTAAAATTACTTAAGTACGTAATACACAATACACCTAAACATTTCGCGTAAATTTACTCTTTTATATAAAACATTTATAATCAAGCCTTTTAAGGGTTAATTAGTTCTTAGAGCTGAAAACATCATGTACAGGTACCACGGCTATGTTTTCTAGAAATTATTAATGCACAAAGGCACCCCTTGTTATGACCTAAATATTCGTGTACAAGACTGGAATGGAGTACTGAGACGGTATAGTACTCACGATATTAAAAAAATGTGTGTTTAATTAAATAAAACTTTTATTTATTTATTTATTTTTATTTGATCACCAACGTAAGATACGGTAATACAAAAAAGATAGTGAAAACTTAACATTTGGATTATAGCTAACGGTTTTTACATTAATAGGTGAACACAGCATGCTTAGTTATTTACAAGTTTTTATATTTTAAAGTTGCAAGAAAAGTATTAGGGAGCCAGTAAGATTTATGAATGAACAAAGTGCAGTTATCAATAGATATGCAAGTCAAACTTTTTGAGCTTGGATATGAAACGAGCGAGTGGGATAGTATAGGCTGATAGTATTAACAAAAGTTTATCGTGACAATTCTTGGGGAATACCTTGATTCTGAAATACCGCTTTGAATTTCTGTTGTAAATGTATATAAGTAAAAAGGGATAATGTTAAACCCAGAGCCGTAACGTTCAGGATAAGATTTGGATTCTGCGAGAATATTCCTTAGTAAGTATGAAAAACGGTAAAGCTGCGGGAGTAGACATGATATCTGCCGAGATGATCAAATATGGTGGAACTTGCGTCCGGGACGCTTTCCGGGCCCTTGCAAACCTTTGCTCGAGGACCGGTAGAGTCCCTACAGATTGGCGCCGCGCAGTCATAGTACCCTTGTATAAAGGCAAGGGTTCACAATTTGATCAGCTTGGCAGCCAAGGTGTACGGTAAAATTATTGAACGGAGAATGCGCGTGAAGTCCGATGGGATGTTGTGCGAGGCACAAGGGGGTTTCAGGTCTGGAAGAGGATGTTCGGATCAAGTCTTCTCACTCCGCAACATCGTAGAGAAGCATCTGGCAGTGGGGCGGAAGGTTTTCTGCGGTTTTGTAGATCTGGAGAAGGCATTTGACAGAGTTGGGCGAAAGAGACTTTGGGACATTTTGCCAGAGTATGGTATAGATGGCACTCTGTTGCGAGCCGTCCAGTCCACTTATGTGGACTGCAAGGCATGCGTACGGGTGGGTGGTAACAGGTCACCCTGGTTTGACTTTAAAATCGGCGTCAAGCAGGGTTGCGTGTTGTCCGCTAGACTGTTTATAATATACCTGGACAAAAGTCTTCAAAGACTGAAAGCGATGATCGAAGGTGTACAAATGGGTGACTTAGTGGTAAACCATTTACTTTATGCAGATGACGCGGTTTTAATAGCGCCAACAGCCACTGATCTGCAAACACTAGTCACAGTTATGAAAGACGACTGCATGATCAATGGCTTACACTTGAATTTGAAGAAAACCAAGATTATGGTTTTTGAAAAGGAAGAAACCAAAACGAATGTAAGGATTGTGGTTAGTAACGATGTGCTGGAGCAAGTGAATGAGTTTGTATATCTTGGATGCGCCTTCAGTAAGGATGGGAAATACACCGCTGACATAGAGAGAAGAGTGAGTGCAGGGAACAGAGTGAATGGTGCGATGGGAAAGCTATTCGGGAGCCGGCACTTAAGCCATAAGGCGCAGCTGGCCATACATAACGGAGTTCTTGTCCCAACGCTGTTATATGGTAGCGAGAGCTGGGTGTGTAAGAAGGAGAATGAAAGTAGGATAAATGCGGTAGAAATGCGAGCTCTGCGGAAGATGTGCGGAGTGAAGCTGACCGACCGCATTAGCAACACCATAGTAAGACAGCGAGTAGGTATGAAAGATAGTATCGGTGTAAAGATGAGAAAGGGCATGCTCCGTTAGTTCGGGCATATAGAAAGAATGCCAGAGGAAAGAATGACAAAACAGATATACAATGTGAAAGTGGAAGGATGCAGGTATCGGGGAAGACCTAGACTATCTTACCACGACCAAATAAACCGAGTCTTATCTGATGGAAAAGTCAAGAGTCTCCGTAACCGGCGAGCGTGTATGAGACGAACTATGAGAGTCGAGGAAGCCAGAGAGGTATGTAAGGAAAGAACCTGTTGGAACTCTGTACTCTCTGCCTACCCCGAAAGGGATCTTGCGTGAGGTTATAGATAGATAGATATTCCTTAGTGTGGTTCCGCAGTTTTCCTTCCCTCCAGTCGACTAGAAATGTTTCGATGATTTTCACTCAGCCAATAACGAAATATAGCTATGATGCCTGGTTCAATCTCACTTTTATGTGGGCTTATTTTGTTGAACTCTAAACGTTTAAGAGTACTTTCTATTCTGCGTATCTTTCACTATTAATTTTCTAGATATTATCGCGATGATACTATATATCTTTAGTTTCAAAAGATCACTTTGTCCGTAATTGCTGCGTATTGATTTTTCAATAAACACAACCAAACTCCCTTGCGTGTATTGCATGTGAATTCAATTTTGCGCTCGTATTAAACACATCACGCGTGGCGGTCGCTAGGCTAACCCGATGTGTTGCTATGGGGTGGTTAGCATCCCTAATTGCTAATTTACATCGGGCCAGCAACTGACGCGTGTACTGTGCCTTTATTGAGAGTAGAGCGATCTTGCACACGGTCGATCGTACCCAATTACACAGATTTGTTTAAAAAAATAGTTGTCCTACGCTTGCATAAATACCTGTATTGTCGGTGCGTTTGCAAAGAAATTAGCAAACACCAGTTCGAAGCGAATATTTATTGTTCACACAAAGTACCTCATGCGGGTATCACGCGCGTCTACTTCATCCAGTGAGATGACGCTGTAACCATAAGACAAAGTTGTCGTCAAAGTTGCTGCATTGGTAATTCACACTGAGCCAATAACTAAGGCAAGTACTGTAGCTTTATCGAGAATAAGGGATCCCGCACACGGTCGATCATATCCCAAATAAACAGTTTAAAAACAGCCTATACTATCCTTCTGTTGGGCTAAGGCCTTTCCCCACAAATCGAAGTCAGAGACATACTCCACCATGTAGACTGAGAAAAAAGTCTGGGAACCTCGGTTCCCAGACTTTTTTTCTAATAGACCACTTTCAAAATTTAGCTGGTCCGGTGGATCCCCTGCAGCTACATTTCTACCATATTCCCAAAACTCTACAAAAAATGTGAAGATTAGATCTAACTATGGAAATTTGCGTTGCGGCTAAGTTCCAACCACGAATTAATAGTTCTCGAAAAACAAGTAACAATTGATTGGTTAATTAATTAATTGATTGTTCTGTGAGTAGATGTCAAAAAAGTAAAGTTGGACGAAATCACTTTTTTGATTGGCACAAGGAACCAATCAATTCGAATTTCTTATTTCATTTAGAAAACTCCCCGTACGGAGTGGTAAAAATAAAAAGATAAATAGTGTATTTTTTGTATCGTATTTATTCAAATATGTAATTATTTCACTATTTATTATTATTGCTATCATATTACATTGTAATATGATAACAGTCCAGTCGTAATATAATTAAAATTAAACATTAATAACGTAAAGTCTTCATGAATGCGATGAATGAAGGGGTAAAATGGGTGATCTAGTGGTAAACCACCTATTGTATACAGATGACGCGGTTTTGATAGCGCCAACAGCCACTGATATGCAAACACTAGTCGCAGTTATGAGAGAAGACTGCATGAAAAATGGCTTACATTTGAATGTGAAGAAAACCAAAATTATGGTTTTTGAACGGGAAGAAACCAGAACGAATGCAATGATTGTGGTTGGTAACGATGTGGTGGAGCAAATGAATGAGTTTGTATATCTTGGATGCGCCTTCAGTAAGGATGGGAAATACACCGCTGATATAGAGAGAAGAGTGAATGCAGGGAATAGAGTGAATGGTGCGATGGGAAGGCATCTTGGGAGCCGGCACTTAAGCCAAAAGGCGCAGCTGGCCATGCATAACGGAGTGCTTGTTATATGGCAGTAAGAGTTGGGTATGTAAGAAGGAGAATGAAAGCAGGATAAATGCGGTCGAAATGCGATCTCTGCGGAAGATGGGCGGAGTCACGCTGACCGACCGTATTCGCAACAGCGTAGTAAGAAATCGAGTAGGTATGAAAGATAGTATCGGTGTAAAGATGAGAAAGGGTAGGCTCCGTTGGTTCGGGCATATAGAAAGAATGTCAGAAGAAAGAATGAAAAAATAGATATACAATGCGAAAGTGGAAGGATGTAGGTACCGGGGAAGACCTAGACTATCTTACCATGACTAAATAAACCATGTCTTATCTGAAGGGCAAGTCAAGAGTCTCCGTAACCGGCGAGTGTGTATGAGACAAACTATGAAAGTGGAGGAAGCCAGAGAGGTATGTAAGGAAAGTACCTGTTGGAAATCTGTACTCTCTATCTACTTCGGGAGGGAGCTGGCGTGATGATATAAATAGATAGAATAACGTAACGTAACTTCTACAATGACAATCACAAAAAGTCATAATTTTAAGGGGAGGGATGTACTTGATGGATTGATAGCAAATAATTATTATTTGGCTTCAGTTTCGTAAGGAATAACCGCAGAGCTCTTCGCTCCGTGCTATTCAATCTCGTTTTTTTTTGTTAAAAGGTTTGTAACGACACTAAAACTTTTTTCGACAAGATCCGACGAGGGAAACGCTATCAAAAGCTTTTTAGCAATTCCCCACAGTCCAGGATGTTTTTCGGGTATTTCCGCCTGCAGCCAATATGTTAGATACCCTCTTTTAAATTTCACCTTCAGCTCCTCATTAGTGCTAAGCTCGAGTAGCTCCTCTTGTAATATCACATTCTCCACTTCCGTTTCATCAAATGGATTTATGATCCATGGTGGTATTTCCATCGTCAGAATATCTTCAATTCTGATTTTGAAGTCATCATGCAGGGTAATTAAATGTTGAACGTATGTCTGAATATCCTCATCAAGGCATTCTACCTGTGACAAGTTTGAAAACTGGGTAAATTCACGCCGACTAATATTTTACTTCATAAATTTTAATTTTTCAAGAAAAGCTGGCATTACACCCTTGGTTTTTATTAAATTGAGGCTGTCCCCTAGTAATTGTAAGTTAATTCATTAAAAAGTCATGTCAAGTCATTAAATTTTTTGAACAAATCTGTCAGATATGCTATGTCTGCTTTCAAATTGATCAGGTTTTCTTTTAAATCTGGATCTATACTTTCCAGAAACTCTAAAACTGATTCAAAAAGGAGTAAAATCTTGTTAAACTTGCACCTTTCGACAACCAGCGTACTTCAGTATGTAAGAGCAATCGTTGGACGTCTCCATCATTTTCATCGCACAATTGTGCAAATAAACGCATATTTAACGCATTGCGTCTTATTTTGTTAACTGCATTAATCACAAATTAAAGCGATTGGTGCAATCTATCACTCAAATTTTCACTACTAGGTGTTGTCGGTGGATGACACAGTTAATTGCAGTTACCTCTGGTATAATTCTTTTAAGATGGCTTATAAACCCACGATATCGCCCCACCATGGCAAGAGCTCCATCTGTTGCCATCGAAATAACGTTTGTGAATGAAATCGATTTTGTCTTAAAAAACCAATTAGGGCATTAAATATTAATTCACCTTTACTGGCCGCCTCCAAAGGCTTCGCGAATAGTAGCTCTTCATGAATTTCTTCGTCCATAACAAATCGAACATATGCCAATAATAATGCTTCATTACCAGGTAAAGTTGTTGCATCCAGTTGAATAGAAAAATGAGTTGTTTGCAGATAATTCAAAATCAGAGCTCATTTCATCAATACGTCTTTGTACAGTGTTGTTACTCAAAGAAATTCTTTTGAGTATGTCAAACGGAGATTTATGCAGAACAGTTTTTAAAACCTCTTCAACAGCGGGTAAAATTAACTGTTTTCCAATGGTGTGCGGTTTTCCAGATTTCGCTATAAGTAATGAGATATTGTAAGAAGCCATCATCGTTACTTTCAGATGTTAAAACGAATATACTGTGCACGGTAGGTCTCTTTTCATATTTTTCCTTCAATGCTTAAAAATATATCAAATCTTTACCTATTTTATCAGATGACTGACCTTCTGAGATGATCTTCGAGCTTCGATAATTTTTATAGAGTCATTGCTCAAAACTTTGTTGCATAAAAGGCATATGGGCAGTCGCTTGTCTGCCTTTGATGGAAGAAAACCAAATTTTAAATAATCAACACTATACTGTCGACATTTCTTCTTAGATTCAGCTATGTTTCGTAACAGTTACCCACCTGTAAATAAAAAAAAAGTTTGTTTTAGTAATCATAAGGCGGTCTTACTCAACAAGATATGCCTATTTTAACAGAATAGGATTACCTAATTCATAATTGCAATGAAATAAACAAAGTACCGACGGCAAACTGATTCTAATTATTAAAAGCAATAAATCGCTTCATAAAACTCTAATATGAATCTTAATCCATACTAAAGTTTTATGAATACGGCTGAACCAATTTTCATGTAATGTAAAACATTTTTTCATAAATATATATTGATATATATTACTGTAAATTCGATAGAAAATACTTTTAAATAATATTTTAATATTAAAATTCCGCTATTTTAAATATTTATTTATTACTTTGATGCACGTTACGGGTACGTAAAGTCGCGTACAATTTACGAAAATATATTTAATCAAGTCATTTAGCACTAGGAACCTGAAATATTTACAATCATGCAGGTCAATCATAATTTATCTCTTCTTCAGTGAACCACAACACAGTCGGGTAAAAAAAAATACTAATAAAGTAGGGACAAAACGTTCAACCTTTCTCGGCTTTCTGTTCTTTTACGGAAGTATCTAATAATGACTTTATTCAGTATTTAATTTGTAATACGTATCTACCACACGCAAACATTACAAATATACTTATAACAACATAAAATAAAAGTATGTATAACAAATAGGCAGGTAAATACTTACTTTTACTGACAATGGCAAACACTAACATCGATTCACGTTACTTTACTTTTCTTTTCGAAATTCCGGAAACAAATGAGTAACGTTTATCCTTAACATTCGTATTTATATTGGCGAAGAATCAAACAAGTTCATGCAAGATTGCAAGCACACACACCACAAGTCGTATTTCGTCCCTTTGCGACGTCTGAACAAGCGTTGCGGACGGCGGCGGCGCTTTGCAAGTCTCGACACGTTGTACTGAATATGGAATATGCAAGTTTTTACAAGTAACAGTCGCTGAGCTTCTGAAAGTATTATCTGCCTACATTGATAGGTGAAGTCAAGACAACATTTTAGTTCTTCACTATCGAAAACAAATAAATTTTAACCCCCGCTTACGAATTGTGAACCCCCGTCGAGTCTCCCGTGGACCCCTAGGGGTCCTTGTGGACCACTTTGGGAACTAAGGATGTAGACCTGGTGTGGATTGGTGGTGGCAGGTTTTTTAGGTTAGGTTCGTGACCACCTGCTGTTGGAACTTATAAAGCCCCATATATGGGGTTCATTGGATTTTTCGTTTCACTTCCTACTGGACCTGCGGCACAGACTCGTCCCAATTGTGTAGTCCTGACTTCATATTATTAAACATGACTAAACCGCCCTGGGACGGAGGGACTCCCTAGAAATGGGCTATGTGGGTTATGTTTCATTGGATATTCGGTTATTCAAATGAGACGTAGTTTCCTTGTTAATCTGTAGTTAGCTATGTTGGTCGAATGTGAGATTTATATGCATCAGACAAAATTTCTGCTCTCATATTTGGAAGGGATTTCTAAAAGTCATGGCATTTTTCGTAAAAGCTTTCTATCGTAGGCAAACCAAGATGGTTTGCCTACGAATCCATGTTTTATTAAGTACTAGTGATTCTAAATAGAAAAAAGTATCACTTCTAGTAGGAATCGTACCCATATATAAAACGAGGCGAACCGCTCGAACAACCGTAACTGAAGCAGTGCATTTTTATTATTGCATGTTTCCTTCATAACCCTATGTGATTATTAAGAATCATATTTTGTGTTATAAGAAAAAGTGAAATGCATTCCAACAAAATAATTCCAAACATGTGCAAAATGTTAAACACAACAACCTCGTGGAGAACAAACGACATAAAATAATGCCTGAAGGGCTGTGAAATATAATTATAATATTAATAATATTAGCTCTGTTAAGAAACTGTCCCACTGCTGGGCACGGGCCTCCTCTCCAACTGAGAGGGTTTAGGGCATAGTCCACCACGGTGGCCCAGTGCGGGTTGGCGAACTTCACACACCTTCGAGAAACTCTTAGGCATGCAGGTTTCCTCACGATGTTTTCCTTCACCGTTAAAGCAAGTGATAATTAATTTTAAATACGCAGATGCTTTCGAAAAGACAGAGGTGCGTGCCTGGGTTTGAACCCGAGACCTCTGACTTTGCAGTCCAACGGTCTAACCACTAGGCTATCACTGCACTGAAATATAATTATAAAGTGTAAAATACATCCTCATATTTCGACAAAATCAACAGAAACACATTCCCATCTATAACAATGCATTTTCAGTGGTAATGCAAAATACGAAATCATAAAGTGGATCTCTGTTTATTTGATTCGGAAGTGCGGGCAATGTATTGGATAGCACTCGATGTTCCATTCCTTTCTTCTATAGCTGCAGGGTTAGCACGACCCGGTATTCGAGTTTTGCAGGCAAGTACATAAGGTTCTTTTTTGTGTGTATGTGAAGGATCCACGCTGTTGCTCGCGGGGCCTATACAGCTTCGGCGAACAAAGGGCGAGCGTGCAGTCACTGCGCTCGAGCCAGAAAATCAAGGGGGCAACTAGTTCAAGGGCGCCTCAAGGAGGAGCGGCCTCAGTTTGGGCTGTAGCTATAGGGGAGGGAATATACTAGGTGACTCGGCGTGGTGCTCTTCACCGGCCAGCGGCAAGGGATTTTTCAACCTCGCCAGCGAAGTCGATATCTGATCCCGTATCCTGATACGGGATCAGATATCGACTTCGAATTAGCGTCTAAACGATTACTGAATCGTTTAGGCGCTAACTCTTTATGAATAACATCGTTAGTTTTATATCTCAGTTGTAACTGGAGCTAGATTGCAAACTCATTAACTGTAACCTAAACATTGTACACACACATATGATAAAAATATAAACAAAAAAAGAGAGAAAATCGAATAAAAAAAGCAAGCCCGATGAGTATCTCGCTGGATTTTCTCAGTGGAGACCGCGTTTTGATCCGCTGATAGATTAATAATTTGATTAGATAAAAAATTATGTAAGGACAATATGGAAGGGCCCTGTAGGGCTTATACAAAATAGTTTGAGTTTAAGTCAAATTATTCTTATCTACCCATCTCTTCAATACAGTTATTAAAACAAGTTTTCCCGTATCAAATATTTTTGTCACGGCATGCCACGTAAGCACGTAAGACAAAACGGTTATCTCTCGCATGGGGCGATAAAATCTGTAGCAGATGTGTTGTCGCGCCTGTGCGAACCCTGCCGGAATTCGCCGTCCCTCCCACGCTTTCGTCTTTTTCCCAACCCCCCAGCTGGGAACGGGCAACTTTAGCCACAATTTGTGCGAGTGAATCGGTGGAGAACCGAATTGCTTTGTGTACTGTTTGCGTGCGCTATTTTTAATTATAACTGACTGATTTGAGGTTGACTGTTTGGGAATCGTTTTGCGAGCGTTCTGGAAGTTTAAAATGGTGTTGATGAGACAGATTATAGTTTATATTTAAGTGGGTTAACCATATCGATTGTAAAATGAAATTGATTAAAGCAAATTAAATTATACACGCTATTACGATTATACACGGCTAGAGAAGTTCGTAAGGATAGAACCTGTTGGAACTCTGTATTCTCTGTCTACCTCGCACGGGATCTGGCCTGATGATAAAGTTAGATGGAGAGATACATTTTACATTGTGCCTTTTCTTAGATGTCATTTTAGCCCTACATTTTCTTTTTGTTTTTTCTTAGAAGCCTATTCCATATTATCCATTCTATCCTGGGCTAGTAGTATCCATGTCTTTCCCGCAAAAGTGTCCAAGTCGTCACGCCATCTTCGTCTAGGTCGACCACGACATCGGTGACTGTCTTCAGGGATCCATACTGTGACGATGTTTGCCCCCCCCCCATTGCGGGTCCATACGCACGACATGTTCCACCCAATCCCACTTCAACCTTGCCGAATTTAAGCCGACATCTGTAAATGCTGTATTTCATTGCTCTTTGGCAGACCTTGAGTCTGGATTCCTGTTGTTCAGTCAGCGAGTAAGTCCTACAATAGTGTTTATTAAAAGATACGATGACAATGACTCTAAGGAAAAAGTGGACTCTCTTTAAGTGTTTGAAAAACTCCGCATTAGTTGATATTTTTCCCGATAAGATTTTTCTACCTATCTACATTATCACGCTACATCCCTTGTGGGGTGGGCAGAGAATTCAGATTTCTAAAAGATTATTTTTTTGCAGACCTCTCTGGCTTCTTTTACTCTCATAGTTCATCTCATACACGCTCGCTGGTTACGAAGACTCTTAAATTGCCCTTAAGTTAACACGGTCTATTTTTTAAATTTGTAATTCATAAAAATACCCATACGTCATCTTCTCATACTTTTTTTGATGCATTGCATACCATGCTAAAGCTACTACAATGGCGGTGTGTGCGTGTCCTCTCATTGACTAATTCATCTGTACAACATCCGATGACTTACCCAGTTCACGCTTGGCATTGTCGTGTCGTCATGAGACGCTCGTTACAAACGTGTTTATAACGATTACCAAGGTTAGGCAGCATTCAACTCGGTCAGTCCAAAATGGGTAACTGTTTCTGTCATTGGTACTGCCAAGCACCGCCGTGCTTCGGTAGGAACGTTAAGTCGTCGGTTCCAGTTACCATTTCTTGTGGTAGTAGTTGAGCGAAGTGAAAAGGTAATTGGATAAGGTCCAATTTCAGTTGTAGTCTCCTTTTCAATGGTTGATCTGCCAATTATTTGTGTCTTCCGCATTGTAAAGGAGGGAAATAGATTTAAGTTTTTACTACTCCTCCTGTTTTCTTTTTAATTAACTTGGTTGCGGTATAAAGTGCGTTCAAATCTTGCATTCATCTAAGGGGACCGTTGTGGATCCTGGCTTACAGGAGCTATAGCGGTAAGAATGTCTGGCGGGCTTAGTGGTGGCACACAAAACAGCCTCCATCAATCCGCACCGGATCTATGCGGATGTTGGAGTATGACCCATTCTCTCTTTCATAGATTTGTGAGATAAGGCCTTTGCCTAGCAGTGGGACATTATAGGCTCACTTATTGTTTCTTCAGACGACGTGCTCTTGTAGTATAGTACTATTGTAGCGCGGTTGTATAAAGCTTTGTTTTTGTTAGGTTATTTACACACGTGCTCGCTTCCCGCGAGTGAGTAGAATATAAACTTGGCATTAGAAGTTGATCTGCATATAAAATAACGTCACAGTTTTGTGTGACTTAACAAAGTAATAAAAACAAAGGCTTTAGCCGGAGAACGCTGCTCGTGTACGCTATGATATTATCATTATGATAATGCAACACTGCATATTCACATATGCAGTGTTGCATTATCATAATGAAAAAGAATAAAAAAGAGCTGAACAGAACTGTGTAGCAAAATTTTAGTTTATGCACACACTCACATTTGTATCCCATACGGGTCACAAGGGAGCTTAGAGATCCAAATTCAATAAATTTGTTAATTAAGCCAGAGAGTTCTGTAAGGTAAGAACCTGTTGGAACTCTGTACTCTCTGCCTACACCGCAAGGGGTCTGGGTTGATATAGAAAGATAGACATGAAAAGTGAAAATGCAATTTGAAATTGATATTTATTTATTTAAAATTACTATGTTACAAGGAAAATTAGTCGGTGATTTCTGCACTAAGTACGGGACTTGTATCGCAGAAATCTGAATTGTAAAAAAAACAATAAGTTTTAGTGTCCGACCGATGCTTCGGCTTCGGCTTTAGCTCTGGCCACCTTCGGCCAATCCTTCGGATCCGTCCAAAATGGGCCGAAGTTTTGGCCGACACCAAAGGTTTCCAGCAAGCACCGAAATTGAATGATCTATTACGATTTACGACTAACGAATGCTTTTAATTTAATCAATATCATAAATAATATTATTTCAGTTTTATTATTTTTAGCCAGTTGTAGGTAATTTTAATCATCTCTTTAAGTTAATACGATCAACATAACTGTTTTAAAATTTCGCCAATCATGAATCAAAATTCTTAATAACCCTAAGAAATTTGGTAGGTGTGTTAAACATACAATTTACATAAACAAGCATACAGACGGAAACAAATATTTGTGGGTCATACAAAGAGTTTTCCTGTACGGAGATCGAACCCGCAACTATTCGATCCAATGGGCCAAACGGCTTAACCTCTTAATCACTGGACCCATATTTAAACTTATACTAATACAGGAATGTTGGTAATTAATTAATTACCTTGTATTAAAATCCTGTTGGAACTCTGTACTCTCTGCCTACCTCGCAAGGTATCTGGCGTGATGATATAGATAGAATTAATTACCTCTTAAGAAAAACTGCTCTACGACTTTTGCGATTTAAAAATTTTGCGAAAAAAGAACAGCGGTTCATTACATTCAGATTATTAATTATTTATTTACCAATTGTATTATATTACTTATATATATTCGTCACGCCTATATTCCCCAAGCTTCGGGGTGGCGGAGGTGTGAGTACACCCACTTTTCGCTGACGATGCTTGGTCCCATGTAATAGCGGACGAGCCTTTAGCCATATACCGGGCACAATTACAGTACTCATACTGGGAATATTTTGTCAGAGAACCTACATTTGTTCGACTTCATTACAACAAAGCGATGTGCTTTGCCACTAGACAACGAGACAGTTTTCATATTTTCGAAAGCGCCCATTAGTTGCCACCTTTAGGCCTCTATCCGGTACTTCTGCATAAATAAGTGCATTTGCACGCACCTCTGTCTTTTCTAAAGCATGTGCGTATTAAAAATTAACTATCACTTGCTTCAACGGTAAAGGAAAACATCGTGAGTAAACCTGCATGCTTAAGAGTTTGTCGAAGGTGTGTGAAGTTCGCCTACCCGCACTGGGCCAGCGTGGGGGACAATGGCATAAACCCTCTCAGTTTGAGAAGAGGCCCGTGCCCAACGGTGGGGCCTGTTTCTTTACAGGGCCAATATTATTAGGGTAAAGGGTTGATTCCTCGCCTCACTGCTGAGGCCACAGTTTTTCTATAATAAGTATTTAATAAGTTTTTTTTATCTCGGATGCGTCGCACACATCGTCGAGATTATTGAAGTCAAAAATTGGATGTCACAGTGTTTTTTAAATCTATGGCGAGATTAAGGGAGGTATTGAAATTTGAGGTAATGTCTTCTGATCGATTTTAGTCGTTAAGTATAAGAATGGGGTACGTTTATACGTGACATCATATAGTTCACCTATTTATGAAGTCATTTGTCATATATTTAATATTTGACAGGTATATATACCTAATGCCATAACAGTCATGTGTTGGAATATACTTTGTTTACGTAGGTAAAGGGATCTGGAGTGATGATAATATGTAGATCTATAGACAGTCACGCGTCTTTGTTGTCATGTTGTCGTCGGGTGTATATAGGTCATAGTTGTCATGAAGCCATGACGTCATAGTGGTCAGGTTTCATTCTAAGTTACAGTAACACGTATTGAGAACACAATACATGACTACATGTCAAGACACAATGTCATAATATTTCTTATAGATTGGTTTTCCTAACTCGTAGAGTTATCGGCAAATTGGAAAGTAAACAAACATGTACTTTATTTTGTGAAGTGGTTGTACTATAATTGTTAAATTTAATAAAAGTACCTATTTAAAAATGTGCAGTAATCGAAACTCAACCCGAGTGATAAATTTCACTCGATTTGCCGGGACTATAAATAGTGTATTCGGGTTACTCGAAAATTCGTATATAGCTCGAGTGACGTAATAAAATAACCCGTGCGACTCAAGTTACAAACTCTCATTTGAGTCGCATTACTACTGTAAAGCCCTCGAGGGGTGGATCTGAAGACGTGGAGTGAGCAGAGACCTATACAAGCTGTACCGATAGTCTGGTAAGGTTCGTAAGCAAAGGCTGGATGTGTGCAGCATAAAACTGGTTGTTGTAGTGATATTTGGAGGAGGCCTATATTCTGCAATATACATCGGAAGAAGACAAAGAAGATATCTGTGTACCCCAATAAAAATTTTTTTTGGACCCAAGATCTGAACAAAGGGGCCTCGTGATGGGCATCCGCACCATCACCAGTATACTAGAGAGTCCTAATTATCTTTTGAGTTTATTGCACTTAGAATTGCATATTCATTGGTACGGGTCTATATAAGGTGGGCCCGTAGATCAGCGGTGCAACGCTGCTCTCAGCGTTGCACCGCTCTCTAGCTAGGGTTGCTAATCTACTGTTGAATTAAATTTGATTGATTTAATTATGGGTTTAATAATATTAGCCCTGTTAAGAAACTGTCCCACCGTAGGGCACGGGCCTCCTCTCAAACTGAGAGGGCTATGTTATGGGTTTATGTTTTTAAAATCTAATTAATAAAAGCCAAAGTAATAAATAGTAAAATGAATGAACAGGTAATGATTCATATAGTGGACGAAATCTCACTGACGTAAGGGTCATTACATTAGTTGAGATTTTCATGATCAATATGGGAGTATCCTGAAAAATTCGGTATGTAGTAATAGCTATCGATTACAAATAAGATTAATGTAATATGTTTGAATTCAAGTCCTCTTATACTCTCTAAGCACGATTACCGCTGAATATCTGCTAAAATTTATTCAAAAATTTACGGGCAGCAACCCTAATCCTGAATAACAAGCTAAAGCTCTAAAATTTCGTCTAATGGCTTCGCGTTTGCATCTGACTGTTACAATATTATTGGACAACAAGTGCGCTATAGCTTAAAGTGTATTCTTTAAGGGACAAATTCTTGTGTGGCTACATGCCGCTTGAGGGCGATGTCGAGTAACATTTTGCGGTGTCGCTCGACATCTGAGAGTCGACGCGGAAAGTGATGGCTGCTTCTTAAGTCATACTTTTGAACGGGTGCTGCTGGTGGGAACTGGTCCTGCCTCTATGCTTGGACTGATTAAACCTATACCGTAATACTGTTGAATTTTGTCTTGTTCGGCATCACAATGGAGCTATAGGCAAGTATTTTTTACGCATGCATTACATATTTTATAGTAACCAAATTTTTTTTTTATACTTTTTGTTATATACTTGTACCTTTACAAAGTTTCTATTTTGTAAATGGCAAGACTATGTAGACACTAATTATGTACCATGAATCTAAGTAAATTTATGCTTAATTTATACTAATTCACATGTATTTAGCTTGTTCTGCACTGTTCTCCCATACCCTGTAGTGGGTGGTAGATCTTAAGTAATCAATAACTTTTTTTTTGACTATTTATAACCACTTTTTGGTCTACATGAGTAACTTTTGTTTTTGATTTGGTCCTACGACCTATTTTATTCCTTGTTTAGTCGGTTGCAAGATGTCGCCCGAAGAGGCATCATACATCGTCCGAGCATATTGTAGCGCAACACACATCTACACGTACGACAGACGGTCGTGGGATGTTGCCGGACTTGTTGAAGGACGTCGCTTAATGTCGCTGACTACGCCTGTCACTAGCAACATGTTGCACAATGGCCACTGATAGACTTACTATAGTGCGACAAGGATCTTTTGGCTCGTGGGACAATGGCAAGCAGGCGTTGTTGTGAAATTAGGGTTTGACATTAAAGGTTTCGTCACATAGCCGATGGAGCGCGAGGGGGGCGCCGGCCAGCCGGGCGACCGCCACGTTGCTGTCAACGTCTAAAATTCAAACAATAATACTAGCGTACAGCGTGTGTCGGCATCTCGCTCCTGCCGTGCTTCGCATCCATGGATTTTCACATCGAGTGCGACGTGTTCCACCCTCATATCTATGTGACAATGTGCTAATTGAGAGGATCAAACAAAAAAACTAGCATCTCGCTCGTACACGTGAGAGCTTTTCTCTCCCGTCGTGCTTCGTTTGAAATCACGTCGGGCGCGACGGCGTCGTGTTCGTCACGTTTGCCGTCGCGCCGAGGCAGCGCTGTGTGACGTCTCCCATATATTTCAGTAAGCTTTCAGTACATTACAACCACCCAGGTGACGCCACCATCGCGCTGCGTCGGCTAAGTGGCGAAACCTTTAGTAATATTTTCCTACTTCTAAGGAGATATATCAACACGTTTTTACGCATGGTTACTAATTAAAAAAAGAACTTGGCAAATTTTATAGCAAATCGCAAATTTGCGACTGTCATGAAGTGACATTTCACTTGATGACAGCGTTAGTTCCGATTTTGACAGCGGGCCAAATGAACTGTATGATGTAAGTGTCTGCGTTTTGGCTCGTACGTACACGCGAACTGGCATACTATTGGGCTTCTCTGTTTGCTTAGCAAGATGCCGTTTGCCTATTTTTATACGTCCATTGTGGATAGGGTAAGGTTATTGTTATATCGATATGTACATAAAGTTACTTTGGCCGAGTGGGGGTACTTCAAGAGGCTAGCCACTTGTGGCTCATTGGCTGCTCACAAGCGAACTATCTGGGTCTCCCTCGAAGTTATGACAGCGACGTCTTGAACAGAAGGCTCGTGTCGGAATACAAGCTCGTTCGTGCATTAGACATGTTAAAATTACGTGGGCTTATAACAACGATATGCGTGGTTTAGTGCAGGCTAACTTTATCCTTTTGAAATATTGTAGACTTGTGCTGGAATTAACTTGATGTAAATTGGTTGTGATGTGACAAAGATGATTGAGCTGGCTGTTAGAGATAAGAGAGAGAATGAGAGATAGGGAGTGGAGTTGACTTGTAGACTTCTGTTGAAATAATATGATATAACGCCGTCACGTCTATATTCTTCTAGCTGGGGTGGCAGAGGTGTACTGAGTACACCTACTTTTCGCCGACGATAATATGATGTAAATTGGTTTTGTTGTGATGTAGACAACTGAGCTGTCTGTTAGAAATAAGAGTGTGAGAGAGAAAGGGAGAGAGAGGGGGGAGGGGGTAGGGGGGGGGGGAAGAGGGAGAGAGAGAGAGAGAGTAGAGTTGAGTAGTGTCTGCATATCATGTAATACAGTCTAGAGTGATTTTTTTTTATACAGAGAAAGCACTCTTTTTCCGTCTTAGGTTTCAAACTCAGGACATAAATTCTTACACTATGTGCCACTAGACCAACGAGGCAGTCATAAAAACTACCCAAAACGAATAAAATAATTCCATTTTGTCCACGCGTTTTTGCGTGAACTAAATTAAATCAATATATTACCATACTCAAAAGCGCCATTCAATCGAACAAATTGACGTATTTTTCAATAAAAATGTTACGAATTGTCGTATGTGTGCCTTCGTTATTTAAACTTAATATTTTAAAATATTCAATATGTATCAAAATGCTACTCTTGTTTTACCTCTGACATTCATTTTTCCACTAACAAGCATGTGGATTTCGTTAGCCGTGCGTGATTTTATACGCGTCCATGACAACTTTTAGTTTGTAAACTTGATATTTTTTAAATATAGCAGGTCGCTTGAATTTTCATTGCTTATAGAGCAACTTACTTTTGTAGGTTAGTAAACTTACTATTATCTTGCTATGGGCTGATGAGGATGAGGATGATAATGATGATGAAACTTACTACTTAAAATTGTATGGAAATTCCATAATTATCACTAAGATTGCAATTTTGTGTTCTATTTGTGCCTATTTGTCTAGGATTTCTATTCTTTGTGGAAAAAATAGATACAGAGGTTTTCTATTTAAAAAAAAAGCAGTAGCTGCGGGATTCTGGAATTGTATCTCATATGACAAATCTTTGTGTGACCCACATTCATTTGTTTCGGTCTGGGTATTTAGGTATGTGAATTTTCATGTTTGTGAAGGCACCTACGACACGGGAATAAATCCTAGTGTGGCTCTCTGTTCAAATTTTGTTGGCAATACATTTGCTTAGTATTACATAGGGACCTAACATTATGAATCAATCAATTTTGGGTGTACATAGCGCACCTTTGAGAATTCCCCATGGGGAATATAAGGGTTTATGAACTGAATTGTGAATAGAACTGTACACGAGGCTTACCTCAATCTTTTTAGCGGTAATTTGAAAAGATGTACGCAATTTATAGCTTTTACTAATGGCATGTTGAGTGTCAGTTACAATATCCATATCCCTAACAAAAACATAAAAAATAAACACCATTACGCCTATATTCTCCAAGCGGGGGTGGCAGAGGTGTACTGAGTATAGCCACTTTTCGCTGACGATGTTAGTTCCTATGTAATAATGGGCGAGCCTATTGCCATATACCGGGCACAATTACAGACTCCTGACTCATAATGGGAGTTTTTCGTTAGAAAAACTAAATTTGTACGAGTTAGGACTTGAACCCAGGACGTCGTGATCACCCACCAATGCACTTTGCCACTAGACAAACGAGGTAGTCTGGTAATATTATTGTAAAGTTATTTTGCCGCAAGAAAAACATGTACTCAATTTATAACTTTCTCATGGCAAAGAAAGATTGCAAAAATATCTACTATTAAAAAAATATTCTTTGAGTGTCAGTTACACTATCCCTGCCAAAAACCTATACAAAGGTACGTTATTAATAAAACACTCGTCCATAATTCTTCAAGCATTTTAACTTCCTACATTACTAGAAGCAAAACTTCAAGTAGGTATTTTGAAAACTTTCCGCTGTCGTTCGCAAACACTTCACACCTTGCTCTCAAATCTGGAATCCGTTTAATGCGGAGCGAGGCAATGAGATTTTGCTCCAGCTACCGTCCTATTGGGTGCTACTGCCAATTCCAGGGATGCCTTTTAAAAAGAGCTTATTTCCTATTTTCGAAAAATAGTGTCAATACCATTTGATCCTAAAATTTTATTTTTGTCTAAGCCTAGCTAAATATCACAATGATAATCGACGGATGGCTTGGCGCGTAGTTGCGGGTTTAATTTCCGTGCGGGATAAATCTTTGTGTAATGTACAAATTTTTGTTTCGGACTGCCCTTAAACGCATCCACGACTCCACAATAATTTATTAAAAGAAAAAAAGCAGTGTTAACTATTTCAAAATAACTTATTTCGCTATACATATTCACATTATAGTATTATATTACTTTTCTCTTAAATCACTGGTTCCATTGGTGACAACCGTATGAAAATTCGTTCGGTAGTTATTGAGTTTATCGCGCTCAGACAGACAGACGCAGCGGGAAGACTTTGTTTTATAAAATACTGGCGACCCACCTCGGCTTCGCACGGGGGGATTATTAAATAAACCTTCTTTTTGAATCATTTCGTCCATTGGTGAAAACCGTATGATAATCCGCTTGGTAGTAATTAAATTTATCACGTTCAGACAGACAGACGCGGGGGGAGACTTTTTTATGTAATTATATAATACTAGCGACCCGCCCTGGCTTTGCACGGGCGAATTATATACATAAACCTTCCTCTTAAATCACTCCGCTCATTGGTAAAAACCGTATGAAAATCCGTTTGGTAGTTATTGAGTTTATCGTGTTCAGACAGACTGATGCGGCGGGGGACTTTATTATATAATATGTAAGGTGATAGTGTTAGTGATATGACATAGTGGGGGTATAGGGATTTTGAACATTTTTAAAGAAGTGTTAGAGAAGTGTTTGAAACGTCACTCTTTAAATGATGATTTCGATATTGGTCCTATTAGGAAAGAAAATGATCGAGCTCATTATGTGTCAGAATCAGAATCAGAATATTTTTTATTCATGTAAACCATTACAGTATTTATGAATCGTCAGAAAAGTAACAAAGACTCTACCGCCACTTCGGAATGTCATTCCTGTGGAGAAGAAGGGCAAGAAACTCCACGGTTACTCTTTTAAAATAAGAAATTACAAACTTTTTCATCTACATTCTGTTGTGGGGTATGGGAGAACAATGTATAAATAATAATAATGTCTAAGTTAAAAAAGTGAATAATACTATTTATGAGAATGGCTATATGGTTCCCTCATTTACAAAAAAAAAGTACATATTGTGTTAAATTAATAGAAGGAAGAGAGGTAATGTTAACTAACAACAGTTGAATCGGTTGTCATGACTCAAGTGGAGCTGGAATAGCATCTATCCAAGCATTTTTATCTTTTAAATAATCTTCTATTGAATAATAAGCTTGCTTACAAAGTGTTCGTTTTACACAAGCTTTGAACTTATTTTCACTAAGTTTAGTGACGTCAATGGGAATTTTGTTATAAAATCTAACACAGTGCCCCATGAAAGACGTGTGAATTTTTGACAGACGAAACTGCGGTTGGTGTAATTTATTTCTATGTCGTGTGTTATAGCAATGCCTATCACCTAGCTGATTAAAAAGATCTAAATTTTTTCTAGTATACATAATGTTTTCATAAATATATTGACATGGGACCGTCATGATATTAGCTACTTTGAACAGTTCTCTTAAAGAGTCACGACTACTTAAGTTATAGATGGCCCTAATAGCCTTTTTTTGCAAGATAAAAACAGACTTAATGTCCGCTGCCCTACCCCACAATAATATACCGTAAGACATGACACTATGAAAGTAGCTAAAATAGACTATCCTCGCGGTGTCCACATCAGTTAGTTGTCTGATCTTCCTTACGGCATAGGCAGCGGAGCTAAGCCGTTTACCTAAATTCTCAATATGAGGACCCCATTGTAACTTGGAGTCAAGCTTAATCCCTAAAAAAGATGTATCATTAATGAACTCAAGTTTCTCATTGTTTAGTATAATATGATGTACAGTACTTTTTACATTTGGCAAAGAAAACCTTATACATTTAGTTTTCTTGTTATTGAGCACTAAATTGTTGGATGTAAACCAGTTATGTAGTTGAAGAATAGCGTCATTTACTTCGTCAAAGTTATATAGTAATAGTATTAACATGTCTACCTACTTTAAAAATCAAAGAGGTATCGTCAGCAAATAACACTATCTTCGCTCGATTTTTAATTACTTCAGGTAGATCATTTATGTAAACTAAGAATAGGAACGGACCCAGTATCGATCCCTGTGGAACGCCCATTTTAACTAAAGAGCCTAGAGATTTAGTTTGATTTATTTGAACACACTGTTGTCTGTCCTCTAGGTAAGATTTTAAAAGATTAAGTGCTTTACCATGGATACCATAGTGCTCCAATTTAAGCAGCAGTGTTTCATGTTTCACACAATCAAGTGCTTTGGAAAGATCACAAAAAATGCCAATAGCGTCCTGTGAGTTCTCCCAGGCATCGAAGATATGCTTTATTAGAGTAACACCGGCGTCAGTAGTACAACGCCCTTTGGTAAAACCAAATTGCTGATCGTGCAGGATGTTGTTTGCGTTAAAATGATCTAGCATTTGCATGAACATTATCTTTTCGAACACTTTACTGAGCACTGGCAAGACAGACACTGGCCTATAGTTGTTGGCATCTTTACTATCGCCGGATTTGAACAGTGGTACCTTACTAAATTTCATTAAATTCGGGAAGACTCCTTGATCTACGCACATATTAAAAATAACAGCTAAGTGTGGCGCGATTGTATGTATAATGGATTTACACACTTTTACCGACATTCCCCGTAAGTCTTCAGTTACTTTTAATTTTAAATCATTAAAGACTTTGATAACAGACCGGGGATTAGTGTACTCAAACCCGAACTCCACCGGAAAAAGAGTAATGTTGCTTTTAACAAAAGAAATTGCAAGGGAAGAATAGCAATTTAAGGATTTTGTTGTCTCTACCGGAATATTAGTAAAAAAAATACGAATTCTTGAGCTATGTCACTATCTGCCTGAATGAGCCCACGCGCAGTCTCTAGAGTAAAGTCCACACTGCGGTGCTTAGACCTCCCAGTTTCACTATTAACAATTTTCCAGGTGGCCTTAATTTTGTCATCTGCAGATTTAATTCTTTTACTTATATGTAGCGCTTTTGCTGCCTTACATACTCTTTTAAACGTTTTAGAATAATTTGCAACATACCTTGCAAAACTTTCACTATTCGTTTGGGATTTTAGGTCATATAATTCATATAGCTTTTCCCTACTTCTAAGAATTCCAGCGGTGGCCCAATCACAGAAGGTGAACTTGGGTTTGATATTTTTCATTTTAATGGGAAAGCTACTAGTAAATTGTACCTGTATAATTGAAAAAAGATCAGCATACAGTTTATGAGGTTCGTTTGCGTTACTCGTGTAAATATCTTATTTATTACTCAAAGCTGTATTAAATGTATGCAATGTTGCAGGTGTTATATTTCTAGATTTAACTTTAACACTTCTCAATGGTGTAATATTAGTGAAAGTGACTGTTTGGCCAGTGTGATCAGATTGTAGATAACTAACTACTGCTTGATCTATATAATCACAATTACAAAAAATATTGTCAATGCATGTAGCAGAAGTTAATGTTATTCGAGTCGGTTCGAGGAAAACATTAATTAACTTAAAAGAATTGAATAAACGTAAGAGTCTGTCACTATACGATGTTTTTTTCTAAAATATTTATGTTGAAGTCACCACAAACTACAACAGACTTGTTACTCATGAAAGTTTTATTCAGCACATCTTCCATTACAGATTCAAATGTAGTAAAATTTTGACTGTTTGGGGGTCTGTATACACACACAATAATATGCTTATCCAGCTCAACACAAGAAATTTCAACACACTGTTCAACTGAAAGCTCCACTATATCCCTACGTTCTCTCGACTTGATATTTTTTTTAACCAAAATTAATGTACCTCCATGAAGCTTGGATTTACGAGTATAGTAACTTAAGACGGAATAATTGTTATAATTTATTAATAATTCATACGATTTAAGCCAATGTTCACAAATACAAACAACATCATATTTAGTTTTTTCCAAAAATAACTCTATCTCTAATGATTTTGAAGAAAATCCTTGTATATTCTGATGGAAAAGTTTCAAAGTACCAGGCCTTTCTTCCTCCTTATTTAAAATATGTGATTTGCTAGAGATACTAGTATGTACCTCTGTTGTCAGCCTCGGTCGTTTAAACAGTTTATCACAGCATTATTAGAATAACTATATAATACTGGCTCGTCTCTTACCCTAGTTTTCGTTATATTACTTATAACGGAGTTAATATTATATGCTATCAAAGTAGCCATTGTTTTTTTGCATTTCTTGGGAAGAAACATACCTTCGTGTGTCAGTTTAAATCCACTAACAAACTTATTAGTGTCAAAAAACAAAACATTATCATGTAGGTCAGACGCAATTATTTGCCTTTGAATAAATCACCTTAATTAGATATACGTACTGTCCCATTGCTAGGTAGCAAGTACCGTCGTCACTAATGAAGATATGAGAAAGAATAGGCAATACTCCACTGCTCGGGCATCTGTTATGTAGCCACCTGTTGTTAGTACTTATCAAGTCAGCTACAAGGCTTCCAAGTTGACTTAAGGCTTAACGACTCACCACATTAAGTGTCTGATTGCCAGGATTTCTGCTTAACGTGAATCCCACAGCACGGAAATAAAAATGGATTTGCCACCAATGGTTGTCTCGGAATAAATAAGTCGAATTTTGCTTAACCTCGTATCGCTAGTACTATAACGATCCAGATGTGCTTTGAGCGCTTCTTAGAAACCTGATATGAGAGTGGAAGGTTGTATGTAAACAGAAAGTATGTAGGAGACGAACTATAAGAGCGGAGAAAGGAAGTACGGTCATAAAGAACCTGTTCAATCTTTAATCTTGCTGCCTCCCCGCAAGGAATCTGGCCTAAGGATATAGATAGAAATCTAAAAATGAGAGAACACTGTTAACTCTGTCTCCTGCCTACTTTACATGAATCTAGCGTTCTAATTATAATTTACTTTTACCATCTTGTTTACAGAACTATTAGACAGTCGCAAAGTTAAAACTGTGTCGTTGCTCTGTTAAGTACGCATGTTTTTGAACTTAAAAGTTTAAACTGAAACTATTTATTGGAATACCAGAAAGTTCAGTTTATGTGTCCTAAGGCGAGGCTGGGGCGATGTACTTTTACTAACTCAGAGTAGACTGACAAAGTTATATATTATTGTTGTCACGAGACGTGTTGTGATGGACTTGTTTAAACATTAACTTTACTTATCATGTAGTGTTAGGATCTAACTTGACGCAATAATTATAGAATCTGATTGGATTTGCGTCCAATTATAGAGGCTATGTACAGCAGTGGACTTATAACAGTTCACTCCTGGACATAGGTTAATGATGATGATGATAAAACGGAAAATAAACATCGTGATAGTTTACTGGGTACATTCACACATCACTGACGCTGTTGAATTTCAATGTGATATATGGCAGTCTTTGCCATTAACCAGAACAATTTCAGACTTTCTACTAAGATTTTTTTTGACGAAGAATACTGACTTTGTCTGATTTAGGAATTGATTTCGAGACCTGATGCTCGATGAGGCATCATCATGCCACAGCCACGGCGACCAATGTTTTCCTTAATTGTTGTCAAATCGTTCGGAGTTCCGACGATCGGTGCTACACTGTTCACTCGATTGAAGATGACAGACTACGAGACCTTGACTTCAGACTTGATCAATAAGACAGCTTCGTAACTAGCTACTTAGTCGATGTCAATGGGGTATACTTGTATTGCGTCCACAAAACGTAGAAGCGGGCTAATTGACTACCCGGAAACCTAGTTTTAGGGGTGCCAACTTCTCACGAGAGATCCTGTAGCATATTCCTAATTAGTGTTGCATTGAGAATTTTTTCTTCCACGCGACCAACGAGAATATTGACTACATAATTTCAAACTAGAAGACCATTTTTTTAACAAGATTTCAAAAACGATCGTGATTAAACCGGAACGTAGGATGTTTTCTGTCGAGCAAGTTATTTAACTTTGCCATTAATAGCCGTAGTTTCTGTGCAGTTTCCACATTTTTCTACTTTTTAATTAATTTTGGATAAGGCCGTGGGCTGAACCGATTACCTGGTGAAGTTTGCGAGTTAAAAGTAGATGCATATAGTTTTTTCCAATCAAATTTTCAATTTTTTTAATTAAACCATCAGCATATTTAGAGGTTTTAGTTGTGATTGCAATCTATAACAAGTGTAATATGAAGGCGAAGGTATTCCCGAAGACATTAAAATGAAAATGCTTTTAGCAAGAAAGCGTCATTTTTATGTTGAGTTAATAAAGTTTTAGACTTTGATTGTATTCCTATACTGTGCAAAGCCGCTCATCGTGGCGATCTCTGGGGGAGGCTTATATAAGGCATTGGAAGATTTTTGAAAATAAAATAGGACGGGAATATGACTTGTGTTGCAAAATGACATTTCCGTATATTTTGAATTTCTATTAGCCTTACAGTACAAAGTTATACTTCGTGTATTACGTCTGTAGAGAGCCAACTTATTGTACCCGTTAAAGTAATTACACAATTACAACGTCTTTTGCGCGCAACAGAGAGCTTAATACGAACGGATTAACGTTAGTGTAGCGTTATCGAGTTGATATGCCATCCTTTTCCCTCCAGATTTCTAAATAAAGATAAACCCGATAGCATATTTTCTCAACAACGCTACTATAACGTCACACGGGTTTGTGCTTGGCCCTCAGAGGACTAGGAGAAAACTTTGAAGTTAGCGAGTAATCGCGCTGTTACCTTAATGTTAATTTAGTAAATTGGTGGTGTGACAAGGACGGCATATCAATTTGCTAGCGTCATGCTAACGTCAATGTTTTTATACTAAACTCTCTGTTCACATTTTGTTTGTGAGCACGTATAACCGTTTTGTAAGTTTTAAAGATTCAATATAAATTCCAGGATGGGGGTCTCTCAAATCTTTCTTGTTGACACAGATTGGTCGGAGTATACAGACAGAATCGAGTCTGCTGTGTGCGCGTAGTCGAGCATGCGTAGTCGAAGATGCGCACGCGAATACGCGTAGACACGTGCGCGTAGTCGGGCACGCTTGGTGGCATATACGTAGCCGTGTCCGCGGTGTCGAGTACACGTAGTCGAACATGCGTGGTCGAATAGGAGTAGTCACGAGTGCGTAGTTGGGAACGCTTGGCCGAGAATACTGAGCCGTGTGCGCATAGTCGAGTACGCGTAGTCGAACATGCGTACTCAAATACGCGTAGTCACGTTCGCGTAGTCGGATACGCTTGGAGTATACGTAACCGTGTGCGCGTAGTCAAATACATGTGGTCACGTGGGCGTAGTGGGATAGGCTTGGTCGAATATACGTAGAGGTGTGCGTGTAGTCGAACATGCGTAATCGAATACGCGTAGTCACGTGCACGTAGTCGAATACGCTAGGTCGAATATACGTAGCCGTGTACGCGTACTCTGACACGCGCAGACCGTATAAGACTTCAAAATCGGCGTATTCTTGAATGTTTATACACCCTAAAGGAAATTTTTACATAACACTAGTACAAACATCGACAAGTTTTAACTCAAGAAAATTATTTTTTTCTTCTTTTCAACGTCGGATGAAAGGAAGGCTGGGGAGAAGTTAGTCCTTTGTGAGTGCTAAGGGGCTTATGTATTTTGTTTTTTGCGTGTTACCTCAACCCCCGGCATTTCTTTACAGATTTGCGTAATTAGTTTGAGAAAATTACCACTAAAAAAAGAAATAAAAATAAACTCCGTCACGCCTATATTTCCTAAGCGAAGGTGATAGAGGTGTACTGTGTACACCCACTTTTCACCGACGAATTGCCATATAATAGGGAGCAAGCCTATTCCCATATACTTGATACAATTCCAGACTCTGTATTGATACTGGGAATTTTTAGATAGAAAAACTACAATTGTCCGACTTACGATTTGAACCCAGGACCTTGTGGTCGCAAAGGGCACTATTCGCCACTAGACCAACGAGGCTAGTTTTATTATAAAATTATAAATATTATCAGATTTCCTAAAAGAATGAAAGTAGATAATATCGTTAGTTTTGTAGCGTTGTCTTTACAAAGCTTATTCTTATATTTCTTTACTTTCAATACGCTTAGTGGTCTGAACATCCTGATCTCAGGCATATTGTCGTATACTATTAGCTCACAATTACATGGTCCTTAGTTAATCTACTTTTATATGTGTGTGCGCGTGTGGGAGCAGGATGAAAGTATGAGTACGGAATCAGGTGCGTGTTCTGGCTGCAGATTGCAGATGCAGGGGGAGCGGGGCATGTTGCGTAATCCCTCGCACCTATTATGTGTTAAGCACAGTATTATACAGCTATAATTTTAACACTACGAAATACCTTTGTTTTGACTCAATGCTTGCACGTCACTTGGGGCCCTCATTGAAAATCAGCGCTGTAACTCGGTTCCAAACGTGTTACAGCTTTTAGCTGAATGGGGAGCCCATTTTGATGACGACGTGTCCATATTTATTTAGTTTAGAATTTAATACTATTTATTGTTGTTGCTTTGTTTTTGGACTATGTGGTTAATCAAAATAAATAAGTTTTCTTTCTTTCTTTCTATGTAACATACTACCATGTCATAATGAAATATTAGTTGATTTGCCAAAACACACTGACATGGCCCGAAGTTAGCTTACTTTTATATTATGTCTAATACAACCCTGCAACAATAAGCCTACTATATGTGATACTGGAGATTGAGATACTTGGGCATAAGCACATGAAGACATGGTTCTAAGTTGAGCCTAGACATAAATCTATACTACATATAATAAAACTGTTACTAAACCGAATCTGTAGATAGATATTTTATGAATTTTTTAATTGGGATACACTTCTTTATCGATATAGAGGCCGAAAGATTTTTTTTTGGAATTATTGTCGGTCTGTTTGTTTGTGCAAACATTACCAAACAGATTTCATTGAAATTTGGTAAGGTACTTATTTATACCTTAACTTAAACTATTAAATACGTTTATCCCTGAAAAAAGCAATCCGGGATTATCACGGGATAAAAAATAAAACTCTATTATTTTTATTAATGTTAGACGCAAGCTGCAATGTTACGTTAAAACGTGATTTTACCTACTGAATTGATTGTGGGCTCGGTTTTGTCTCCTTATGAAGAAACTCTTCAGTGGTTAATAGCACGCGCCCGAAATTGATTATACAGTTTTGATTTAGATACTCAGATATGATTTCTTGCATGAACCAATGATGCTTAATATGGAGGTGTCTTAGGTCAGAACAGGGTCTGTGCCATCCCAGAAACGCCGGTCTACCTATGTCAAATTACAAATAAACACGTGCGTAGCCGCGGGTACCAGCTAGTATCACATACATCCGTGTAACAGTAAGGCAGCAATATATTGTACTGCCTATTTTAAGAAGATTGTGGCCTAAAACACTTTGCCGTGCTCCCGTCGGCAGCCACAAGTGGGTAGCCACTAGTTGCGGCCCTTTAGTACCTATTTATACTTTTATATGGTTTCCCTGCGAGTTTCTCACCTGCTTAAAAACGATTTGGTCTAAACAAAAACGGAGCATTCTTAAATAATTAATTATACATAGTTTCTCGTATGCAATAAACCAATTTGGTGCTAACAAAAAAGTTTTACCGAGGCAGATGCGATACATAGATGTTGATGTACGCTAGTACATATGATGACCGACGCTTCTCAATACAGCTCCATATGAATTTGTAAAGACTATTATAATATTACCTGTAATTCGCCTGGAACCAAGGCCTTATCGTATCATCCAGAGATGGGCAAAATGTATTCAGATTAACGATTAACCATCCCCACTTGGGTAATATAGGGGTGATGGAGTGTTAATGATTAAAGCTTACAATTACATTTTGTAATCTTCAACGATTACAATTACACTTTTGATCTTGAAACACCGTCACGCCTATATTCCCCAGAGGGGGTGGCAGAGGTGTACTGAGTACACCCACATTTCGCCGACGATGTTAGGTCCCATATAATAGGGGGCGAGCCTATTGCCATATATCGGGCACAATTCCAGACTCCGGACTCATACTGGGAATTTTTCGTTAGCAAAACTACATTTGTCCGACCTAGGATTCGAACCCAGGACCTCGTGATCACAAAGCGATGATCTTTGCCACCAGACCAACGAGGCAGTCAATGTTCAATATTTTTATATGTTTTTGACGTTATATATTTAGGTGCAAAACATTCTTTATGTTGTATTGTATTGTAATATTGACATCACAGTTGCTTATCTAGAAGGGATGGTTACAGAAGTTCGTATTACTATTGTAGGAGATCCATTATGAGGACAATAGGCTCGTCCCTACAATTTTTTTTTTTAATTATTATTTTTTTTTTTTTTTAACCCGTAGCCCCACACTAGGATTTATTCCTGTGTCGTGGGTGCGTTTACAAACATGAAAATTCACAAACACAAATACCCAGACCGGAACAAATAATTGTGGATCACACAAAGATTTGTCCTGTGCGGGAATCGAACCCGCGACTATTAGACACAGTGGGCTCAAGCTCAAGCTCTTAACCACTGCGCTAAATCGTCCGTCAATGTGCGATCTAACATCTTCGACGATTATGTACCTATTAGACATCTGTCGATCTTTACTGATATGATATAGTGATATGAAACATAAACGAGAACTACAAGATTCGAAACAAAACATGTCTCATTTGTATCTGATCTCGATCTTACATTTACCAATTAGTATACAAAGGCGCTAATTTTACAGACCAAACAAAAGGCTTCGTAGTTCATTGTTATCTGAAACTGAATCTCTATCTTACATTCACTAAACTAGCCGTTTCACAGAACGAACAAATAGGCGACGCGATGTCGGTCGGTGGGCCGACTGTTGCTTGGATTTTAGCTGATTTAAATGTTCCAAATGAGACATATTGCAATTCGAATTGTTGCACTGTTTCAGATACAAATGACTGAATCTAAACAGTGCGACACTTTTGCCATGTCTAGTGGCTATACAGAGAACATCTCTGTTACTCCCGCTTAGGGAGTACTCGTATCATCATCATCATCATCAGCCTATAGCAGTCCACTGCTGGACATAGGCCTCTCCAAGTGCACGCCACTGGGTACGATCCTCGGCTACTCGCATCCAGTTTCTGCCAACCGCCCTACGAAGGTCATCGCTCCACCTAGCCTGAGGGCGTCCTGCATTACGTTTTCCAGTCCGCGGTCTCCACTCAAGTACTCGTTTGTCCCAGCGGTTATCGGTTGTTCGGCTAATGTGACCGGCCCATTGCCACTTCAGCTTACTAATCCGGTGGGCTATGTCGATAACTTTGGTTCTCTGTCGAATGACTTCGTTCCGGATTCTATCCTTCAGAGAAACTCCGAGCATAGCCCTTTCCATAGCTCGCTGAGTGACTTTAAATTTATGAACCATTCCAACCGTGAGTGTCCACGTCTCGGCTCCATATGTCATAACGGGCAAGACGCACTGATTAAAGACTCGTATAGGCATGACGATAAGTATTTTATTTATTTATTTTATATAGTATTCTTAATTAGTGTCCGACCGAAGGTTGACTTTTGGCCGTAGCCGAAGCCGAGTAATAGGCCATCGCCATCGCCGAAACCGAAGGTTTAATAACCCTAAGAAATGTGGTTCATGATTGGCTTATTTTTAAGAAGTTATGTTGACTGTGTTAACTTAAGGAGATGATTAAATAATCTGCAACTGGTTAAAAATAATAACACTGAAATAATACTTTTTATAATATTGTAACACCGTCACGCCTATATTCTCCAAGCGGGGGTGCCAGAGGTGTACTGTGTACACCCAATTTTAGTCGACTATGTTAGGTCCCATGTAATAGGGGGCGAGCCTATTGCCATATACCGGGTACAATTCCAGACTCCGGACTGATACTGGGAGTTCTTCGCTAGAGGAACTCCATTTGTCCGACCTAGGATTTAAACACCTTTAAGCACCTTATAGCACCGACATAGCTCACAGACTCAGTAAGCTAAAGTGGCAATGGGCTGGTCACATCTGCAGAAGGACCGACGGCCGGTGGAGCAAGCGTGTCCTAGAGTGGAGACCGCGACTTGGTAAGCGTAAGGTAGGACGGCCCCCAGCTAGATGGACCGACGACCTCAAAAAGGTCGCTGGGACAGACTGGATGCGGAAGGCGGAGGACCGTGTGCAATGGCGCGTGTTAGGAGAGGCCTATGTCCAGCAGTGGACTACGATAGGCTGATTGATTGATTGATTGAATGAAGCACCTTATTTATAATATTTATTTATTTACTTCGAATGGGTAGTGACAGTTCTAATTGCCAAATTAAATTAATATTTAATTTAATTGTGTTAAGGCATAAAACCAAAAGTATAGAAATGAGTCATGCCTCTTATTGCAATTGATAAAGTATAATTTCGTTTGGCAATTAGAACTGTCCTACCCATCCTATGTAAAAAATACTATAGCATTATTTGTATGTATGTGAAAAGCATAATAATAAGAAATAATAATATTACGTTTCTCGAAGAATCTTGTCAGATGCAATGTTCGGAGAACTTAGCACAAAAAGATTGACGTTAGCGTGACACCGGCAAGTAAGCGTGCTCTCACGTTTAAGTTTAATAAAATTTGCAGTGTGACAAGGATGGCATAGCATCTCGTTAGGGTCACGCTAACGTCAATCTTCTCGTGCTAAGTTCTCCGATCTGTTGATTGATTAGTAGGTTATGAATAAATTACAATTTATGAGCACCACCTAGATTTGAAACAAAATAAATGGTTTAACTTAATAAATGTTTATAGAAAGAATGTCAGAAGAAAGAATGACACAACAATAAGGGTAAGTCAAGAGTCTCCGTAACCGGCGAGCGTGTTTGAGACGTACTATGAGAGTGGAAGAAGCCAGAGAGGTATGTAAAGAAAGAACCTGTTGGAACTCTGTACTCTCTGCTTACCCCGCAAGGGATCTGGCGTGATGACATAGATAGATAGAAGATTGAGTTTTACCTGAATATAGCATTTAAAGTGGTACCTAAGTGGTAGTTATCAAATCACAAATGTTCATATTTCCATCTCTCATCATATTATACGTACAGATATAATGAATGAGTTTTTGGGAGCTAATTTTTCGTACTACGGACTGTATAATGTGCTTGCATTATTTATTATCCAAGCACCCAGAACCAAGGCCCTCATTCGTTATAACCAAACGCGGCACGTTACGATTATTTTGTGAAAATAAATAGCTAGTATTCATTGGTACTAAAAAATCACTTTAGTAAGTAATATCTCCATAATAATACTAATTTCTCTCTATCTATCTACGCCAGAGGCAGAGAGTACAGAGTTCCAACAGGTTCTTTCCTTACATACATCTCTGGCTTCCTTATAGTTCGTCTCATACACGCCCGCCGGTTACGGAGACTCTTGATTTGTCTTTCAGAGAAGACTAGGTCTATTTGGTGATTGTAAGATAGTCTAGGTCTTCACCTTCAACCTTCCACTTTCGCATTGTATATCTCGTTTGGCATTTTTCATGTCAGAAGACGTTTTTTCTATATGCCCGAACCAACGGAGCATACCCTTTCTTATCTTTACACCGATACTATCTGTTATACCTACTGGCTTTCTACGCTGTTGCGGATACGATATAATAATAGTAATACTAATGTAGTTCATTAAAAATCACCTATAGCTACCAAACGCAAAATGATATATAGGGGCGACGCGGCTCTTCAGCTGGCCGGTAGATACCTTCGGTGTTACAGATTTTCACCCTAGCTATGATATTCGGATAGGTCAGTAGGTAGATGTGACTTGTTGAAGGTTTCTTTATATTCAATTTTAATTACAAGTGAACAGTAGGCATTGGATACATCGCCTGGGCTTTCGCTCCACGATGACTAAAATTACACCGTGTATATAGATACGAAATGTTTGTCTCTGTAAATAATGAATTTGCTAACGATTCGCCATTTTAATGTCAATACACCTTGCGGTATCTCATGGTTTCCAGTACATTTTCGTATTGAGTACATTTTCGGACAAAAAATATATGAATTCGTGAGATGCAGTATGACCGACGGCCATTTTAACGTCCTGACACTGGCACGTTACTTTTGTAGTTATGGTATGTCCATATATATTATATTAGGTCATTGCTTAGAATTTCTTTTTTTAAAAGATGTAGCCCCATTAAGTTTATTCCTGTGTTGTGGGTGCGTTTACAAACATTTCAGCAAGCAAAATTTACAAAATTCACGTAAACAAATACCCTGACCGAAACAAATGATTGTGGGTCACACACAGATTTGTCCCGTGCGGGATTCGAACCCGCGGCTGTTTGACCCAGTGGGCGGAGCGGCCTGAGCTCTTAATCACTGCGCCAAATCGTCCGGCAATCGTCATTACACTATAATATCACGAAATTACGAAGTTAAGTCACGTGGCTCGCCGTGTTTCGTAATAGCTAATATGGGCCTTGGAATCGTATTTACTTACGTACCAACGTTATGTACGATACAATTTTACAACATAATTAAGCTTTCATGCTTTTTATGATATAACCTTTTTGCGTTATTTTTTTGTTTGTAAATGTTTTTCGCTTTGTTGTGTGTTCTGGAACTCGGGTCGAGCGTGGTCGGTTGGTTAATATTGTGTGACACAATTGGGATAATATGTCACATACAATTTCACTTGATCAGCTGTCAATTTGTATTTAAAAAATATTTTTTTACAAAACAAATTGAGCAGCTGATCGAGTGAAGTTAAAAAGTCGGAGGACGAAAGTTGTTTTGACTGAAGTATTTTAAACGTCATTCGTAAGCAGTGATAGCCTAGTTATTCGACCGTTAGATTGCAAAGTCAGATGTCTCAGGTTCAACGCCCAGGCACGCACCTCTGCCCTTTCGAAAGCATGCGCGTATTAAAAATTAACTATCACCTGCTTTAACGGTGAATAAAAACATCGTGAGAACCCGTCCACGCCTAAGAGTTTCTCGAAGGTGTGTGAAGTTCGCCAACCCGCACTGGGCCAGCGTGGTGGACTATGGCCTAAACCCTATGGCCTAAAGAGGCCCGTGCCCAACGGTGGGACAGTTTTTTAACAGGCCTAATATTATTATATTATTATTCTAATTCGGTATGGTTGCCCAATTCCATTTCACCCTGTAAGTTTTGATGAAAAGTAATATAAATATAATTTGTTTATTTGCGCATAAGTAATTACAGATTGATAGATAACAAGGAAAGATTGTACTAGTTAAATCTGTATACATCTGTATACATTTTGTGACGTAGGTAGAGTGCGACAAGGAACTTTTGGACTGTGGATGACATTGACAGGGCGTTAGTGTAAAATTAGAGTTATAATTTAGTAAAATTTTCCTACGTCCAGGGAAAAATTTCAACAAGTGGGTCCGCACGGTTACTAATTAAAAAAAAGAACTTGGGTAAATTTCATAGCAAACGGCAACTCTGCGACTGTCATTAAGTGACATTTAACTTGATGTCAGCGTTAGTCGCCCCTTATAGAGGCTACACTACGCCCCAAGGGGTCGCAACCCACACATTAAAAAACTTTGGTATAGATGATTTTAAGATAGATTAGATCTAACTGTCATTTTCAAAATTTAAAGAAAGTTTCTGCAATTGGGGATATTTTTTTACGTCAATTCTAAATATTCTGATAGTGAATACATATACTTGATAAGGCGAGACGACAGCAGGTGCACCAAGGCCATGACAGGGTGGTGGCTAAGTAAGGGACGCAGGGTTAAAGGCACATCATCAGCCAGATGGAGCGATGGCATGAAGATGACCAGAAAATTGTGGAATAGACTAGCACAGGACCGAAATTATGCACACGCCATGTGTTAGGGGAAGGCCTACACTCAGCAGTAGGTAAATACAGGCTGATTGATGATGACAATGAATACATATGTAACCGTATGCTGTTCAGCACAAAAACTTTTGACTTCACTTGTAGTACTTCTAACTTTACTAAATCTTACACAAATACTAGACCATCTTGTCTGAAGTTTGTAGAGGGATTATTACTGTAAGTTGTGCCACATACTGACCGGCCAGACCACGTCAATTATGGCCTGGCGAGCGAGGTGACGGGCTTACTTAAGACACCTAAAGGCAATTATGATGAACTTGTTCTGCACTAGGCGTTATTCACTGTGACCAAATGCCGCACGATAATCGTATCGTGAAATATTCGTGTAATGATATTCTCTAAAGCTGGGCTTTTGCTGCAAAAGGGTAATGAGCGATAAATATAAAAAAGGTTTTACCTTAAAGTAAGAAAGAGTTTTCACAAATGACAGCGGGAAATAGCGCTGGACTTTAATCGGAAAATGAGAAATAGGTCGGACTTCCATTGCAAGCGAGTTGCAAAGGCGACAGGAGGCGCGGGAATGCGTGCGGCGGGATCCGTTACAGACTCGTCGTTCCGCTTACCTCTATGACGTTGGAAGCGCCTCTATGAAATTTACCGTAGCAAGTAAAGCGGAGTCCGGCGTGCGCTCCGCGAGCGAGTCCATTTTGTTCAATCAGCACTTTCTGCTTAAATCTTTTTTTAAATCTTTCTTGGTGGAAGCACTTCTATAAAATTCATTATTGCGAGTTAAACGGACTTCGTACTGAGACCGTTCCATTCATAGTGGAAGCCTGCATGTCGAAGCTTAAGCGATCATTTCATGAAGGTCTCGTAACGTGTAATTGGTCATAGCGAATAAGGATCCTGGGCGCTACCACGAGCAACAAGTATGAGGTGATTGAATTTTGTTTACACTGAAGATTTTTGATTTGATAATGTGATTATAATGCCGAATGAATGAAGAATAAATATATGTGCCGTACCTTAGTACGGATAAACGTACGCGTCCGCGATGGGTTCCATGGTGGCGTCCGCGGTGGTAATCAATATCTACGTATGATCGCGCGTGCAGACGCCGCATAGATAGCGTGTGCAGAACGCAGGATGCGTTGGTGTAAAAACGTCCATACGAATACTATTACAGGAACTGATCGCCATTGTGCACCAGGCTGGCGAAAGTTCTGTAGGAATAACGATTTGTATTGAACTCACTGTCTTTTTAAGCCCGTTGAAAGCGAAAGCCGTGTATGCTCAATATGTACTTTATAACTGCCTTCTTTTCAATTTAGGTGCATTATACTGTTCCGCCATATTGAATTCGATATGTCAATTCTAATTGTCATTTAAAGTTGACATTTATCTTTGGTTGACGTAATGAAGTTATCTTTATATAAAATATAAAATTAATTTCGTTATTTCAAAATCCCTTTAGAAGTTGTTGTTATATATATAAATATAATTAGCTTTGTTTTCTGTATCACGTTTTGAATTCAAAAATGAGCAAAATTAAATGCGAGATCTGTCAAATAAAAACAAGTCTGGTGGGTGAGCAGAAAAGAATTTTTATGGCTCAATTTCCTCTGGATGAAGATCGGTAATATGTTTCTGCTATAATACTATTTTACATCATTTACAGTCATAAAAGTTTTTTGCGATTCACTTAAATATGAACTACGTAAAAATAGTGATGTAGTCATGTTATCGATACCTTATATTCGTAATGTTAATAATATGAATTTAATACCAAAGCATATGGTACGCTATGTTTTTCAATGCTAAAGAAATAATTCATCATCATCATCATCATCTCAGCCTATACTTGTCCACTGCTGAACATAGGCCTCCCCAATCGCTTTCCAGCGTAACCGGTCCGATGCCACCTGCATCCAACGACTTCCTGCCATTTTCACAAGATCGTCGGTCCATCTGGCAGGCGGTCGTCCCACGCTGCGCTTGCCAATACGTGGTCTCCACTCTAGAATCTTTCTGCCCCAACGCCCGTCCGATCTTCGCGCTATGTGGCCCGCCCATTGCCACTTCAGCTTGCTAATCTTAAGGGCTATGTCGGTGACCTTGGTTCTTCTACGAATCTCCTCATTCCTGATTCGATCACGAGCATAGCTCTCTCCATAGCTCGCTGAGCAACTCTGAGCTTTTTTATGAGACCTATACTAAGAGACCACGTCTCTGATCCATATATCATCACTGGTAACACACATTGACTAAAAACTTTAGTCTTTAGGCACTGAGGTATTTTGGATGAGAAGATGTTGCGCAGTTTCCCGAACGCTGCCCAGCCGAGTTAGATTCGTCGATTGACCTCTCTCTCAAAGTTGGACCTACCTAACCGGACTACCTGTCCCAGGTAAATGTATTCGTCGGCAACTTCAAGAGTAGAGTTCCCAACGGTATGTGCGGTGGGTACGACATGGACGTTAAACAATATTTTCGTTTTGTCCTTGTTCATTTTAAGACCCACTTGTTGAGATACTCTGTTGAGGTCGCCGAGCATTCGTCCTAGATCTTCCAGCGACTCCGCCATGACCACAATTTCGTCGGCAAATCGAAGGTGAGTGATGTATTCGCCATTGATGTTAATGCCAAGTCCTCGCCATTTCAAGAGCTTGAAGGTGGTTGTAAACAGTTTCGGAGAAATGACGTCTCCCTGTCTTACTCCTCTTTTTATGGAGATCGCCTTCGTGCACTGCCCTTGTACTCGGACTGACATGGTGGCGTTATTATACAAGCACTTCAACACTTCGATGTACCGATAGTCAATGCGGCATCGCTGGAGAGAACTAAGAACCGCCCAAGTCTCGATCGAATCGAAGGCTTTCTCATAGTCTACAAACGCCAAGCATAGTGGCCGATTATACTCCTCGGTCTTCTGTATAATCTGCCACAGCGTATGTATGTGGTCTTTGGTACTAAAGCCTTTTCGGAAACCGGCTTGTTCGGGAGGCTGGAAATCATCAAGCCTGCGTTCGAGACGATTCGTGATGACTCTCGAAAACAACTTGTAAACATGGCTCAGCAGTGTGATGGGCCTATAGTTCTTTAATAAAGTGTTATCACCTTTCTTGAAAAAGAGTACCACCACACCCCTGTTCCATGCTTCCGGCGTTTTTCCTTCGAGCAAGACGGAATTAAACAGCCTCTGAAGGACTTTAAGTACCGGCAATCCACCCGCTTTCAGAAGCTCTGCGGTAATTCCGTCTTCACCCGGCTCTTTGTTGTTTTTAAGTTGTTTGAGAGCCATCCTAATCTCGTACAGGCTGATGTCCGGGATATCTTCAGTGTAGTGTCGGGTTAGCTTGGCTCTTGGGTCTTTTACCAAGTCAACAACAGGTTCAGCTACTGAGGTATACAACTGCCCATAGAACCTCTCTATCTCCCTGAGCACCTCTGACCTATTCGACGTTACGTTTCCGTCCTCCGTCTTCAGCTTCGTCAACTGGCTTTGCCCAATAGGCGCGTCTCTTGCGAACACTTTGGAGCTCTTGTTCTGCTCTATGGTCTCCTCAATACGTCTTGTATTGAAGGACCGTAAATCGTGTCGCAAGGACTTCAATATCTGTCCATTGAGCTGCCTACAGGACTTAGCATCATCGGAGGTTTGGAGTGCATTATAGCTTTTGAGGCCTATTTTTACGGTGGGGCTTAAAATGCTTGGACCCGACCGTATGGACAGTCTCTACCAACCTATTGTTGATTTCGTCCACTGATGCGCTGCTGTCTAGCAATTCGAAGCGGTTTGACAATTCGAGTTGAAAGTTCTCGGGGTTTTGGATATGTGCATTAGAAGGTCGGAGCCTAGACTTTATCAGACGCCATCTTTCCATTTTGACATTAATATTTAATGTGCCTCTGACCATTCGGTGATCACTGCCGGTTTTTACCCTGTGAATCACGGAGACATCATTAAATATTTGTCGCTTGGTGCTCATGATGAAGTCTATCTCATTTTTTGTGAAACCATCAGGGCTCATCCAGGTCCATTTCCTATGAGATGGCTTCTGGAAGAAAGAGTTCATCATAAAGAGTCCCTCCTTCTCCAGAAATTCGGCCAGCCTCTGACCCCTGGGGTTGCGCTGCCCATATCCAAATTGCCCCACTCTCAACTCATCATCGCCCCGTTTGCCCAGTCGCGCATTGAAGTCACCCATAACTACTGTAAAGTGTGCTTTGGAAGTATGTATGGCTCTACTAATATCCTCATACATAACTTCGACCTCATCATCTGAGTATGCCGAGGTCGGTGCGTAGACCTGTATGACCTTCAGCGAATATCTTTTGGATATTCTGAGTATCAGGTACGCTACCCTGCTCGACGCAATAGTGATGGACACAACGTTGTTTATGAGTGACTTGTGGACGATAAATCCGACACCACCTTGGGACTCCACCTTGGGACTGCTGTTCGCCCTCCCGGTAGTAAAACAAGTTGCCGGATTTTAAGGTTATCGTGTCCTCGCCCTCTCTTCGGACCTCCGATAAACCAACAATACTCCACCGCAACTTGTTTATCTCTTCTTCCAGCTCAACTAGCTTCTCATCTGTCCTCAATGTGCGTGCGTTGTATGTCACCAGGGCCAATTTTCGGTTTTGGTGGTAGCCGAATCTCTGCCGGAGATTCTTAGCACCCCTTGTCCTGTCGTTACCATGGCTGCTACCGTGGCCAGGACGAACAGGACCGCCGGGGACTAGGGGCCTGGTTTTTCCTACTTTCTTCCATAATTGGGGGTGTTTGCCATACTCGCCACGCTTGGCAGGCGGGTTGGCGAGCGCAGTTATTGGTCGTCGAAGTGTTAAGGGAACGCTGCTGCCCATTCCCTAGTTTTCCCTTAGTCGCCTTGTACGACACCCGATGGGATGAGATGGGCTGGTCCTATTCTAGAAGAAATAATTAGTCTTATTATATCAAAGATTATGGTAGTTTTTTTTTACCTCTTTTTGTCACGAAAACTTATTTTTACTGATGTAAACAATGAGTGGCATGAGGAAATGAAGATGCAGGCATTTCCGTCCCAAAGATTTTAATAAAAATAAACACATTTAAAGAATGGAGCTGTTCCTTGCGTAAATATCGATATAAAAGCATTGGACGATGATTTGTTAAAATATTTTCCATTGCACAAAGCCAAGGACCACACAAAGTCTTTTCTTAAAGATCATAATTACTGCAGTAAGATTTTCGTTGCCTGTATTTTGGTTTTATAATTTAAAAAGTACTACACTGTATTAAAGTACTCATTTCTATTAATGAAAGTTCCGGGTGCAATTAGATAAGGAGAAAATGTTTGTGCGATGAATAGATGTTTACTCTCATGCTATAACTGTTTTTATATATTTGTGTAGCACCTATACCACCGAGCATCTTTGTTTGGTTGGTTGTTTGTTTCAAATAATTATTGCATTGTTAATAGCCGTGGAAGTGATTGATCTTATCCAAATATGTTATTTTATTTTTATAATAGATTCGAAATAGAAAGAAAAAGTTATTACTTTGAGTGCGAATCGAACCAACGTAATTCTTTTTTTGTTCACTGAAGCAGTATTTTTTTGTAGTTAAAGCGGTACATTTTTTCTTTCTATATATTCACGTCTTTAGACAGGGGAATATGGTAGTATTCCCCTCAGTAGGTACACTGAACCTGTTAAGCTACGGAAACCTAAAACTGTTACATATCGGTATCGATAGATCGATTAAATTTAACGTCAAGGCTACATCCCTATTCTTTTTTTTATGTTGGCAGTATTGTTTTATTAGGTTGGCAGCATATCATTATTTTATGTTGGCAGCAATAACATTTAATCTTATCATGGTGGTAGAACTTTGCCCGTTAGTTCCATACAATTTGCGATTTCGTGCTCTAGTATGAAGTTCCGCCTCTTATAACGTAGTGATTATATTCTCTTTGTTGTGCACCCCATCAAGGACGCGGCTGGACGTGTTGGTTTAGCCATATCTTTATAGTATATTTAAATAGTTCTTACACGAATATTAGGTACACATGATATAAAACTATTTTTCAGATTTAATCGCGGCTCGAAGCTATTGTAATTTAAAAACCCTATGATTGAAATAGAGCCAGCCATCTTCGGCTGCATGCTTTCATTGACTTGTGAGCCTGTAATTAAAATATTTCTTTAAATGTAGCCCTACGTTAGGTGTTATACCTGTGTTGTGGATGCGTTTTTCTAACATGACATTTACATACCGAAACATCCAGATCGAAACAAACATTTTTGGGTCACACAAAGATTTGTCCTCTTCGGGAATTGAAGCTGCACGCGGTCCAGTGGGCGTAGCGACTTAAAATCTTAACTAATACCAACATAGGCTAGGAAAATATACGCAATTACAACTACGCTTTTTGAGAAATTCTTTGTTGGCAACCTGCAACTATTGCATAATAAGAAAAACACTTCCATCGGAACGGGTTGCCAAGATACAATAAAAAATCCTCTTTCCCAACTGGTAGCGAATATGACTAAATCTAAAAAAATTGTTTGCTATCATGAAATTTGACGTTATTATAAAACCGTATACATATATTTATATATAGTGTCTATATTATATCATAGATATTAAAAAATATAGTTGTCGACCATTCATAAATATTTACTTCTCTCAACAATAATTATTTTCAGTGTTGTCTGTTTATATAACAAGCGCTCGTAGCGATGTGAGATTTCTGTGCTCTTATTTATCACCAAGGTAAAAGAAAATGTGATTGACGTACACGTCACCCATCTCAGATCGACCGCGCCGAAATCTGCTTAACTTTAGTATTATTACAAACACCGCGATACCCCAGTGCCATAAGAGCTTCTATCTATGTTTTTATGTATATCATCACGCCAGATCTCATGTGGGGTATGCAGAGTATGGACTATCAACAGGTTCTTTCCTTACATATCTCTGAGGTTTTCCCTCTCGACTCCCATAGTTCGTCTCGTACGCGCTGGCGGGTTACAGACTCTCGACTTGCTCTTCTGATATTATCTATACGGTCTATTTAGTCATGGTAAGATACTTAAGGACTTTCTTGATGGCTATCGGCGAGGCCGCTATATATATATATATATATATATAGCTAGAGCCTTCCATTCAATTTCCATTCATTAAGGAATACGCCAGACCCGAGAGAGTGGTTGAATATGATGAAAAGAGGAGTAGCCAGTCTTAAAGCACATCTTTTAATAAAGAGTGCCGGAATACCGTCTGGTCCTGTGCCTTTATTTACGTCAAGGAATTTTAACTTTTTCTCTATGACTTTTTGATCTAGCTCAATTGAAGCGAAACAGTGACCTGCTATAACTATGTTCTCTGTACTACTAGATTCGTTATCAATATCTTGACAATACATTGATGAAAAATATGGGGCATATAGATTACATGTCTGTGCCATTAGTGGCGGTTTTGATTCCGTCTGTAGTTGAAGCAGGTGCTATTGCCATATATATACACATTTCTATCTAACTATAATTAGAATTAGACCAGATAATTAAAGAGCTATAAATATAATTTTTTTAAACGTAGCCCCACACTAGAATTTATTTCTGTGTCGTGGGTGCGTTTACAAACATGAAAATTCACATACACAAATACCCAGACCGGAACAAATAATTGTGGATCACACAAAGATTTGTCCCGTGCGGGACTCGAACCCGCGACTATTAGACGCAGTGGGCAGAGCGGCTTAAGCTCTTAACAACTGCGCTAAATCGTCCGTCATGCATTATATTGAGCCTAATGCTGCTTAGACTTGATGATCCATGATCACGGTATTATCACAGAGCTGCAAGCGTCCTACTCATATATTTTATGTGCAGTGGCGAATGTTTACTGCCTTTTCCATCTTTTAGAAAGTGTCAAACACACTCCCGTCTTGAACCCATCACGGTAGGAAGCGCGTCGCCTCTTTGTGCTCTTTATTGTCCAGTTGTAGTGCACATATTACATTTTTTATAAGACTCCAGTAAGAACATCGTTAACTTTGAAGGCACTGGCGCGGCTTAAGACCGTTCTTGTGTCGTCATATTTTAGTTTTCCTGTGTCGTGCTTAGTCTGTCTGAGATAATTTTAAGACAAGTTCACTTATAAATTTGTTTTATTATTTAGACACATAGATACACAATTTTCAAATGTTGTTGTCTCGGAAAAGTTGTAAATAATTTATCTATAATTAGTGTTAATGACGCAATAATTGTATTACTAAAAATGTAGTTATTCAATATATTTAAAAGAAATAAATATTTTTAAATATTACAAAATTCATATAATATAATAATACATCTGTTATACACTTCTATTAGTAGAGCTTAACTTAAAACACGATTGGATCAGCATCCATTTAGCGAAAAGTAGCTTTGAATAGTTGCACTGAATATAAATTTAATTATTCCTTCTAAAACACTTCGTTTTGAACTTGATCCATGGTATTTTTATTAAAAATAATAAAAAAATACAACCTAAAACAGAACGTATCTACCCTATATCGTTGCCTTTTCAACCAATCACAGCGATCAAAGAAACGAATTCCGAGCGTGTTCAATTTAAATCGATACCAATCATAGCGAAATTTAAAAAAAGAACCATTGAACACTCGTTTGAATGTGGAATAAAATAAACATGACCAAACGTACAATTTCCCAGATGATTGGTCCGCCAGTGCGGCGGAAAATGAAGATTAAAAACAAAACTACCCTCAAATATTTCGCGTATAAGCCGTCGTTCGTCGGGTAGTTATTTGTGATGACTTAACGCAACGAGTTCCGGTATCTTCGTGAAATTACTGTGTAATAGTGTTCTGTATGTCACTGAAGCACCATTTAGCGATCATTTCAAGAACTTATCTTAACGCGCCGCGTAACTTATTTAATCGATGATAGCGAATAAGGACCCTGAAATTAAGGCTTAATGCCGTTCATATTTGCATTGAAAACGTTATGAATGTCGACGAAAATTGTTTGCGAATTCCACTTGGTTGTCTCGAAATGTTTTTGCGATCGTACTCGGAAGGTTGTTATTAAAAACGAGCATTAAGAAGTGCAAACTCGTTCATGGAATCTTTAATCAAATTTTGCGCGAGTTGAGTTGAGAACAGTTACAGTTTACCTGCACTGCTTGGTCTGCGGTCCAAGAATTAAACGATTTTCACCTGTTGGTAATATTGTAATATACGCATTACCAATTGACGGTGCCAGGTAACCATACAGTGCGTGGCTTCAAAGCCATTTTCAAATACTAGGGTCGATTTATATAGACTGGCACGGAAAGCAGAGCAAATTTTGATCGTATTATGAGATTTATTTTTACATTTAATATCTTCTGTGAAAAAGGGCAGTTTAAGAGAGCTATTAACTTCTGGCATGCTTTGTCTCGGCGATTTGACCATTGAGAACATTCACCTTTAGGTTAATGTTCTTAATGATAAAATATTAAAAGCAATCAGATGGCGCCCCTCCGATGCGCGAGATTTTTTGTATTCGTGCAGCCGTCCGGCCCCGTTTGTGTTGGGTTTTCTTTCTGTTTATGGGCAAAAAATATATTATTATACGCAAAAACAAGCGCTCTCCGATGCGTTTCAAGTCGTCATATGTAAACGTACCCTTAACCCTTAGGTTGCGGAAACACGCGAATTGCTTCAAATCGCCGTGACGAAGCATGGCAGAGGTTAAAGGTCGATAGCTTGTAATAGATTCCGAAGAATGGTAAAGTCCTAATCTACCATCCTTCGGAATATAATTTCTTTGGAAGAGAATGGCAAGACATTCCCCCGGTTACTCTTTTAAAATGTAATAGTTTTACAATCTTTTTGTATGCTTGCCATGCCATCTAGCTATCGGGTATGGTATGTTTTCAATGTACCCGAACCCTTCTGGTATAAAGTCGTGATCGTATGTACAAGTATATACTCGTAGGTAGGACCATCACTATCTGTGGATCGCGTCGACAGCCTTTGATGTTATGTCGTGGGACTAAGGTAAATGATACATAACATAGTTTTAACACTTTTAGTGATTCGGTATGGTATTAATGTATTTCCAATGTTTCAAACCAATCCTTCTTAGATTACGCTCATAACGGTATGTATATAGAATAGACCCACTCTTGCCTGTAGACTTCGTTTACCAACCATTGAAACAGCAACATAACAATGTTGTGACCGTAACTAAATTTAATACACACGCCGTCACGCCTATATTTCCCAAGCGAGGGTGGCAAAGGTTTACTGAGTACACCTACTTTTCGCCGACGATGTTAGGTCCCATGTAATAGGAGGCGAGCCTCTTGACATATACCGGGCACAATTCCAGACTCCGGACTTATACTAGGAAGTTTTCGTTAGAAAAACTTTATTTGTCCGACCTAGGATTTGAACCCAGGACCTCGTGATCACCTAGCGATGCGCTTTGCCACTAGACCAACAAGGCAGACTAAATTAAAATATACACAAAACAGTTTTACCATCGGTGATCAACATTTTTTTCGCTTTTCGTTTCAATTTGCATAATTATTCAAACACTAACGCCGCAGCATCGATTCAGTTACAAAACTGTATATTTTAAAGTATCGTCTATGCTTTCGTCTTTTAATAGAATGCGAAAAAGCAGCCTAGTAAAAGTTAATAAACAGAACTAACTAGGTACCGACCCGCCCCGACTTCGCACGGGTAGTGCGGATAAATATAAACAGTTCGGCCCATTTGCACAAAATATGAATGAAAGCTTTCGTCGTGATTCAGTGTGATATGAAAAAATAGAAATGGATTCTATTCGGATTCACTGGATAGGCAGTTTGAAAGCCAAGTTGAACCGCTACTGTTCAATGGGTTTACACTTCTATCCTAACCAATTGTACTAATCATCTTCACATAAGAATTGAATCAAATCGGACATAAAGTATTCTATTTTTCTGTATGCAATTAAATTCTATCTTATAATTGATCTTGCGTGATAATAACAGTAAATAATAGAAAAATAAAAATAGAATACCTTCTCCCTGTATTAGACATCTTTTGGCTAAAGTTGAAAAATAATTAAATAACTTTTTAATAAAAAACAAAAAGGTCTTCAAAAAGCAAAAAAAAAAAATTAAGTCGGTGCCGGTTAGTGCAGTCGGTTACTTGGCACCTACTCAAATATTTATTTTTTGCTTTGTGAAGTCGGTTTTTTAAAGTAATTTATTTTACAATTTTAAATGATGAGTGAATTAATTATTAATATTTATATACCTTTATTATATTATTTTGCTTAGTTCTACAGTAAGATACATACAAGATTGATATAATACCCATAATAATGGAATTTGATTAAAATGGGACCACATCGAAACTATACTAAACATAATGCAAAAAGAATCATCGAAATCAGTTGATAAATTAAGACGTTATTAAAAACACAAACGCATTGTAAACCTCCTCCTTTTTTGAAGTCGGTTAATATTCTGATTAGTTCTGTGGGAGGGGGTACCTATAGGATTAACACAATACTTAATAATAAATAATAATAATATCAGCCTATACTGCCCACTGCTGGGCAAAGGCCTACTCTCACAAATCAGAGAGATTAGGTCATACTCCACCTGTTGGACCCAGTGCGGATTGACGGAGGCAGGTTTGTGGGCACCTGCTGTTGGAACTTATCAAGCCGCCTACAAGGCTTTCAACTCGCTTAACGACTACCACATTAAGTGATAACCGGGACCAACGGCTTAACGTGCCTTCCGAAGCACGGAGACGCTTGAATATGAAAATGCCACAACGGTCACCCATCTCAGGCCGACCGAGTCGAACGCTGCTTAACCTTGGTGATCGGTAAGAACGCCACGGTAGTACAGCACTACGAGCGCCTCAATACTTTTAATAACTCAATCTACAGATTCTTATTATTTGTCGTTAAGGAATTCCCTGGTGTATCTTAAAAGGTACCCAACTAAAATCGGAGCTATACTGAACACAATGTAAAAAGAATCATCAAAATTGGTGTAGAATTGACGGAAATAGCGGTGAACATACATAAAAATAGCATACATACAGACGAACATAGAACCTTCTCCTTTTTGAAGTCTGTTAAACATGGAACAGCTTACACAAAAACAAATTTTTTAATGCGTTGAAAATCGCTTATAACTGAATTTTATTTATGTCTTTGAGCCATTTTACGTTGGAATTGTATTGTCGAATTTTAAATCTCGTTGTGAAAGGAAATTAATATCAGTCCCGTGTAACTGAAGGCAGTCAAAAGTCCAATGCTGTAGGAATTTGAATCGCAGCAAAGAGTTGTATGGAATTGCGTCCCGTTCGTAGATACGTTGTGTTGCTTTTATTGGGGTACGGTATTGTCCACGGCGATAGAAAACGTGTTTCAGTTTGATGCTTCGGCAACTGATTTTGTACAGTCATACACGGATCTTGTGGCCCGCGGCCAAAATCGGAACTAACGCTGTCATCATGTGAAATGTCTCTTCATGACAGTCAGAGTTGCCGTTTGCTATGAATTTTACCCAAGTTTTTTTTTAACTAGTAACCCACCTGTTGAAATATTTTCTTGAAAGTAGGAAAATTTTTCACAATTCACACAAACGCACCCCTGTCTAGGTCATCCGCAGGCCAAAATATCCTTGTCGCACTATATTTGATACAGGCAAATCGTCGGTGAAGTTCTAAGTCAAATACCTACAGAGGGCTCAGCTCAAACTCAGCACGAACCAATTGACGTAATAGTAGGGTTGCCGTGAAATAGTGCTGTCACACTCTTGTTTATTTATTAAATTTGTAGTGTCAACGGGTCGATAGCATTTCGCTAACATCTCTCTCGTGTTAAGCTCTCAGGAGATACAAAATCGTTGCGTTAAAGTGAAAAGATCTGGGATGCAATTTGGCAGTAATTATTTAATTCGTTTTTTATGTATTCTCAATGGCCATAGAGATATTGTGTTCTATTAAGAAGCTGTTGTGCATTTCATATTGGGCTATCATTGGCCAACAATAGGATTGCGTGGAGGGAGGAGGAGGAGACCTTTGCCCAGCTTAAAGACAAACAGACATACAGATAGACATATGAATATTGCAAGTTAAATAATAGCTTGTAAAATTTAAACGGATGGCATATTAACTTAGTAACTAGCCCAGCTAGTCTAGCCAAGTGGCAAGCGTTTTGTTTTTATTCTCTTGGCGCAATCTCTAACGTATTGTTCTGGCCATGTGACATTTCGTGGTAAAATGTCACTCCCGTGCATTATTTCTTTTTCTATTACCGTTAACGACGATAGAACGCCCACTTGCCTACAGGTCCTATATATGCTAAGTCCTCTGGGTGCATACCACAGTCTATTTAATAAAGCCACTATTATCTGACTTAGTTGAAAGAAAGATATGTGGATAGACGCAGGCTATACTCAGTCTCTTCTTGATGGCAAAGTAAACTGAATAGTTTTGTTAAGTACGTTTTGAGAACATGGTGAACCTAATGTAATTTGTTGGTTGCAGCGTTGGCCGCAATGCCGCGCTGCTATATGGTGAAGAAAGGCATTCAGCGGCACGAGGGCCCTCCGCCCTGCAGCCCCACCGAGGCGAGCGTGGCGCCGCCCTGCTACAGCCCGGCCGAACACTCCGCACTAACAGGTAACTATTATTAATTATCCTACTGTTGGGCCTTAACGCAGGGAAGGTAAGAGGATTTTGCTTAGAGAAGACAAGGAGGCCTTTGCCCAATGGAAGGCAACGAGGTCTTTGTTTAAGGAAGGCTAAATGCGCCTTTACCTTCCCTCACAAAACGAGGCGTTCTCTCACAAAACTCAACAACGCGACTCCAGTGTAGATTTGTGGAGACAAGTTTTTGGAGAGCTGCTCTTGAAAATTATCAAGCCCATAAGGTTCCACAACTCGGCTTAAGGACTACCACATGAAGTGGCAACTAAAAGTGACCTCTACTATTTTATAGATACTAAATACACGATAACATCATCTTTCTTGCTAATATTTTTAAAAATAACGTCGAAAATTCGACGAAAAATGCTTTTTGCGGTTAAATATACGTAGCAGTAAATGGAAATATAGCAACTAATCATTATTCTACATGTTTATTTAGAGCTACTGCTCAAATAGTTATACTTTTATTTTATACAACATATTTTTAATATTATAACGATCACAGTATGATAATATCCAAACAGAGTAACGCATTTACTACGACACTACTGTTTTTGTTAGAGTAGTGCAATATTGGAATATTTTATATAGTGTATAAAACCGGTTCCAATCAGGATTTCTGAAAATACTGCGATGCGCAAAGCAGAACCATTATTGGAAATAAAGTCATTGAAAGGGTACTTTCAAAGGGATTTTCGAGCATTCTACAACGTTCAAAAATGAAAAATGTCAGGCATTCTATGCCGTTCGTGTTTAAGCGCTGTCAATAGGACAACGAATTGTGAACTCGTCTATTTTACGAAACGTTGGATGTTCAAACGGAATAGAATGTAGAGAAGTGATGGCTATTTCTTGTTTGATTGCAGAATTCCTACTTTTAAGTCTATACTCTATGCGGAACTTTGCGGAAATTGTGCATTCGCTGTCTTTTTTTTTTAAATATAAGCACCAAGTTAGTGACTAGTGATGTAGCTCCATGGTTATTCTTTTAAAAATGAAAGTTTACCATATTTTTGAGAACAATGCAGAACGACTTTGGTAGCCTTAAGTATAAATTAAACAAACATAAATGTACTTGACACATGACGTCATCAATTTATATACAAAAGTAACTGTGTGGGTATATCTATCTATTTATATCATCACGTCAGATCCCTTGCGGGGTTATAATAATGGAACAAAAAATTTTGTACAATATAACACCTGGATCAAAATTATTATGGCTCCAGTGTGACGTGGAACGAACAATTAAATCAAACAGTATAAGCTAAATTATAATTGTAAACTTTGAACGCATGAGTTTCATTTTAAACTGACACTGTGTTAAATTTCTACCTCCGCGGGGTAGGAAAACTACCTTTGTTTACTCATGTCTGAAACGTGCCGTTTATACAAGGTGTAACATAAATAACGTGAATCAATCCAACTATTTTGAATGAAAGTGGCATTTTTTAAATTATCAATAATTGTTGTTACTTCTTCAGTCCTTTGTATTAAACAAAATTTAATAATTATTCAAAGCAATACGGCTATTAAAAATGCATTTCTTATACATATACCTGAATATGCTCACAAAAGTATAGTCGTGGTTAATTTGGGTACCAAAGAGCTTAAAAAAATGGTAGACAACTCCTTAAAATTGAAAGTTTGATTTTCGTATTGAATTCGTAAAGCAATAATCTAATTGGGGTCTTGCGTTATTTATGATACATCTTGTATAGCGCAATAGATATTATGTAAGATATATGTATAATAAGTACCTAGTCAAATATTATATCAGGAAGTGTAGGTTTTCTACGTCCTCAATTATAATTATCATCTCAGCCTATACTTGTCCACTGCTGAAAATAGGCCTCCCCAATCGCTCTTAAGCGCAACCGGTCCGATGCCACCTGCACCCAACGACTTCCTGCGATCTTCACACGATCATCGGTCGTGGTAACGATATCGATCGATCTTACGTTATCAATAACTATTGATAAAACATCGTCGTACCTATATTCCCCACAGACGGGTGTACTATACACATCCATTTATTGTTGAAGATGTTAGGTCCTATGTAATAGGGGGCGAGCTTATTGCTGCATACTAGGCACAATTCCAGGCTCCAGACTGCGATTAATAATTTTTTTCGATGGAAAAGGTAGGTATACTGGCCAACCAAGGATTCAATCGCAGGTATATAATAATAATATTAAATCGTATCTAGAGGGACTATAATATAAAATTCCTGATTTAGTTCGTACATGATTCCTGTTCAACAGGTGATATTTTTATGAATGTAATATTGCTTCCAATATTGGATGTATAAATATTCACAGGGTATGCGTGCCTGGAATTCAATAGTGAATATTTTTGCATAAAAATGGCTACGCCAATATAAGATATGTAATTTACCTCTGCAGTTCGGAGTGGAATTATGCCCTGGCGTTCCGTAGGACCTGGTTTCGAATCTTATGTCGGACAAACTTTTATTGGAGTTTCTCCATTGAAAAATTCTCAGTAGTTTATTATATTGAGATCTGACATAGTCGGCAAAATGTGGGTGTATATTGTACACCCTCGCTTGGGGAATGTAAGCGTGATGGTGTCATTTTTTTATTTTACTTATTAGCATAATTGTCGAATTCTTACTATTTCGGACCATGACGTATTCTCAAAGGTGTTTAAATCATCGCACGACCTTTTCGTAGGTTTACCTAGCAGTCTGCGACCACCGCAGGGTATCCAGGTGGTGACGGTGTTTGCCTAACTCTGCGAGTCCATGCAAGCTATATGGCCTGTCCACTCCCACTCGGAGTTGCAGTTTACATATTTACTCCTGTAATACGAGTAATGAGAAGAGTGGTGTTCCTGACGTGACACATCCTTATGAGATCGGCATTTGTGGAAGTATACAGAGGCGGCCTTTGTTGTGTTCAGGAGTGGGACACTCAAACAGGCTAATAAGAAACAAGATTAATAAATGATTTCTTACGCTCCTTTGAAATTTGGGGACGGTGTACTTAGGGAAACCATGTTCAATGGAGTTTTGCTATCATAATATGACTAGAATAATATGGGTAAATGGCGGAAGCGTGTACGCTTACTGTAGTACAAAGCCGGTTGTCATGGCTGTCTTTGAGGAGACTTGTCCTGCAGTGGAGGCCTATCGGTTGAAGAAGAAGAATATGACTTTTTGGGGAATTTGTTGCCGTTTTTCTGACTTATTTGACACGTGTTACAAACATTTGTAGAGTTCTTTTTCTTGATAAGATTTTTATATGTTAAAGCATGAATACGTGTCTTTACTTCCTGCCTCGGAGAAAGCAGGTTGACTATATCAAGGCCAAGTGCAAGAGCAAATATGATCACTTACAGCGTAAAGGAATATTTTATCACAGCTCGCTCCAGGTGACTCACGTGCATCTTGTAGCGAGAATACAGGTAATAACATTTTGGTCTGAGTAAATTGACGGGGCCAACGAACAAAGTCTTATAATCCAGTGTTTATATTTGGCACTGCCTGTTATCCACGACTTCGCCCGCGTGGAATTTAACTTTTTTTTTTCTAAAACAAAAGTATCTTCAGTTACTCCTTATAACATCAGCTATCTGCCAGTGAAAGGCCCAGCCGTTTCGGAGATTAGCAGGAACTGACAGACAGACGGACGGACAGAGACACAATCATTTTAAAAATTGTGTTCTTTTATCAGTACCGTATATACTTTCATATGCATTTAGTAAAAAAACTGTTATTGTGACACTTCAATTTTATTTATTTGTAAAGATGTATAGATTTGTCTAGATAAATAACCATATCGACGGGCACCAAAGTTGCAAATGTCATTTATTTTGTCCGGCATATGTAACTTTGTTATGTGGGACCGTCGAAATGGGTAGTTTAATCTTTAATAAATAAAATAAATAAAGTCTACTATATACCACTTTTCGCCGACGATGTTAGGCCCCATGTAATAGGGGGTACTCTATGATACCGGGTTCAATGCCAGACTCCGGGTTCAATGCCAGACTCCGGGCTGGCACTGGTAATTTTTTTTTATAGAAAAATTACTTTTTCGTCCCACCTAATATTGACCACAGGACCTCGTGATCGGTACGCGCATTATTCGCTACTCTTCAACATATTGATTTGTATTTACCCAGAGTTCCTAGAATACTTAATAGACTTATTATTTATACAAGCTTTTATTTAGCTTGCAATGCTCGTATGCAATGTTCCGGTTTCAATCTTGTGATCCATTTTTCAAGCACTTGCAGGTATCCGATTGAGCTGATATTTGACATACCTATGTAAAGTCGGTGAACATGTGAACTATATAACATCACCCTCTCATACGTAGGCTTGTTAGATTAGTATTGACAAGTACTACACAACCAAATAGTGTTCAAGGTCTGATGATGAAGCCGAAAGGTGGCCAATAGAAACACTCAACTACTCAATATAATCCCGCCGTGTTTTGGCTCGTTGGATTTGTCTTGACGAGTGGAGTTCGACGATGTTGCCGAAAGTCTGATGATGAAGCTGGAAGAAAGCCATAGGAACTCCTCAACTAAGCAAGATATGTTCATTGTATTTTTGCTATAACAGCTTCTGTATAAAAATGTCGTCGTAAAATAAAATTATTTTAACTACTATAACTACGATATAGTCAAATTTAGAGCGCATTCTTTAAATAATTTATGATTTGCTAGTCTGCTTTACCATCTTAAGAAAGGATTCCCTGTATTTCAAATACCTTAAAATCTCCTATTTCCCAGAAGTATCTATCTAGAATTAGTTTGAAGGCTCGAGGTGTATGTCAAACATCCCGTCAAAGATTGGCTCTCCTTTGATATCCTTTATAAGATTTCAAAATTGAATTCGCGCCCCGTCGCCGTACCCGACGCTATCCAGGTTCTTGTACCGACGATTAAATTAATAAGCGTTTGACTCAAAATATAGACACGTAACAATAATAATATTTTAACAAAATATTTTGATATACTTTTTGTTCTATTTATCTATCTATATCATCACGCCCGATCCCTTACGGGGCAGGCAGAGAGTACAGACTTCCAGCACAGTGTTCCTTACAGACCTCTCTGGCTTCCTCCATTCACATAGTTCGTCTCATAGACCGCCGGTTCCATATACTCTTGACTTGCCCTTCAGGTAGGACAATTTATTTTTTAAATTTAAATTAATTTATTTCCGTTTATTATACACAGGTAAATAATAAAATAGTTGTTATTGAGTATATAAGTCCAGCTGTTATCTAGCATGCATGGATTGGTATACAATCTTGTTTGTTGAATGTTGTGCCTATGTTGTTGTGTTTTCATTATTACATTTCATTATTACAATATGATAGTTTAGATATTTGGATGTTTGTTCCTCAATCACGCAAAAACGGCTGAATGGATATGGATGAAATTTGGCACGCAGTAATTAACACACAGGATACTTTTGTCCCGGAAAATGCTAGATTCCTGCCTAAACTTAACACGAAGTCGCGGGCAGAAGCTAGTCTACTATAAAATATTTTTAAAAGAGCTTAAAAATTACAAAATAATTGAAAACGAAGAATGTGGAGCATAATTATTACGGTGCATGACCAGTACCTATAGAATATAGGGAGTTGCAGTCCATAAAAAAACTCGCATTTTATAGAAATCGTAATCAAATTTTTCGCCCATGCGTGTTCCCGGTGGTATACTCAGCTACTGCTTCGAAACCCGGGATCCAGTCTCCTGCTTTTTTTTCTCCACTTCGCGTGGTCTTTAGCATCCCTTGTATCACTACAAGGGATGCTCCTTCTGATGGCCTCACGGCCATTGGCACTCATGTCATCCCTAATGCCATCCACACGCATGTTATTGCTGTGTAATCAAATTATTAGTTATTTATGCCACAGAGCAAAAGTTTGTCGGACGGCTTGGTCCAGAGGTTAAACGCTTCAGCCACTCCACCCACTGGATCGAACAGTCGTAGGCTCGATTCCAAATCTTTGTGTGACCCATAAATATTTATTTGTGTACATTTATAGTATGATGGTTCCAAAAAAAAAATTAATAAAATCCCGAATGACATCAAATACTTTAACTTGACACAATTTAGAAAAAAAAACTAAATATATTTGTATTGGACAAATGGTATTATAAAGTTAACGAATTTCTTTTTGACGAATCACTCAATAATTAATTTTATATAATGTTGATAATAGTAATAATGTAATTGTATGTATTTTTAACTATCTAGGCCCAATAGATAGATTTTTGAGAAACCTAAATTTAAACCAAGATCATATTGTATCATCAAAAATCACACTGAATAAATGATTTATGATTATTTATTTCGGTCTAGGCAGTTGTGTATGTAAATTTAGTGTTTGTAAACGCACCCACTATACAGGAATAGTTCCTAGAGTGGGATATGTATTTGATTAAAAAAAAACACATTCTTGCCAAAGTTTTTGTATTTATGCATCAATTGTCGATTGCCTTACTTTTTTTAGTCGTTATTGTGTCGGGACAAGCTTTTTTATTCCATATCATTATTTTCTGATATTATTCTAGTCTTTGAGATTTAAACTACGAGTATGTTTAGTTTCAAGACTCTACCTCATATGCGAGCTTGATTAAAATCGATTGTAAAATTTGCACCGAATAGACAAACAAGAGAGTTAATATACTAATATACTCTCTTGTTTAATTTTACGACGTATTTACGTGGTAAAATTAAACAGACTTCAAAGCAACCAAAAGGAAATTTGTGTTAGTCCGTCTACGGTCTAGCTCGGAAACAAACGGAATGATACAAGTACGTATGATACACGCGGTTTAATTTGTAATATTGTTGAGTGATAATTTAAAAATATCTTTAAAAAAAAAGATTTTAAGGCAAACGGAGATATGTTGTTTATTTGAGGAGATCCTAAGGTCCGCTTTCTGCTCCATCATTAGACACTGCTAACCATCGAGATCTATGGTACTTGTCAAAAACAAATCCAACGAGCCCGATCACGACGGGGATTTAATAATTTTTAACTAACTTTTACTGAACTACGAGTAGATATAGATGCGTCAGACACGATCTACATCTTCTTTTCCTTACTTTTTGTACGATATCCTATTTATGAAGCCTCTCTCTAACACTTTCCAAAATTTCGCGCTTAAGACAAGGACGATAGGATGTCCGATTTCTAATAATATTTATAATAAAGTCAGGTCGATTGTGCTAGAAATTGTCCGATTTAGGTGTTAGGATAACAAGGTCTCGTTTTCGAGGAGGACGGCAGTATTGTATGGCCCACGTCTCTGTGAACACCGCATCGGTGGTGTGGGAGCGTGTCATCAAGTCTCCCACTGATTGCGGGCTCTTCGGAGCGCAGCACCGGAGGGGCACCGGTGCGTTCCATACGGAGATCCCGGGCCCCTCTAAAGTGCTGATGTCAGCGATCCTGGGGTTTTTAATCGGTAGGAATCTGACAAGCCCCGCGAGCTTCTTGCGAGGCTCGCGAAAGTCCTATGCAGGATTTTTCCCTGGTAAAAAAGGAAGGTCAGGTTCGTGCATTACTTTTATGGTATTGAGCTCAGATAAGGTAAAGATGCTTAAGTATATCCAAACCCAGTCGTTTTTCGGTTATCATTTTGTGCGTGATCCGTAATCAAGGACTTATAATATGTATATCGTCGCTTTGGTGAGTCAAATGCTGACAGTCAGAACTTACTCATCGTTATCATCTTAGCCTACACATGTCCACTGCTGAATATAGGCCTCCCCAATCGCTCTCCAGCGCAGTCGGTCCGATGCCACCTGCATTCAATAACTTCCTGCGATCCTTACAAGATCGTCTGCCCATCTGGTATGCTGCCGTCCCTCTTGCGCGCTGCCAATACGTGGTCTCCACTATTAGAATTTAGTTATCTACAAAAATATGTGTTCACCGTGTATTACAGTATTTTATATCCTGAAACTGAAGGGTAAAGTTTAACTTTGTACGAGGATCATAAGTGGTTTACCGTCTGCCCGAGTATTAAAGGAAAGTTCTGAAATGTTTTCATTATGAGGTATTCTCTAGGATAACACAGTACGACGGCAGTTTATTCCTTGTTTAATTTTGTTCGTTATGAATTTGAATTTCCAGTGATAAGTATTACTTGAGTTAAATATAACTAACTAGTATACTAGTATAGTATATTACTCGATAGTATTACAATTAGAGGCCATCGATAAATTACGTGAAGCGTTAAGGTATTCGTGGGGTTTAAAAATGTGTGACATAACGTGACAAGGGACAGTTTTCATGACGTCACATGTAAAAATATAAAATATTAAAACTCTAAACTTCAATTGTAACAAAATCTTTTGAAACATGGTTTAAAAGATTTTTTTATATAAATTAAAAGTTGCAAATTATGTTACGTGACACCATGGGAAGGAGGGTCACATAAATGTGACCACATGTAACAAGGACAGGAAGGGGGGGGGGGATCAAATATCATGAAATTAGTGTGACGTAATGGATCACCGCTTACTATGGTACAATGTTTCTATTAGTTAGGGATACGCTGTATCGATAAAAAGTATTTATGTCTATCGCTATCGTCGCATCCCTACTAATAGTGATAATTTAGTGGTTGAACTTTTTTTTATTACGAGATAACCCTTTCTCTGGTCGCTACTCTGAGGTTTTCGAAATCTCTCTCGTGAACAAACGTACCAGAAAACCTATGTATATGTCTAACATATATTATGAAGAATATAAGGAATCATAATACTAGTGATTCGAGAGTCTCTAAACCACCGGGTTTATTGTCGTATATACTGCCCATGTAGTTTTGAAACTTGACAGACGTTTTGGCGCAGTAGTTAAGAGCTTAAGTCGCTCCGCCTACTGGATCAAATAGTCGCGGGTTCGATTCACGGGACAATTTTTTGTAAATAAATGAACACTGTTACACGATGGCAGAGGTGCGCTAAGTACACCCACTTTTCACCGACGATGTTAGTTCGCATGCAATAGGGGGCGAGCCTATTGCGGGCACTATTCCATACTCCGGACTTATACTGGGAATTTTTCGTTAGAAATCAAATTTAGTCTACATTTGTCTGACTTAGGATTTGAACCATTGACCTCGTGATCACAAAGCGATTCGCTTTGCCACTACACCAACGAGGCAGTCATGAGCAGGTTTTTGTGTCCCTGTATTATTTGTTTCGGCCTGGGTATTTGTGTATTTGAATTTTCATGTTTGTAAATGCACCCACGACACAGAAATAAATCCTAGTGTAGGGCTAGGTTTTTTTTAAATGAATAAATAAACTCGTGGTTGGTAGCTGGAGCAAGTGAATGAGTTTGTATATCTTGGATGCGCCTTCAGTAAGGATGGGAAATACACCGCTGATATAGAGAGAAGAGTGAATGCAGGTAATAGAGTGAATGGTGCGATGGGAAGGCTACTTGGGAGCCGGCACTTAAGCCAAAAGGCGCAGCTGCCCATGCATAACGGAGTGCTTGTCCCAACGCTGTTATATGGCAGTGAGAGTTGGGTATGTAAGAAGGAGAATGAAAGCAGGATAAATGCGGTCGAAATGCGATCTCTGCGGAAGATGTGCGGAGTCACGCTGACCGACCGTATTCGCAACAGCGTAGTAAGAAAGCGAGTAAGTATGAAAGATAGTATCGGTGTAAAGATGAGAAAGGGTATGCTCCGTTGGTTCGGGCATATAGAAAGAATGCCAGAAGAAAGAATGACAAAACAGATATACAATGCGAAAGTGGAAGGATGTAGGTGCCGGGGAAGACCTAGACTATATTACCATGACCAAATAGACCGTGTCTTGGCTGAAGGGCAAGTCAAGAGTCTCCGTAACCGGCGAGTGTGTATGAGACGAACTATGAGAGTGGAGGAAGCCAGAGAGGTATGTGAGGAAAGAACCTGTTGGAACTCTATACTCTCTGCATACCCCGCGAGGGAGCTGGCGTGATGATATAGATAGAGATAGATAGATAAATAAATTCTTGTCTCTCTTTCTTGAATATCTATAAAGGCGAACTAAGTAAAGATATTTCTATAATTATCAAGTATGCTGTCATTGTACTGATTTTATTTGTGCTGTTTGAGATATTTTTTAGTGAAATTGCACATTTGGAATGTACATGTAACATTCGCTTGTAATATTCGCTTTTAAGATAACTTATGAATAGCTCGGACCGGTAATATATGTAAGTAGAAACGCTTTGCGGCGCCCCCACCCGCGCAGGCTCGAGTGCTGCGTCGGAAATTAGATATGGAAGGCTTTTAAAAATTCTATTATTATGAGTGACTTTACGAAAACTGTTTAGGTTGGCTTGCTTTATTATTGGGTGCGAAAGAACTAGTATTTTAGCGAGCGGTATTTTTCCGATGTTACTATTTTCATAGGGATGTAACAATACATTTATTACGATATCAAGACGAATACTCCTATTGATGTTTATTTAATACTCCTGCGTTGCAATGAATTAATAATATGCTAACAAATACATTACGCAGATGTAGCCAAGGTTAAATGCGTTAATTGAGATGTGGCAAAGTGGTATTTTTTAACACATTGTTTAAAGCGCATTTTGACGCATACCCCTGATAAAATTACGATTTCGATACAAATAATGCTTTTTTGACATTGTAGTAAGATAAGTTCTATTTATCTATATCATCACTCCAGATCCCTTGAGGGTAGGCAGAGAGTTCCAACAGGTTATTTCCTTACAGACCTCTCTGGCTTCCTCCATTCTCAACTTATAGATAAAAAATAACATAAAAAATAATAATCACATATGCGTCGTAGTCCATTTTTTTTCGTGTCGATGGTTCAAATTTGTTTTGTAATTAGTAAGTTGTGGTGATTTATTTTTATTTATTTACCTGTTACTAGTAATGAAACCTTGCGGCGCATCCCTATTTATGATCACAATTTTACGTTTGTTCAGTGAATCGAATACAATAGTATTATACCTATAAATAAGCATCAACGTGTTAATCGTATTCAACGTGACATCTGGAATAAAGCTCTGAACCGTAGCAATAAATTTCAAATTATCATTGCAATATTTAAATGATTAACACTTGATGTTACACCAATCATAAAGTGACTTGGCATCATCATGCAAGATTGACTAACTGAAACTTTAAATAAATAAAATAAAACATTTCCGTCATTGTTTCTACTTACAGCCAATTTATGGTCAAGCGCGAGCTTATTTATGACCATTATAATAACTAGTATCTGTCTTATTAAAGGAAATGACATAAAATTACTTCGAAAAAATAGTATTGTTAATCGCGTTTTAAATATATTTGTCTTGACAAACTTATTTTTGCTTCTTGATTTCAAGTAACTTCCGATATTAAGTTAATGCAATAATCTAGTGTCTGAGGTAAATATACTTACCTCAGATACTATACTTAGCGTAGCGTTATTTCCATTACAAGATCTTGCGTACAAAGCCGTCAGTTATTACGAAAAATAGGTAACTTATTCCGAAAATATTAATCTTTTTTTTAATTTAATAATAAGAATTATTATTGTTTTGAAATATACGAAAGCCCTGAGGGCTAAGCACGAAAATATTGAAGTTACCCAGTTGATATGCCATCCTTGTCACACTACAAATTTTCTAAATAAATATGAACGTTACGGCACTTTACTCGCTAGCGCCACGCTAACGTCAAAGTTCTCGTGTTACGCCCTCTGGTTTTTCGCTATACCTACTTATACTGGACCACATCTTAAAGGGTAATAGTAAAGTCGTGTCTAGGAAAGAAATAAGGCATCAAAAACACATTATAAGGCGGCAATTGCGCGTGATTGCACATTTACTGTTAATGTGGTTCTCAGGAAAACAAAAACGAAGGAAGTGCCCTTGGACTACCTTAGTACAGAAACCGGTACAGACAAAATCATATACTGAGGCATACGCTGCAATACCGTTACAAATATTTTTGATTATACAGTTATGGTTCGGTCAAATAGCCAGCAGAGCGCGACGGGAGCGCGACGGAAGCGATCGGCTACATTCGGTCGTAACGTTAGCCGTCGCGCCGAGGGTGGTTGCGCTGTGTGGTGTCTACATTTACATTTTAGAACATTACAACTCCCTAGGCCGCACTACCGTCACGCTTCCGTCACGCTGCGTGTAGTCGTCCTGCGAAAACCCAGGTAATATATCCAATGCCTACTATTCACTGGTAATAAAAATTAATAAAAAGAACACTTCAATAAGTAACAGGTACGTATTGACCGATCCGAATATCACAGCTATAATATTTTTCACATGGGAAGGGTAGTGACAGTGCCAAACGAAATAAATATTCAATTCAATGATGTTAAGGCACAAAACCATAAGTATAGAAACGGGTCATGCCTCTTATTGCCATTGAATAAAGTATAATTTTCTTTAACACTAACAACTGTCACAGTAACTACCTTACATGAAAAATACTATAGGGTAAAACTCCGTAACTCTGAAGGTATCTGCCAGCTAAAGAGGTGCGCCGCCTCTTTGCATTGGTTGGTTGGCTTGCGTTTGGTATAGGTGTTTTTAATGCACTTAACTAGTATTGTTATGGAGATGTTACTTATTGAAGTATTCTTTGTTTAATTTTTTAGCACCGGAGAATATATATAATTTACAGAATTATCGTTGAACACACATAAAAAAATATATATATAGACGAACATAGAACCTTAGAAGGCGGTTAAAAAGGAAATGGTTCTTTTTCAACCTTTTGTTTTTATGTGTAGTTTACAATATTAGCCTATACTGCCCACGGCTGGGCTGAGGCCTTCTCTCACAAATCGAGGTAAGAGATCAGGTTATACCCGACCACGGGGCCCCACTGCGGATTGGTGGAGGCAGGTTTGTGGCCACCTATTGTTAGAACTTATCAAGACGCCTATAAGGCTTCCAACTCGGCTTAACGACTACCACATTAAGTGGTAACCGGGACCAACGGCTTAACGTGCCTTCCGAAGCACGGAGATGCTCGAATATGAAAATGCCACAACGGTCACCCATCTCAGGCGGACCGAGTCGAAGCGCTACGAGCGCCATTGTGTGTAGTTTGTATGTCACAATATATCTGTGGCATATCTTGAAAAGATGCATTTCTTAATACATGTAAAACAACATATGTTTATTCGTTTAAAATAAATATTTTCTGATCAGCCGACAGATATTCTCAGTAGGACCTGGCATTCCTAAGACCACCAAGACAACCAGCCTTAGTGAAATTAACACACAAAAGGTTTTCAAACATTTTAGTTATTTTTTGTATTTGATACAATAATTCAAGATCATTTTTTATTTTACTTGTTTATATACATACCTCTACACTAGGATTTGCTCCTGTAATATGTGTGTGAATTATCGTTATTGTATGTTATGTCACCAGATTCCAACTAAAAAAAATAAACAGAACAACACACTATTAGTACTATCCTAGGTGCATTCACACCTTTTATGATATCCTCAACCACGCGGCGAACTATTAATTAGAAAAAATAAATATTAGCTGTGCTCCAAGCACGTGGTTGAACTTAGTATTGGCACAGACTATTTTAGCCATTTAAGTAATCTTGACCCGTAAATCCTGTATTATGCATAGATGACTCTAACTCGTAGTCGCCCTCTTGTCCGATGAAGCTGTAAAGGCCCCACGGAAGGATCATTCCCACACACTCAAAATCTGACTCGTAGCTTGGAACCTTTCGTTCGAACAGCTATTGAAACCAATAAATTTTAATTACTTCTGCAGTAAAAAAAACATGAAATTATATTATTTATTTTAAAATATTTCAAATACTATTATCATAAAAATATAAAATTTGATTTATTATATCATCTGCCGAAAGATGTCATGATCTGCAGGATAAAGCCGCCTCCCAAAGTTCGCCACGACATTTTTAAACATTTTACTTGCTGTTACCAATAGTTGTGAACGCATTTATTCTACTAATAATATAAATGTTAAAGTTTGTATGTATGAATGTTTAGATGTTTGGAAGTTTGTTACTCAATCACATGGCTAAACGGTTTCGGAAGAATTCTGGTTAACATAGTTTATTACCTGGATCAATACATATAATACTTTTTATTCCGGAAAAATGTAAGGTTCCGGTCTAAAGTCAACGCGGACGAAGTCTCGGGCAGAAACTACTTTTGTAATATCTTTATAAATTGATAGCCTATGTGTTATTCTGATATATAAGCTACTAGCAGATTCTCTCGGCTTTGCACCCGGTCGACATCAGCGCAACCTACCGGTTCTATGTTATATAACCTATGTTCCTTCTGGATAATGTAGCTATCTAATCGCGAAAAAATTATTAAAGCATACAAACAGACAAATATTTCCTCTTTATAATACTAGTATAGAAGTACAGATATAATTATAAAATTTCATCAAAATCTGTTCAATCGTTCTTTTGCGTGAAAAAGTTTCAATCATCTATACATCCATCATCAAACTTTCGCATTTAATATATAAGTAGAATTTGATGTTGATAATGACATTTAGGTGTTTATAAATATAAACCGATAGATGGCGTGGTGAAAAAACGAATCACGATATTTTGTATAAGATTATAAGTCTATTCGCTATCTCTGGTATTGGTTTGGATAAGTTAATTTCACTTTACTTGAACTTGAAAACAAAGATTAAACTAGGAACTAAAGTGCAATACAACTTTAATTACTTCGGAAGTTTGAATTTAATTTTGACGAAGTGGTTAGATCTGCAGGTATGCAATGTGTGAAGTTTTAGACTCAATCTAACTTATCTAAGGGCCTTTGCCATTTTAATAAGCACGTTACAGGAACGCTAGTTGATAGCAATGCCAACGGTTCTTTCACTGTTTCCAAAAGACTTTCTAAAATTTTATTTAAATTAATAGATAATGAATAAAAATGATTAGGTATTTTATTAATTTCATAATTTTAGTCGTATAGTAATTTGTCACATCGCACAATTCTCGCCAGAAATGGTATTATAGCTCATTGGAATTATTGAAAAAGAATTAGTATGTCCTTTATTAAGGACAGGTCAGCGATTGATCGCTATCTCACCTGATGGAAATTAAAGACATAATATCAAGATTATAAAAAAAAGTATGACAGTTACAGGATGATTTCTCTATACTTGCAATGTTTGTTCGCGTTAGCCCCACTGTACTCAAACTTCCGTTCTGAACAAAGTCAATCAATATAAAACTAAAAACCCTTGTACCTATATTTCTTTAAGTTATTGCTGCAATGCAGTTCATTCAGGCGGAGTTTGTAAATTAATTTTAAAGAAAAGAAATAATACAATTCCACGTGGGAAAATTACCTGTAGGTGCTTGTATATGGAGTTAGTAACGCAGTAGAATTTTATCACCTAGGTCCAGTAGAACAGTAAAGGATGCTTTGTTATTACTTGGCTCTGTGGAGCGGGTCACTCCCTTCCTTCCGATATGGTCTGGGTAAAAATGTCAGTCTCCTATCTCGACCAGAAGGGAGTGCTCATTGCCTTTGAAATTTACAAGTTTCATCGAAAAAAATATAATATATGACAAAGCAGAATATTCAGTAAAATAACGTATAATGTTCTTAATTATTCTTCTTTTGATTTTAAAATTGTACATATACGTATAAAAATTAGACTATTCTTAAATAACAACACTCAACACATATTAATTAAAATTCACTATCTAGTTATATAGTGTTTTGTCATTTATCAATAGAACACCAAATTAATGTTATTTTCTAGTAGCTGTAACATATAAATTTAACTGAAATTAAAATACATTAAATTTTTTCACTAAAAATGCAATACCAAAACTCGATTGAGTATCCGTTTACGCCAAACCTAGGCAATTGAAGTTTCAGGGTGTTACTACCACAGAAATGTGTTACAAATTCATGGGGTGGGCGACATGAAAAATAATAAAAAAATATTTTGGATCACCCTATTGTTTAGTTACCCACCCGATTATTTCATCACGCCGGATAGAGCGGTGTAGGCAAAGAGTCCCAACAGTTTTCTTCCTCACAGTCTCACACTTCCTCCATACTCGCCGGTTACGGAGCCTGTTGACTTGGCCTTCAGAACTCTTATTCGCATTGACGAAACCGTTACTATAACTTCGTTAGATGATCGCGTATCGAGTATTTTGGACGCCATTGGGTACTATTATTTGATCATTTCAAGAAGTTACTGTACCGCAGTGTTACTTGTTTAATCGGTCATAGCGAATAAGAGCTCTGGATAATTTTTTCTCTGAATGATTATTGGACACTAATAAGTCGCCTTTGATCATTCTAGTAACATCAACCAGGTGATCCGTGCAGGTGCTGGTTGGTGCAGTTGGTGACTTGACACCGATTTCAAATATTTATTTTTTGCTTAATGAAGTCGGTTTTTTGGGTTTTTAAAAAAAGTTGTTTATTATACGATTTTTGATGAGTGAATTAATTTTTGATATTGGTATTCCTATATTATAATATTCTACTTAGTTCTAGAGTAAGGTACCTACAAGATTGATATAACACTGAATTTATACATTCGTGTTGTTTCCCGTTAAGGAATTCCCTGGTGTATCTTCAAAGTCCAAAGCTTAGTACTGAAAAAATTAAATCGGTCCACCTTGGAGCTATACTGTGCCCAATGCAAAAAGGATTATCAAAATCGGTTCATAAGCAAAGAAGTTATAAAAAAACACAAACAAATTATGAATCTCTTACTTCTTTAAAGTCGGTTAATGTTCTGCTTATTTCTATAGTAGGGTAAATATAGGATTGACGTAATACCCATAATATCTCCATTTACACATTCGTATTGTTTATCGTTAAGGAGTTTCCTGGTGTATCTTCAAAGTCAAAGGTCCAATATCGATAATATTAAAATAAGACCACCTCAGAGCTATACTAAATCAAATGCAAAAAAATCATCAAAATCGGTTCATAAGCAAAGAAGTTATAAAGCTCAGACGAATTATAAATCTCCTTTTTTGAAGTCGGCTAACATTCTACTTAGTTCTATAGTAGGGTACCTATAGGATTGACATAATACCCACAATATCTCAATTCACGTATTCCTGTTGTTTTTCGTTAAGGAGTTTCATGGCGTATCTTTAAAGTACAACGTCCAATACTAATGATTTTAAAATGGGACCACTTTGAAGCTATACTGAACCAAATGCAAAAAGAATCATCAAAATCAGTCCACAATTGACGGAAATATACATAAAAAATACATATAGACGAATATAGAACCTCCTCCTTTTTAAACTCGGTTATAAATAGACGCGTGCCCAGTGCCAGTATTATAATAAACCCGAAATATTGATTCCTCGGGATGCGCTTAGGCGAGTGAGTCGCGAGTTTGTTGAAATGATTGGGCTCTGTTTTCGCTCGTTATACTGCGTCAGGGGGTGCGGTGCTGCGGGGCAACCCAAGATTTCCTCGATGCATCTTGGGAAATATAAATTTAGTGTCGCCAATAACAGATTGACGTTAGCCGAATTGATATAATATCCTTTTCAAGCTACAAATTTACTCAATAAAGATAGGTGACCGTTGGTAGCATTTCCATTTGCGCTCGTTATATGTGACTGCGTCAATAGGTAAGTGGCCTGCGGGCGAGACGAGATTTTCTCGCTGCATCGCCATCAGCCAACGTCCACTACAGAGCCCCAAGTCTGCTGTTTTTTACATGTTTTGTAATTATGACATGCTACAAATATCGTTCAATTACATTTGTGCTAAAAATCGGCAATCGTTTAAATACCTACGACTATGAAAACCATAAGAATTATTGATAGGTACCAAAAGAATTGAAAAGCACTGAATTCGTAGATTCAAAACTGTCTAAACTAAAATTTATGATGTTAATGATCAACAATTGTATAAAATTGCAATAACAGACTTAGGGCCTAGGACAAAAGCCTTTCCCAAAGATCGCCTCGACGGCCGGCGTTCTGTTCTAAGCATCGAAATTTTACCTGCGACCTTCTGAACCTTGGAAAATAATACAGTGTCGGAAAATACTCAACAGTTATACTTAGAGTGAAATAAGTACATCTTTGGTTAAGCAGCGTTCGGCTCGGTCGATCGGAGATGGGTGACCGTTTGTAGCATTTTTTTGCACTGTTACATGACCATGTTGACGTTAGCGTAACGCTATCGAGTTGATATGCCACGCTTTTCATACTACATATTCACTAAATGAAGATGGAACGTGACAACACGTTACTCGACAACGTTGCGGGTGCGTCTGTCTGTTAGTGCTAAGCTCTCTCAAAATACAGAGAAAGGCACACTTTGGTGCTCATAGCGCTGTAAGACTTTGGTTTTTCTACCGATCACCAAGGTTAAGTAGCGGTCGATCGGAGATGGTTGATTGTTTGTGGCATCTCCACTTTTGCACAATAAGCCGTTGGTACCTGTTACTATGTCATGTGGTGGTCGTTTGAGCCAAGTTGCCTTTTAGGCGACTCGATAAGTTCCAACAGCAGGTAACCATATACTTGCCTTCACCAATCCGCATAGCGTCTGTGTAGTGGAGTATGACCTAATTAACGACATCAATTAATGAGAAAAGGCCTTTGGCTAGCAAAGGGACAATACAGGCCGACTTAAGATTATTTGAGTACATAGTTTAAGTAAGCTTTTTGGGATAAATGCACGCGCTCTACATGCGTCGGAATGCGTTAATTGAAACGGCATTGTTAGTAATGTTAGAACTTCAGCGATAACAGTAGCGGCAGTTAAAGTCGTGTATTCATTTGGGTTGAACTGCCCCATAAATTTAAAGTCACTCAGCGAGCTATAAAAGGGCTATGGTCGGAGTTTCTCTGAAGGATAGAATCCGGAACGAAGTCATTCTACAGAGAACCAAAGTTATCGACATAGCCCACCGGATTAGTAAGCTGAAGTGGCAATGGGCCGGTCACATAAGTCGAACAACCGATGACCGCTGGGACAAACGAGTTCTTGAGTGGAGATCACGGACTGGCAAACGTAATGCAGGACCCCCTTAGGATAGGTGGAGGGAGCGATGATCTTCGTAGGGCGGCTGGCAGAACGTGGATATGAGTAGCCGAGGATCGTATCCAGTAGTGCGCATTTGGAGAGGCCTATGTCCAGCAGTGGACTGCTATAGGCTGATGATGATTCATTTGGGGAGAAATGTTCCGTGACATGTGCGCTTGTGATGATATCGAGCGACGTTGGGTAACCTGTTCCTTGTCACCACGTAGCTTTTGTTGAGGAAAAGAAGTCGCAGAGTGGTCTCGGGTCTTGTACCCGTTCACTCCTGATAGCCTAAATGATCCCGTTCGCCCTGAACGTTAAAATGGTCCCGTTTGCGCCTCCTTTAGTCTATATCAAAAAACTGTTATGGAAAAGCTTCACCATCGCGCCATCACCTCTAAATAAATTTTAGTCAGAGTGAAATAAAATTCAGATTACAATATACAGTTATTTTGAAAAATAATACTTTTATTGAACGAGGTGCGAACGGGTGGCTACATCATAAATATTAAAAATAAGTTCGTTCCATGTTGAGGGACGAACGGATACGGATACGGAGGCGAAAACAGGGAGAATGTGTGCGAGACCTGGGCCTAGGCCCTGTTATTAAAAAGCATTTTTCGCCCCTTATTACGGTACCCGATCGTCTCTCGTTCAATATTAGCATATTTTACCACATAAATGTATATTGTAATATGAAAGTTAAAATACTACTACATTTTTTAGCCAAAATTAAAATTTTATTTTAGCTTGAAAAGGAGGGGCGAACGGGACCATTTTAAACTACAAGAGACCAACGGAGTCATTTCGGCCGTCAAGGGCGAAACGTACGGGGCGAATGGGTGCGAGGCCCACAGAGTGTAGACGTGTGTTGCACAATAATATAGACGATGTATTAAACCTCTTGCATTTTGCAAAAAACAAACCAAATATGGACGATATAGGTCGGGCGACAAGTTGTACACGTCGGTTCTACTTCACCCGATATGTTATGCGACACGAGTAGCGAGACGTTTGTCTCCTCCGCTAATGAATCCTCTCCTCTCTGCCGATTTGTCGCAGCGCTTGGAGGCGATTCGCGTGTGTCCGCAACGAGAAAATTAAATAATGTAGCCAGTCGTAATGTATTATTTTTAACGTCTCGTTTAAACTGCATTTTGATACAGGCATTAACAAACGTTGAAGGCAGAAGCATAAAGAATAAACTTCAAATATACATTATTAAAAGCCACACGAGTCCGCTGAAAATATAGAAGTTCTCCCCAAAGAGATTGCTCACTTTATATCATTTTAGCTTAGCCCCGAGGATCTATTCAATACACAGCTGCGCTTGCAAGCAACATTCATCCCTAAAGTTAGTGTGTAAGACTCAATTTAGATTGTAAAAGCAGATGTAAACAGTTCGATCAAGATTTTTCACGTGATTTTAGAATATTTGACGTGTGGAGTTAGAATAAAAATATTAAAATAGAAGGATAAAAATGGAATAGCTTTAATGTTTCATACATAAGTATGCATTTAGATATTGTTCTGTAGTATATTATTTAAGTAAAGGTCTATCTATCTATATCATCACGCCAGCTCCCTCGCGGGGTAGGCAGAGAGTACAGAGTTCCAACAGGTTCTTTCCTTACATACCTCTCTGGCTTCCTCCACTCTCATAGTTCGTCTCATACACACTCACCGGTTACGGAGACTCTTGACTTGCCCTTCAGCTAAGACACGGTCTAAGTAAAGGTATGTTATTTTATTTATTACGTAACTATCAAACATGATCATTGACAGATACACGCATAAAAATAAACATAGTTTTGTATCTCCTGCGTAAAATCTAATCACCTGGGTTTTGCCCGTGGGTGACATTAATAAATTTAAAACCAATTTCTACAGAAGCTAGCTATGAGTATGTATAGATACATAAATATATATATATATAAATATATATATATATATATATATATTATCACGTATAGACGTGAAATCTTGAAAATAATTGTTTATAAACTGTTTCAAAGAAATTATAAAGGTATTAAGTATTTCGGACCGCACAGCCATATTGAAGGGCAAGGAGCTACACAGACGGTTTTATCGGGCCCTTACAGGGCCTGATGTAGACCAGCTCGCTTCCGTGACTCCCTTTTTGAGGAAACTGAAGGGTTTGACTTTGCATTTATGGACAAAGTTATCATGACGAACAACTACCGGAAACACATCATAAAGGACGGCACGGTTCACATTTGTCGGGCATGCCACCGTCCCGGCCATAGTTCTCGTCTTGCTAACGGAGAGTACATGCACAGACACAACCAAGTGGCTAAGATTATCCATCAGCAACTTGCTCTTAAATATGGCCTTGTGGACTCTGAAGTACCGTACTACCAGTACCAGCCTCTTCCAGTTCTCGGAAGTGTTCATATCACGCTCTACTGGGATCGATCTATTATCACGGACAGGACTATTGTAGCTATTACGCCGGATATTGTGATAATAGATCGATCGATGCCTCGTGTAATGCTTGTTGATGTCACCATTCCACATGATGAGAACCTTGTGAAGGCCGAAAAAGAAAAAACATCTAAATATTTGGACCTGGCTCATGAGGTTACCGCCATGTGGAATGTTGATTCAACTATCATTATTATGATAGTCGTAGCAGTCAACGGCCTAATAGCGAAGAGCTTCGATAAACACCTCGAGAAGCTCTCGCTTGGCAGTTGGGTGAAGGGCCTTAACAGAAGGCGGTAGTATTGGACACGGCGCGCATCGTGAGGAGATTTCTCTCTTTGGAGCCCTGACCACCGGTAGCTTGGGTCGTATACCTTACTGTCAGTGGAGTACATTTTTTATATGATATATATAAGAATATTTGTATTTTGTATTTTTATATATATTTTATAAGAAATTGTATTTCAATAAATGCATACATAATAATAAATAAACCCTCTAAACTCCTACCTTACGTCCGTGCTGAATATCTATCCACGTGGGGGGCGGACACGCGTACTGTGCTAATGTACTGAAAACTTACGCGGCCAACAAGGCACAGGTAACCCGTTAATATGGAGATGAGAAGTAAGAGATTACGTATAGGGCCGGTGGCCGAGGGCGATCATCGGGGCACGTTTGTAGCTGGTCACGGTAGGGACAGCATGCTAGCCTAGCAGGAGTCGGGGTCGCGGGGTATAGGGGAATGTCCTCGGATTACAGCCGAGTTTCCAGATGATGAGCACTGCATGAGCACCAAAGCTGGCAAACCTAGAGTGCGCATGAAATGGAATAATGAAAATAACCTATTTATCATGCGTACATACCTTTACATCACAAAATTAGAGACAGATAGGACAATATATTGCAAAAAGCTGCACGATCATTTCCAATTTAAATACCCAGGTCTACAAAATCGGCACAAAGATTAGCAGACCAAAGAAGAGTCATTATTAAAAATAAAATGCTGTCGGATGAGGTAATTAATAACTTAAAACAAGAAATAATGGTTCAAGAAGAAAACGCACTATCTTACATATCATATGATCTCACACCCACTACACAAGAACATATTTTGCAGCTTCTATCTGAAATACACATTCATCATCTATCACAGCATTCACTGCAGTAATGTCATGCTATGATTCCACTCAGACCAGTGGCTTAACTAATATTACGTCTATCACAGATGATAACGAAACCACTCAAAATCACAATCTAACACTAACGGATACATCAACACCGGAATTAATAAATCAAGTAGAATCAGCTTTAATTCAATATACAGGTACGGTACAATATACTACAGTTCGGCCTAGACTACTAAGACTTAAAGAGAATAAACAAATATTACAAAGAAATATTAATCAGATTTTTCTCAATAGACTCAGACATAATTTTAATTCACACTTTCATATATTAAAGTGCAATCGTAATATGCGAAAACTTAGAATACAAAACCAGAAAATATAATGCAGACATATACGTCGGCCATCTCGGAAATCTTAAAAAACCTGCATGGCAAATTAGGATTGAAAATAACATTAAAAGCCTTAGAGCTGATATAGGAAGATTAACCCAGTATATAAATAATAATAGATCTAGAAAAGTAGTCACAGCAGTGCATAGTGCATTTTAAAAGAACAAAGATCCATAGTACTCATGAACGGGATAATATTAGGCCGGAAGAATATTTGGATACACTAAAGCAAAAATTAACTTTGAAATCTCATCGTTTAGCTAGGTATTTAAAATCCTTGCAAAGAAAAGAGGATAACAAACCATTTATAACAAGTGAAAAGAGTTTTTATAGAGCTTGCAAAAGCGATAGCAATCAAAACAATAGGAATACCGGAATCCCACAAACAAACGAACTCAAAAAGTACTGGGCCGAACTATGGAAAAAACAGAAGGATCACAACGACAATGCACATTGGATAAGAGAAGAGGGAGTAAGAATGGAAAACATCGAAGTTATGGAATTTACAGAATTTATTAGGTTAGATATAGAGTCAGTAACTAAAAGAATTAAAGATTGAGAAGCAGCAGGCATAGAAAATGTGCAAATTTTTATATAAAATATTTGTTGCCCTCCACGACATCCTAGCAAAAACATAATTGAAATTATTAAAGGTAACCAAACTTTGCCAAAATTTGTTACAAAAGGCATTACTTACCTAAAAGTAGCGATACCGTTTATCCTTCACAGTACCGTCCCGTAACATGTCTTCCAACTCTTTATAAACTTATAACCTCTTTGATCATGCATAATATTACTCAACACATAGACTACAATCACATCTTATCCGAAGAACAAAAAGGCTGCAGACAAAATCATAAAGGATGTAAAGAACAGCTCATAATCGATTCCACAATATTAAAACATGCCAATTCACAAAAAAGAAACCGCCACATGTCATATATGTGCAGGTACACAATGATTATAAGTAAGCCTTTAATAGTGCCCCTCATTCATGGTTAATTCGAATACTACATATATATAAAACTAGCCCAGTATTAATCAACTTCCTGAAAAATTATCTGTCGGATTGGAGAATAACATTATACCTATCAAATGGTACAGACACAATCACGACTGACGAAATCTGTATCGGAAATGGTATTTTTCAGGGAGATTCCTTGAGACCGTTATCGTTTTGCCTCGCTTTAAATCCACTGTCTAATCTCCTTAATAGGACCACCAGTGGATATAAATTAAATATCAATACAGCTATTACATATCTATTGTACATGGACGACATTAAACTTTTTGCAAAAACTAATAAAGACCTCATATATTTGATTGAAATGACTGAAAAATACAGCCAAGATATAAATATGTTTAGTATTTGGTATGGACAAATGTAGAGAACTTTATGTTAGTAAAGGAAAAATTGTAGGCAAAAATAATACAAATGAACCATTATATATTTGTAAATATGGAACCAGAAGAATCTTACAAATATCTTGGAATCCATCAGTCTAATATTATAAACCATATCATGATTAAATAAAATGTAAATATACATAATTTGTAAAAAACAGTTACATTTTAAAAATCTTTTTAAAGCAATCAATACATATGCCATTCATGTGTTGACGTATTCTTTCGGAGTAGTAAAATGAACCTGCACTGATACTCGTATAAATAATTTAGAAATCAAAGCTAGAACTACATTAACAAAACATCATTATGTACATCTTAAGTCAGCTACCGAAAGAGTTTCAAAAAAAAAAAGTTTGTTAAATGACAAGATGGAGGAAGAGGTATTATAGACCTTAAAATAATGTGGGATGGACAGGTACAAAAACTTAGAGAATTCTTTTATAACAAATCTACAACTAGTGCTATACAAACCGCAATAATAGATATGGATATAAATGACACCCCGTTAAATTTACAAAGATAAAACATAACAGATACATACAAAAAATAAATAAATAGATGGCGTTCAAAGGACAACACAACCTACAAAAGATCGTAACTGAGAAAATACATAAATACACAGAGTTACATAAGGAAATCATCAAAATTTGGAAAATGATCAAAGTGCTAATTGTGCCTGTCCTATCTAGCGCCGGCGTAATACCGAAGCATCTCTTCCACTATCCACAACAAATTGAACTTCCCGTTAATCTATTCATGACTATTCATGAATAGATTAACGGGATTATGCGCAAATAGCCGCAATTTTAAATACGTGCCGAATAGTGCGAAAATTTTTGCAAGACGATATCACACCTACTGAACAACTCCACTTGGTTTAGGTCCGTGGTTTTCATTAAATCACCGAAATTCTTAACATTTCGAGAAAAACAATTTAATAGTAAATAATAATAATAATATTAGCCTATAATGTCTAACTGCTGGGCAAAGGCTTTCTCACAAATCGAGGTGAGAGAGATTAAGTCATACTCCACCACGCGGACCCAGTGCGGATTGGCGGAGGCAGGTTCTGGCCACCTGCTGTTGGAACTTATCAAGCCGCCTATAAGGATTCCAACTCCGCTTAACGACTACCACATTATGTGGTAACCGAGTTCAACGGCTTAATGTGCTATTCGAAAGACGGAGACGCTCGAATATGAAAATGCCACAAACGGTCACCCATCTCAGGCCGACTGCTCGAACGCTGCTTAACCTTGGTGATCGGTAAAAACACCGCGGTTCCGCAATGCTACGAGCGTCTTAAAGAAATTAAAATTATTATCAGTTTTGTCGCAAAACTGCTGTGTGAACAATACACCTCTGACACATTTTTGCTAATATTAGAAAACGAGAGACAGTTAGAGCTATTATTTTTTATGACTTTTAAAATAACTGGCTTTTCGTTAGTTTCAGTTGTGAAAGGGTTTTAAAATACCTGTGAAAATGCACGTAAAAATTCGGTGTAGCGGTCGTAGTTTTTCCGTTTTTATTTACAAGAGAACATTGGACAATACACTGGGATAGAAAACTGGATTTTTTTGTTATTGCAAACAGAACCGTTATTGTATTATATATTGTTATTTTTTAAAGAAATCTGTTTCGTTTTATCGTGATATTTTCTCTATATCCTTCTAGCGGGGGGTAGCAGAGGTGTGCTGTGAACATTTACAATTAGCCGATAATTTTAGATAATTTTCATAGATTAGATAATTTCCATAATGTCGGATTCCGGATTGGTATCAAAAACTTCTTGATGAAATTAGTCCAACCTAAGATTTGAACCGGGACCAGTCGGCACTATGTGCAACAAGACGAAAATCTCCAAAACATACAAACATGGTTTTCATACCGAGTTCTTAATAAAACGCGATAAAATCTGGAAAAAATAGTATTATTTCACATGATAGTTTTTATTATTTTATTATTATTCTGTCTATGTATCTATATCATCACGCCAGATCCCTTGCGGGGTAGGCAGAGAGTACAGAGTTCCAACAGGTTCTTTCCTTACATACCTCTCTGGCTTCCGCTACTCTCATAGTTCGTCTCATACACCCTCGCCGGTTACGGGTACTCTTGACTTATCATGGTAAGATAGTCTAGGTCTTGCCCGGTACCTACATCCTTCCACTTTCGCATTGTATATCTGTTTTCCCATTCTTTCTTCAAACATTCTTTCTATATGCCCGAACCAACGGAGCATACCCTTTCTCATTTTATTATTATTATTATATTTTATTTCAAAACAAGCAGTAGCTGTCCCCAAACCTGCCTCTGCAAATCCCCACTGAGTCCGCGTGGTGAAGTATGACCTAATCTCTCTCACCCCGATTTGTGAGAGAAGACCTTCGCCCAGCAGTGGGACAGTATAGGCTGATATTATTATTATTTTTATTTTAAAACCGACTCACCCCTGGGGTGTATAAAATAATATATTTTATATAATTAACCATACAACTCAGTATAGTTGCATCTTTTCAAAACATTTTACAAAAGAGTGTTTCAATGTTGGACTCAAATAGCGAAGATTACAACCAGTAGCAGTTTCAATGTAAAATGAACTTCAATTTGTTCTCTTTTAAATTAATTATATTTTTTGCAATAGGTGTTTTCTTATATATTTTGATCGCGCTTATTGAAATAAATAAAAACATTATAAAAGGTTCAATTTTATTTTTACAAGTTTTTATTTAACTTACAATGGTCGTATGTCTATCTGTCTGTCTTTCTGTTTCAAATCTTGCTATCCATTTATCAAGGACGTGCGGGTATCCGATTGAGCTACAATTTGTCATACGTAAGTTCGATGACATTGCAATAATATGGTACCATGGAGCTGGTCGGATGATAGTCAGAAGGTGGGTATAGGAACATGTAAACTATACAACGTTACCCCCTCATGATTGGGCTGGTTAAATTGGTATTGAGAAGCACTATATAACCAGATAGTGTTCAGGGTCTGATGATGAAGCCGAAAGGTGGCCAATGGAAGCACACAAGTACTCAATATAACCCTGCCGTGTTTGGATTCGTTGAATTTGTCTTGACGAGTACTTTACACCCGCATGGAGTCCAGGGTCTGATGATGGAGCCAATGAAACTACCTAACTTCTCAACATAACCCCGCCGTGTTTGGCCTCATTTGGTTTGCCTTGATGAGTTCTGTAGACCCGGATGGTGTCCAGGGTCTCATGTTGGAGGCGAAGGGTGACCAACAGAACTACCCAACTACTCAACATAACCCTGACGTGTTGAGGCTCGTTACATTTGTCTTGACAAGTACCATAGTGCTTGGCGGTCTCCGTTGTGTTTTTAAGTTATCACAGATTTCGCCAAGGCTACACTGTTAATTTTCCTATTTTTTTCAAAAAAATTATATGAAATTAAAAAAAAAAAGATTAAAATTTCGTACTCCTCCGTCCGCGCAATTTTCGTAAAAGGGGTAGAATTTGTTCACGTATTAATATAATGATTACTACAAAACTAAGTTACGCATCTATAATAGGCACTATGAGAAAAAATATTTAATTTTCGACTTATATACAAAATGATTTTATCGATAAAGCTTTCGCAGTCATATGGGAAACTAATACTATATCTATGGGAAAACATAAGTAAGGTCTACGGTCTATGTCATTTATGTCAAAAAATATGCACAAGGGTATAACTGGTAACGATGGATTTGTCCTTTTTTCTTATCACTTTCTTGACATAAGTGTAAGCAGTGCAAATATATAATCCTGTAAATGCTCCCTCTATGCTTCTAGTACCTCTATGGTAATAATCGATCAATTGTCAAAGTTGGCTAGGTGACACAGGTGTCACTGCTACCTTCGGTAGACAAAATAACAAGATACTATTAGAAACTGGTAAAACGGTTCACTTTCACAGCTTACTGATGGCAGTTAGCTACGCTTCTTGATGGTGTCAAAAATGAAAATAAAGGTCTAACCTTACTCGGACACTCCTGATTTAAAATAATATTATATATACAACTTAAAGAAAAGCACTATCAAAAATCACAACGGTGTATAGGTATATCCACACGGTACATCCCTACATACATAACACTGACCGAATGAAATAACGACACAACGAAAAAAGCAAGAACAGGTGAAATAAACTTTATTGTTCTGAAATTAGAGTGCTAACTCAAATAATCAGATTTTTTAGTTGTGCTCCTATTAAGTATATTCTGGCAAATGTAACATCGGTGTAACGACTCAACAAACACGGCACCATATAATCCTTAACCGCGAATACAACGCGTTTTTGTACCTCGAAATATGATTTTTGACTGTACATTTTAGAATCTGGTAAAATGAGTACACGAACTTTAAACGAACTTTTTTCGATAGAAAAAAATCTAAAGTCATCTCTAATGCTTTACGTTTTCTGATTCCAGCGTGAAATACATAAGAACTAATCAATATAATTTACTTTAAGACAGCAAATAAATGTAGCAAAGTTCTTGTAAAGCAGTTTTTTATTTCATAGTGTAGTTATTTCATAAAAAGATAAAAATAGTTATTGAGCGCGTGGTCAATATATCCTTCCCTTATTATTCTTTTGTGAAGTAATTGTATCACGGTCACTCTCCAGGTCGATTGATGGTCGATCGGGGTAGGCCCTTAAACGGACATTAAGAGTCACTTAAATCGTATTCACTGTTTCGTTATTGGGGTTCGTTGACAAATCATAAGCAAACAGAATTGATTTGGTGTTGTTATCTATTTGTATTTGCGGTGTCCATAGCTAAGGGGCTATAGAAATCCTTGCGGGTGTTCTGTCAGGTTATTGGTTGGTTAACTGTCATAGTTGGATTACGAATCGATCGCTTAGTCTATGTGATGTGGTTTCAATAGAGGCTAGGGGTAAATTGAACAATGCGGGGATTATTATTCTATGAAATACTAGCGGCCCGTCCCGGCTTCGCACGGGTCGTCATTTATTTTTTATTTACCTATATTATCAGGGATAATGTAGCATTCTAATGGTGAACGAATTTTTGAAAACAAACCAAATTGTTTTTAGTCGAGTTTTTGAATTTATTCGTTACAAACATACTAAAATACAAATCTTTCCTCTTTATAATATTAGTGTCGACTAACTTCTGCCCGCCACTTCGTTCGCGTTGACGTTGGCAGGTACCTAACATTTGTCCGGGATAAAAAGTATCCTATATGTGAATCCAGGTACCAACTATCTGTGTGCCAAAATTCATCTAAAGTATCCCATGTGTTAATCCAGGTACCAACTATCTGTGTGCCAAAATTCATCTAAAGTATCCCATGTGTTAGTCCAGGGACCAACTATCTGTGTGCCAAAATTCATCTAAAGTATCCCATGTGTTAATCCAGGTACCAACTATCTGTGTGCCAAAATTCATCTAAAGTATCCCATGTGTTAATCCAGGGACCAACTATCTGTGTGCCAAAATTCATCTAAAGTATCCCATGTGTTAATCCAGGGACCAACTATCTGTGTGCCAAAATTCATCTAAAGTATCCCATGTGTTAATCCAGGGACCAACTATCTGTGTGCCAAAATTCATCTAAAGTATCCCATGTGTTAATCCAGGGACCAACTATCTGTGTGCCAAAATTCATCTAAAGTATCCCATGTGTTAATCCAGGGACCAACTATGTGTGTGCCAAAATTCAACTAAAGTATCCCATGTGTTAATCCAGGTACCAACTATCTGTGTGCCAAAATTCATCTAAAGTATCCCATGTGTTAATCCAGCGACCAACTATCTGTGTGCCAAAATTCATCTAAAGTATCCCATGTGTTAATCCAGGGACCAACTATCTGTGTGCCAAAATTCATCTAAAGTATCCCATGTGTTAATCCAGGTACCAACTATCTGTGTGCCAAAATTCATCTAAAGTATCCCATGTGGTAATCCAGGTACCAACCATCTGTGTGCCAAAATTCATCTAAAGCCGTTTTTTGTGTGATTGAGTAACAAACTTTCACATGTATAATATTAGTAGGATATATAAATGTACTTTAAAATAACTTGTTTAACTACAAATTACTTTTGAGTTTAGTTTTTAAATTTACACGAATACGTCACAGTAAATATTTATTTTTTCACAAGCTTTTATTTAGTTTGCAATGTGTGTTTGTTTGTTAGTTTGTTGGTGTAGGTCAAAGCTTGCAAGCTAAACTAGAACAACTTCCTCTTATTTTACGGACTTGCAATTTGATATATTGGCTCAGTTCCGATGACAATGTATTTTTATGGTAAGCATGGCATGGCTCCAGGCGAAGGAATTCTTCAACGGTCAACCGCGTAGACAAGAAATTTTGTAAACGCATTTAAAATTGATTGGTCGTTTGAATTGGATCCTTATCTGGCTGCTACACCCAAGGCTTAAATTTTAATAATGCCTGCATGAAAGATTGTTCTTAAAAAGTCTTTTTGAAATAAAATTATTGAAATTTTCCCGTGTCCCATCATTCACATAACCATGTGCCCTGTAAAGCATGCAAAACATAACGAACATAAATCGCGTAATATAATATAAAAGAATCGTGATAAAATCAGAAAAATAATTTAGTATATATAATACAATCATTTCTACTATAAAATTACAGTTGTGACAAATTATAGTTATAATTTTCGTTTTGTAAAATTTACTTTGAATTTACTTATTTTCAATATAAATATTACATAATATCTATTAATTTGACCTCCCAAAAAATATCTTCCATGTTAGTTCAAAGATGTCAGCTGTCAAATAAAATTGTGATATAAAACACTTGTCTTCTTATCTTATGAATGAATTAGGATTTTACTAATCAGATACCAAACGGGTCACCCCGTTATAAGAAAATTTTATTTTTAAAGGGGATTTCGTTTAATATTTCAAAATTCTCATGTAAAGATTGTTTAATATTTTGGTGTAAATTAAATTATGAATTATTTAGTACGATAATGTGTTTTATGTATAATATAATAAAAAGCACTCGTTCTCTATCATATTAGGCGGAATGTATATACCCCAGGCTTAGGAAATAAAATCGTGTTGCTATGTTTTCTTCGTAGACTCATCTCTATTTACCAGACCAACAGATATTGTGGTAAATGTGATTCGAGAGTTCAGTACAGTTTGCGGCGGGAATTGAAAGCGGACCGCAGTCTTGCAACCGACTTCATTTCATCGCCCGGGGGTAGAATATTCCGGAATAAATTCCAGATTAAGCGCTCCCTTTGAGTGCATCTAGTTCTGTTCTGACAGGTTAAATTACGGAAGGCGTCGGTTTTATTAAAATATTGGCAATTTCCGTATTGTATTAAGGAAGGATTTCACTTTAATTTTTGTCGTGCTTTCACTTGTCTAAAATATCTCGGCAAAAGATAGGGTGTATTTGGTGTATAGTAATGCCTATCTAGGCATAAAACGCTGTATCCCAACGAGATACATATCTCTAAGAACACAACAGGCTTGTGTGGTATTATTTTTTATTTCATTTGGAGAATTCGACTCACCTCGTTGGTCTAGTGGCGCTTAATTCAGCTAGTGATTACGAGGTTCTGCTGAGTTAGGTTAGGCTTCTTAGGTCAATGTGTTATATTTATAAAAAAAATTGCAGTATCAAGCCTGTAATGTTCGGTATAACGGTAGAAAGGGTATCCCTCTCTTTTAGATACGGTCAAATATGTTCTATATAAATTGAATTTAAGATAGTGAAAGTTGCATTATGTCAGAAATATTAAACACACCGTCACGTCTATGTTCCCCTACAACTGGTGCCAGAGGAGCTATGTTAACCCAAATTTCGCTGATGATATTAGATTCCGAATTCCGATAGATCCGATAGAGATAGAATATAATATCAGACGAGCCAACGTACTCAACAATAAGAACCTGGGACTTCACGATCGCTAGCTGCACCATTAGACCAACAAGGCAGTTCAAAAATCAAAGATCAAATACAATACGCAAAAAACATCCCTGATGGATTCCTGTTTAATTAAGTGACGCTTTTTAATGAAACTAACTATTAAGCGCGCCACATATATGCGCTGTCACTCCTATAGACCTGAGGGTTTAGCACGAAAAATGTTAACGTGACGCTAGCGAGTAATTATGCCATCCCTGTCACACCAAAAAAAAACGAAATAAACATGAACGAGACATCACGTTTAGTCATTAGCGTCACGGTAACGTCCATCTTTTGATGCTCCTTCTGGTTCCACACTTATCTTAGGATTCTTAATTTAAAAGAAGTCTCTCCCGTTTTGTATTGAGTACGTTTTACCTGGATAAGGACAAGAGCCTTCACATAACACTTAAGTCTCGCCAAATGTCCCTTAATATCTCCACATAACTAAATAATTAACATCGTTCCAACAAACCGCTTATGTATTATTCCACTGCCACTGTCACCTTAACCACAGTTAATATAGTTAAACAGCAGAACAACTTAGTTCCAGCGGTCTAGCGGCGGGGTATTTAGCAGGTCTCCGAAGCTACTACTCGCTGAAACCTGGCGAAAAGCCGCATAGAACGGGAGTCTGTGTCATCATCATCATCGTCATCATTCGCTTTTAGCAGTCTACTTCTGGTCATAGGTCTCCCCATTTACAGGCCACTGAATGCAAGCCTCATAGAGCGTAAGTCTGTGTCATCATCATCGTCATCATTTGCTTTTAGCAGTCCACTTCTGGACATAGGTCTCCCCGTTTGCAGGCCACTGAATGCGATCCAAGGTAATTTACATCTAATTTTTGGTCAGCCGCCCTGCGAAGGTCATCGCTCCACCGAGCCTGAGCGTGTCCAGCACTATACGTCTGTGTGCGTGATCCTTATTCGGACCGTTAATACTAAGATGTTTTACTAATTATATAGGTTTACTGTGACTTTACGCTTTGAGGCCAGTCAGGATCGATAACAACAGGAAATGTCACGGTGTCCACCGCACACTGACATTTAAGTTATTGTCTTGGGCTGAACACCAAAGGAACGCGCATTTTTTGATAAATGCCCGGTTCCTACAGAAATAACTCGTTTCAGTTATTACTGAAACGAATTATTTCTGTAGGAACCGGTATTCCGGTTGGTAAATGATGTTTAACAGAGAAACACACGGAGAAGGGAAACAAATGAACTAGTTATACCAGTGCATAGAACGGCTCATTTCAGGGAGAGTTTTAAATATTCTGCAGCCAAGATATAGAACGATTTACCTCCTTACGCAAAAGTTAAACATCTGTTAAGAAATATATCGCTAAAGGACTTTTATGTATGCAGAAATCAATGTTACCTTAAATGGGAGCTATGTCTATTGATTTCTAATTTAAGAACCAGGTGAAGAGCTGGAAAACAACTTAATCACAAACACAAGTTTAAAATGTATATTTTTTTCATTAAAATTATTATCTTTGATTTTCAATTAAGCCGGCCGCGTTAAGATATGTTGTACAAATGTAAGATGAAAATCAGTGTTGTGCATATATGCACAGCAAATATTGAGCTGGCTACCTTGCCACACTTGTTTGTTTTTATTTTTATCCTATATCGACTTCGACTCTTACTCTTATGTGTACTTTATTATTTGGTTTAAATGGTTTAATGTTACTGTGTATTATTCACAGTAACATTTCTAGAAGACGTAAGTTAAAACTGAGGGCTTAGCATGAAAACGATGGTAGCGTGACACTATTGAATAATAGTGCCGTCACGATCATGTTTATTTAGTAAATTTGTAGCATATAAACTCATTAGCGTCACGGTGACCTCAATCTTTTCGTGTTCCTATAAAAACGACTCGTATTTGAAATTATCGAAGGTTGGTTATGGTAATTGGAGGATTCCCAGTTCTCAGCTACGTTTTATGAGCAAGCTGTGATGGAGATGCAATGGAGATGATATATAATATTAAGAACCTTCTTTTGTGAGCCTTACGCCTCTTAAATTCCAGGAACAGTAAGCGAAACGGGTCGTATATTGAATATTATAGGAACGGGTCATCAGACATCATTACTTCACACTTTGTGGTATTTATTATTACAGAAATCGTAATAATAAGACACGATTGCTTTGGGTATTTTAAAGTTGGAACATAAATCGCGGACACAATATTCAAATACTTTCCTGTATCACGGACATAATTTAGACGAATCTCAAGACATATCATACGTTGAAATCTATAAACCGCTTAGGCTATAAAACGTGCCAAAGAAATAAGCATATTTTATATGCTCGAAATACATTACCGTCATTTGGGGGGAGTCGCGTGAAGTACGAGTACACCTACATCTTCCAAATTATTCTTAATTGTCGAACGAAGTTAAATTATGTCTAGAGAAGGCATGAGTAACCTACATGTCAAAAGAAATATTTAAGCAAGATGCCGTGCGGTTTCCGGCTTAGAATTGGACTAACCTATCTCATGAAATAAAACTATTTTACGGATTTTATCGCGGTTTATTTTTTTATTTTTAGTTCCCGACGTTTCGAGTGCTTTGCAGCACCCATGGTCACGGGAGGGACATGGGTGTCCATGGGTGCTGCAAAGCACTCGAAACGTCGGGAACTAAAAATAAAAAAATAAACCGCGATAAAATCCGTAAAATAGTTTTATTTCATGTGTAATATTCGCGTAAATCTAAGAACTCAATATGTCAACCTATCTCATCCAATCGGGTGGCGTACAAGGCGACTAAGGGACAACTAGGGAATGGGCAGCAGCGTTCTTCTAGATACTTCCACGGCCATTGAACTGCGCTCGCCAGCCCGCCTGCCAAGCTTGGCGAGTATGGCAAGTCCCCCCCATATTGGGGAGGCCTATATTTAGCAGTGGACAAGTATAGGCTGAGATGATGATGATTTAAGCAAGAAAACAATGTTAACCTGGTAATGGATGAAAAATGGAACTCCTACATCGAAAATTGAATCAGTCTTTATTTGCAACAACGAATACATTTTCACCGGCGAGCGTTTATGAAAAGACATATGAGTGTGGGGGAAGCCAGAGAGGAATATATATAAAAAAACCTGTTGGAGCTTTGTACTCTGCTTACCCCGCAAGGGTTCTAGCGTGATGCTATAGATAGATAGAAATACATTTTTATAAGGAAATCATATGGAAATATATTTAAATTGCAACTGATAATTTGAATAGAATCACAAAGTGTAGGTCGTTCTTGAAGACAGGCAATGTTTAAGTTGCGCTGTGTGGAAATCCTAATAGAAGTGAATCGAACCCACGGCCGCGGCTTCTTTGTTCTGTAGTCGAACCTGCACGATAAAATGCGCTTTGACTTGCAGCTACCTCAAAGGTAGGGTCAGTAAAATATTAAAGATAAACTATGAATATAAGGCACCTATTCCTGTTACATATTCATTTAACATGACCTGCAGTTCGTGCCGTAACACAATCTTATTAATATTATAATCGCAAAAGTTTGCGAGGATGGATGTATATATGTCACTCTTTCACGCAATAATCGTGAATTCATCAATCATTGTAATGCACGCAAACCTAAATTACATAGATAGAAGAACTACTTACTACATGTCACATTGTTCATATATCGACAGATGAAACAACTAGGTATTGAGTATTGAACTGTGATTCATTTGTGTGATTGATCACAACGAAACGTCGTTGATTATATTTCCTAAAATTAAATATATTTCCTAAAGTAAAAATAATTGGAGGAAGCTTGAGCGGTCTGTAAGGGAAGAACCTGTTGAAACTCTGTACTCTCTACCTAGCCCGCAAGGGATCTGGTGTGATGATATAGATATATAGAGAAATATTATTAATTATTCAATTTACCTAAAATACCAATTTTCTTTGCATTTTATACATCCACCCGGTGCCATATTCAACGAAAATCGAAGATTGTGTGTTGATGTTTTACAAGATAGCGCGCGTGTAACGACTACGCTGCAGCGAACAAGTTTCGAAGTGACTTGTTAAGTGGTTTACCTCATACATTGACTCATGCTTGCCTCATGAGATACTCTTCAACCTTTGAGAAAGATTAGATTGAATTTTATCCGACTCTTCTATATGATGGTAATGTTTTTCGAGTGTATAAATGTTTAATTCTTTGAGAGCCACGGAGCATACATATTAGTTAGTGTCACGTTGTATATAGTGAAAACGAATCTACATATGCACGATACATCTTAAAGCGGGTCGTACGATGTGTACTCTGTAAAGGCAAGCTATCTCTGTGGACCTGTGGCCGTATCTGTGTATCCCCCGTACCTCTATTCGAGATAACTCCGTTTGTTAGTTGCCACCGTTGTTTGTCTTCGGCAGACACCTTTAGAGATTAAACTGACTGCAAACTTGGTTGACCGAGTTTAGTGCGAGATCTCCGGAATTTCACGGAGATCAAATTCGCAATTCAGTATTAGAGAATATAGACAGAAGATGGTTTATATCATCATTTATATGTATATGTACAAGGTGTATAGTAATTACCGCAAGACCTTAGACACCCGGATTAGATAATTGCTTGACAAATTCAATTTAAAAGCCAAATTTTTAAATCAAATGTTTTCTATGCACTTTTATACCTCAATTAACATGAAACTTGTACGTGTATATGTGCCTATTGATGAATACGGTTTAGAAATGCATTTACAATAGCTGTATTGCTTTGAATCCTTTGAAACAAGAATAAATTAGTTTGTCATAGGGTACTGAAGAAGTCACAGCGTATTTTGCATATTAAAAAAAAAATAAGTTACATTAAAAATCATTGGAATCAATTCAGTTACCGATTTAGCACCAACTACTTTCAGGTCTTGCGTTAATTATGTTACACCTTGTATAAAAGGGTATTTATGAATGATATTGCTTATAGGTTTTTATATTATGACTGTGATTTGAACAGACGCTTCTCAATTATGTGACTGAAATATGGTGAGTGAAGATTTTAGGAAGTGCCATTATATTCTTTGACTGAACCAAGTATAGTTTGAAACTATAGAAGTGTAAAGTATTGGAAATCACTACATTGCCCGCTTTTGCCTACAGAACCCCGATCTGCCGAATATGCGGAGCACACGCGTGGGCTTCCGCCAGAGCGCCGACCGATGCTGGAGCGGTCGGCGGCCGACACAGAAGCGGCGCATGACCTGCTCTCCCTGGCGCAGGGCCTGCCCCCCATGCCGCCTGCCGCTGTCGTCACCGTCCTGCACAACCCTGAGCCCGCTCCCCTCGTCCCACTCTACACCTACACCATCCAACCTACCAACATCTTCATACTAGCCGACGAGCCTCCGGAGCCCGTCTACCATACAGTTCAGACCGTCGCTCCCCTCCAGCCCGTGGAGTACGCCGTTGAACCGATCAATTACGTGGAATACCGACCACCCCCACCAGTTGAAACGGTTGAGTATCAAGTAGAGGACTCCGTCCTTGTGCCTGTACCTGGGCCAGAGGTCGAACGGGAGCAGGAGGTGTACACCCAGCCCGATTCAGAAGAGGAATTGGAGACCCACGAGGAGACGGTCCAGCCGAAGGAGAAAGCGGCAAAATACGACTGCAATGAATGCGGGAAGCGATACGCGACCTCCTCGAACCTGTCGCGGCACAAGCAAACGCACCGCAGCTTGGACTCGGTGGCGGCCAAGCGCTGCGGCGAGTGCGGCAAGGCGTACGTGTCGATGCCGGCCCTGGCGATGCACGTGCTCACGCACCGCATGGGGCACGTGTGCGGCGTGTGCGGCAAGCAATTTTCGCGGCCCTGGCTGCTTCGCGGCCACCTGCGCTCGCACACCGGCGAGAAGCCGTACAGCTGCGCGTCCTGCGGCAAGGCGTTCGCGGACCGCTCCAACCTGCGCGCGCACCTCCAGACGCACTCGTCCGACAAGAAATACGAGTGCACCCGCTGCGGCAAAAGTTTCGCCCTCAAGAGCTACCTGAACAAGCACCAGGAGTCTTCTTGCTCGCGCTCCGACGACGAGTAACCCGCGCCGCGGCCGCGCCGCAAACATTGCAACGAACGATTTCTCTATGAACTTCTTTACACCTTTGTATTACGAACGGATGATATTTTATAGGGTAGAAGCTCGTAGTTTCGACGGCGTCGAAGGAATAATAAGCAATAATAATGTACCTAAATATCGTTATGGCTCTTTCCGTAATTCTAAAGCGTATTAAAATTATAAAAAAATATTTTTTCAATTATTAGTCCGGCAACGACGGAGGTAACCGTGTCAATTTATGGCAAGAGCCTGCAATGTTACAGCGTAGGGTAATGTTGAAAATAGTTTAGGTAAGTTAGCGTCGCACGTGTGGTGTGTGACGACATTAGATAGTAGTTACGGTGATACGTAGAGACTTAATGAAACCGTCGAGCTGTGGTACAAAGAGAGCAATAAAGTAACGAGCGTAGAGTGACAGTGTAGCGCACGAGTAGCGTGCGACGCGTAGCGATTAGCTTAGCGCGCGGCGTTCGGGAGGACCAAACTGTTGCCCGGCGCCGGCGCCGCCCCGCGACCCGCGCCCTCGCACCCCGCGCCCCGCGCCCGCGCACCGCACTGGTCGCAAGCGGCATGGTCCACACGCGTTGAGACCGCGCCCTAGGGTACGGCAAATTAAAAAAATATTGTATCTGTATTTATGCAGTAATGGCATGTGTCGAGACAACAATATTGATTAATCCATGTATCCAAAATTTTGAATACATCGAAAAAAGTGACCCCTTCCAATTCGTACAACTTAAAAATAAAAACCCTTTTCCCAGTTATTTGGTACCTTTTGAATGTGATAAAATTTTAATTTAAAAGACTAACGAACCAAATAAAAAAAATTATATACCCAGTTTATCTATGAAACTGGGTGCTGATATGTGCTCTGAAAACTCACTGCTTTTAAGTCTATACAATATGAAAATATATCGATTAACATTATCGTTGTGCAAAATACTCTTGAATTTAATACTCGAAAAAATTTTTGATTTTTAATTTGCCCAATCCTACCGCGGCCGCTGCTCCATGAGCGCAGTCAGACCGCATGTCCGCCGGTACCGATGTAACAATCAACATTATAACAAATCCGTTTATAATCAATACTGAAAAATCTTCAATCAATCTTTTAACAGTCGCGCAGTCTGCCGGCCGACATGACGACGTAAAATGTAGTTTGCAGACTTAAACATCGTTCACATGCTTATAGATTTTACTTCTAAATTGCACTTATTGAAGTCCTGTATTATTCTCTTTATTAATTGGTTCACAAACTGACATAACACGTTAAAAGGATATAATGTTTTTTTTTACATAAAAATGGGCAGTATCCGCTCTTCACTAAGTGTAAATAACATGCTATAAATAATATAACCTAATCTAATAAATGAACCCAAAAGCTATAAAGAGTATCTAATAACACATCTAAATTTTAAAAAGTAATTTTAGAACATCAGAGGAGCACGTTTAAAAACGTGTTAACACGTTAAACGTTTTAGAACACGTTTTATCTAAATCCATATTCACCAGCATCAGCTGAATCCGCCTACCAACCGTGGCGATTAATGAAATGACTTATAATGCCAAAATAATAATTGAAATCTAAAATATATTTCACCTACTGCTGATTCTTTCTTTCTACCTATATTTTCTTTTGTCTCTGTCGTTCCATGTGAACGATATTTAAGTTTAGGGCTGTTCCTAAACGATCAGGTCTTGTCGATAAAAAGCGGCCGGCGTGCTGATATAAAAATACATATATTTGTGAATCCCCATTATAAATCTTAATGGGATACATACATAGCCTACGGTCTGTATCACGCTAATATCGATGTTAACGCGTGTACAGGGATACTGGTAATTACTTAATAACCTGTCGAGGGAAACTTCTGTACACCATAGAAATAACGTTTATTCTTATTATAATATTATAGTATAAAAAAATATGGATACACCGACAAAATGCATAGAGCACGTGTTTTTATCGTGACATTTTGAATATCATAGGACATAACCAAGTGATAATTAGTCACGATGTAAAAGCGTTTTGATATCGATATTAGCGCCAGTCGGACTGAAGCCATACTGTTGTTTTGTATTTTCGCGAAATTCGAAAGTGCGAATGCGAATGCAGAACACAATTTCATTAAAACAAGGGAACTTTATTTATTTTATTATTAAATTTCAAAAATTAAGCATAGCTGCCGCGTGTTTGTGGCAAGCCCGCGCGGTCGGGATCAGCTAAGCATACAATACCGTCTAAATATCTATTGGGTGGTAAATTTTCTTTCTTCGCATTCTTCATTTCAACTAAGGTTTATTCTGTTCATTTATTCAATAAGCATTAGGAAAAATATAAGCCAATGAACAAACATAACGTCCTGTAAGCGACGAAGAATAATTAAGTACTCCGTCTATTACGTATTTCACACATACTGCGAGAATTCAAAACAACAGACTGTAGCATAATTAATTATAACATTTCAAGGGTACTATTCGATGCTTTTGCTACCCTTTACAATAGCAGTTATATAATAAGCATAAAATTGTGACCAAGTGATATAACTAATCATATTGTAAGTGATCCCCTTATACGTAAATATGTGGAAGAAATGAGCACGCGTTTTTACTCTTGCATAATATCTTTTCAGAATCTAGGGATGCATTGTTCACCGTCATCGATATATTACTTGAATTAAATTACGGATTACAAATAAAATTACGGCCAAAAAACGGCTGCGTTTGGATATACTTACGAATCTATACCTACGCGTATCTAGCAACTAGAGGAATTAATTTGAAATTATTAATAATCTCAGATCTTTTTATGATGGAAATTTTAGCAAACTGCAGCATTCAAACCTACCGATTTCGACCATTTATCGACCGGGGTATTGACAGTAATGCAATTACTTTACAAAAGAATAATAAGGGACGGATATATTGAGCGCGCGCTCGGAAATAAACGACGTATGCGCAAAAACAAATGTTACCATTTTCTAAAAAAAACTACACTGAAATTGCTTTACAGAAAATTTTGCTACAATTATTTTCTTTGCTTTTAAATAAATTCTATTGATTAATTCTTAAGCATTTGGCGTTGGAATCAGAAAATGTAAAGCAATAGAGATGACCTGAGATTTTTTTTCTCTCGAGACAATTTCATTTATTTGTCTTTCTTTTACCAGATTCTAAAATATACATCATATTAAGAAATATTAAGTTTCTAATCCATATACCTCTTGAAGCGTGTGGAGTACAAAAACACATGTTTTTTGCGGTAGCTCCTTAAGGCCGTTTTTCGGACTGTCAGCATAATCTTATACAAATGATATATCGATGTTCACCGTACATAGTATTTTTAATAATTAATTAAGTGTTCATGTTAGTCGCACGAAGATTTTGTCGACGGCGCGTGTCGAGTATAATCACACACAAAAATGTTTTCGAAATAAGTCGTTATTACATTATAAATCACAGTAGATCATGCACACAATTCTTGGATTGCGCTTCTAAGTAAAATACTAGCATAACAAAATGATTTAAATTCCATTGAGCTCGTTGAAAGTTTAAGATAACAGAATTAATTTACATACGTATTACCACAGTATCTTGTAAAAGGGGAACTTTTGAATGTTGACTACACTGTTATTATTGTTACGAGGCTAATGGATGGAAGTCGGTTTATACCTGTTCATATACTTACATAGGTAGCTGTGTAGGAACACGCTACGGGCGTTGTTTGAGCCAGACTGTTTAAACAACGACCGGGTTTAACGGAAAAGTAATATTGCTGTTAAATCAATCATCGATTAAACGTAGGCGTGTTCCTACATCAGACGGGGGAATTTTATTTTGTTTTTTTTTTTTTTACACAGATTATTATTACTCACTTTCCTACACTTTGTCATACGGTCAAAGTTCAAGTAAAAGTTATTGAGTGTTTCAAAAAGAATATTCTCATTAATTAATTAAGCATTTCTAGTGCTAAGTGTTGTTTATTTATGGATCGATAGAGGCTTCGTAAGTAACAGAATGATTAAGGTACGGTATGGGAGTATTTGAAAAGAGATGTATTTTTATAGTGTTACATTTTATTGTGAATATAAAATATTTCACGACGTCTTTCCGTTACAATATTGTAGCTTAGCGATAACATTGTAAGCTTATAATTATATGGGTGACATCCAAATTTAATACATAGTACTATGGAATGTACTCGTCTTGATAAATACTTACTCTGTGTTGTAATATATCGGCGACAAAATAAATGTTTCGATATTTTGCAATACTCACGAAGTTCTTGATCTCATATTTTAAGTTATATAGTATTACGTTGACTTTTATTAGACTGCAATGATCTCGAACCCCGGATATTTATTTTGAACGCTGATCGTATCCATAATATATTAATTGATAAAATTACAACTATTACTATAAATAAGTATACAAATTAATCATTTTGTAAAAGGTTAAAATAATATTTAAATATGCATTTTACAGATATATCATGTGGCAGTGTGAAAATGGAATCTTAACAAAAACACCTACATTATTTTGAAATACATTATTTTGAAATTATCATCCTGCCTCATGAAACAATATATCTTCCTAGGACAAAAAAGATAATGCAGAGACATAAAAGTACGATAATTCAACGAAACACTTGATTCATTCAAAAATTTATTCACGTTATACAGTTTAATATACAAAAGGTAAAAAACAAAACTGATTATTTTTAAAATTTTAGGGACATTATGTAAAGAAAATAATTATTGTGTTGCTCAATATATATTAGGCGAAGTAGATTTTCATTGATAAAAGTTATTAGGCCTAAGTACTGTCGCTGTCATAATGTATATAGTAATTACAAAAGAAAACCAAAATGAAGTAATGATTTTTCCGTGACAGTACCAAGTAGTATTAGATACATAATTATGGATCACGTGTACGTAGATTGCATGTCACTGTATAGTGTAACCATTCTTCGGTACCTATTGTCAATTTCTATAATTTTTGTCAATTTCTAAATTGTAACCTAAATTAACGGTTAAGTGATAGTCTACACTCGTTCTTTCAGTAATAATCTGAACTTTGATGTTTCTCTTCACCGATTAAGAAGAAATTTAATATAGGAGTAGATATCAACCAATGGAGTAAACTTGCGACCTTTTAAATATCGAATCACGTATCTTTTCCATGCTGGTCTGCATCTAAAGGTCTCGAATGTCAGTCTACAATCATGACGCTACATTTTGCTGCCAATATTTACTATAGAATTAATTTTCAATTTGCTTACAATCCACACAATGGAAAGTTAACTGGCAAATTGCTGGACCAATTAGTTTACGAACCGTTGCGGACGATTCGGTTTGTCTGTAACTGTGTGCATTGTGAACTTAGCTAAATTCAATTTTAGGTGGAACATTTGGTCCAATTTTATCTAAAAAGACAAACGAATATCGATTAGAGTCTATCATATTTCTGATTATAAAATATGATTTAAATTTTATGATGCCCTAGTACGTGGCCTGTAGTAGTTATTTTGTTCAAAATATTTTTCTAAATAATTATATCTAACCAGTACTATAGTAATTTAGTTGCAAGTAATAGGATTGGACTACTCCAATATTAGTTCGGCAGTTTGTATAAATTAGACCGAAACAGTTTATGTCGATATGTTTGTCTATAAAATAGATGACCTATCTGAAGCGTGATAATGTGTCCAATTACTCGAAACTACATAAAACTACGTGTTTGATGTACCCCAAGATTATGTAGACACGTCGTTCGTTATTTTACCTGTCGGAATTTTATGGGGCAACCGGTTTCTAGAGTATGGAATACGTATCATGATAATATGCTCTAATAAGACAAATTAAGCAATAGTTAAAATTAGCGTATAATATTTTTATCGACGTCTACATAATCGAAGGTAAAAGCAGTTTCCAATAGAAACTGTTCAGAATAAGACTGATAGAAAGAGCGTGAGGTTACGTTGTTGATAGTGTAACTAGTGTATCTAGCAGGTCAATAATGTTCACGTTAGGTCGGGTGATGTCTTCCAATAACTTTTCTCACGGACGCTTTGTGGACTCAGCAGAAATCAAAATTTCCATTAACCATTAATATAATGTATTTAACTAGCATCACCTTTCAACATCAATAGAGCTTAGATGTTTGCATAATACTTAATGTAAAAATAATATCGGATTTAACAAAATAATTATCAAAACAGTTCTGCTCGCGATTGTACTTTGTTACAATTATACGATATGACGAATTCAATTCATTTCTAACGTGCATTCTTGGACGGTATATAGGTACAGTTTCACAAAACATATAAATATCTTATTTAATGTTCTTTTTTTATATAGTGATCATGAATTCACTGAAAAACTACAAAAATGTTCTAGTCCTTGAATTAAGTAGTTTTATATTTTGTTTTTCTATACAAGAATTTATTTTTACTTACTACTTAAATTGCATTAAATATTATATATAATTAGAATTAGCATCATTTTAAATTATAACATCAAACGAGGAAGAGTGTTCTATTCGCTCATAATTAATTAGTTTATAAGCTTAACCAATATAAGGTGAACTCTGAAAAGCAATACATTGTGTACAATTTTTAATTATTTAAGGAGGAACTCTTGTAAAACTTTTTATCCAATTAATACGAGAAAAGCATATTTATACAAAATGTAATATTTACCTTATATACATCTTCTTAATTATACATTATGTAAAGATATGACCTAATTACATTTAGCGTATGCAGTTACCGGCGTGAGGATAACTTTCATTATAAAATTAACGGCTTCTATCATATTTTGGAATTCAAGTTCAATTAAAATGTGGTATGTGCTGATATTTATAAAAAGATTTTACTTAAGTATAATATGTTACTTACAAAATCAGTTTTGACTGATTAATTACTCTCCTACGTAAATATATATGACTTTGAATTGTAACTGTTTAAGTTATCCCAAAATATCGAATACAACATGAATGGCACAATTGTTAAATTACATTTATCATCTGAAATATGTGTAAATGGCGTCAACGATAAAAATGCTGTCTCGCTTTAAATAATTTTATATTGAAACAATAAATTAAATGATTGATGAGATCTTCATACACTGAGTACGTAGGTACTCAGTTGAAATAAAACATTTTAGTCTAAATTGAGATCCCTTGAGTAGAAAGTGTTGTATTTATTTGTATTAAATATGTAAACCAACGTAAACTTATCAATGTTATGGGCCGCGATTGTCCCGATATTTAATAATTTTGTCAAACATTCTAACGGAAATTCTCAAGCCACTGCGGGTAAATTGAATTTTATCATTGGCGCTGCACCGCGGCAAATTTGTTTAGCGGAATTCAATTTGCTCTTGACGATTTTGTTACGGAAATATTCATTCATAGTCTTCTTATGGATAACTGTTCTATAATTCTATTTAAGACTTTTTAACGCAAACATGCGTTAAAAAGTCTTAAAAGTAAGTAACTTTAAAGGAGCAAGCAAATTTTTTAAGGCATGGTTACGAGAGAACGACAAAAAGTACATTTTTATAGGAATTATGTAACTAGGTAATAGCGTGAATTATTTAACTAAAAATACAGTAAAGAATTAAGATTAAAGAAGAATAAAGTGCCATCACCACATAGAACTTTACAGATAGATATATATAGATATCTATCATGTTTAGTATTCGATATTAAAAATTTGCCTTTTCATCTTTAGTAACTCACATTAATACAATGCTCTTTCTATATCCTTACTACTTTTGCAATTAGCAATATAATTTCCACATATATTGATCAATTACCAATACAAACCCATTCGGAAAATCGCATGGACCGGCCACGTGAAAAACAAAAAAAAAAAATACTTCACAGAATAGTTGGCCAGTATAAAAAGCAAAAGAATGTGAGGGCCATTGATGTCGGGATTTCTTTTTAATGAACAAGCCGCAAGCGCGAGTTTCAAATTAAACGCAAATATGCAGGGCCTTTATTCGATATGACCAATTAAACACGTAACGCGAAACGTTATGATAACTTCATGAAATGATCGTTTCTTGATTTCTTGGTACCATGGTACCTACTCCGGTGGCATACGGAATACCATCACACGATCATTTCACGAAGGTATCGTAACTCACGGCGTTCGGTCGTAGCAAATAAGGACCCAGGACGCGACAGTACCCCGTGACTCTTTGACAAAAACATTTTAATTGGAGGCCGTTAGCGTTTTTATTTTATTTTAAATTTATATTATTAAGCTTTTTATGGTTTAAAACTTTTGGACGACTTTTTGACCTTTTGGACGCGATTGTACTTTTAAACGTTGTTCGGTTTGTTTTGTTTTCTTTTTTATACTTTTTTTTGCTACTACTATAATTGCGTTGATGTTTGTTTGTTTGTTTAAATATTTTTTTTAGTCACGATATTTACAGAATACCTAAAGAATACTTTGTACCTTTCTCTTTGTTGATTAAATAAATAAGTTTACATATTTGGTGATGGTAAACGAGTGTATTCGGTTCACAAATATACCTTTTTATACAACAAATAAAAGTAACAAGATTGCATAAAGCGGGTGCTAGACGTTCGATTAAGTACGCGTACTTTCGGTTTGATGACCTTTATCGCGTGTGTGTCACCTTTAGTATGCATACTTTACAATCGCCGAGCAAGCTCGTCTACGATCCAACCGATTTGAAATTTTGCTCGTAGCTCGTCTCGGCTCGTACGTGTGGCAGCACTGCGAGCCGCGAGCCACCATTTTGTTTAAAAATTCGAATTTGTTGCACATGGGGCGCGCTTACGAATTTTTATTCTCTCTTTAGGGTAACCATTCCTTTACATAGACTCTCCGATTACATCTCCTTTTGTTGTCTCATATCATAATATGATATTATTCATAAACAACACAAGACCTCTTGAGTGTTCGACATCGCCGAACAGTATGAGCAAGTCGGCCGTGTGCCGCCGACGTCGAGCCAAGTAAGGACGCGTTCTTTTAAAACCGCGTGTTTAAAGCTCGTACGTGTGTCACCCACTTTAGATTACCTAATAGTATGTGAGAACAACACTATTTTTAATATAAATAATTGCATTCATGTCCAGAAACCTTACTAAGCAGTTATATAAGTCAATCAAATTATTTTCCGCTTAGCAAACGTTTTTACATTGCTTTAAGTATATAATTAATTTGTAAAAGATTTTTGGCAACTTCTACATACACACCAGATTTTTTTTGTTTTGCCTTTAGTCAATCGACAACAATGTTTTAAATACACAAAATTATAATTCGCACTAATTTATTGTAATTACAGAGATAATGTTATATTATCACTGCAATACCACCAATAATTTAAAATATTATCATAAGTGTACTATTAAGTTCCGATCTTATCTATTTTATTAATCTTACTTAAAAATTATTTCAAGTCAATTACTAGTCAACATGTGTATTCCCGTAACACCAAAGACATCAAGCTATAATATTATATTAAGAAGCAAATCATTACGAACGTTTGAAGTACACCTTGTAAAACTAAAAATATTTAAATAATGAAAAGCCGTGTGTTTTAAAGCAAAAGTTTTAACACTTTAATAGTGTTTAAAAAATATTCACAAAACTTTTTGAAAAACACACTTTAAATTAACTCTGCTGTTGAATTAGATACGAAGTATTAATTAACGCCTAGTTATATAATAAGACAAAATTTTGCAATAGTTTATCTAATTTTAACGTATTTAAGATTTATAATAGAAATAAAGCATTAATAGAAGGATTTACGGAAATAAATAAAAGACTATATAAATTTACATGACTGTAGTCATGCAAGGATATTTTGGCCCGCGACCAAAATAGGAACTAACGCTGTCATCAAGTGAAATGTTAGTTCATGACAGTTGCAGAGTTTCCGTTTGCTATGAAATTCACCCAAGTTCTTTTTTTAATTAGTAATTGTGCGTAAATCGCCGTGCACCTGTTAAAATATTTCCCTGGATGAAGGAAAATTTTACTAAATGATAACCCTAATTTCATACCAACCCCGACGATGTCATGGGCGGGCCAAAATATCCTTGTCGCACTTTGAATGAGAATGACATAGTAATGTCCCCATAAATTCATAAAACATCGCCCATTTATGTACTAAAAACGTCTTGCCAAAGGATTCAAGTAAGGGAAATATTGCTTCAGTGAAGATAAATCTATATGAACTAATTATTTACACACCCCTTTATTTCAAAATACAACGAAAAAAGAAATATTTATTGTGACCAACACATAATGACATCTTTTTTTTTTGAATAAAATTTTATATAGGTACAATGTCAACTAAAGTCACTGAACAGAATTTGGATCCAATACATTCAATTTTGATTGTAGGATGGCTTTAGCCTATAAATTCCTCGACTTCATTTGTTACTTTAAAATTAATATTAGGGCTGTACTGTGTTTATCTGGAACAATACTTTTGAAATAAAGGACAATTTACTATATTTTGCACGGGGGTATTATTAAAAAATCCGAATATGATACGTTTTCGTATAAAATTAATCGTATGTTATTTTTTAAAATTCAGATCTGTTCAGCGACTAAATTTGTAACTAGTCACTCCAATTTTACGGCGAATTTAAATTACAACGACTGTTCTATATAAGTTATAATACATATAAATTAAAATTATATCCCTTTAAGACGAAAAATATAATAATTGAATGCCTAACATGTATAGATATAAAACTGCCTACAAAACATTGTTTATAATGTGTTGCGACGTTTCGATTATTCAATAAATATATTTTGTTTGTTTACGTGGTATGTAAACGCTCCAAAATGTGATTCAATTTATACCAAGTCGATGTCCGTAAACCAGTCGCCACTATAATAATGTGAAATCAGCGATAAGCTTCGCGCGCTTGATGCGAGCATATCGGTTTATTTAATAATATTTAAAATCGATTCTATACTTTCATAGATTTAATACTACTGTAAGATGAAATGGTACTTTGTTTAAAATTACATATTTATTTAACTCCAGACAAATAAGAAATCTGTCGTGTTTCGGAAGCTGATTACGGTTTGTTTTTTTACCCTGATTTACATTCAGCTTATTCACGCGGTAATGAGCAAGGAATTGGGCGGGAAAATGGGCAATATAAAGTTTACATAATAACTCTTCTCGCTTTGTCTATTTTCCCTGTTCATTGCGATATTCTCGCGTTGGCCAGTTTTAAAAGTAAAAAAGTCTAAAGTCAGTTTCATTCCATTCCTCCGTTGACTACCACACAAGTCAGCCGAATGTAAACAAGTAGCTCTACTATGCGTTGTTATTGTATTAACACACGTTTTTTCCGTTTTGTTATTTTCAAACTTTTCATTTTCATATTTGTCTTCTTAATAATTTGATTTACCATTCCTTATTATCTGAGATTAGGGGGTCAGAGGGCTAAGCACGAATAGACTGGCATTATGACGTATGTCTTTGTCACAATAACAATATTCAGCAAATTTGTAGTGCAAAAAAGGAGGGCATATCAACTCGATAGCGTTACGCTTACCTCAATCTGTTCGTGCAATATCAAATGCAATAGTTATATATCTCACAGAAATTGTAACACATTATTTAGATTCCTATGATCTATCTATATCATCACAACGGGGCCTGTAGTCAAATGGATTATCTACAGTTGTTAACGTTAAAAGAAAACGAAAAAATGTATGGGGATGATATTTTACAATAAAAAAATCCTATTTTCAGATCAATGCGATATCGATATTTGACGGACGATTTAGCGCAGTGGTTAAGAGCTTAAGCCGCTCTGCCCACTGCGTCTAATAGTCGCGGGTTCGAGTCCCGCACGGGACAAATCTTTGTGTGATCCACAATTATTTGTTCCGGTCTGGGTATTTGTGTATGTGAATTTTCATGTTTGTAAACGCACCCACGACACAGGAATAAATCCTAGTGTGGGGCTACGTATTAAAAAAAAAAAAGATTGCCGCAAGAGAATAAATACAAAACGATTGCCATTTGGTTAGGCACTCAGATCTCTTGCGGGGTATACAAATAGAAACTACTTCCAACAGGTCCCTTACAGATTTCTTGTGCGTCCTCAACTCTCGTCATTCATTTTCAATGTTCATCAAATAGCTGTTAATAAATTTTTTTACATCCACACCCACAAGATGCCAACTTTTTTCAGCGTAAGCAAACCCAACTGACTAAGGTCATGAATGCCATTGATACCGCTTTCCAAAGAGTGTTGTCCTGCTTCCGACTACACTTAAACTAGACAAATCCTCATCTGAAGTGGGCCCGGAGTACTGCCTCGGCACTACCGCTGTTTACCGCATTTGTTGCTGGATTTAGTCGCCTTTTAAAACCCGCTGTTAATTCCGTTGCGGTAAGGAAATTACTTTCTTGCTCCGATTCCACGCGAATTCGTTTGGTCTCCAGCGACAAAACTCACAATACACATTGAATTTCTATTTCTTGTATATCTACAATATGTTTGTACAAAATTAACAAAATTAAAAACTCAAGTATAAATACCTGTTACTGATAAATATTAAAACAATAACAAATAATAGGATTAAATGAATTTATATATTATGCTGAAAGGTGAATGGCCTGATAGATGGCCTATACTCAGTAGTGTGTATATGCATGGTAATTAAATCGAAAGGCAACTCTTCCGGAAAGAAGCTCTTGGAAATTTGTAATCTTTACCTGCCCCGTAAGGGATCTGGCGTGGTTTTATAGATAAAGACTTTCTTCTTTTTCAAAATGGCAATAACAAAATTCTCCTAGTGTGATAGCAGTAGCCTATATTGCGTGTATATCTACATATTATGTTTGATGTTACGACGACGACGAGGATTTTTCGACAGAAAAACACAAGTCAGTGCCTTGTAATCACCAATCGCACTATACACTGACCGGCAGTAGCAGGGAGGCAGTCGATAATGTTAATAAGCTTCGATATTGAAACATTTTTGTCATCGTCGAGTAGCTTACATGGAAATTACGATCATGATGAAATATCCACTAAATATAATAAAAAGCATAAGTAATGCAAAATCGAACAAAATTGATAATCCCTCTTTTATTTTTCACTAAAATCTTCGAGAGTGAGTTTTAAGTGTTGTTAACCCATAGTAGAGCTACAGATTATAAACCCTCATTCATACGAGTGGTTTTAGAGCGCTTGCAAAAAAATTTTTACGTTTTTTTAAAAATGTACCGTTTCTGATTTGTTTTATACTGGCGCTTTTTTAATGGGCGTTTATAGTGCTCCCGGTAAAAGAATCCGTGGGATACCCGACATTTTTTTTTATTTGTCTGGTATGTCTGTCTATAAAAACTGTCAATGTGTCAAATTATTGTTGTATATCAGTGTTATCCCGGCTTTGCATTCAGCTGACTTGCATTGCAATGTGTAGTAAAGTGGACATAAAGTCGTTGATATTGACTAGGACACATGTGTCGGTTGAGATGTCGTATGAAGTCGAGTAACTTTGGGTGACGTCGTTCGACATCACAAGGCCAAATCTCGTATTTAATAGACACTGAGGCCGAATATTGACTGAATTGAGATTTGATCATGAATTAACTCACATTTGGTATTTAAAATATTAATCCGATTTTAGTATCATCTCAGTCTAATTTTGATATAATGTCAAGTTATTTTATTTAAAATATATTATTGATCAACATATATGTTATTGACAAAACAGATACAATGCGAAAGTGGAAGGATGTAGATACCGGGGAAGTCCTAGACTATCTTACCACGATCAAATAGACCGAGTCTTATCTGAAGGACAAGTCAAAAGTCTCCGTAGCCGGCGAGCGTGTCTGCGAAGAAGTATGAGAGTGGAGAAAGCCAGAGGTATGTAAGGAAAGAACCTGTTGGATCTCTGTACTCTCTGCCTACTCCGCAAGGGATCTGGCGTGATGATATAGATAGATATATCACATGTTAATTTCAGCTGCTGCAGCCTAAAAAAAGAATATCCTGCTAAAATCTTCAACTTGACGTTTGTTTTGTATATTTGTTGTTTAAATCGATTCAAAATATTATCGGAATACCGTTTACATTTTGTTCAACTTTCGGTCCGATTCGGTCGATGTCAACATTTTACGAGCATAGCATTTGTGTGATTTATGACGTTGAGATTAGATCTAGACTGCATTTTGAACACTTTTAATTACGAGAATTGGCCTTATGGTCTCACGACCTGTATCGTCCTCCTTAAATTAGTCGGCTGCAGCATGTCGTTTGAAGAGGTTCCATACAGTGTTCGTCCATTTTGTTGCGATACACACGTATACATTCTGTGACTTCTGTCCCTCAACAAAACCGACGCGGCGACAAGGAACAGAGGGCTTAACACGAAAATTAACCTGAAGCTAGCGAGTTGATAAGCCATCCTTTATACACAACAAATTAATTAAACACAGATGAAAGTGACATCACGATTTCTGATCACGATCAACGATCACGCGATGTCGGGTTATGTCGGGTGATGTCGGATATCGTCCCTCGATTGTACCCGATATCTTATGTGACAGGTGTCATGTTCATCAGGAACATTCCTCCCCTTTTGAATATGAGGCTTTAATATCGTTCCTTGTTTTTTTGACGTTTTTGTGTCCATGTCCGTGGAATGCGAATTTTTCGCATTCCCAATTTGGCCAGTTTCATCAATTGTCCTATTCATTGCCAGGCAAGGAGGCTAAATGTAAACCTGAGGCAATCTAATTTGATTGTCAATGCAGTTACTGGTAAATTTTAAATAAATTAAGGAGAGATAAACAGAAATTTCATAATACTAAATGCTAAGTCCATTAATGATAGTGTTTTTTGTCATTCAGTATATTTTTGAAGACAATTTTATATTACAATTATTTATTTTCAATATAATTATTTAGCATTTTCAGTTAAATCTATTTTTGATATTATTTTAATTATTTAGCAATAAGTTGTAGAGCTATTTAGTATTTCAAATACCTCTATTGTATTCGTTTTTTTTTTTCAATTGCATAGTATTTTTTTTCCAATATTGTATTTATCATTCGTTTTCGTTTGTTTATCACATAATTGGGACTAAGCACTGCTATAGGATGTAATACCCGCAATGCAGAGAAGTCTGCTTATACCTATTTATAGTTACGAGTAACTTAGCTACGGAATTATTTCCGTAAAATAAAATTATAAGTAGTACACTAAATGTTGTTTTATTTGGCAAGGACCTAGTTACATCTCATCACTATAATTTTAGGTGCAAAATACAAAATATTTATTTTTTGAACTTAAAATCATATCACAAATTAACCGTATTTAGAGACTCTTTTTAAGTATGTAGTACCTGTGCTAGTCTCTGCTCTTCCATAACATACATAACTCGTAGAATATGATTGTTATAATAAATCAAATATGAAATAATTAATTTGTTTATTTTTTTTTATACGTAGCCCCACACTAGGATTTATTCCTGTGTCGTTGGTGCGTTTACAAACATGAAAATTCACATACACAAATACCGAGACCGGAAAAAATAATTGTGAATCACACAAAGATTTGTCCCGTGCGGACTCGAACCCGCGACTATTAGACGCAGTGGGCAGAGCGGCTTAAGCTCTTAACCACTGTGCTAAATCGTCAGTCAATTTAAAAAAGTTAAAAATTATGTGCAAGAACCACACTTCATTCAGTCATTCCGCAACTATCGAATTGAACAAACGCTATAATTGCTATAAATTCTGCAATTATAGCGTTTGCAAGTTCTAAGTTAAAAGTAAGGTTCTAAGACGGTATCTTATAAGGGAGGTATGTTTTACATATTTTTTATATCTATCTATATCATCACGCAAGATCTCTTGCGGGGTAGGCAGAGATGACGGGGTTTTTAAGACATAACTTCATATTCATATAAAAGTGCAGGTGTGGTTGAACTGCATCTCAGTAGGACAGAAGTATGTGTTAATATACTGTCTGGTAGCTACAAATAAGCACGTAACTTTATTTTCGTAATGCAATCAGACTTAACGCGCTGACGGAGAGATCTAAATTGCTCTGGTTTGCAAACCCGTCGGCCTTTTCTCATTTCCGTCGTTTTTTATCCACTCAAACCACGGCGCGATGAGTTCCATCATTTGGCCGAACGATCTTCAATTTAAGTTTAAAAAAGTACAATTTTTAAAAACGTATTGATAATGCATTTCCTCTCTAATAGTGTCACAGCTCTTTTGCATCCATTGGGCGTTTTAGGGGGGTTAGAGTAACTTTTTTTACAAAAACCATCTAACTTTGCCGTGAAAAAGAGACAGAGTTATAAACTGCGTATATCCACATTAATTCTTACAGTAAAGTAAGATTATAATAGGTTTGCTTAACAAGTTGTGGTACGCGCCCAGGTGAATTAATGTGACGTATTGTAGAACTCACAAAACCTTAACCGGTACCGAAAACACATAATTAATTATACTAGCTTTCGACTTGAGATCCTAATACTGAAAAAAGGATTCAACTATTTTCGCATAAATCGCGCGATAATTTTAAAACAGTAGCTGAGAAAAAAGCTTGTGCGGTATTGAATTTGAGCGGAGGTGCGTATAAACGCCATCGCGACAGCACGAATGAGTGGCTGAAGTGTACTACGATGAGGTGTACATTTTTACAGTGTGAGAGGGGGCAAGCTTATTGCCTATACCGAGATGATTATACCGAGATTTCTAAGGATTTTTTTGGTAGGAAAGCTTCATCGTGGTGCTTCTTCATCGCAGTCAGGATTGTGGTAGATTTGCCACATGCATTATAAGATACGCTTAGACCAACGAGGCAGTCACTTATAGTATAGTTATACAACGTGTAAGTTACGGTGTGTTGGCCGTCAGCTTTGCGTATGTGCCATAATATGTGTCATAATAAGTTGAAAATAGTTTGTTATAAATAAATAAAAAATGGAATGGACCATTGAATCGATCTCATTTTTTTTTTAATATGACACGGTCTGTTTTCTTAATTACTCTAATTATCTTACTATTACTCATTCTATTTGTTCCTAAGTTAGCTATATTTAACAAATTTAGCTACAATTAAAAGCAATACGATTTTAATCGTACTGTTGAACATTATTTCTCTACTTATTGTTTTTTTTTATGGATACATAAAAAATAATAATTTGGATATCAAAACTCTTAAGATTCTATTGTGATGATACAGGCGAGATCCCTTGCGGGAATGTGTAGTATTATCCATGGGGTATATACCGCACACAGGATCAGACACCCACCTCGTCAGCGAGGCTGGTAAATCATTTGCCCGCCGGCCCACGCCGCCCACCACGGCGGGCACCTAGTATATGCCTTTTCCCATAGCGACTGCCTAAGCCGAGGTCGTTCCTCCTTGAGGCACCCTTGAGCTAGTTGCCCCCTTGTCTTTTTGGCTCAAGCGTAGTGGTTGCACGCTCACCCTCTTGTCCGTTGAAGCTGTAAAAGCCCCGCAGCCAACAGCGTAGATCACTCACACACACACACATAAAAACCACGTGGTATACCACATGATTTTATTATAACATAGTAGAACGAGCTGTACTGTAGCTCCTACCGAGCGAGTAGGGTTAAGTAACAATTAGATATAAACACATAAGTAGTTACTTGCACATCTTTTTAAAACTATTTCTTAATAAATCGAACCACCAGTTGATTTATTCCTGTGTCACAAGATGAACCTCTGCAGCGACGTGGTTTGCAGGAACTGTGGTACAGAGACTGAAACTATGAAGCACGTCCTCTGCCACTGCGACGCTTTGGCGGAGCGGCGAATGAAGCTACTGGGAGTGGCCTATCCAAACCCAGAGGAACTACGGCTCTGCCCCCCTGCTGGAATCTACAGCCTACCAGGCTGTAGATTCCAGCAGGGGGGCAAAGCAGGGAGTATTTGATCCTTCAGGTACGTAAGAGCATCAGGGCAAGGACAGCACAAAAGATCCCATCGGGTCGAAGTGCGCTTGAGGTCTCCTTAAGGACCGTTAAGCCAACGATAAGATAAAATAAGATTCCTGTGTCAGAGTTGCGTTTGTGGGAATCTAACAATTCAGTTTAATGGGTGGAACTGTAACCTCTTAACCACTGTACCAAGAAGATTTTTGAGGATATCAATGTCTAAATGGCTTCATAATTTACAAGCGAACTAACTTACCGTGAAATTTCATGCAAATAACCACCCGGTACCGCTTAGTATTTTTCTATTCACGCAGCGGTAAAAATTACCGCTCAACCCACAGTCATAGCAAATACCGCTTAACCCACATCGATAGTAAATAATTAGCTTATATCTGATCAGGCTTTTACATAGGCAAAACAATTTTGTTTTTATTTTATTGCGCCGCTCTTGTTATGGCGTCCGTAATGTCTTCAAAGATCTTGTTGGTGTTTTCTGCGTCATTGATACGAGATAGCGCCTGTAAGCTTTATCTCTATGGTATCACGACGGTCTTGTCTCGGTCTCTAGGGAGGGGGGCGAGATCTCGCCACCATTCATCTTAGCCCTTATCCTTTATGTAAAGCCACGGGATGCGCATTATTTTCTTGACTTTGTTAATATTCTATGTAAATGCAGGTCAAACGAGGAACTCAAGTCACTGGGTTCGTTTCACCAAGCACAGTTGACGCCAAATACTTGGGTACCCGTAAAATAATGGAAAAGTTATACTCTTGATATGGGTGAAGTCAGATTTACCACTTTCACTGGTGCAACTAATCCTTAATAGTTAAGTATAACGAGTATGAGTACAAAGGGGAGTAATCTTCAAAGTAAAATGCTTAAGGCTGGGTTTTATTGAGATCTGCAACTGTTAAAAAGCAAAGTTTGATAGTCCATGTTTTTTTTGTCCAGTTATAATGTAAATATCATGATGTCCACGGTACAGAACCTACTTTCATACGCAATAACGAAAATGTATTCAATCTAGAAACTTAACCATTCAAACTTATCGGACCAAACCAACATAAATAATGCACTACAATAACCCACGTAGCCTCGCGAAGTAAACTTTATTGTTTAGATGATAGGAAGTGGAGTAAATAAAAGATTTGATCGCGCGCGCCGCGGCGCGCCTTCCCTCCATGGAAAGCATGAGTGGGGAGTGTGTACCTCACGTCCCGCGTCCACTGGTTGATCACAGCCGCTCCGTCAAGTGTCGCTCTAAGTTGTCAGAGGCAAAGTTTGTGCGGCATGGTGTAGGCATCGATCGCCGCGTCGGCGCGCGCACCCCCGCACGCTCTATAAAACCGTCGGGACTCGCACCACCGCTGCACAACCGCAGAGGACGCGCGCGAAGCCCGCCACGCCGCTCGCCCGGGGCTCTTTCTCTTTTCTCTCTTTCTCTGTTCGTCTGTCTCTCTGATGCGGCCGCGCTGAGGCCGATGCGGGCGCCGCCATGCCGCGCTGCCTCATGGCTAAGAAGTGGAAGGCGGCCGCGGCGGCGGAGCTGGGCGACGACTCGGACGAGGAGATCGACGTGGTCGGCGAGGGGCGCGGCCGGAGCCCTGCGCCCGCCGCCACCGCGCCTGGGCCTTCGCCCCGGGACCCGGAGCCCACGCTCCTCTACAACGGTAAGCCGAGGCCCCCATGAGACCCCCAAAACTACGATCTCATTTAGTTTAAGTTATGCTTCCTGCGACTGCCTCATTTGTTGCGAATTCGATATAATCAATGCGCATGCGAGATTATATACACATAGCGGTTTCCACGAAAAATAAAATCATATACGTAAAAATCGCATATTCCAAAATCATATTTAAGTTTGAGCTCGATGTCAATATTGCTTTTATTTTTAATTTTTATTACAAACTTATTTTCACAAAAAAAAGATCATATACTTACAAAATTGCACATTCCAAAATCAAATTTAAAATTGAGTTCGATATCAACATTGCTTTTTTTAATTTTAATTGCAAACTTAGTCAAAGGCAATCTCAGATTTATTTAGAATTGGTGTCATTACAAGCTCAGCCCACGAGCCTAACGTTTAAAGAGCTGTATGCAGAAATTCTGGTGCTAAAATGATGGCGGCACATGCCCTAGAAGCTACAGTTGAGCAACAGTTTCCTGTCATGGTGACAAATCCTCATTGGATTTGGCAGCGTGCCATATCGGACAATGCCATCGCTTTTAGTCGCACCGAGGGAAATTGAGCGAGTGCCTACGCACTATCACTGTCCCTCTCACTCCTCACTGAATTTAAGAGCTTATCGAAAAAAAACGTCGATAGGTCTTTGTCTATCCCATTACAGTTCCCCTCTTAGCGGCACATTGATATGCCGTCGTAAAGTCACCCCATTAGATAATGTCTAATGGTAAGTTATTCAAAACTTTATAAACTCATTCACGGCTTAAGCATTCATAGTTTCTAATTATTTCCTACCCATTTAACGTGCTTTGTTTTCTGCTTATACTTTATTATCATTGACTAAACAACTTTAACGCAATAATTATAAACTTATAAATCTCAATAAATTAAAAAAAAACACAGATAAAAACAAACTTTTATGCAGCAAGCCTTTAGCCAGGCAATTTAAAACGACCAATCAAATTTCGTGACGTTTTGGTCGTCGAAGAATTTCTTCGTCTGGAGCCAATCCTGGGTGTATCAAGTCATGCTTACCATAAAAATGCATTGTCATCGAACTTAATCAATATGTCAAATTTCAACCCGTCGAATAATAGGAAATCTAATTCCTAATCATGTTTTAAAAAGCTTTTATTTATTGCAAAATAAATAAAAGCTTTCTAAAAACAATGCCAAATATTGGCATTTTTTGGGTTTTACACTACATACATCAGACCACTTCCATGGTGCCATATTATTGCATTGTAACCAAAATTACTTTCGCCAAACTTCAGCTAAATCATATGCCAAACAGTACATAGAGATAGATATCCAATTTTAAACCCTTAGTAGGGTGAATGAATAAACCAATATATAATATTTAAAAAAAGTTGCCAAAAGTAGCAACCGTTTATTTACTTTTAAAAAACTTTCATATCAAACAAACAGATGTTAAATAAACAAAACTTCATGTTGAAACTACATAAAAAGTCGTTATTGATTCAATTAACCGTAAAATATCGCCGGCTTAAAATACTTTCGCGCGTAACTCAACTTCTTTCTTTCTTTCAAGAACTTTATAAAATGAACGTACAAAATTTATTTTATTCTTTAATCCTACTATACTGTTTTTCAGTCACATGAACTGCTTACTATTTTCTAAATTAAAACCCAGAAATGTTTGTAATTAAAAAATAAAACGCAATGGTACGGTCATGATGCCATATAGAAAAAACTTAGAAAACATCTATCTATCTATATCATCAGGCAAGTTCCCTTGCGGTGTAGGCATAGAGTACAGAGTTCCAACAGGTTCTTTCTTTACAGACCTCTCTGGCTTCCTCCACTGTCATAGTTCGTCTCATACACGCTCGCCGGGTACGGAGACTCTTGACTTACCCTTTAGATAAGACACGGTCTATTTGGTCTTAGAAAAAATACTATGATATCGTCCAGTTCGAGAAACATTCTTTGAATTTAAAGATGCCATTAATCGCTATTCTATCTTTGAAGTATATGATTTATAGCTGGTTTCAATATTTAACTCAAGGATAGATTTGCTTAGTGTGAATAGGATTATAACAGATTTTCCATAAAAAACATACAAAATTCTATCCGTAGTAGGCAAATATGTATGTGTGAGTTAAATATTGGAACAAGCCGTTAAAGATAGATCAGTCATTAAGTCAGATAGGTAATTTTTTTAATTCTAAGAACGTATCTGCAACTGTGCGCATAAAATACTTTTGAATTAATGACATGCTTAAACATAGAAAGATAGTGGTACGCAGCGTATGCAACGGATTATCTCAAATTAGAAATCAAACGTGAATGCTTAAATAGTTAGTTTATTCTTTTCCAACTATGTAGATTATATTTTCGTCTTCACCATTCATTGCTTGCCAGTATATCGTTAATTACCTATTTTGTAAGTCTGTAGGTACACGATGCAAGTAACTGGTACGGGCAATTGCACGGGATACTTGCATCATGAGAGTAACAGAGGGCTTAGTACAAACAGTTGGACATAAACGTAATGGTATCTAGATGATAACGCTATCTAGATGATGATAGATCCTTTTCATATAGCTAATTTTTACTAAATAAATATGAAAAATAATATCGATGTCTATACATCGATATTATTTTTCGATGTATAGACATCGATACCTTTCTTCATCTATATGAAGAAAGGTATGCTCCATTAGTTCGGGCATATAGAAAGAATGTTGGTAGAAAGAAGAACAAAATACATATACATTACGAAATTGGAAGGATGTAGGTACATGGAAAGATCTAGACTATCTTACCATGACCCAGTAGACCGTGTCTTATCGACGTGTGTCGATAAGACACGGTATGGTATGAGACGAAATATGAAAGCGAGCGCGGCTTAATTTTGGTGATCGCTAAAATATCGCGGTTTAGCAAGGTGACGAGCATACAACAGTAAAAAAATAATCGTCACGGCAATATTCCTCAAGCAGGGGTGGCAGTGCACTGTGTACACCCACTTGCCGTCGCTGATGTTAGGTCCAATATGAAAGGAAGGGGAGCCTTTTGCCAATATACTGGGCACAATGCTAGGATCCGGACCGAAACTAGAAATTTTTCTCTTTGCTTCTTTAAAATTCGAGCCCTCATGATTCCTCGCCACTGATGCCAACGGCAGGACGAAGGCCTTCCCAACAAAACGTCACGACTATTGTTTGAGTTCCAACAGGTTCTTTCCTATCAGACTTCTCTGGCTTCCACCCTCATATTTCACTATACAAGTACTATACTTTAAATAAAACTGATAGTTCTAACGTACCCTTCGTTTTAAATAATATATTAGGGACTAGTAGAACCAAACACGTGTTTACGAAGGCCTACTGAGTACTTAATAATGGAGAACTGAACTTTTATTTCTACCGTCCTAGAAGTTTAACATTTATGCCCTTGACATCGTTGTCAAGCTTGACATGCATGTCAAGGTATTACTATACTATGGGGACTCCATGGGGACTAAGCTCTTAGGCGATGAGCAGATGAGCAGACGTGAAGGTTTTGATTTTTTTTCGTATAGAATAGGCGCTCGTAGCGTTTGGAGGTCGCTATATGTTAGCGATCACCAAGAAATATATCGAGCAAATGTGAGTGGAAGCGTCGGAAGGAGTCGCCAAGGAGAATTTATCACGACAAAATTTAAGGTCTCTTTAAACAGTGTCAAATGCGTAGCACTCTTAACCGACGGAAATGCGGTATGTGTGTATGAACGTAGATAAAGAAAGAGATGTGTCAGCGTATGTTGCGAACACAGTCTCTGTCTACCCCAGTGGGATAAACGCGTATAAGTATGTTATTACATAAATTATCGTTTAAAGTTCACTTACGGCCGGTATCTATATTCAACTCAAGTATAGATTTGCTTTGTCAGTCGAATTTTGACAGATTTTCTATAAACATGTCACAATTCTATCCGTAGTAGGCAAATCTATCCATTAGTTAAATATAGAAACCGGCCGCTAAAGTTAAAAAACTATCGCTCTCCAGGATTAAGACTTCCCAAAATATGTATTGCATATATCTTTTCCTAAAATTAAAATTGTACACCGCATAAATATAAAACCTGTCAACCTAATAAGCTTCACACAAACTACCCTCAAACAATAACGACCATCACCGATACAAAAGCGAATTTGTCGCGTGAAAATGACTACAAAATTCACGGTAATATCGGCTTGATTTTCGTTATATTAATAACGGCTATCAAGATATTGTTTGTGGAGCGATGTTTATTAAATTTTCATCGCACCTGGTGGACGGTGTGTATACATAATAGATTTATTAGAGTGCCAGTTGATCACCGGTAATCGAACTCTAGCCATTACCGGGACGCCTCGTTAAAGCTGAATAATACGCCTATTAAATGGTACAGGTGACTCAGAGCGCTTAGCACGAAAACATGGACGTTACCGAAACGCTATCGGGTTATTATGATATTCCTTTCATATTATAAATTTACTCAACTGAAAACTTAGTATGAAAACATTAGCGTTCTGAGTTCTTAGATTTACGCGAATATTACACATGATTGTTTAGGATAATATATACGCGTATTGTAATTGTGCCTCTCTGAAATACGCTACAGGTGGCGTTGCGCAGTAGCATAAATCGTTTTTAGATGCAGCTGGTTATGCGGCGCAGAAATTAACTTCAGAGTGGCAGAGTTGATTTACGCCCACAAAGGACTATATAAAAACCATTTGACTTTATGGTAACCTTGTCGAGAAACCGTCTGATCGCGTGCATCTTTATTTAGTAAATTTGTAATGTGAAAATCATGGCATATCAACTGGATTGCGATACGCGAGCGCCATTCTGTTCGTGTTAAACTCTAAAATAGCTTAGCATGAAAGGGTCGCCATCAAGTAAGCGTGCTGTCACGTGTGTGTTTACTTAATAAATTATAGTATGACAAGGATAGCGTATAAACTCGTTAGCGTCACGGTTAAGTCTAAAATTTCGTACTGGCCCTCTGCTAAGCCCTTAGGATTGACGTTAGCGTTTTTAGTGGTGACAAAAATACAATACCATTATATTACTCATATATTCTCGTACCGAAAAGTTTTACGAAGGTGTGTGAAGTTCGCCAACTCGCACTGGGCCAGCGTGGAGAACTATGTCCTAAGCCCTCTCTATTTGAGAGGAGGCCCGTGCCCAACGGTGGGACAGTTTCTTAACAGGGCTAATATTATTATTAAGGTACTCTGGAATAACAATGACTTTTGGATGTCAAACGCCACAGTCCCTCCCGTAAGCATGGGCGCTATACTTACTTACTTACTATACTCGAACGACGGAAATTTTAAATCCAAAAATAAAACACGATAAAATCCTTAATATTTTACTTACGATTAAATGTATTTACAAATAATTGCCTACTTCTAGTGTCTTTTCATTATAATTTCTATAGTAGATCTCTCTGTCTATTTATATTATCACGCCAGATCTTTTGCGGGGTAAGCAAGTATCTACAGTAGATACGAATATCCCAAAGTTCCGTCGTAAAATCTGAACACCCATGTTCGCTTTATGGCTCACTATTCATATTTTATGGCGAGAAGTTATGTTACTTATTGTTCCATATCTCACAACTAAGGGTTATTATAGCCAAAGATAATAAAATGTGTGTGATGCGGAATGAAGTATCATATTATAGCCGTAAGTATATTCAAATGAATTTAGTTATACAAATCAATAAATATAATACTCGTAGGTCTTTCCTATCTATCTATTTATATATAACATGTCATCACGCTATCTCCCTTGTGGGGTAAGCAGAGAGTACAGAGTTCCAGCAGGTTCATCCCTTACAGATCTCTCTGGCTTCCTCCAGTATCATAGTTCGTCTCACACGCTCGCCGGTTACGAAGACTCTTGACTTGCCCTTTAGATAAAATACGGTCTACTTGGTCATGGTAAGATAGTCAAGGTCCCTTTGCTGCCTTAATTACCTTTAATTAACAGAACTATTAAAATAAGTCCTGAGTTCTTTTAAACAGCATGTCGCTGCCCTAATTCTAATATGGCGTAAGTCCAAATTAACTTATGACACTGGCGGGTGTTTCCGAGAGTAACCCTTAGCAATTCTGTATACTAAACATATATTTACACAAACTATATATAATTGATGTACAATATACAGGTCGACTAGGTTCAATCCTGCTATCTCTATTCCATTTTCTTATTCTAACTATATACGACATTTTTTATGGTGCGAGCAAGTAAAGTCTTTAATGAATTATGTAAGAAGTTCTCATTTGACCCGTTTAACACCAAGAGTCGCACGCCAAGAAATCGGGTTAACCTTAAGTTCTTTGCATTAGCTTAAAATGATTCCTTTTATGTTGTCAGGCCTAGTAATGTGTTTAGTTATGAGTGTTAATAAGTGTTCGTTTTAGTCTTCGTCTCATTTTCATTTTTACTCGTAAAAACCTTTAATTGATTTCATTTTGTTATGCTAACATTATACGCTGTTGGTTCTCCTTACCTAATAAATAAATACAATTTGCAAGATAGTAAAAGAAGTCAAAAGAATAAAAATACTAGAAAAACTAACGTCACCGTCTCAATATTAAATTTCCACGGCCACCATGTAGCGATATAAAAAAATCGCTTCTTTTTATGCGGTCATATTGCCACTTTACGGGACACAACTCCCATCTAGATTCAATCCCAGGGCTTCGTGATCAAGCTAAGAGCCAGATGCTACAATATTCTATACATAAATCATTTTATATGGCACCTTTCGAAGCTTAAAGATGCGAGCAAAAGTAGTTAAAATTTCGAGGAACTGCAACTAATGTACCTACTTCAAAATCAGTCAAGTTTCAACTCGCAGTTAAGTAAAGACAGCAGAGCGAGGTTAAGTTTTCAATGCAAAGTACACGAGTTGAATTCTACTCGACTACGATTTCCTGGAAGATAAAAACTTTTATCTTTAATACTTATAGAATCAGGAGGTAGTTTCTAAGAGAAGATATTATGCATCACGCCAACTACTCAGAAAGAGTGGCTGAGCTTGTAACTCATTGGCATAAATTATCGAAAGTACTCGATTTATATAATCGGTAATACACTAACACGCTAAACATTGTGAAAAACAAATATAACAGGCATACAAGGATCTTTTGGTTCGCTGTCAGAATCGGAACTAACGCTGTCATTAAGTGAAATGTCACTTCATGACCGTCGCAGAGTTGCCGTTTACTATGAAATTTACCTTAGTTCTTATTTTAATTAGCAACAGTGCGGACCCAACTGTTGAAATATTTCCCTGGAAATTGGAAAATTTTACTAAATGATAACCCTTTTATACACCAATGCCTACGCTGTCAATGACATCCACGGGCCAAATGATCCTTGTAGCACTATAGCAAAAGTGATAGATTATTATTATATTATACAGTATTATTGTTTACAAAACAATCGACAAAAACAATTGAATATCTGAATGAAAAAAAAAACACCGTTACGCCTGTATTCCCCAGAGGGGGTGGCAGAGGTGTACTGAGTACACCCACGTTTCGCCGACGATGTTGGGTCCCACGTAATAGGGGGCGAGCCTATTGCCATATACCGGGCACAATTCCAGACTCCGGACTCGTACTAGGAATTTTTCGTTAGAAAAACTACATTTGTCCGACCTAGGATTTGAACCCAGGACCTCATGATCAGAAAGCGATGCGCTTTGCCACCAGACCAACGACGCAGTCAAATCATCAACAATCATCAATCATCAACATATGAATGGTGGTACAGTAATGCGGTTTTATGGCATAGCGATTTCTTCCAGACAATCTTCACCTCTACTGTTAACAATCATATCACATTTAAAAAAAACAAGAGATACATAAAATGCGTTTTAATTCCCGCATATCAAAAATCTTTGTTTAACCCATTAATATTGGCTAAGATATAAGTGGTATTTGAGCACGTAAAATTTATCTTTTTGATAAGGGAATAATACTCCGAGCGGTGATTCCTTTTTGAAAAGTGAGTTATCACTCAACACCGAACCAATCATTACAATTACTTTTCGTTTTTCAAATGAATGATTCATCAGAAACTCTGTTTTAATGTGGCATGGGCAAGTGTAAACATAAAAGGCATTTTCAATGGTCACTGTCGATCAATCTGCATTTATAAGTTCAATTTGCACCGCCGGCCTGCGGGCCTCATAATGGAATAATCAAAACGATCCCAATTGCCAATGAAAAAACCCGGCACCATATCGAGTTTCTGTCTTATATATCGTTAAAGAATCGGTACTATATAGAGAAGTTTATCGATTTACGATGTACGGGTTGTTCCTGTTATGAATTTAAAAATTGCACTGGGCGTTATATCTATCTATAAACCGATATCATCACGCCAAATCCCTGGGTGTTATTTTTTTATTTAAGTTATCTGAGGGCTTAATGTGAATAATATTCATAGCGATGATTTCTTTATAGAGAGAATTATCAACACTCATCCAAAATTGTGATTCAAAGCGGCATGGGCGGTAAACGATAAACGGCATTTTCGATCAATCTGCATTTATAAGTTCAGTTTGCATCGCCGGCCTACGGGCCTCATAATGGAACAATTAAAACGATGCCAATAGGGAATATGCGTGTATTTATTTTATATTTTTCAAAAAAAAATAAGATTTAAAAACTAAAATTAAGGGCAAAAAAAATTTTGTAGATAGTAAACAGATAAGAGCACTTTAAACGCCCGCCATTTTGGCGCGCTTGGCGTGACGTCAAAGTCTATAATAACAATCAATTAGTGAACACCTGTAGAAGTATTTTATTCTGTAATTTATTTTTATTTTGTATTTTGCAACTATTATACAATGGAACAACACTGTGTTGTGCCTAGGTGTAAAAATACATTAAGAAATGCACCCGATAGGTGCGGACATAAGGACAAAGTGGTGTAAAATCAGAAAAAGAGACATGGTATCTCTATCAACTTGTTTATATTGCTGTGAAGATCACTTTAACGTAAGAATTAACTTAAATAATTTAAACAAAATTTTGTCTTTGTGTAAATCGACAACAAAAAATAACAATAAAGCTAAATCAATAGCAAACATCCAACGAATATGCACTTGTTGACATTTGTATTGTAGACTTTGACGTTATATTCGATCTGACCAATAGCGTGGCGTTCCAGCTGCTTTGAATTTCCCACTCATTTTTTGTTCTTTCAATAATTATTTTCTTAATAAAAAGTAATGTTATTAAAAAATATTGGTATAGACATTACTCCAATGCGATAAAGTTTGTTAAAAAAAAATATTTGAGCCTTATTTGAATTACACGAATATTCCCTATTGCCGTTGAATAAACCCGGCACTATATCGAGTTACTGTCCAATATATCGTGAAAGAATCGGCACTATAAAGAGTAGTTTAACGATTTTTCGATTAATGGTTTATTTCTTTTGTAAATTTTAGTATTGTACTGGCTCATACTTTAGTGCAGCCAATGTCAAGTTAATTGCATGAATGCATTGATGTTAGGGCGACGTGAAATGATGTGAAATAGCTTGTGCTTAACCCTCTGTTAACTTGTTTATACATTTTCACTAAAACAATTTTTATTATTTTTTAATTTAATTATATTTCCTCTTTTTAATCTCATGTATCCAAAGAGCTAGTTAGATTTAAACTGTCAAGTCTTTAGTTCTCCGTAAAACCTAAAACAAACCGACAAACAAACAGACTGACAAGTAAGAAACTAAATGAAAACGTGGTATCTATTAATAATGTAATAAAAACAAAATCCACCACTAACACAGAAAAAATACATGGCCGCCATTTGTCCTTCAAAGAAAGTAACTTTAATGGAACTGTTGCTTGAACTCAGTCAATAACGAAGGGGTAACCTCCCCTCCTCACACCAAGGACGCGAGTCGCCAAGAAATCGTTAATAATAAAACATGTGAACGGTACGGTTTTCAATCAAACGTTTTAACGTACAAACAAATGGGTCATTTTGTACAAGAATTGCGAGCACGTCACTGGTGGAATGAAATAACGACTCAATTTAAGAACAAACAATAGAAGAACAAAGAATAGAAGAAATTAAACTTTATAGTTTGGAATTTAGAGTGCTAATTCAAATATTTATATTTAAGAGTTGTGTCACTTTGTATTCGGATAGCAATATCCCTTTTATAATAAACGATAGCTACATATATGAGCAGAATCACACTAATAAATTTTCTAAAAATACGATATGAGTAATATAAAGTAGTAAGTACCCTTTGAAAGGTTGTCTAGTTGGCCTAGCGGCGCATATAACGAGCATCACGAGGTCTTGGGTTGAATCATAAGCACGACATAACAAAGTGTCAATTTTCTATCAAACATTTCTAATATCAGTCCACACTAATATCAGTCAACATTCAAAGGAATTATGTCAGGTAAAATGGCAATACGTACGTAATCCTTGTTCGGACTGGACTGGGAAGAACACTTGAATAAGTAACAACTACCTACTGACATATCCAAATATCATAGCTAGGGTAAGAATCCGTAACACCCAAGGTATTTTCTAGTCAGATGACGTACCGCGCCGTCTCTCAATGTCATTTTGTGCTTGATATAGGTGTTTTATATGTATATAATATTTTTATTTTATAACAAATATGGCAACTGACGGCCAGTGGTTAAAAGGGTGTGTGTGTGTGTGTGTGAGTTATGTACGCTGTTGGCCGCGAGGCCTTTACAGCTTCACCGGACTTAAGGGCGAGCGTGCAACCACTACGCTCGAGCCAGAAGGGCAAGAGGCGACATACTCGAGGGCGCCTTGAAGAGGTGTCCTCGGTTAGGACAGTCGCTGTGGGGGGACGGGGTGCACTACTAAGTGCACCGGTCAACCGCCGGCTATGGGAGGGGATCTACGACTACGTCGTCGTCGCCCGTATTCTGAGCGAAAAGAATGGATGACAAAGCATCGGGGGGATCGGAGAGAACATGTCGCGGCCGGCGGTGGTGGCAGGGGTCGGGGGGGGGGGGGGGATCGTAGTCGGCGGCGGCTACGATTAACGGATTCGCATGGGTAGATGCGTTCGCACAGTGTCGTGTTGTCGCCTTTTTAATAAAGGCGCGAATAGGTTCGAGACCTAGATCGGAGTGGAGATCGACATTCCGTACGAACCAGGGGGCTCCTAGGGCTTTACGGAGGAAGCGGTTTTGAACCGCTTGGAGTTTATCGATGTGAGAGGGGGCCGAATGCCCGAACACAAGACACGCATAAGTCATGATGGGTCGAACGCAAGTTTTGTAAAGCGTCATCTTATTTCTAAGGGGCATTTTACTCCGCTTGCAGATTACCGAATGGAGACGACCGAGCACAAAGGATGCTCAGTGACGGACCCGCTAGATGTTCGGGCCGAAGGATATGGTACTGTTTAGGGTGACCCCTAGATATTTGACCTCTTTGACCCAGAGAATGGGTCGGTCGAACATGGTCACTTGACCGAAATTCTTCTAGGGCGGCGCAGGGAGTGGCGCGGGGTGGCACCACTGGAGAAGAACACCGCAGCGCTCTTGTCCGGGTTCACCTCAATAAGCCACTTCCTGAACCGATTCCCTAGGGAATTGGCGGTTGCCTGAAGGTTTCTGGTAATCGAACCCTTATTTCTATGCGAGACGTAGAGAGCGGTATCACCCGCGAATAGGGCTAGATGCACCTTACTTGAACGAGGAATGTCGTTCGTGTAAAGGCTAAATAGGAGGGGCGAGAGATCTGAGCCCTGCGGGACTCCAGCTCGGGTGGAGTAGGGAGTGGAGCGCATCATTTCGACGCGATATCGGAAGTCCCGATTTGACAAGAAATCTCGTATGATGAGCACGAGTCTGTCCGGCACACCCATTTGGTAGAGCTTGTAGATCAAGCCGTTGTGCCAGACTTTGTCGAATGCCTTCGCGACGTCGAAGAATTGGGGTCGGGTTTGGGTCTGTTAAGACCGGAGAGGATGTGCTCCGTGATGCGGTGCACTTGGTGGACGCAGGAGTGTTTGGCTCGAAAGCCGAACTGCTCGTCGATAAGGATACCCCTGGACACTACAAAGTCTTTGAGCCGCGCCAGAAGTAGGCGCTCGTAGACCTTAGCCAGGGAGTTGAGAATTCTGATAGGGCGGTAGCTCGCGTGGAGATTACGAGGTTTGCCGGGCTTGGGAATGCCTATGACGTCTGCTTCCTTCCACTTAGCGGGGAAGGTACAGTTCGTCATGGTAGCGTTCAATATGGGCACTAAGAGGCAGATGAGTTGGGCGAGCAGGCATTTCAGAACGCGATTCGAAATGCCGTCAGAGCCTGGGGCTTTTTTTGGTTTTGAGACCCATAATGAGATCTTTGACCTCCGTTTGGGTGATATGAGGTAAGGAATCGGCAGGGGGTGCTTAAAAGCTTAACTTGCTCCGCGTTTGGAATTTGAAAGCCACAAATAGGTTGAACCTTACCATGACCAAATAGACCGTGTCTTATCTTAAGGGCAAGTCTCCGTAACCGACGAGCATGTATGAGACGAACTATGAGAGTGGAGAAAGCCAGAGAGGTAAGTAAGGAAAGAGCCCTTTAGAACTCTATACTCTCTGCCTACCCCGCAAGGGATCTGGCGTGATTATATAGATGGATAGAAATAGGTTTAATTTTATGTTTATGTCATCCGAAACACAACAATGTTTCCTAGTGAAGCGCGACGCTTTGAAACAAAAAATATCACGTCGACAATTACATGTATTGTTCAAATAAAAGCTGCTACAATGTATCGTTTACAATGTTGTTTTTAAATTAAAAGCGTTTAATCCCTCCGTCAGTCTTGTAATTAAATTTCCCTTTCGAGTTTCGACTGCGCGTTTCAAACGAATTATTTGGACGACCGATATTGCTATCAATGCGGTGAAATTTATAAAGGCATTGTTGGATTGTGACTGACACATGAAATGATTTAAAAGGGAGGATTTTCACTTTAAAATATATACAGGGAATATTCAAAGAGAGGGGTTTTATTGAAATAGAATTAAAGGGGACGGGTCATCTGAGCCGAATGGACACAAATAGGTGGGCCAAACTAGGTGACTAAACACCGAATGAGTCCTACAAGAAGGTCATCGTCGCCGAGACAGGCCCAGGAGGTGGTGGCGTAATGCCCTTATTAACAGGGGATAGAGATCGTTAGAGAAAAGAGAGGGAGAACTTTGCCGAGCAGTGGGACAATTTAAGTTAATTAAAAAAAAATAGTTATTCGATACTTTTTTTATTGAATCTGTTTTGAACTCACAATTGAATTTGATCCTCTATATAGCTTATTCTAGGAAATAAATTTAAGATACACTAAATTTGTTTCTTACCCCAAATCAAACTCAAATGATTTATTTTATGTAAATCCTGCGGGGGTACTTACAAATGGTCATATTCACATTTTTTTAACTTACTAATCTATCACTGAATCAGAACGCGGCATCCACTGCAAAGGTCCAGCGAGAAACTCAGCGGGCTTATCTTTTTTGTCTAATTCTCCATTCATTTTTTTTCATAATTTTCTGTACTGAGATATAAGAATAATAATAATATTTTTTAATATATGTAATAATTATAAGCTAAAGGATTCTGGCATCCAGTCTCCATAAACAGCGCCCGCTCACGAGTATGGCCTCACCATCACCTCCCGCGACTATAATAGAGGGAAGGAAGTGGCCCGCACCAAATAGCCACTGCAAGTATAGAATTTTTAGTGAGCATGACCAATCCCAGACTCCAGAGGACAGTCAGAAAAAGTCTACAAAAGGAGCAGAGCACTTCGATATCGTTTAGCACGAGACATTTGTTTAGATTAAAGACGTGCTTTATAACCAATTATCGTCAATAAAATAAATAGACACTCACGCGGAGAAGGGCAAGAAACTCCACGGCCACTCCTTTAAAATAAAATCGACTTCAAGGTTTTTTAAAATGTATAACCTCCATTTCTGTTACATTTTATAACCACATAAATCGTAATAATTAAGATTTATTTTAATCTGAAAGTTTACAACCAAAATGAGTGGTGTAATCGTCCTTTTTATATTACATTTTATTTAAATCCAGACTAAGAAATTCTGTAAATTCAACTCATTTACCTGTTTTAATAGTTACACCCCTTAAACTTGCATAGTGACGTCGCCATTCAACTCGGGTAATTGCAGCGAGATAACCAAATGAGCAATTTGTTCGAATATCCACGGATAGGATTAATTATTGGGAAGTTTCGGCCTTGCACGCCCGCAGAGATGAACGCCCACTAAAATCTAGTTTTAATGGACAATTTCACGTCACGTGAATTGAAAAATCGTGTACCTATGAAACTCTAAATTTGAGAACACGTTTTATATTTTCAGTTATTGTTATGCAAATACATGTAACATACGAGTAATAACGCAAGACCTGAGAACTGAACACGAAAATACTGACATTAGCGTGATAGTCTAGAGAGTTGATATGCCTTCGTTTTCATAGTACAAAATTACTAAATAAGCATGAACATGTCAGTTACATATATATAACACTAGATCAGCAGTAACGGCGTAAATGTATGTCGGCTAAGTATAAGCCCGCAGCCAAGTTTCAAGCTTCTGTCATTCATTGGCCTGCCTGACGTCTCTCGAGTAACACGTATTAATAACAAATCACAAAATAGGTAAATGCGTGGTGTAAGAACGCGATTTGAGGTCTCGAAATCACTATACCGCAAGCGGAACTACTTTCCATACATAAGTTTATTGTTTATTCATATATTTACTAGTAAATAAAATAAAAAACCGATTTCAAGATACAAAAATAAATTTGAGATGCAGTGTTGCCAATTAAAACACCATTTGGTGTCTTAATTGGCAACACTGCATCTTTATGGAAAAATGTTGGATCATTGTGTCACCTATGATTATTTACTATAGTACATAATCATATATACCTATTTATATAGTATATAATACCTATTTTGTTAATTTTTTTGGATCCAAAGGGTACAATTTGTATCACGCCAGATCCCTTGCGGGGTAGACAGAAAGTACAGAGTTCCAAAAATTGCATTAGAATATTATGAAAATAAATAAGCTATTTGCTCAAAGCGAATATTGTTCACAATTCTTTGTTACATAATTGCCTAATGGATCCGGTAAATCCCATTTGTTCTTACGCATGTCGTAGAAAGCAATTGGGGAATTAACCAACACTTCTACTCTCCTTTTTTTTAAAAAAAAGCCCCACACTGGTAATTATTTAATGTCGTGGGTACGTTTACAAACATGAAAATTACACAAACAAATACCCAGACCTAAACAAAATGTGTGAGTCACACAAAAATTTGTACTATGTGGGAATCAAACCCGCAACTATTCAGTCTAGTAACTGGAGCGGCCTACCGCTCTTAACGTCTGGAGAAAGAAGTCGTCAGTGGAAACAGGAAATAGGCAACAGCGTTTTACTGAGTTTGTTGAAGAGATACGCATTTTATAAATTTGTATTTATTTTACCCGCTCTAAATAGACTGCAACCATCAACCTTAATATTTTGAAAATAATGCAATAGATAACATTAGGTGTGTTTTGTTTATTACTCATTCAATAATATTATCATAGTTTGACCACATACACTCATAGACACTATTACTAATATCCAAATAATCTGTATGAGAATTCTAATTTCATATAGAATAAAATGAATTAGGTACTATAATAAATCATTTTATTAATTCATGTATTGGATTCTATCTGAAATGTAACGAAGTTAATTAAAAAAATAAATAATAAAAACATTATATTCATAACATCATTAAATATTTGTATTCATTTTGCATTTAAATTGTGGGAAATAATCATATAGTAAGCAACACTGAGCCTCCTACTACTAGTAATATTGCTACCTCTATCGGATCGACGTAATGTCGGTATGGTGGGGAACAAGAGTAAAAGAGATGGGATTTACTCCTAATTATTTATTGGATTCGAAGCTACGTCGGCATACTTTTAAGTCGTTACACTTTTCGACGCGCCGAAGTGACGTTTGCTTCTCTTCTTCTTCTTATTTTAATGAATGGTCCACACTTTAACAGTGTATTTCGCCAATGTCAAGTAATAATAGAGTATAACAGTAAATTATAAAAATTGGCTTCTTGTCGCCATTACGGCAAAAACAAAAAAAAAAAAACGTTTGCTTCTCTAATGGTTACATGTTACTCGCTAACGTCAAACATTCCGTGCTAAGCCCTCTCAAACTAGTTTGTTTTTAAATTAGGAATTAAATCGATTCCAATCAACATTTTTTTTAAATTTAGGTAGCTATCTCTGTTTTATTCTTTTAATACTTAATTTAGCTTAAATTGCTATAAATCATGACAAACGCTCCTGAATTCGCTGTATTATGTACGTTAAACCATGGTTAAAAGCAATAAAGCGATTTCAATTTCACTTCTTAACATTTTTCCTCAATATAAAAACAAAACAGGGCCAATCCATGTTAATATTATAAATTCTATAATAACTATGGTTGTCTGTTAGTTACCCTTTCACGCCCAAAACGCTGAACTGTTTTTTAATATATTCGGCAAGGAAATAGATTTTATCCAGAGGAAGGACAGAGGCTACGCTTTGTCTCAAAAAAAAGCTTAAGAAGGTGTGAAATTCACGAAAATAACGCGAACGAAGTTGCGGGTGCGTAATGTTAAAAAATTCTAATCTAGTTTGTATCTTGTATTGAACAGATAAAAAAGGTACTTCTAAAAAAACAACTTGATACAGCCAACGTGGCGCGGCCATTTTGCAATGGTTTAAACCGTCAAGCACCCCGCGCGAAATTCATTCATTTATCATCGGAATGCAATGTTGGAAAGTTTTAAATTCTCCCGGCGTGTTTCAATTCATGTGATTGATTCCCCTCTGTGGAATACGTTTTTTAACAGTCGTGTTTGAATGTGTTTTGAAAGGGTCTGCGTGTTATTTTTTTTTATCCTTTAATACGTGTTGCCTGTTACCTGTAAGTAATTCAAATAGCATTTACAATTTGAGGATTTATCGTTTGATATAAATCCTACTTTTTTCATAATATTTAGTTAGTGTCATGTCATGGAAACACTATTGATCGGATTTTGATGTATTTTATTTACAGTTAGCTTATAGCGGCTATAAAGATAGTGATTTCAGCCAATACTGTCCCACTGCTGGGCAAAGGCCTTCTCTCATTATCCCACGCAGTCCCAGTGCGGATTGGTCGAGGCAGGCTTGTGGCCACCTGTTGTTGGAACTTATCAAGTCGCCTATGAGGCTTCCATTAGCTTAACAACTACCACATTACGTGGTAATTGGTACCAATGGCTTAACGTGTCTTCCGTAGCTCGGAGACGCTCACTATGGCCACACTGCGGCGGCGCCATCAACCACCATAGCTCCTGCGCGTGCACGGCGGATGCTCTTGCTATCTCAACAGCTTTCTTGAATGTCAAATCACTGCTATCTTGCGCAAAAAATTCTCCCGTTTGGGACTCGGTAGCATACCCATCACAAACTGATCTCGAAACGCTTTCTCTAAATTGGATAAACAGCAATGAGCAGTTAACCCTCGAGTTATCCGCATAGGTGGTATCTCTCGCTGAAGGAACCTCTCAAGGTAGCCGTCTATCAGCGAAATAATATCTTCAAACGGTACATCGTAAGCCTTTAGGCAACGCCTGGTCCGATGCTAACTTCAATGTACCATCACTTAGTGTACTCAAAAGAATCGCCCGTCTCTTGATGCCCGATGCGTCCTTTGAAACATCAATATCGTTGGTGATTGGAGAAATTACTCCTGAATGTCTCCCATGATTGTATATTGCGATCAAAAAGAGTAAAAACAGACATTTTATATTACGTTGGCCTTCCCGTCGCCATTATTATATATTTAAACAAGAGAAGTTTTAGTAGTACACTCCATTTATATAATAGACGGTCACCCATCTAAGGTCAACCGAGTCCAATGCTGGTTAACCAGTGCCTAACCTTGATGACTGCTAAGAACACTGCGGTCGCACAACGGTACAAGCACTACGAGGTAAAGATACAACAAAATAAATGCTTGCGCAGCCGCTTTTAACTTCTAGTATGTTATATTAATCACTACGGTAGTAAGACATTACTTAGCTCTTTAAATATATTAGACAAAAACAATATATGCCAACTTGTAAACAAGTGTGCACGTATGTTTTTTTCTAATACTTGGAAACCGGCCATGTCTCATATATTGCACCTTTCAATAAAATGGACGTTATTTTCAAAGATTATTGTCTTATATCTCTCAAGTTTCCTTTGAAAAGTTTGGTGCTAGCGAGTAACTTATAAAGTGGAGTTTGCTATAAAATTGCAATGTAGAATTAGTATACCTTTATATTATAAATAACTAACTCTTTAATCTCCAAAACTTGTGTTCTTTCAAATAATAATATGTGATGTTGGTGGAATACTGACCATTATGCATTCTTATATGTGCATGAGTGAAGGTAATTGAAACAAAGTGATAAAATGTGCCTTCTCGATTTCGTAAAGTAAAGTAAAGTATCGATCGTTCTACTATCCAGGGTAGGGTACTTCATCAATTTCATTATCATCGTTGCCATCAAGTTGATCAGGGAGTTGAATTAATTTAGAAACACGATTATGCATCTAATTGGGCATTTGCAAAATAGTGTGAAGCTATAATGTAAACAGGAGGAACTATAAAGTTTGATTCTCATCAGCAGTACCTACTATTAATGAGAATCAAACTTTAATTAATCTTAGTATTTTCTAAGCTGTAGTCTCTATCTACCCTTGTGGGATATAGACGTGTGTATACAGATCGTCGTTTTGTAATCAGATCTTTACAATACCGATTATGTAGTTGTAGTTTCTTTATTTATTTTATTCTAGTTACTGTCTGTGACTTCGTTCGCCGTTGAATTTAGACAGGAATCTTACATTTTCCGGGATATAAAATATCATGTGTGTTAATCTAAGTAATAAACTATATGTGTACCAAATTTGACCTAAGTCCGATCAGCCGTTTTTGCGTGATTGAGTAACAAACTTCTTAAAATACAAATTTTCACATTTATATAACTGCGCTTTGGTTTTCTAGATGACCGTTTCAATGCTGGTAGCGGTGAAAGGTGGATTTATCTTCGTTTTCGTAGTCGTCCGTATGGTGGCCGAAATCTTGGGTCACACTGGGGTTTCGCCCGGCGATTAAGTCACATGGAATGCAGTGAGGTTAGCTGCTCCGCGATAGGTCCGGCCGCTTGTCTCGTTGCTAATAGACTCCCAACTATAGCTGTAACAAACCGTATGTATTCGGTACCGAGTAACGGGTACGCCATCTAGTACCGAGTACCAAAACGTTACTCACGAATGCATTTCGTTACTTGCATTTTTCGTATTTTCGTACTGATATTTCGTACGGTATGAAGTACCGTTGATGCTAGAATTGGGTATTTGTATGAAAACGATATAACTCTAAAAATAAAATAAAACAGTTCTTTGATATATATAAAATTTGAGAACAAAATTTAAAATCAATTTAAACAAATATATTTTAAATTAAAAAAATAAAATTGGTCTAAAATTGTATACGTATGAAGTCATTGTGCATATTTCCAGCGCGTAATTGGAATCCATAATGTGTAGATGCTGTTTTTTTTCCACCTCAAATAAATTGTATTATTCGATTTTAAATATTAAAATTTACTAGGAATCATTTTAAATTTAAATTTACCAGTATTTTTAGATGTTGGTAATAGTAGTCGGTGTATAGACACCAATAACCATTGTTTTTTTCTTGACATATTAATGGATTAAAATGTTTTTGCTTATTATTAACAACATGTAATGATTTTTTAAATAACATACACTGTCTAATAGGGGAACCTCACAACGTGCTTAAGATAGTATTGCTTGAGATAATATACTATATTAAGTTCGCGCCATCAATTTTAAACAAAAATGCACTGTGACGTCACATACATGAGACGCCGACTTATTTGTTTAAATATCAGCTATTATTTATTTATTTAGAAGTTTAAACAAAAATAATAAACAAAATAAAAAATTCTGAAAAATTACAGAGAACAATCAAATATCACAAATTAAGGGATTAAAAATCATTCAATTATCCAATTGAAATGGTTTGGTGATCGCGCGTTATACGCATGCGCGCGCTTATTCGGTGATTTTAAAAACGTACGTTTTACGTTTAAATACAAACGATGTACCTATGTTTACTGCTTTAATTAAAGGAATTGTTTAGACAAGTTCGAGATTGAAACAGAAAGTATTTTTTAATAAATAAAAATATGTTTTTGTTTTATATCATTAGAAAGGACTTTTTCAAAGACGTGCCAAATATTAAGTCAGTAACGCAGTTCTATTCAACCAAAGCGAATGGAAAAGATTTTATTTTTAAATATGAACCAGAGATTCCTACCTTAAAAAATGTTTTATTTCAGATGTTTAATTTGATTATATGAAAAGTTATTTTTTTATGTTGTTTTAGTTTTGATTAAAATGTGTTTCTCTTTCACATGTTTCATTTCACTATGAGAGAGATGTTGGTTAATCGTTAGAAACTTGTTTTAATTTTATTGTCAATAAATAATTTTCGATAGATATTTGTTTCTTGTTAATTAGTCGATACATGATGGATTGCGGTGTTATTGCGCTATTACATATTCCCACGGATAAAATATTCAAAACAGTAAATCCATTGCAAATTGATTATCAGTAGTTTTCCTAGGATCCTAGATTTAATTAAATTACAGTTTACTTATGGTTCTAACCAATTTACCTATTCAATCAATCTACATTTAGATTTACATATACACAAGTCTGGTTCAAAATACGCTAAAGTTAAAAACGCACCTTACGCAGTTAGGTATATAACGTATAAGTATGATTTTTACAAAGTACGAACGACGCGTCGTCAACGTCATACCTCATACCGTACGCAATATGCAACTCGACTCGATGCGATGCTCTATGTTATAAGGTATCAAAAGTAACGAGTAACGTAACGATACGAAAGTAACGAGTACTGATTTTTAGAGTAACGAATACATACGGGTACGCTATTTTTCGTTACTTTTACAGCTCTACTCCCAACGCAGCGCCGTCCGCTATTTTACATCGACTATCTGTCATCGGTATTAGTCATCTGACAGATGTCATCTGTCATCGCTTCACAACTAAACACATTAGAGCAATCATAGAGTATGTCTATGACAAGAATAAAAGGTTACTACAATGAAAATAACTGCTAGTCATTCCATTAGATAATTTTTCTAATAATAGGACTCGACATAAAATATTAGTACGATTCATAATTGTAGTATGACTCATAATTACATTCATAATCATGATAGGACACATAATCCAGAAATACCAAAAAAATGTGACAGTGTAAGTACAAAGGCAAGCGTAAGTATAAAGTAGTACATGATTAGTTCTTATCTCTGTAAGACAGCAACGCATTTACGGTCGGTTTCAATATTTAACTAAAAGATAGATTTGCCTACTAGGGATAGAATATTCGCATACTTTGTATGGATTAACCTTACCTCCGGATTACCTGAGTCCACTTTGTAAATATAAATAATTTTATATTTATATTGGCATATTGTCACAAGTAGCCACCCTGGGTATCGACTTTGCGTTCCCCTAAACCCTCTACTCCACCGGATGCCCCCTATTAACTAACTCGCTGTATCGACGAAGAATAATGGTCGCTTTTGTACTATCTTTAATATATTGGAGCTATTATTTCACCTGTCCGATACCAGGCGAACAGATATGTATCCTATAGTAAAATGTTCACCAAGAATTCGTCTTAATTAAGCATCAAGAAGCTCTTGTAGAGCTACTGACTCACAATGTTCTTAACGATCATCAAGGGTTTGGAGGACAAGGACAACAAGGAGCGTTTGTAGTAATTCCATTTTAGAGCACCTTCGTTCGAAAAACACTTTTTGGCTCCGGCAACCACCAGTGGCAACTGTTGTTGGCGGCTTGAAAGTTTTTAACAGCCAGCCATAAACCTGCATACACTATTGCGCACTGGACATTATCTACAATATATCATCTGAATTTACCTTTGCCCATTAGTGGGACAGTATATTCTAATTCGTTAAGCAATCACAAGTTAAACAATAACACATTGTTATGAAACTAAACTTCGTCATTCTATAATCAAAATTATAACACCATGGTCTTTAAAAAAGGCTATTATACAAAATATTAAAACTTTAGACTAGACTTGTTTAGAGGGACCATTGCTAACAATAAAAATCTTAAAAAAAATATAACCGACTTCAAAAAGCAAAAAATAAAAATTTGAAGTCAGTACCGGTTAGTGCAGTCGGTTACTTAGCACCGACTTGGCAAATATTTATTTTTTGCTTTTTGAAGTTGGTTACATTTTTGTTTAAAAAGATTTTTATTTTACGTTACAGTGAATAATTTACTAATATTTATATTATTTTGCTGAGTTGTACAGCAAGGTACCGACAGGATTGATATAATAACCGTAATAACGGAATCTATACATTCGTGCAGTTCGCCGTTAAGGAGTCCCCTGGTGTATCTTCAAGTCCAAAGTTCAATACCGATTTCATTAAAATGGGACCACATCGAAACTATACTAAACCCAACTCAAAATTAATCATCAATATCAGTTCATAAATAAAGACGTTATAAAAAACACAGACAAATTGTCAACCTCGTCCTTTTTTGAAGTCGGTTAATATTCTAATTAGTTCTATGGCAGGATACCTATAGGATTGGCGTAATACCCATAATATCTCAATCTACGCATTCATATTGTTTGTCGTCAAGGAGTTCCCTGGTGTATCTTCCAAGTCCACGGTCCAATACCGATGAAATTAAAATGGGACCACCTTGGAGCTATACTGAACCAAATGCAAAAAGAATCATCAAAATCGATTCATAATTCGAAAAAAATACAGTCGAATTGAGAACCTCCTCCTTTTTTGAAGTCGGTTCAAAATAGTGATGCCAGCAATCGATTTTTTGAAAATTTGTGCATAAGCTGTCCATGTGTGCGTGCGCGTGCGTTTGCGTACTACAATTTATTTACCTACTACTATACATGTTATGGCATTTCCGTGTGCGAGATGGTCCAGCTAGGCGAATAATTCATCTAAGCTTAAAACCAAATATATAAATCTAAGTATAGTCCGCATAAAATGATGGCTGCGTTACCTTGTTGATTAGCTAAGCATTCAGCTATACTGATTTTCAATAGAATGTTTACAGAAATGTATGAAGCCTAGATTCGGTTTTAGAGATGAATTGGGGCTTTGACGGTTATCCGTTATTTGAGGTCAGCCGAGCAACGGCAAAGCGGGTGCGGTCCCTAGCTGCGGTTATTCAGGGCCCTTATTCGCTACGATCAAACAGACACTTAACGCGCCATGTTACCATAACTGAAATGTACGGGAGGTTCCACACAGCGCAGCCCCGCTTGGCGCGACGGCAAACGTCACGACTACGTACTATAAAGAGAGCGAGACGCCAATACGCGCGTGAGGTGGCCCGCAAGTGTCGCGGGAGCGAGACGCCTATACGCGTGCGAGCGGCCCGATAGTCTCGGGCGTGGGTCCAACCGGCGCGACATCCCTCTCGTAGTGTGACGTATGCGCCGCGCTGCCGACACGTGGTTGAGCGTAGCCGAGCACTCTCGTCGCGCTTCGTCGCCTATTTGACTGAACAGAAAGGTTTAGCGTCTTGCCCCTCTAGGTTCGTTTGTAATCGCGTCGAGCGCAACGGCGGGGTGTCATGACGTTAGCCGTCGCGCCAGGCGGGGCTACCCTGTGTGGCGTCTCTCGTACATTTCAGTACATTACAACTCGCCAAGCCGCACCACAGTCGCGCTCCTGTCACACCGCGTCGGCTATGTGGCGAAACCTCTAATGATAGTTTTATAGTCTTTACTAAATTACGGATCACGAACAGAATACCAGCCAGAAAACGGCCGCGTTATATATACTTACGCGTCTATACCTACTCGTTGTTATCAACTATTTAAATCAATTTTAAATTATTAATGGTCTCGCTATGGTTGGATGGAAATAATTCAAAATAATTTTAACCTTTTTAAAAGTAATTCTTTATAGCAAAAAGGATCATCAAACGGATATCGGAGATATCTTGCTTAGTTGAGAAATTTCTATGGCTTTTCTTCCGGCTCCATCATCAGACCTTGAATCCGGGGATTAAGTACTCGTCAGGACAAATCCAACGAGCCCAAACACGGCTGGGCTAAGTAGTTGGGTGATTCTATTGGCCACCTGTTAGCTTCATCATCAGACCCTGAACACTATCTGGTTTTACAATACTTATCAATACCAACCTAACAAGCCTAAACAGAAGGGGCATGGACATGTATTGTCACCTACTTTACATATGTATACCAAATTTCAGCTCAATCGGATACCCTTAAGTGTTTGAAAAATGGATCATAAGATTGGAAACGGAAAGACAAACAGACAGACATACGAACATTGCAAGTTAAATAAAAGCTTGTAAAAAACCATACATGGTAGTGTTCTTATTTTTCGGAACGATTAATGATATATCGATGGTTAATTTGTACTACAGTGATATACAGAATACCATTACACGATCATTTCACGAAGTTATCGTAACGTGCCGTGTTCTGTCATAGCGAATGTCGTCAGGTCAGGTCATTGTAGGTGCAAGGATTTCGAGGAGCCGTTTAAAGCGACATTGATTAGGCTAGATCAAACAAGGTCTTCAAACAGCCGTTTGACGTAGCTTAGAATAGTGGTTTGGGTGATGCACATGATCCATTAAACTCTGGAATGCTTTGTCACGGCGATAAGATCCAATTTCGCGTGTTTCCACAACCGACAGTTTATGGAATTTCAACCATTTCCAACACGGAATAAAGAAGTACCTCGCCATACGGGTTATTTTTTTTATCTATCTATATCAACAACCCAGATTCCTTGCAGGGTATGCATAGATTTTTTCAGATTATAACCATTTATGCCCCTCTTAGCCGCTACTACCGCCCGCGGCATATTCTCGCTAACCCATCCGATGCTCTTACTTCCCTTCTTTCAAATACAGGATTTTCGCACACAGGATCAGACACCGAACTCGCCGGGGAGACCGAAGAATCCCTTGCCCGCTGGGTAGTGCAGAATACCACGGCGTGACACCTATTATACGTCCTCCCCCACAGTGACTGCCCGAGCTGAGGCCGTTCCTCGTTGAGGCGCCCTTGGGCTAATTGCCCCCTTGCTATTTCGGCTCGAGCGTAGTGGTGGCACGGTTGCCCTATTGTCCGGTGAAGCTGTGAAGGCCCCGTGCCAACAGGGTAAATTACTCATACACACACTCATGCACTTCTCTGATAGGGCATAAATCTGTGGGCTAAGCACTAATCATCTGAAGTTATTGTAACGTTGTTAAGAAAGTATGCTGTCACATGCATCTTTATTTATTATGTTTGCTGTGAAAAAAGGGATAGTATATCAAGTCGATAGCGTTACGCTAACGTCAATCTATTCTTGCTAAGCCCATAATTCTATTCTAGTATCAACTGGTTACATTTGCGATTGAAATTCACTTCGTATTCAAACGGCGCATAATATAAGGTTATTTATGAAATCTCCCTGTGTGGCGATTTTGGGGGACGCCCTCTTGTAGTAGCCGTCTAATGACTGATGATAATAAAAACCCCTCATCAACATCATCATTATCACTTCCAACTTATTCCACCCACTGCATGGTATAAGCCTTCTTAATCTTATGCCACATAACTCTGTCCTTACAGTCTATTCCAATCAAACATTATTTCTTTTTAACTTATTTCAATTAACTTAAAAACGTCGAATAGGTTCTTACAGTATTTTCATTTTATTTATTTTTATTCTTTATTGTATACAGTACAGAGGCAATTGTAATTTTCACAAGTCTCATATACAAAATATGAGTTCTCTTCCAGCAAACTTTTGAGTGTTGAGAGATGAGACAGAAAAATAAGAGGGCATACAATCACAATTTCAAGAAAAAAATATACAAAATACTTAAACATAAATATAAATAATATACATACACTACACAAATACTAAATACATATAATTAATATAATATACCTACATTATATATATATATATATATATATATATATATATATATATATATATATATATATATATATATATATATATATATCTATGCACGCGTGCCGCGTGGTTCCCGGCTTAGAATAGAACCAACCCATCTCATCCCATCGGGTGTCGTACAAGGCGACTAAGGGAAAACTAGCACTTCGACGACCAATAACTGCGCTCGCCAACCCGCCTGCCAAGCGTGGCGAGTATGGCAAACACCCCCAATTATGGAAGAATGTAAGAAAACCAGGCCCCTAGTCCCCGGCGGTCCTGTTCGTCCTGGCCACGGTAGCAGCCATGGTAACGACAGGACAAGGGGTGCTAAGAATCTCCGGCAGAGATTCGGCTACCACCAACACCGAAAATTGGCCCTGGTGACATACAACGCACGCACGTTAAGGACAGATGAGAAGCTTGTTGAGCTGGAAGAAGAGATAAACAAGTTGCGGTGGAATATTGTTGGTTTATCGGAGGTCCGAAGAAAGGGCGAGGACACGATAACCTTAAAATCCGGCAAGTTGTTTTACTACCGGGAGGGCGAACAGCAGTCCCAAGGTGGTGTCGGATTTATCGTCCACAAGTCACTCATAGACAACGTTGTAACCATCACTAGTGTGTCGAGCAGGGTAGCGTACCTGATACTCAGAATATCCAAAAGATATTCGCTGAAGGTCATACAGGTCTACGCACCGACCTCGGCATACTCAGATGATGACGTCGAAGTAATGTATGAGGACATTAGTAGAGCCATACATACTTCCAAAGCACACTTTACAGTGGTTATGGGTGACTTCAATGCGCGGCTGGGCAAACGGGGCGATGATGAATTGAGAGTGGGGCAATTTGGATATGGGCAACGCAACCCCAGGGGTCAGAGGCTGGCCGAATATCTGGAGAAGGAGGGACTCTTTATGATGAACTCTTTCTTCCGGAAGCCGCCTCATAGGAAATGGACCTGGATGAGCCCTGATGGTTCCACAAAAAATGAGATAGACTTCATCATGAGCACCAAGCGACAAATATTTAATGATGTCTCCGTGATTCACAGGGTAAAAACCGGCAGTGATCACCGAATGGTCAGAGGCACATTAAATATTAATGTCAAAATGGAAAGATCGCGTCTGATGAAGTCTACGCTCCGACCTTCTAATGCACATATCCAAAACCCCGAGAACTTTCAACTCGAATTGTCAAACCGCTTCGAATTGCTAGACAGCAGCGCATCAGTGGACGAAATCAACAATAGGTTGGTAGAGACTGTCCATACGGTCGGGTCCAAGCATTTTAAGCCCCACCGTAAAAATAGGCCTCAAAAGCTATCTGACTACACCCGAAACCTTATGGCTGAGCGACGTACCATAACACTCCAAACCTCCGATGATGCTAAGTCCTATAGGCAGCTCAATGGACAGATATTGAAGTCCTTGCGACACGATTTACGGTCCTTCAATACAAGACGTATTGAGGAGACCATAGAGCAGAACAAGGGCTCCAAAGTGTTTGCAAGAGACGCGTCTATTGGGCAAAGCCAGTTGACGAAGCTGAAGACGGAGGACGGAAACGTAACGTCGAATAGGTCAGAGGTGCTCAGGGAGATAGAGAGGTTCTATGGACAGTTGTATACCTCAGTAGCTGAACCTGTTGTTGACTTGGTAAAAGACTAGCCAAGCTAACCCGACACTACACTGAAGATATCCCGGACATAAGCCTGTACGAGATTGGGATGGCTCTCAAACACCTTAAAGACAACAAAGCGCCGGGTGAAGACGGAATTACCGCAGAGCTTCTGAAAGCGGGCGGATCGCCGGTACTTAAAGTCCTTCAGAGGCTGTTTAATTCCGTCTTGCTCGAAGGAAAAACGCCGGAAGCGTGGAACAGGGGTGTGGTGGTACTCTTTTTCAAGAAAGGTGATAACAGTTTACTGAAGAATTTTAGGCCCATCACACTGCTGAGCCATGTTTATAAGTTGTTTTCGAGAGTCATCACGAATCGTCTCGAACGCAGGCTTGATGACTTCCAGCCTCCCGAACAAGCCGGTTTCCGGAAAGGCTTTAGTACCATAGACCACATACATACGCTGCGGCAGATTATACAGAAGACCGAGGAGTATAATCGGCCACTATGCTTGGCGTTTGTGGACTATGAGAAAGCCTTCGATTCGATCGAGACTTGAGCGGTTCTTAGATCTCTCCAGCGATGCCGCATTGACTATCAGTACATTGAGGTGTTGAGGTGCTTGTATAATAACGCCACCATGTCAGTCCGAGTACAGGGGCAGTGCACGAAAGCGATCCCCATAAAAAGAGGAGTAAGGCAGGGAGACGTCATTTCTCCGAAACTGTTTACAGCCACCTTAGAGGACGCCTTCAAGCTCTTGGAATGGCAAGGACTTGGCATCAACATCAATGGCGAATACATCACTCACCTTCGATTTGCCGACGACATTGTGGTCGTGGCGGAGTCGCTGGAAGATCTAGGACGAATGCTCGGTGACCTCAACAGAGTATCTCAACAAGTGGGTCTTAAAATGAACATGGACAAAACGAAAATAATGTCTAAAGTCCATGTCGTACCCACCGCACTCACCGTTGGGAACTCTACTCTTGAAGTTGTCGACGAATACATTTACCTGGGACAGGTAGTCCGGTTAGGTAGGTCCAACTTTGAGAGAGAGGTCAATCGACGAATCCAACTCGGCTGGGCAGCGTTCGGGAAACTGCGCAACATCTTCTCATCCAAAATACCTCAGTGCCTTAAGACTAAAGTTTTTAGTCAATGTGTGTTACCAGTGATGATATATGGATCAGAGACGTGGTCTCTTACAATAGGTCTCATAAAAAAGCTCAGAGTTGCTCAGCGAGCTATGGAGAGAGCTATGCTCGGCGTTTCTCTACGCGATCGAATCAGGAATGAGGAGATTCGTAGAAGAACCAAGGTCACCGACATAGCCGTTAAGATTAGCAAGCTGAAGTGGCAATGGGCGGGCCACATAGCGCGTAGATCGGACGGGCGTTGGGGCAGAAAGATTCTAGAGTGGAGACCACGTATTGGCAAGCGCAGCGTGGGACGACCGCCTGCCAGATGGGCCGACGATCTTGTGAAAATCGCAGGAAGTCGTTGGATGCAGGTGGCATCGGACCGGTTACGCTGGAAAGCGATTGGGGAGGCCTATGTTCAGCAGTGGACAAGTATAGGCTGAGATGATGATGATATATATATATATATATATCATCATCATCTCAGCCTATACTATATATATATATATATATATATATATATATATATATATATATATATATATACACAAAAAGTTATATGTATGTATCACTCAGCAAACAGATAGGAAATGTTCCTTGACTCTTCTCTTAAAAACATCCAGAGATGAGCTCGCACGTAGGGCGTGTGGAAGTGAGTTCCAAAGATGGACACCACGAACAGTAAAAGACTTATCCTATCGACTGGAAGAATGAAGAGGAGTACGAAGAAGGAGAGAAGTAGCACTACGACAGGGCCTATCTGTAGGGACAAGAAAGTCAATACGCTCACGTAAGTAGATAGGAGCTTTGGTACTATGAAGGATGGAGTAGAGAAGAGAAAGAACATGTGAGTCTCGACGCTGCCGAATATACAGCCACTTCAATTTTCCCCGGAACTCTGATACGTGTCCATATTTACGCAAACCGAAAATGAAGCGGATGCATAGATTCTGCATACGTTCGAGCTTGTTCACAAACACTTCAGTGACATCAAGGAAACATACATCTCCATAGTCTAGAAGTGATAGGAGAAGAGACTGAGCAAGGTTTATTTTAGTTTGGAAAGGCAAGAACTTTTGAAGACGTTTGAGAGACTGGAAGGAGCTGTAGTCTCTTGTGCTTACCTCAGTAATATGAGAGCTCCATGCAAGGTTGGAGTCCATGAAAATACCTAGATTCTTAATAGTTTTAGAGTAGGGTATAGATACAGAATCAAGCAGAATTGGAGGGAGGGCCTGTAAATTCATGACTTGTGCGTACATGTAGTATCTGCCATCAATGATGATAGCTTGAGACTTAGCCGGATTAACAATAAGAACAAAAGATTTTTCCCACTTGTTAATATTTTCTAAATCATCATTGACGACGCTGATTGCATTATTAAGCTCCTCAATTTTAAAATGTCGATACAACTGCAAGTCGTCGGCATAGAGATGATAGAAGGAAGTAATCATTTTAATGTCTTCGTAAACACTGTCGCCTTCATATTACTTTTTTTATGGATTGCAATCACAACCAAAACATCTAAACATAGTAATGATTTGTTCACAAAGTTTTAAAGTTTCATTAGAATAGACTATAGTCAATCTTGGCCAAGTTTTACCTAGGCACTTAACCACATCAGCAATCCATCTTTTACTGGCCAAAAGCACTACCTAATAGTTATTTGTCAAAACCAACATACACGAATAGCTAGAGTGATAGATATATCTCAATCTAGTAAGCGGAGCGACCTCATCACGGATATAATGTTCGACCTCATACGATTGCGCAAGTGAAATATGTTTATATAAAAACCGGAATGAATGCCAACGATATGGAAAACAATTAAAGACAACGCAAGATTTTAAAAAAAGAAAGACCGTTTTTACCTTAAAAATATTACACATATAATATTTAACTTCAGAATTAGACATGGTGGTATCGGCGTGCTAAAAATTGCTAGTATTGCTCTACCGGCTTTCCTAGCCTCCGTTTATAGTGTCCAGGAACTGTGTTCAAAAATACTTTCCAACAGAGAATTAGAAGCCGGCGCCGCGTAGGCTTTGGAGGCCTGGAAGAGGATTTGCCCCAAAGACGATATTCCAAAGGAAGTAACGGTGCAAAAACTTTAGGATATGCCATTGGTGCAAATAACAAAACGGCGCAAATATGTAAAATGTTGGGCCCATGGAGTTCGGCTTCAAAAAAATTTATGAATAAAATAACACCTACGCTGATCACCTCCTCGGGTGACAAGAGGGCTGGCTCATTCCTCGCTCAAAAGATTGGTCTGTCTTTTCAGCGAGGAAACTCAGCCAGCATTCTTGCCACCATACCACGCGGATGCGGTCTTTTTGATAAAAGTTGTTTTTTGTGTTTATTTTTTCTATTTTAGTTTAAAGTAATTGTTTTTATTATAAGTTAACATAATATGTAAATAAACAATTTTACATTGATTTGGACCAAATTAATGAAAATTATAACAAATAAAAAACAACTTAAACATATTACATAGTTATCTATCTATATCATTACGCCAGATCCCTTACGGAGTAGGCAGAGAGTACAGAGTTCCAACAGGTTCTTTTCATACATACCTCTCTGGCTTCCTCTACTCTCATAGTTCGTCTCATACACGCTCGCCGGTTACGGAGACTCCTGACTTGCCTGTCAGATAAGACCCGGTTATAATCCATATAGTTATAAACCAAAAATATCTCGTTTCCTTCCATAATTCTTAACTCAACAATAATTTCCCAGGTCGGAAGAAGTAACTTTAAACTTTAAACGAAAGCTGATAGCATTTTTCATGGAACAAGTTAAAATGTTTCAACAAAGAATTTCCGAGCACAATATTACTTTGTATTTATTAGAGGCAATAGAAAAGTTGGGTGTGCGCTTGGCTGACCAGAAATACTATGTACGTGTAAACTGGAGTTATTGAACCCCTATTCTTACAAGCTTTTAATAAAAGTGGCGAAGCTAAATATTTTGTCCTTAAATCCTACTAATATTATAAATGTGAAAGTTTGAATGTTTGGATGTTTGTTTTGTAATCACGTAAAATGCCTACACGGATTTGGAAGAAATTTGGCACACATATAGACTATCACCTTAACACATGGGATACTTTTTATCCCGGAAAAATGTTAGGTTCCTGTCTGAACTAAATACGAACGAAGTCGCGGACAGGAGCTTGTATTATACATGTGAAAGTTTGTATGTTTGGGTGTTTGTTACTCGACTACGCGAAAACGGTTGAACGGATTTGGATAAAATGCGGCACACAGATAGATTATTATCTGAATTAACACGTAAAATACTTTTTTGTGGGGTAGGCCTTTTTTCTGCAGTAGAAGTATTTCGGCTGATCATGAGGATGATGGTCTATTTGTCATAAAAACGTATGAATGCGGACGAAGTCGCGGGCAGAAGGTAGTCCTATTAATATATAAATGTAAAAGTGTAAGAGGATACATGGGTGTAAGGATGTTAGTTACTCTTTCACACAAGAACTACTGAACGGATTTTAAGCTTTACTTAAGTAGTAACACCTTTAGCTTATTCATTAGAATAGTATACAGGGTATAACTTATAAATATAGCTATACAAAAAAAAACGCGTGCGCAGCCGCTAAAATTTTTAGGCACTTACTGGCATCCGATTGAGTTGTTTGGTATACCCATGTAACCATGTTTATGGAGACCATGCAATAATATTGTACCATGGAGCTGGTCTGATAACGGAGCCGAAAGGTAGCCATCGTAACTCGCTCGGCCACAGGGAGCTTAGTACATATTTTCGAAATACATTTCATCAAATCCCATTTTTACGAAGACAGATTATCGAAAAGCTACTTGACCGACAGGTCATTTGTTCAAAGGGTCATTTCACTGAATCACATGTACGAACTCCAAGTTACCGATAGTACATTTCTTCGAATGTCACGTGTTCGAAAGTCAACCTCTCTTGTATATATATAACTAATCAGACATTTTAATTCTACTATAACTGCCTTATTAGACCATTCCTGATGTCTAACGATATCTGAATGTACATATCCAGTTTTGCTGCGGTAATTGACAGGATTACCTAACCAGTAAGCCCAATTTTCAAAAAAGAATGTTATCACTTCTTTTAGTTCATAATATAAGATTAATTTTTATTTATGGTAAAGAACATACATATTTAAAAAAAGAAAACCAATTTATCTTAAAACCTAAAAAACTAATCGAATCAATTTTGTACACGCGGAATAGTGGCAAGAACGCCGGCTGCATTCCCTCGCTGGATGGTCTAACTTATCTTGTGGATAAGGAACGAGCCAGCCAGCTTACATCATTGAAATGTTCGTGGTACAAATATTTATCCTACCTGGTTGTCCTGTCGTATCAATCTAAATTTGAATTCTATATCTTGTTTGATAAACAGCAGTAAAGTAGAGCAACAAAGGAAGTAATCCAATCAAACTTTGTAAAATAAACATCACTATTTTTAGTTGTTTTAGTTGTGATTGCAAACTATAACAATTGCAATATGTAGGCGACAGTATTTTCGAAGACATCGAAATTAAAATAATGCTAGCCAGAATTCGATGTTTTTATGTAGAGTGAAACAAGTTTTAAAGTTTGATTGGAATAGACTTTATCTTCGTCTTACTGCCCTCTCAATCACTGCGGCAGAGCTCCATACAGAAAGTTCCGCAAATTGACCCGTCTGATAGTTTTCTTGGACGGTTCATCAAAATTCGTAATTAGATTTCGGATTTGGAAAAAAGACAAATTCTCTGAGATGAACCCACTTTAATATATTGGTTGATTCAGATAATTTGGGCAAAAGTTGGCTATTCGAGATACTAATAGTATTTAGAAATCCGTAAGCTTAACTTCTTAAGCGCACACGGAATAATTTAACTTAGGTTATAAGTAGTAAAAATAATGTTCGAAACTTCCTCAATGTTCGAAACAATACATCTAATCTCTACTTCTAACTTTTAAACTAAACTCAACTTTGCAGTTGACAGCAACTGTATAACAGTGATATACTTTCGACGTTCAAGAGTTTCTGTTCCGTGTCAGTTTTTGTTCTTCAAGAAGTGATTGATGTGGGATACACACTCATTGATGCTTGAGCCCTTTAAAATAAATAAAGCAAATTATAAGAAATGTCAGAGTTGTGACGTAAGAAAAACGAATTCTGTCTAGAAATTTCCTCTTTACAAAGTCATTAAATGGGGACTTTATTTGCCTTACTAAGATGTAAGCTCTTTTATCGTAGCGAATAAATAAGTCCCACAGAAGTAGTTATGGTTCCACGGGCCAATAGGGAAAAAAACGTCCCGTGGTCTGTGCATCCTACATCTAGTCCGATCGGACTATAATATTTTTCACATAAGATGGGTAGTGACAGTTCTAAGCGCCAAACGAAATCAATATTTAATTCAATGGTATTAAGGCATAACACCATCAGTATAGAAACGGGTCATGCCTCTTATTGCCATTAAAAAAGTATAATTTTCTTTCTACCCATCTTACATGAAAAATACTATAAGCGGTGCACTTATTAACGCAAGTTCAGATTTCTGTAGAGGTTTTGGCGGGATTGGCGTTAACGAGACGTCTTTGAGAAACCATACTGTCATGTTCATCTCTACGTAGTAAATTTTTAGAGTGAATAGGACGGCATATCAACTCGATAGCGTTAATCGGCGTTAATCAATCTGTGCGTGCAAGCGTACGTACGTTTGCAATTACGTTAATTCGAGAATCATAGGGCTTTGCACGTGCTAATCTCTCTGATTCACAAATTAAAATTCTATAAAATAAGAACATGACAACAAAGTCTAGCCATAATCCCGCCTTATAACTTTTTTGTTCAGTATTTAACTTCAGAAACTATTATATTCGTCTGTCACAGAGAATAAGGAGGATTTAATATGTCAGGGCTTTGTGCCTGTTTCTGTTTGCCAATTTAAACTCAGTATTAAGTTGAATAGGAGTTGGGATATGTAAACTAGTTTAAGCTGGGGGTACATCAGCCGGCTGACTTCGAATACAGCTTATTCGTCAACATGAAAATCGGTCTTAAACCGGCTTTAAATATTTTACTAGCCATATTAGTTTGAGCATTGAGTTAAAGGCATTGATATATTATTCGTAATAGGTATTCGAGGTATTCGTAGGTATTCGTGAACCGTAATCTCATTGGAATTTGTACTAAGTTATAATATATATATATATATATATATATATATATATATATATATATATATATATATATATTATATATATATGCAGTACATGCTGAATATATATATATATATTCAGCATGTACTGACCCACTGCTGGGCAAAGGCCTTCTCTCACAAATCGAGGTGAGAAAGATTAGGTCATACTCCATCACGCGGACTCAGTGCGGGTTGGTGGAGGCAGGTTTGTGGCCACCTGCTGTTGGAACTTATCAAGCCGCCTATAAGGCTTCTAACTCGGCTTAACGACTACCACATTAAGTGGTAGCCGGGACCAATCGTACCGTGCCTTCCAAAGCACGGAGACGCTTAAATATAAAAAAGCACAAACGGTCACCCGTCTCAGGCTGATCGAGTCGCAGACTGCTTAACCTTGGTGATCGGTAAGCACACCGCGGTCGCACAGCGCTACGAGCGCATCTCACTTTGTTAAGTGACAGCCAAAAAACGGCCGCGTCTATACTATACGCATACATCTATACTATACGTTTCCATAAATACTCGTAGCCAACAGCTATAGCAATTAATTTTAAATTATTAAGGACCTCAATTCTTTTTATTATAGTAGCAAACTGTAGTAGCATTCTATCGCGTGCTCACGTTGACTATGGTTGCATAGGACTGATTCAAAATACACAAACATACATAAGACCACTAATCGGCATAAGATCCACGTGATAGAAAATAAGCCAACTCTCTTATCCCGATATCGATAGCCGTTGCCTAGCAGCGATACATTGCGGACTGATTTATCGGCGGTGAAGTGAGCCGGTAAATTAACAGGACAACCATCCGCCGGACGGGACGCCATTCTCCGTGAAATGGGTATTCGAATCCTTTGTAATTATACGTATTAACGAATAGACGATTAATTTTCCAATCAATTTTACTAATATTTATTAGGAAAATGGATTGTATCCGTATATTTATACGGATTAAACTGGACAGTGATTGGGATAAGGTATTTGAGTGAATCGGATGTTAAAACTTTGTTTAACTGTTTCTCTTGTTTAACCAGTCGATATTGATTAGACCTGTTAGAACTTTTTACTCTCTGCCCTTACACTGCAAGGAATCTGGCGTGATGATATAGATAGACAGATATAAACTAAAAGTGAGTTTTGGTTCTTATATAACGTTATAAGCTATCCCATTCCAAAGAGGCTACTTAATTGTTTTTAGGAATTTGTGCAAGGTACTCAATGCGTTTTTATTAAATTTTAATCTATACCAATATCTACCACCTACTCGTATTGCTTTTAGCGAATCAATACTTATGATTCTTTAAAATTATTATCAGATAGGGGAATCGACACTGGTTTCGACACTTCCGAAATAGAAAATAGAAAACGAATATATAATATAAAAAATCTTTAAAAAAAACAAAGAAACCGACTTCAAAAAGCAAAAAATAAATATTTGAAGTCGGCACCGTCGGTCGGTTACTTGGCACCGACTTCTAATATTCATTTTTTGCCCTTTGAAGCCGGTTTTATTTATTTTAAAAATGATTTATTTTTACAATTTTAAGTGACAAGTGAATTATTTACTAATATTTATATACCTATATTATATTATTTTGCTGAGTTGTACAAGGTACCTTCAGGATTGATATAATAACCATAATAACAGAATCTATACATTCATGCTGTTCGCCGTTAAGAAGACCCCTGATGTATCTTCAAAGTCCAAAGTTCAATACCGATTTAATTAAAATGGGACTACCTCGAAACTATACTAAACCCAACGCAAAAAGAATCATCAAAATCAGTTCATAAATAAAGACGTTATAAAAAAACACAGATGAATTGTCGACCGCCTCCTTTTTTGAAGTCGGTTAATATTCTGATTAGTTCTATGGCAGGGTACCTATATATAATATCTCAATCTACGCATTCGTATTGTTTGTCATTAAGGAGTTCATCTTCCAAGTCCAAGGTCCAATACCGATGAAATTAAAATGGGACCACCTTGGAGCTATACTGAATCCAATGCAAAAAGAATCATCAAAATCGATTCATAATTGGCGGAATGATCGCGTAACATAGAACGTAACAAAGAAAAAACACAGTCGAATTGAGAACCTCCTCCTTTTTAAAAGTCGGTTAAAAAGGAATAATACGGGCCGGATATATTGAGCGCGCTCTCGGAAATAAACGACGTACCCATGTGCAAAAACAAATTTTATCATTTTCTTAGAAAAATATACTATTAATTAAAAAACTGCTTTTCAAGAACTTAGCTACGATTATTTGCTATGTTTTTTAAGTAAACTCTTTAGATTCGTTCTTAAGCATTTCGCGTTGGAATCAGAAATTGTAAAGGAATAGATATGACTTCTATCGAAAAAAATTCGTTTGATAGTGTATTCCTTCTACTAGATTCTAAAATATACAAGCTGTAACATAATTAACGCAAGACCTGAAAGTAGTATGTTCTAAATCGGGTACCGAATTGATTCTAACAATTTTTAATGAATCTTATATTTTTATACACTATAATAAACTAATTTTATTCTTGATTCAAACCGACACGGAAATTTCAAATGTATTTCTAAAATGTATTTCTCAATACGTATATACAATAAGTTTTATTTTCAATTGAGGTATAAAAGTAGAGAGGGTAAAAAACTTTAAATTTTGAAATTTGGTTTACCCAATGAGTTCGTAAAGCAATTATCTAATCGAGGTGTGCGTGGTCTTGCGTTATTTACGATACACATTGTATAGTTAAAAATCATGTTCCGAAATATTAAGTCTCTAATCCATATACCTATTTCTTGAAGTGCATGGAGTACAAAAACACGTTTTTAAAGTGAGGCTTCTTTAGGCGCGTTGGGCATTTTTGAGATGGGAACAAACAATTGAACTCGCGACACTGTTACCGACACCTCTTTGAAGTGAAAACTTCTTTGGGCGCGTTGGGCATTTTTGAGATGGGAAAAAACAATTAAACTCGCGACACTGTTACCGACACCTCTTTGAAGTGAAAACTTTTTTAGGCGTTGAACATTTTTGAGATGGGAACAAACAATTGAACTCGCGACACTGTTATCGACACCTCTTTGAAGTGAAAACTTCTTTAGGTGCGTTGAACATTTTTGAGATGGGAAAAAACAATTGAACTCTCAACACTGTTACCGACACCTCTTTGAAGTGAAAACTTCTTTAGGTGCGTTAAACATTTTTGAGATGGGAAAAAACAATTGAACTCGTAACACTGTTACCGATACCTCTTTGAAGTGAAAACTTCTTTAGGCGCGTTGGGCATTTTTGAGATGGGGAAAAACCATTGAACTCGCGACCCTGTTACCGTTACCGGCACCTCTTTATATAAGTATGTACATATATTTTGATGTACGTACATATATACACATGCACGTTGTTCAAGTTCTGTCGGCACTCCCGGAGTGCCACTGTTGTTTTTTCTTTTGCGGTAGCCTCTTAAGGCGTTTGCATAAAATCTACATGTAGGTGAAAAACGTGCGGTAATCAAATAGTTTAGTAATTGGTTCGAACGACACAAATTACAGTTGTAATAAACACAGCCCATACAAACGAATCAGAAACGAGAAGATCCGCAGGAGAATCAAAGTCTATATATATATAGACTTTGATTCTCTCAAAATAGCTCTCAGAATTGCCAAAATTAGGTGACAGTGGGCGGGGCACATTGCTCGTAGAATTGACGACCGTTGGGGCAGAAAGGTTCTCGAGTGGCGACCTCGTACCGGAAGACGTCGAGTGGGCAGGTCCCCCACAAGGTGGAGCTTTGACCTGGTGAAGGTCGCAGGTAAAATCTGGATGCATACACGTCGTCGTTCGGCTTACGATGATGATAATGAAGATACACCTGCTTAAGCAGCTTACGATAAGTATCCTTAATTATATTATACCTAAAGCTGGTTGTGTAATATATATGTCTCAACGCCAACTCATTCATAGTTCGGTAAAAAACGGTAATCCAACAAAAGTTTGGAAGTTCCTTAAATCAATGGGGGTCGGTAAATCTCTTCAAAATAAGTTTCCTAAGGAGTTAGATATTAATCTCCTCAATAAGCATTTCTCGACTTCGTCTAATTTTGATAAGACTACACAATTAAGTACGCTTAATTATCTTTCATCTGTTCCGACGCCCGATTATTTAGCTTTTGTTTTAAGTCAATTTTCCGCTTGTGATGTTAAAAAAACATAGAATCGATCACATCCAATGCAGTCGGCAGTGATTGTATCAGCCGCAAAATCATCCTTCCTATCCTTGACGAAATTCTTCCCATCATTTGCCATATCTTTTACCATTCTGCATCCAGCGGCCATTTTCCATCCTCTTGGAAAGAAGCCCAAATAACGCCCTTGCCTAAAAAATCCAATCCTACATCTGTCTCCGAATATCGTCCAATATCAATATTGCCTTTCCTATTTAAAGTCCTTGAGCGCCTTGTCCATGACCAATTCAGAAGATTCCTTAATAAGAACTCTCTCCTTAATCCTTTCCAGTCTGGCTTTCGTCCTGGTCACAGTACCATTACTGCTTTGGTGAATATCATAGACGATATAAGAATAGGAATGGAAAATAGCAAATTAACTTTACTAGCACTGCTCAACTTCAGCAATGCTTTTAACACTGTGGATCTTGACATCTCGCTTGGAGTCCTATGCTCTATTAACATATCTCCAACGGCAATTGACTGGTTTCGTAACCTGTTTGGTCGCCGGCAACGCATTTGCATCGAAGAAACTTACTCCTCCTGGTGTTACACTACTGCCGGAATAAACTTGAGCGACTTCAAAATTTTTGTATAAGGTTCATATTTGGCTTGCGCAAATGACCATATTTCTGAATTTCGTATAAAGCTCAAGTGGCTACTAATTCGCCTTCGCCGGGATTCTCATATATTGTCGCTCCTATACAGTATTCTGTTCAATCCGATAACCCCCTCTCACCTCAAAGATCGATTTGAGTTTCTTCATGAGACACATTCAAGGCTCCTGAAATCATCGGAGAATTTGAAGCTGAAAATGCCGGTGGATTCCACAAATTTCTACGACAAATCCTTTACAATACAAGCTGTTCGTCTGTGGAATGCATTGCCTGTGTCAGTTAGACGTGCAAAGTCGTTAGTTTCATTTAAAACAATGGTCAAGAATCAGTTGCTGCACAATGCACTTACTTGTCAATAATATAACTGTTTGCCACTTGTATGAGGAAAGATGCTGTCGTAATCCTTACCAGTGTTATAGCTATAATATGTATTAGTATGTGAGTATGTATTGTCTTGTATGTATTTATAATTAGGTATATATCGTATTAGTTTGTAATGTAAATTAATCATTTATAGTGTACGCCACCAACTACCCTTTCTTTCTATCGTTATTTATTTTCTTTCCAACGGTTGTCTGGAAGAAATTGTTATCAGCAATAAGGCCGCCTTTTGTACTAATGTTTTGTATTCCGCAGTCCCCGCCCCGCTTGCGCGGCACGGAGACCGCGGCAGCATACCGACTAAAACCTCCACGTGTTCAGTTGCCGCTTTAAGGAGAGGCTACAGGTACGGGGACTTCATCCGCAGTCTCTCCAGCGGTTATATTTCCATCCTACTCCAACTTACTGAACCGATTAACTTATTTTTCTCTCATCAGGGTAAAATACGTTATCTATGAAAATATTAATGTTTTCTTTTAACAGAAAGTTTATCGTTAAGGAGTTCCCTGGTGTATCTTCAAAGTCCAAGGTCCTATACCAATGAAATTAACATGGGATTGCTTCGGAGCTTTACTGACCCCAAGGTAAAAAGAATCATCAAAATCGGTCCATAATTGACGAAAATATCGGTGAGTATACGTAAAAAATATACGGACGTACATAGAATCTCCTGGTTTTGAAGTCGGTTAAAAACTGCAAATATATTAAGGTAACCCAATTCGATGCGCTTCCTGTGACATCAATGTTTGCAATAAGATTAAAATGTAATGAATATCCTGCAACAAAATATATAACATTTTATATTTAAATTATGTGCAATATCCTTAATCCAATTTATAAAAGAAAACATTTTTAACATCAACCTCTTGCAAAAAGTTGTCAAAGGAGAACACACAGAAATAGGCTTCTTTACAGCATTATAGGGATCAGAAAGCCTGTTACAGAGCGCAATAAACTCAAAAAGGCCATGACCTCACGTTCAACCCTGTTACTAAAAGTCTAAAACGAGTTGTTAACCTGTTATTAACGGATCCCATTTCCGTAAACTACGCGTCTTTTACTACGAGCTAGCCTTTTGTGGGTTTATGCGGTCTATACGTTGTTCATTACGATTTCCTTTCGACATTTTGTTTTTGTACAAATGAAAAAATATACACCGTCACGTCTACTTTGGGCAGACCAATGACTTGGGTAGATGATATATCGAGAGTTGGAGAAAGAAAGACATTTTATTTGTCATAGCACATGTGACAATATTTTGTAAACATTATATTATCTTTTATTTTGTTTATTATTTACATTATAACTTATAATAATATATACTATACTATATTTTGTTGATATAAAACACATAGATCAACAATTCAACCAACCAACCTCAAAACGTTCTATAACTAATTTATTTATTTAACCACCAACAACATACATAATAATTCTTACACCACATGATTCTTCAATATTACTAAATGAGTAAGTCTATTACAGGTAGTTACCACATAATAAAAAGTTTTATAAATTAGAGCGTGACAGTGGTATTAATGATTAATGCTCATATAAATGGTTAATGTAGAAAAAGTGAGTTAAAACAATATGATTGATTTATATTAAAAGCATAAATCAAACCGAAATTGTGTTTGGAATATGCGAGAGTAAAGCCCTACGGAAACCAGCTACCGAGCCCGCATGCAAATTGATAAAATTATTGTATTTATTTATAATCTGGCATAACCATCCTACCAAAGCTGCCCCGTATTGCGAGGATAATTAATAGGGATCCTGAAATTGTTTTTTGACAGAAATTGTGGACAATTTATTATGTTTCTAACTAATTTAAACTCTCTCTCTTTTAAAGAATACATTTTGAAATAGGTAATTATTGTAGGGTTTTTTTCTTCAACTTTGCTCCACCTATTGCAGCAACTAAGTTCTACAAGAATCTTTTCTGGCATAGTGGGGCCGCCAAACGACACTACAATATTCTAAAATACTTCTGACTAATGAGTTATATAATAAAACCTTAGTAGATGGCTTTTGAAAAGATTTTGAGTTACGCAACAAGAACCCCATCATTCTTGATGCCTTTTTTATTACTATATCAATATGTGGGACGAAAGTAGGCTGAGAATTCAGCGTGAGACCGAAGTCTCGAACATTTTAACATTATTGGAGAACTTAAGAGAGATTAAGTCTAATTATATTATCGAGGGCACACCCTCGATAATATAATTAGACTTAATAAATCGTAGTTTTCGCGTAAATCTAACACAGGAGCCTTTTTTAATGTTCAAGAACATTTTATTTCGATTACACTACTTCACTAAATTATACAAGTCTAATTGTAACAGTGAGGAATCCTTATCATCATCAATTATCCTGCAAAGTTGGAGGTCGTCAGCAAACAGGTAGGGTATTGAATACAGAAGGCAATCTGGTAGATCGTTGATAAAAATATTAAATAAGATCGGACCAACATGCGATCCCTGTGGTACACCCGAGGAGATATTATACATTACCAACTTGTAACCATTTACTGCCGCTTCCTGACACCGAGATAGGATTTTAACCAGTTAAAAAGTGGCCCAGAAAAGCTATAATTTTGTAATTTATTTAGGAGCACCGAGTGCGGAATTATGTCAAAGGTTTTACTGAATTCGGTGTAGATGACGTCAATCTGCTGTTCTTATCTATAGCCTCCATCATTTTGTCATCATCTTCACCAAATTGGTACATGTAGATTTATTCTTTTCAAAACCGTGCTGATGAATGGTTAAGAAAATACTGAGGTAGTTTTGTATTAAGGAACAGACCAAAGACTCAAACAATTCAGGAAAAACCAAACTAATTGCTCAGTAATTTAAATATTATCATTATCAGCATTTACATACTATTATTATCAGGAAAAACTTGGGCACGGGATTGCGAAGAATGGCATAAAAGGGAGGAGGCTTATGGGCATAAGGCATGCAGTGGGTTATAGAAAGCAGATGATGATAACGCCTACTTTGCTAAAACCTCTCCCAAATTATTCTCTGTGTACATCCATCTATCACCAACGATTTTAGGCTCTAATGTTGTTGTTCGAGGCTTTATTGCCACAAATCCAGCACCATTTCCGACTTCGGACTCCTACTGAGAATCTTTGGATAGAAAAAGCCGACTTTAGTTAGAATCAAAGGGTCGGTCAACCTTTGATTCTAACTCAAGTGATCCATCTGCGTCATTCATATATAAAATATACTTTGAAGCACATACATGGGACATCGAGTCTGCTGCTTTTCTGTCATACAGTTTTCTATAACTAGTACAGATACCGCCGTACCACAAAGTTGTTGCTTACGTTCCGTTCCCTATATTTTATAACTATAATAACTGTTAACTTTTAACTCACACAATAACATTACTCTTAACATCTGTACACGCTTGTAGTGAATTAATTCATAAAATATGAATTAATTCACTACAAATACTTTGAACTTAATAATATGTAATCTAACGTATGTAACATTATGTCAAACTTAGTTATTTTAATGTTTTTGTATAATATTTAAATTTTTCCCTCTCGTAGGGTTATTGATATCTTATTAATGTTATTTTGTAACTCAGGGTCTCACAAAACAGACCCGCCTAGTTTGGGACCATAAGCTAACTAGCTCATGTTTTCAATTTTTATGATAATAAGTATATTTGATTTAATTTGTTTTGAACTCGTATGCTGGGTTGTTAGGGTTCTACGTGGTTATCACGACCTTTCTAGTAGTATAACTTTGCAGTGGCAATTGCTGCAATTGCATAAGCCTCTTCCCGCTCTAGCTTGGTACAAATTCGTTCCAAATATCATCTAAACTGGATACGTATAGCTCAAAAGCCGTCGTTACGATTTTGGGGCGAGGGGGGGCGGTTCTTTGTCGTACAGTGAACGTCATTCGCCGATGAATGCATGGATGAGCATAATATCAATCAACGGATATATTGGCCCAGTGGTTAAGAGCTTAGGCCACTGGTCTTGCAAATTGATTCTATTGAGCTTGGCCTGTTCCCTGTGCAGAAATTCCATTCAGACAGATTTAGAGAAGAAATATTCACCAATCAAAACTATACCTTACCCCAATTTCATTACAGACTATAACACTCACCAGAAGATGTAGAACAACATTGTAAAACGGCGAATTTCTAGCTGAGTTTTCAGAAAACTGGCACTTTAATTCATTCGCTTAGCCTTTTAAACTTGCTCAAGACGTAGACTCTTTGAGAGTGTCACAGTGCAGGGCAAGAAGCTCCTGACGACAAGCGCTAATTTCCCTTGAACAATGTCCACAGATAAGTAACGCTTTTGACGTAGACGTAAAGTGCTCACGACTTAATTTTAATAGACACCCGTTTTTAAATTAAAGCGAGAGAGACATAAATATAACAGGTTTTTGTACATAGCAACAATAGCAACTTGCTACTAACTTGAAGCTAAGAATTGAACCATTTTTGGCAGAATTATATTATAGCACAATATATCAAGTAGTTTTGATAATGATAACAATTAATTAAATTAAGTACTGTGTGTGTGAATGAACTACGCTTTTGGCCGCGGGGCCTTTACGGCTGCACCGGACAAGTAGATTAAGTACTCTAAACAGTTAGGCCGGGTGTCTTAGGGAAAATCGAAATTACTTGATTTTTTACCATTACCACTGTAAATAAGTAAATTACTGTGTTTAAAAGGCGGATTGATGTAACATATTTATAAATTTACACCTTAAATATAAATAAAGGAAAACAGGTATAAAGTGGTGTTTCGTTAATCTAAAATTATACTAGTGATACTGTATTTTAGTATTCTCGACTATTGTAGCGTATAAATTGTACCGCCAATTAAAGAAAACACTCGGTGAAGGACAGCTCATCGTGATTTATTTAATTGAGTTTAGGTACTTCCCGAGTGAGCCCGGTTTGTTGACGGCAACGGAATTTGTAAGAGAAGCGAATCGGGTGGATTTTATTGGAATTAGTATGTTTGTATAACTGAATTACAAAATGAAGACATTACTTAACAACAATAATAAATCAGCCTGGGACCATCCCACTGCTCTACAAAGGCCTTCTATTACAAATCGGGGTGAGAGACATTAGATATTCCACCACACGGAGCCCGTGCCAGATTGGTTGAGGCAGAATTATGGCCACTTGCTGTTGAAACTTATCAAGCCGCCTATAAGGCTTCCAACCTGGCTTAACGAATACCATATTTTGTGGTAACCAGGACGAACGGGTAACGGTTTATTGTGTTCAACCACATTTTGTCGACAATATTAAGTCCCAATATAATGGGGCATACAGGGATTATACCCGGCATTATCCAGATTCCTACTAAGTTTCTTTTACAGTAGATACCCAATAGCCATTTTCTCAGATTTGAACTTAGGATTTCATGAGCGCCAGGCACGCCGCACTTTTTTTAGGAGGGAAATAATTAACTTTTGCGAGCCTCGGGGGAAGCTCACGGGGTATTCCCCTGTCAAACCTACCCACTAAAACTCCACAGTGGCAGGCATCGAAGCTTTGGAGAGAATCTAAAGTCTCCGCTGGAAACGCACCGGTGCCCCCCTGGGTCGTGATCCGAAGAGCCCGCCCTCGAACTTCATCAGACTGAAACCCAACGGTGGCTGGCATCGACACTTTGGAGGGGCCCCGGGATCTCAGTTAGGAACGTACTGATGCCCCTCTGTATCGTGCTGAAGAGCCCACCGTCGAAGAGACGGTGGAAACTTGGATTCGCAACTAAACCACCAAGGCAGCAACAAAGCATCGCTTCATATCCCATTACACCGCTAAGGTTAGCATTTAACCGTAGTTTCGGTATTCGCAGGCCGTACCATCATTTTTACAGCGTCGTCAAACAGTATATTGCCGCAATAAATATAAAAGCCAAGCCAAAACTTAACTTCGTACATTCCAACGTAAAAGTTTACGTGTACGCGTTAGCGAAGGCGCTGAGGGAACAGCTTTTATGTTTTGTTTCTGTTTGCATCACAACAAAACCGTCTTCTTCGCGGGGATAGCCTTTTAAAGAATACAGTGCAGTGTTACCGTATGTTTTCGAAGTCATTTCACGATTTTTATAAAGGCCCACTCACCCAGGTGATTAAAATGAAATAAACCACTGGCTCGGAGAGTGGAAAAAAATATGATTTAAGGACATTAAAATAAGTTTATTTTTACATTTCACATCCTTGATGATGCTTGAAAGCTGTGTCTCAGTTTGAAACTTTCAAAGTAGCCAACCGGCTCTGTTCAAAAGATTTTTTACGCACGAGTAGCCGACCTCCGTTCTGAGTGAAAACATTCTTTGGATGTTCTTAGAACGGGCTCACAGAAAATGATATAAAAAAAAAATACATGTGGTTATCCTATGTTCAAAAAAAAATGCCATAGCGTCCATTCATCCTCCGAACACACACTTACAGTCATACAAGGGTTTTTGGGCCGCGGGAAAAATCGCAACTAACGCTCTCATCAAGTGAAATGTCACATCATGGTAGTCTCAAAAGTTGCCGTTTACTATGAAATTCACCCAAGTTCTTTTTTTAATTGGTAACCGTGCGGACTTACCTCTTGAAATATTTCCCTGGAAGTAGGAAAATTTTGCTAAATGATAATCTTAATTTCACACCAACGCCCTGTCAATGTCATCCACGGGAAAAATATCTTTGTGGCACTATACGAGTACTTTCTGGATCGTCGGTGAACACTGACCAATAGCACCAAGAGGCTTTATCGGAATACCTTTGCGACTCTACTTTTTTACCTATGCATCTATATGATACAGAAAGATGAATAAACTGACGGAAAGAACACCTTTTTATACAAATTGTTAACGTTTACAGCCCAGTGTTTACGTATCTTGGAATTCAAATGAGAATATGAACGTCAATGGCGTCGACCTATATGCTTACAAGTTAACTTATTTTCCAAATATTTTTTACTACATTATTTATTTAAAAAAATGATTGTAAATAAAATTTAAAAATATAATATGATGTGTCAAAGTTTAAAAATAAGGAAAATAAATTAAATGCTAAAATATGGCGGAAAGTAGTGCGACAAGGATGTGTAGTGGCCCGTGGATAACATTAACCCCTGGCAATGTTGCGGGCGTTGGTGTAAAATGAGGGTTACTAGTTTTTTTTCTACTTCCAAGGAGATATTACAACATGTGGGTCCGCATGATTAATTATTAAATAAATAACTTGGGTAAATTTCATAGCAATCGGCAACTCTGCGACTGTCATGAAGTGACATTTCACTTAATGACAGCGTTAGTTCCGATTTTGGCCGCGGGCCAAAAGATCCTTGTACGACTGTATAATATAATCTCTCAAAGTTTTAAAAACAAATTAAATGTCACAATATGGCGGATAGTTGTTTCTATTCTAATTCGGAACAATTTTGTAACGCCGCAGTATACCAACCCAACCGCATGACGTAGTCACTTCCACGATTTTGACAGCCGGCCGCGTTGCCGGGCTTACTAAACTGCCTCATGGCTACCCCTTAAAAGTTAATTGGACAGTTTGTGGGGACACGGGGGCACTGCTCGCTACCCCTTTCGTGTCGGCTGTACGAAGTGCCAGTTAAATTTTCACATTATATTATGCCCATTTAAACATTAATGTATTCATTCTGCTTCCTATTAATATTATATGTACGAAAGTTTGTGGCTGCGTGCCGCTCTTTCACGCAAAAACTACTGAATGGATTTTGATGACACCTTACAGTAATATAGCTTATACATCAGAATAGGCGATAATTAATAAAGATAGATGTAACAAAATAACAGCGTGTCAATCGCGGGTAATACCTAGTACTGAAAATAATAAGGGCTAGGTTGCTAAAGTGATTTTTTTCGGTGCAAAGGGTAAATAGGATGCCCAAAAACAAATTTATAAGCATATTAAGGACAATTAGTCAAGATATGGCCATGTCTGGGATGAAACCTTATTCTCAAAAATATTATCGGGTACTGTTTTTGTAAAGAGATCCTATAATCTCGTAATCGCGCTGAACGCCGTTTGTTCGAGATTTGTTCTAAAGACAAATTGACATTTACAGTGTTGTCAAGTTTTAACACTTAAATAGTCATGGACAAAAATTTTTTTTGGTGATAATAGGAATAAAATAAAAAGTTATCTTATACACCTAAAACTTCTTTTTAAATAATTTTGTAATTTTTAAACAGATGTAAAAAGGTATCGGTAATATTTGATTCACAATTTGTATTACTTAAAAAAAATCATACGTAAATAACACACTACACTAGGTATGTTTTTATACTCTAAAAATGTGTCCTCTTTTACCCGACTTTCCTAAAAGAAGATCAACAACCAACATATGTTTGATCTTCTTTGAATGATTATGTGTTTTAATTTTTACAGCAAATATTTCTTGTAATTTTTATTTGTTCTTTATATGCGGTACTAAGAGATTTCTTGTAATTTTATATATAATATTAATATAATTCTATATACAATACAATAGTTTTGTTATTTCAAATAGTTTGAAAAAAGGAATCAAACAAAAAACTATTGCTCAAATTTTTTTTTCTCCCCCCCCCCCCCGACCCCTGCCGCCACCGCCGGTCGCGACATGTTCTCATCGATCCCCCGATGCTTTGTCATCCATGCTTTTCGCTCAGAATACGGATGACGACGACGTAGACGTAGATCCCCTCCCATAGCCGGCGGTTGACCGGTGCAGTTAGTACTACACCCCGTCCCCCCACAGCGACTGTCCCAACCGAGGCCGCCTCTTCAAGGCGCCCTCGAGTATGTCGCCCCTTGCCCTTCTGGCTCGAGCGTAGTGGTTGCACGCTCGCCCTTAAGTGCGGTGAAGCTGTAAAGGCCTCGCGGCCAACAGCGTACATCACTCACACACACACGCATATATTTTTTTCATTTTGATATTTTAGATACTGACTTTTTAATAATTTGATTTCTTAACATTGTTTTATAGTGTACGTATGTTGTGCATTTTATTGTGCATAATGAATTGAAATAGCTGGAGCTCAAATATTGCTTACCGGTTGGTCAAGTACCAACCGGTAAGCAATATACAAAATATTATTATCCTCGTTATTAGGCCAATTTTCGCAAATATTACAAATATAAAGAGAATTGGCTCCATTTTCCTGTGAATAGGAAAAATATTTAACAAGATTAAAGCAATCGGGTTCCTATCTCGCTCGAGGAAAATTGTGTCATAATATAGGTATGCTTTTGAGCATAGCAAACTCGTAAGGACCTGTACTAGATTCGAATCACCTGAAGATTTTTCGCCTCCAAAAGTAAAAAAGAACGTCCACATAGGTACACATCCTTTGCAACGTATTTTAAGAATCAGGATGTCATTTAACTGTTGTTTTATATAAAAACTCTGTTTAATTGATCCTACTTTTATAATACATGCGAAAGTTTGAATGTTTGTTTTTTAATTACGTTCAAACGGCTAAACGGATTTGAAGAATTTTGTCGAAGGTACGTAATGTCCGACCGAAGGTCGATTTTTGGCCGAAGCCGAGGCCGAACGTTTAATAACCCTAAGAAATTTGGTTCATGATAGGCTAAATTTTTAAAAAGTTATGTTGACTTTAATAATTGAACGAGATGATTAAAATAACCTGAAACTGGCTAAAAATAATAACACTGAAATAATATTATTTATTTACTATTACAAAATGTACAATTAGTTTTATTTACTTAAAGCATTAAATCGTCATCGTTCAAATACGGTGCTTCCCTGAAACTTTCGGATTCGGCCGAAACTTTGGCCCATTTTGGACAAAGTTGAAAGATTGGCAGAAGGTGGTATTTTTGGCCGAAGGTGGCAAAGAGCCACGGCCAAAGAGGAAGCTGAAGCTTTGGTCGGACACTCAAGATAGGTAACAAAAAATAGCGCGGTTGGAGGTCCATGTGAAAACATGCCTTAAATATACATGGGTACAGTGTATTCCATTAATTGAGAATTACGTCCACATGTTATCAAAATATACATTAATAACTTTAAGTACGATAAAGAGCTTCTCCGTGGCCTTACATGACGCGGTTTCGATCCACAGAAATATATGCATGAATGTATTCATTGAATTAATTCATTTGGTATAACGAAGACTTAAAATCAGTGCGGAACCCACTAGGGCGCGGCGAACAAGGAATAATCTAACTTAATTAATTTCCACAACGATAACACTGAATGAATGAGATACGACTGAGCCGATTCGGGGAGTAACATAGGGTTACCAATGCTCTATTTTAAGTAGGTGTACTTACGTGCGCTGGATACTTTTTTCCACAACTGACTTTTTTGACACAGAATTCACATATCGACACGCATCCATACTATCCAAACTATAGTATTTTTCACATAAGATGGGTGGTGACAGTTTTAAGTGCCAAACGAAATTAATATTTAATTCAATGACGTTTAAGGCATAAAACCATAAGTATAGAAACAGGTCACGCCTGTGATTGCCATTGAATAAAGTATAATTTTCTTTGAAACTTACTACTGTCACAGTACTCATCCTTCATGAAAAATACTATAATATTGTAAATTCGATAGTAACTCTGTCTGTATACAAGGTGTAACATAATAAACGCAAGACCTCAGACACCCCGATTAGAGAATTGCTTCATAAAGTCAAAACAAAAACCAAATTTTCAAATGTAAAGGTTTTTACCCTTTTTTAAAGCAGTTTTATACCCCAATTAACAATGAAATTGGTATGTGTATGTGTGCGTTTTGAGAAAAACGTTTTAAGAATGCGTTTAGAATCTTCTTCTTGCTATGAATCAAGAATAAATTTAATTTTTATAGCGCACTGAAACAGTAAAAGCATTTTTTGCTAATTTTAAAATAATGTAAAATACATTAAAAATTGTTGGAATCGATTCAGTTACCGATTTAGAACAAACAACTTTCAGGTCTTGCGTTTATTATGTTACAGCTTGTATATGTTTGTCTGTTACCTTTTCATGCCTAAACCGCTAAATAGAATTCAATGAAATTTATCGAAAAGATAGACTGCATCCTGAGAAAAGATATAGGTTACCTTTTGTTACAAACATCTACTGAGATCCTTTTGAAAGCTCCATTGATGGATCCTAGTGCACTTTGACGTGCCTCCCCTTGAATTCATCATGTGTCTGCTTTAAAAACATTAATACGTTTTTATGACAAATAAATCATCATCCTCATGATCAGCCGAAATACTACTACTGCAAGGAAAAGGCCTACCCCACAAATCATTGATTTCTTACTACTCTTTATTAGCCCTTTCCTAAATCAAACATAATTTTATGTATAACTAGTGTCTGCATGCGACTCCATCCGCGTTGACAGAAACCTTACAATTTTCGAGATAAAAAGTATTCTATGTGGTAATCCAGATGATAAACTATCCGTGTGCCAAATTTTATCCGGATCTGTGCACCCGCTTTTGCGTGATTGAGTAACAAACATCCAAACATGGAAACATACAAACTTTCACATTTATAATTCTAGTAAGACTTGACAACCCTAAAGCAACAACGCAGCGGGATTAAAACGGTGGGTTTTATACGTTCGTCGCGGAACCCTGATTTTACTGTCGCCTTTATGCGTCCTCATTATTCCCGTCCTCTTTACTGAATGTGCTTAAACGGGACCCGCTTTGTTTTAAGTTTAATGTGTTTTTGTTACACTTGTTACTTATACAACAACACTTATACAAGCTGTAACATAATTAACGCAAGACCTGAAAGTAGTTTGTGCTAAATCCGCAACTGAATCGATTCCAACTATTTTTAAGGTATGTTACATTTTTCTTAATTGACAAAAATTGCTTTTACGCGTTCAATTCGCTGTATTAAACAAAATTTAATAATTATTCAGAGCAATACAGAAATTTTAAATGCATTTCTGATACATACACCTCAATACGCACAAAAAAAGTACAGCTTTCGTGGTTAATTTGGGTACCAAAGAGCTTAAAAAATGGTAGGAAATTCCTTAAAATTGGAAGTTTGATTTTCTTCTTGAATTCGTAAGGCGTTTTGGGGTGCCTGAGGTTTGCGTTGTACATGTTACACCTTGTATAAGACAGGACAAAAATAAATAAATATGTATCAATCATTAAAATTCTGTAATGATAATTTAAAAGTTTTAGAATTTTATAACTATTATACATAGCGGACCCGGTCGACAACAGCGCCAACTACCGGGTCCAACTATAGCCGAGAACCATACAGGCGACCCTATAAGTACAAAATCGGTCAAACCTTTTAGGAGAAAAATTACAAACGCACACCGGAATGATTTTAAATATAAAGATTTTAAAGTTTAATTTCGATGTCACGTCGAATGAGTTGCTTATTTCTACATATTTCAGGCGTTTTCAGATACCCTTCATTGATTTATTTTAAAACCAGTGCACAGGGTGTGCCGTGATATCTTTAGTATAATTATTTTATGTGAGAAAGAGACATGAATATGCACAGTCTGTAGTTCCGTCACCTTCTCACGAAAAAGATTATAAGAATAATGGTAAAGGTGTGGTAACACCTTAACTCATCTTAGGTTACTGCAATGCTATTCTGTCAAAAATTCTGACCTTACTCTGACAGAGTTTACGATCAGATTAAAATTCAGCACTAATTCAGTAGCAATTTCTTTAGGTACTTCATATTCGCGAATATTGTACAAAATGAATAAACTTCGGTCATACATTTCGAATTCATTGATTCTTACTAAAAACTAAAAACAAGAACAATGAACGTGTTATTACGGGAACAAAGCTCGTCGAAAAGAACGTATCGGCGAAGTTTTGTTTCTCAAGGCTCATATGAACACATCCCAGTTCTAGGTCAGAAGGGTGATGGCAGGGGGATGGGTGGGATCACAAAAAATAATTCTCGCTTTTCTATACACATCGCTACTATTTTAAGCTATGTTTTTATGAAAATAATAAATGAAAAACACCGTCACGGCGGCGAGTCAAGCGAGGAGGCAAAGGTGTACTATGTACACTCACTTATCGCCTTCTTCTCCTTTCGTCGTACTTCTCAGTGCTGAGGGTCGTGATCTTTATGAAGAAAATTAGGCTTGATAATGTCTCCTTTTGGTCCTATCCTCTACGACATGAATTACGTTGTTGACACTGAAATCGACCATCGAGAATTTGATCGGACCAACGCATGGGACTCTAATCTCCAACCCAAGTCTCTTGCACTTTACTAGTGATCAAAATTAATTTTAAGCGCTATCTTGTTTTACAGGCAATGGGGTCAAATAATTCCAGGATGTTGCACAGGCATATTGTAGAGACGCCGACGATACCAGGACTCAATTAATTCATCTAAGGTATTACCTAAAGTCTGTTTTTTTCTTAGGTTGCCAATTTTATAAATAAATATGGCGTGGAAACTAAAAACAATATTATTGGTATGCTTGGGAGACCAATGAATGAGCTAAATGAATGAATTTTGTTCAATGAATGATTTCCCAACCGTATCAAGTTTATTTTTTTTTATTTGCCACGTCATATTCGTTTATAAGCTCGGCCAGATAATAAAAAACAGGCTATACACTCATGCACATACAAGAATATATGATGACGAATATTCCAGCAACATCACACATTCTTCATCACCATAGACCGAGTCTTAACTGAAGGACAAGTCAAGAGTCTCCGTAACCGGCGAGCGTGTATGACACGAACTATAAGAGTGGAGGAAGCCAGAGAGGTAAGTAAGGAAATAACCTGTTGGAACTCTATACTCACTGCCTACCCCACAAGGGATCTGGCGTGATGATAAAGATAGATAGATAGATCACACGTACAAAATAACAAGTAATGACAATTAAAATAAATTGACGAAATCGCTCTTCATGTTCCCGCCAAACCAACCAAAATAGATACTGACATAACGATATAGGCCGTGGGAAGATAGAGGTTTTTCACATCTGTGTCAACTTTACCCTGGAACACAAGAAACAACTCACTGCTCGGGTAACAGAGATTGGGCAAAATAATACAGCGGAATTCAATCCGCAAAATGTAGATCCAACTTCATGAATAATCCACGAAACGGCTAAAATGCATTTTGGCACTTTTAAAATCAGCAGTTATGTTCTTTTATTATAATGGCAATTGGTTATGGAGTTGATCCATTATGGCAGTGTCGCCTATAAACAGTTGTATTCTATCTATATAATCACGCCAGATCCCTCGCGGGTTCGGTAAAGAATACGGAGTTCCAGCAGGTTCTTTCCTTACAGATTGCTCACGTTTCTTCCACTTTTATAAGTTCGTCTCATACATGTTCGCCAATTACGGAGATTCTTGACTTGGCGTTCAGAATTAAGTTGTATTCAAAACTTAATTTAACACTAAATCACTTGCCCACACTTTGTTAACATTGTCTTAACTTTTGCACAGACTCGAAGAAAAAATAGTTCGTTCTCGTAGAATAACATTATATTTTTTTTGTTTTATTCTTTCAAAAAACGTATCCCCACACTTGGATTTATTCCTGTGTCGTATGTGAGTTTTTATGTTGGTAAATGCACCCAGCATTTACCAACATAAAAACTCACATACACAAATACCCAGGCTGGAACAAATAATTGTGGATCACACAAATATTAGTCACAGTGACTATTAGACACAGTGGGTGGAGCGGCTTAGCTCTTAACCACTGCGCTAAAGCGTCCGTCGACATTTAGTATTAAAAACATCAAAAGTTTTCGGAATGGATACAAACTTGACAACATCACTCTTCTAGCGTCCCCTCTTCTCGGCAAAATCCAAATACAGGGGTATTTAGTATGTAATTAAAAAAAATGATGGCTTCAATTATTTCCCACGTTATTATTTTTACTATACGATTACTCTATTTTACTCATTTGCCTACCTAATCTGTCAGATAGACGAAGCGCAATGTTCAAGTGACATTCTACAATAAAAAGAAATGAAGGATATGAGTGAATGATGGTCGGTTTCTGATTTGGGCAATTCCAGTTAAAGATAAGTGGCGCATAAGTATGGTTCAAGTGGCGTAGGACCCCTAAATTTTTTGATCTACACGTAGATTTTTAACAATCTTATATGGAAAATCTATCAATACACTACCATAGGTATGCAATACTACTGACCATAGGTAAGTAGTAAGCAAATCTATCTCATTATTAGCTAAATATAAAGAATTTTGATTGGTAAAATATACGAACCGTCGTATTAAATATTAAAATGACTGTATTATCGAATTTCAAACAATCCATCTGACTGTTTAATTTAAACCAATTATTGTTGTCAGTATCTGTGGTTGTCTGTAAAATGATATTATCTGTGGTATACTTTTAATGGCAGCCGGCATCAGCATGGCGGGAACGTGCGATAATCGCGACGCAGGAGGATTTCTGTTAATTAAACAATTGAACATTATTTGCGTTGTTGTGCTGCAAACAATGTAAATATTCAAGTTTATCCACGGCTTTTGAAAATTGCAGAGGATTGAGACAGGAATAAAATTTGCACGAAATGCTATTTGAAAAATCTCTGCGGTTTAGGAATTGGTACTCAAAATCAAAAGTTTTTTTATATGTGTTTTTAAAAAGAATTAAATATAAAGACAGAAAAGTTTTAGTTATTACCTACTTAAGATTTTACCATTCTTTCGGAACGTTATTCCTATGGAAAACACTATACCTACTACTTTATCATGCATGGTTACCTGTGGGGTTTCTTGCACTTCTTAAAACTTTCCTCCTTTAAAATTTGGAGTTTTACCTACTAATAATTATAATATTTGCTTCAAGTTATGTCATTCAAAGCAGTACTTAGAGTCATGCTAAAATGTCATATAATAACACTAATTTATTTCAGACGATTCGTCCATAATTTTCGACTAGAAAAGGTACTTAAATAACTATTATATAAAAATCAAACAAACACCGTCACGCCTATATTTACCAAGCGGGGGTGGTAGCGACGTACTGTGTACACTTACTTTTCGCCGAGGAAGTTAGGTCACATGTAATAGGAGGCGAGCCTATTGTCATATGCACACTGCCAGACTCCGGACAGAATCTACGCAGTTTCTCGGCTGTTTTCAATAGGGAGTATCCTCTGAAACCTTCCAATAAGCTGCGTAGAGCGCGCCGCGTGCGTCTGTGCAAGTGATTCTTATTCGCACCGCAAGTACTGTCAGCAATATAAGTCGAGCCTTCTCAGTTTTTCAAATAGCTTGCACACTTTTACTTTACATTAAAATTGTTGATCGAAATATATTTGAATATGTTGCTAATAATTTGGTTTTGACAATGTTTACCTTCGTTTGAAAAAAGCTGAGATTGTTATGCTACTATGATATTTTCAAATGTTTACATACGTTAAATGTGTTGCTATCCTGCCGAATCTTCTTTAACCCATTCCGCTTGAGCTAAATGTATATACCACAATAAAAAAAAACACCGTCACGCCTATATTCCCCAAGCGGGGGTGGCAGAGGTGTACTGAGTACACCCACGTTTCGCCGATGATGTTAGGTCCCACTCAGGAATAGGGGGCGAGCCTATTGCCATATACCGGGCACAATTCCAGACTCCGGACTCATACTGGGAAGTTTTCGTTAGAAAAACTACACTTGTCCGACCTAGGATTTGAACCCAGGACCTCGTGATCACAAAGCTATGCGCTTTGCCACTAGACCGACGAGGCAGTCAATCCTACAATCTTTTAATAAATAAACAAATATCAAATCTGTTAACAGTTTGTTAAATAAAAGAACTTAAAACTAATATATTAAAAGAGTTTAACGTTCCGCGGTGGGAAAGCGCGCGTGCCGTGTAATACGGAGGTGTTTTAGTTTCCGGAATGTGAACCCGTGTAATTTTGTTCGTAGCCATAACGAGGGTTGATTTTATGTGTTGTTCTTGTTTTAAGTTATAACCGAGACCGTTAAAATGCTTGTACCGTCAAAACATGATAACAAACGAGAAAAATGATTGTGTGAGTTATCAAATTCTGTTCCTAACGTGTTGTTACGACTTATATACACCCTAATTGTTCAATGCTATTGTTTAATGTACCTAAGCCTTTCTATCAATGTACTTGGGGGGTTCTGGTCAGATCTAGAACTTACATACATAAAAGGAACACTCAGCGCCGGACGGACACGGTCTTTCTTCGGAAGCGACAGCGATGAGATCGAGAACAAGCGATTTAAGTGGAATACACCAGCAACCTTCGCAACGATATACGGATACTACGAGTACCTCAGCGACTTGGAAACAGTATTTGGGTACTAGCAAGAGTAGTACTAGTGTGTTTTAAGTACTTGTGTGTACTTGCATTCGACGTACTGTTTTGTGCGTACAGCGCCTTATAAACTACTTCGCACGTTATTCGGCATTTAATAACCCCGCTACGAAATAGTATATTCTATGACAAAGGAAGATTATAGTGAACCTTAGATGCTTCGATGGCTTAACGGCGCATAGTGCGAATGGCCATGAAGTCCTCAGTTCGAAACATAGGTCGGACAAAATGTGGCTGCTTTATCGAAAGATTCTCAGTAGCCATTCGAAATCGTGTCCGGTATAATAGCGATAGTCTTGCTCCCTCTTACATTAGGACATAACAATAACGGTGGTAGGTGTAGTATATACACAACACCTCTATTACTACCACTTAAAGAGTTTATGCGTGACGGCATTTATAATCTCCAAACTGTTTCAAATACAGTTTACTCGCATTTCCATTAACGTAGGTATTTTTTTCTCTTTAATCAAACAATGCAGTATTCAGTTCATAATATGAATCTCATTCTATTTTATAAAGCAGAAACAATTTCCAATCCAAAAAAGAAACCGTTACGCAATCAAATCCGAACAAACATCTACTGCAACGAACCGTCTCAAAACATGGAGGAGCACGCCAAAAAATCAATCGAATACGCAGTACGCATCCCCGAATCTTGCATGAGCGTCAACAAGTACCAAGACGCGCGGGGGGAGGGGCAGGGAGGGGGTGTTACGCCCCCGAGGGGTGAGATTCAACTGGTGCAATGCGGTGAACCCCCTGCGCTGCGGGGTTTGTTTCGTTCCAAGCCACTGTCGCCGCTCTGCCATACATGCACAATTATAAAAAAAAAGTAAGAACTTTTCAAAAAATAAACCCTTATCCAGACAATAGTGCAAAGTAAAACGTCATCTAATCAAAATTAAATATGTATACAAAATGTTGTGTCCATTTTGTTGACCATTGAGAAGTTCCTTAATCTGGACCCAATTCAGGGTATAGAATCAGGTCATACTTACTATAAAAGTTCAGTAAAATGTCAAATTTTAACACTGTAAGATAAGAAGAAGTGGTTCTAATTTAGCTTGCGATATTTGACCTAAACATGTTAATTATAAGCTTATAAAAATAGACACAGACTCACATTATCTTTGTAAAAAATACTTTCCGGTAAATTGCAATACTTTATAAGCACAGTTTCATATTTTGGAAGACTTTCGCAGTTGAATATACTGCAAAGTACCAAAGGACATCTGCGCCCATACATGATTTTCCCCAGAACCAACAGCAATGAAAAAATACTTGTAATATTTCGAACCACCCATAAATTCTCTTAAGGCATTTATTATTAAACGGACAACCGCAATCCCAATATTGCACAAAAAGTATTAGGTAGATTAGATTTTGAGGTTAAAATTCAAAAGCCATTAATACGTATGAGGTTATATTGTGTGTGTTGACTTTCAGTAAATATGTCGGCAACTTCGATATAAGTACTGACAATAAAATAAAGAAATAAATTAAAATGTTTTATTCAGTAACCAAGTAAAAATTACAGTAACAGTGGTTGAAATCCCCTTTTAAGTAAATTATACTTGTGCTAGGGGATACCGCTCTCCATTAATAGTGAGTTTAGTTACATGAACAAAATATATTCTAACATGCGATAGTATTTTAAGTAGTAACACTTTAGTTATTTATTTATGGATAGTAGCTATATATATTTTTCCTTATAAGTAGGTAGGTAGGTACGAACATTAAATTAAAATTAAAAGTGAGTTAATGGGTGGTGTCCCTGCGCGCGCGCGTGCTTGTGTGTGTGTGTGTGTATGTACTTGTTGCGTTTTTTTAACATTTATACAACATTATATCCTCAGTCTCCACATATGTTTTCGTTTTTAACCAATTAACTATAAGATTTTTAATCTCACGATATGTTTTAGGATAGGATAGATATACTTTGAAATATTCGTTTTAAATTGCAAATTGTCCGTTAGATAAGGGTATTTGCCATTATTTTAATAAAATAGATAAATATTGATGGCATGGGTCAAATGTTTGTTGGTTCTGGGGCAATTTTCGACAATGTCCTTTAGCCACTGTATCACCTACATTAGTCCACGCAGCAGAAGCATTGTGTGATAATTTATTCACATGTATAGCGACAAATTCACGCGGCTATAACACTTCACATTTTTTATATACAAATAGACTGATAAATTGTACCCTACCCCGCAAAGGATCTGGCGTGATGGTATAGATAGATGGAGGGACAGATAAATCGTTATACGCACACGCACGCGCACGCACACATAGTGCGTAACGGCGCCATTTTTGTTAGCAAGCCTGAAGTCCAAGGTTATGACCAAACGCGGAGCGTTACGATAACCTCTTGAAATGATCTTGTACCCACACTTGGATTTATTTCTGTGTCGTGGGTGCGTTAATAAACTTTAAAATTCACACCAAGATTTGTCTCGTGCAGGAATTGAACCCGCGACTATTACACACAGTGGGCGGCTTAACCTCTTAACCACTGCGCTAAATCGTCCGTCTAATTCTGTATTCTACTATAGTAAAACGATAATTGTACAAATATTTCGTAACGTACCACGCGTCATGTTAAATTGATCATAGTGAATAAAGACACTGAGGAGTTAATACAAAAAGATTACCGTTAGTGGGATATTAGCGAGTAAGTGTGCTGTCACGTTCATGTTTATTTAGTAATTTCGTAGTGTGACAAGGATGGCATATCAACTCGCGAGCGTCGCGCTAACGTCAAACTTTTCGTTCTAAGCCCTCAGATTTTGTTTCGTTTTGTTTCCCTCTCTTCTTTGATAACGCTTTGTCCAAATACTCATTTTATAAGCCCGTGGCTCGTTCCATGATTAGCTTCTGACTAAGGAAGAAGTATTTTCAAATGTGTACAGAGTTTCAGGGCCATACTCAAATGGTTTAATGAGCTTGACGAAAGGGAATTGCATTTAAAATTTTATTATATTATTAGAAAAAAAAATAAACTCTGTCACGCATTTGTACGAAACGCACATTTTTTTACATTAGTATGCATTTTTTTAGTTATGGCACCCAGCCACAAATATGTTTGCAACAACGATAGGTCGCTCTGCCGATGCTTTTACCATAATAAAAGCTGTTTTATTTATGTTTGGGTTTGCTTCAAACAGCATTATATATGAGACATATGTTATGTGTTATGTTCCGTGATCACATAGTGAATGTGTGCAAAAAATCCTACCAGAGTCTAGGGTTTGTACTCCGACGGTCAGAAAGCTATACAAGCATTGTAGCTATAAGAACACTATACAATGCGCTCATAAGAAGTCAGTTGGAATGCAATGCAGTGGTATGGGCTCCACATGAAGCAAAATATAAGTTAATGCTTGAGCGCATACAAAACAAATTCACTAGATTTCTTTACATGAGACTGTATGGAGTGTATCCTTTTTATCCGTTGATTTACCCAACCTTGTTTGCTATAGGCATAGTTGGGTACAACAATTTGGAAAGTAGAAGGGAATTCGCGCTTGTGTCCTATATTTTCAAGCTACTACGCGGAAAATGTTCAAATCCGAGGGTTTTGCAAACAATTGGTCTGTGCGTGCCGGACGAGTATGTGGCGGCGGCGGCGGCCGCAGCTGCTGGCGGTGCCGCACGGCAGAACCAACTTGCTCAGTAAAGCGCCAATGACGCGCGCTTTACGAACACTGAATCAAGTTGCTGACAAAATAGACATTTTTACATGCTCTCTGAATGAATTCGCAGAAACTTGTTTTTATTTATTATGTTATATGTCATATGGTCACACTAATGCATTAGGAAATTCCTGTAATGTTAGTTGTGTATGTCAATAATAAATAAATATGTTCACCTAAATTTTGTCAACGAAATTAAATCCTAACGTAATAGTAATAATCATCTGCCGAGACAAGTTCGTGGCACAAATATCTACATTTTTAACAATTATTGATCATAATATCAATGCTTTGAATTATTTTAATTTAATCAAATCAACTTCTTTTATATTGAGCAATAACACGCATACCATTACAATTAAAATTGTCACACTTATACATCAAGTCAATTTAAATTAAATAATTATAAAAAGAAATTAAAATAATCTCCTTATATCTAATTAAATTTTACAAAAGTAAATCACTAAATTTTAATTTAATGCATATTGCATTATACACAGGCAAGAAGCGCGTTGCGGATTACATAAGTTCCATTTCCACTCGAAGCAATGATTTTCTTTTTCCATTTAGAAAATGACATATTTAATTTTTGAAGTGAAAGCTTCAAGGCGCGTTGGGCATTTTTTGAGATGGGAAAAAACTATTGAACTTGCGACACTGTTACCGTTACCGACACCTCTGTATATAAGTATGTACATATATTGTGTATGTACGTACATAGATACACATGCACGATGGCATTTATTGAGATGAGAAAAACCATTGAACTCGCGACACAGTTACCGTTACCGACACTAAAAATATTTCCTGACGATTCAAAAAATACACACGTACTTGTTCAAGTTTTCACTTCTGTCGGCACTCCCGGAGTGCCACCGTTTGTTTTTTTCCACAAAGGAACTCTACTTGGTGGACCCATGTCCCTGTTCTAAAGAACAGGGGAGACCTGTGAGACTTTGTAGAATTACATCAACCATAATAAATTATTATGGTTATTATTAATAACGATAAATCAGCCTGTCATATCCCACTGATAGTCCACTTTTTCTCACCAAACGAGGTGATAAAATAATTATTAATGATGTGCTTATTCACTAAAAACATATAGTACGCCGTTTTGTATTGACATTACCTGATGTTATTTTAATTCCCCTCCTATCAGCCTCTACCGCTGTCCGCGGCATGTTCCCACCTATCCTCCCGATGCCTTTACTTCCCTTCTTTCGGATACAGACACCGCACACAGATTCAGACACCGACCTCGCCGGCGTGGTGGAATAATCCCTTGTCCACCGAGTACAGAGCACCACAGCGAGACACCTAGTGTACGCTCTCCCCCATAGCGACTCCCCAAGCCGAGGCCGTTTCGCCTAGAAGCGCCCTTGAGCTAGTTGCCCCCTTGCAAGGGCTTGAAAAATGGAAAACTTGAACCGGAAAGACAGACGGACATGCGAACTTTGCAAGTTAATATAAGCTTTTAAAAAGAAACGCATACTTTAATACGACGAAAGAGAATGAAAGCAGGGTCATTGCGATCGAAAACCGAGATCTACGGAAAAGGTGCGGAGTCAAGCTGGAGCACCGCGTTCGCAAAAGCGTGGCAAAAGCGTGTAGGTATGTAAGAAAGTATTGGTGTAAAGATGAGAAAAGATTTTCTCTTATTAAGTGGTTCGGACATATAGATAGAAGGTCGGATGAAAGAATGAGACAAAACAGGTACAGTGCGAAAGTGGAAAGATGTAGTTACCAGAGACCTATGTAGATTATTTTAACTAATGGGCAAGTCTCCGTAACTTATGAGCGTATATGAGACGAGGTATGAGAGTGGAGGAAGCAAAAGAGCACTACAAGGACGCTGTGGAACGATGTATTCTATGTCTACCCTACAAGGGATCCGGCGTGATGATATAGACTTTACTACAACAAAATACTAATGTGTTCAGATACATATTAACCAGCCAGCTCATGGCTGAAGGTACGTAACCGTCACGCCAACATTCCCTTATTGAAGGGGTGGAAAAGATGTGCTGTATGTATATACAGTGGGTATCCACTTTTCGCCGACAATGTTAAGTCCGATGTAATTGGGGCGAGCAATATCCCGGGCGTAATACCAGACTCCGGACTGACACTGGGAAATTTTCGATAGAAAAACTACATTTGTTCGACCTGGGATTTGAACCCAGGACTTCGTGATCGCAAATCGCGTTATTCGCCACTAGACCAACAAGGCAGTCAGTAGGCAGTGTAGGTACATCCATATTATTATCGATAGATCTCCTGGGAACAGAGTCGGAAATCGCGAACCAAAAACTTAAGTAACATGAGTGCAATATTCCAATAAAGACGTGATAAAAAGATCCCTTATAAGAATTAACTATTTCTATAACAAAGGTCCTTTTGACAATCACAACCAAAAAACGCAACAAGTAACAAAACAGCCACGATAGTTAACCAATAAAAGACACACCGATACCCAATGCAAAAAAAAACAGGATATAAAACGCGATTACAATATTTCATATCAATATATCAATCAATCAGCCTATCGCAGTCCACTGCTGGACATAGGCCTCTCCTAACATGCGCCATTGCACACGGTCCTCCGCCTTCCGCATCCAGTCGGTCCCAGCGGCCTTTTTGAGGTCGTCCGTCCATCTAGCTGGGGGCCGTTCTACTTTACGCATACCAAGTCGTGGTCTCCACTCTAGGACACGTTTGCTCCTTCGGCCGTCGGTCCTTCTGCAGATGTGACCAGCCCATTGCCACTTTAGCTTACTAAGTTTGCGAGCTATGTCGGTAACTTTGGTTCTTTGTCGGATTACCTGGTTACGAATTTTATCCTTTAAAGAGACGCCGAGCTAGCTCGCTCCATAGCCCGCTGTGCGACTTTAAATTTGTGGACTAGTCCCACTGTGAGTGGCCACGTCTCGGCCCCGTAAGTCATAACAGGCTGGACGCACTGGTTGTAGACTTTAGTCTTCAGGCATTGCGGTATAGGCGAAGAGAAAACGTGAATTAATAACTTTCGAATTCAGTAAAGGTATATTTCATATAACTTTACTGAATTCGAAAGTTATTAATTTCCCATAAAACATTTTCACAAATACTGCATTCTACGTAAATAACACATCTAATCTCACAGATATATCTGCAAAGTAAGCGAGACGGTTTGAATATTCCCCCTTCGGCGAGGGAGGGTTAATCCTGCCTAGACTCATTTACTGGAGTGGTGGAGCTCAGAGGCAGGGCTTAGGGCCCGATGCACCGCTAAACACTTATTTTCATTTATTATTTCATCGGGGATTAGAAGGTTTACAAATGTTCGGTTTATATTTTTAAAATGGAATTCCTCTAAGGATTTTGCACTTTAGAGTAGTAGAGGGTGACCTCTCTCACCTCGATTTGTGATAATAAGTCTTTGATCAGGAGGGGCATAGGCTGATTTGTTAAGGAGAATTGTGGATTATTTGATATTTTCTTTACATTACCACTACTACTTCGTTGGCTAAGCGACCCAAAGTTAGTCTTGGCCTCCGAAAAGAGATTTCGCCACTTCAGACGGTTCTGCGCGATTTCCTGCCAGTCTTCGGCTTGGAGCTCACGCAGATTCGCCTCAACCATGTCCTTCCAGTGATACCTGGGACGACCAACCAGTCAGCGGCCGATTGGTCAGCCCAGGCCTTCTTTACACTACGGTCTTTTCCCATTCATTAAATGTGACCAAGCCACCGGAGTCTGTACGCTTTGGTCTCTCCTATCCTCTTTCTTTTCATTAGCAAAATATATTACTTGGGCTAGTTTGAGAGGTTCATTGTTATGGTCACACGCTCCTTAATAAATGAAAATACAATGTTAAAATATTTGTTATATATTTCTACACACTTGTAGATTTAAAAAAGTATATTACTATCAGCCAAAAGACGTCCACTACCGACAGAGGCCTCCCCACAAAGATTGCCACGACGCGACGCTCGGCTTGTGCTATACACATCCGCTTGTGTTGGGGCAGAAAGGTTCTCGTGTGACGACTACAGACGAATATGTACCGATGACGTGGAGGCGGCAGGCCCCCACAACGCGGACCGATGACCTGATGAAGCGGATAAAAAGGTATATTATATTCCAAAGAAAATAATGGAACAAAGGAGCCTTTTCCATCCAATGTTCTCGGCACGTCACAACCTCCTTTTAGTTCAAGAAATGTATAACTTTTAACGCCAAATACATCAAGGTATACAGTAGAGAGTTGGTGCATTCATTAAACTACTACATATTTTCATAGTTCTTCTAATGCAGTTTAAAACGTATCAAGCTACACATAATGCTTCCAACTCTGTATAACTACTATACGCAAGTGGTCAATCAACGAATCAACTTTGATAACACAGAAGCATTCGCCGGGACCAACGGTTTAACGTGCTTTCCGAAGCACGGAAACGCTTGGAAGTAGAAATACCACAAAACCGTCTCAGACTAACCGAGCCGAAACGGTGCTACTCTTTGTGATTGCTACGAACACCGTAGTACCCAAAAACAAAACATAAACAATAAAACCCAAACTCAAATCATTTAATTTGTGTAAACACTGGGGAACACTTACAAAATTGGAAGTCAAGTTTACATCTAACATCAGATCGGGATGTGGCCTCCATTGAGAAGAGCCGGGCAGAAACTCAGCGGGTTTATCCTTTTTGTCCAATTCTCGACTACGAATGAGATAAGACCAATGATAATGTATTTAAGGCCTCGCCTCAAAATATATTGCAACAGAATATTTCTACTAGATTCACTGTAGACCAACTTTCACGGAAGTTGGCAGGCAGCCGCCGCCGCGCAACAAAACAAACCAAAATAAATACACGGGCAATGCTTTATAGAGTTTCAATTTAAGCGGTGTCGAAAATTTCATAAACCTAAATGAAAAATAAATCGATCCTTTTTTGTTTCAAGACAATGTAGAATAAGTATCTCGTTTTTTCATTGTGCGAGCGATCACAAGATATTGGGTTCGAATCCTAGGTCGGACAACTGTGTTTCTACAATCAAATAATTTTATTTTAAAAGTAATTTTTAGGAACTAGCTTTTATGCAGCTAGGTAATGGTGGTAAAATTAAATGTGCTTACAAAATTTCATGTGTATACTATTAACCTTTCAGGAGTTTCCTCATCGGGAGCAAACCCTTAGTACAGTAGCCATGTCATGGCGGAACTTGGAACAGGCTATCATAATTAAATGCCTATACAACATTTTTTGCCTGTCATGTTGACCGTTGAGGACTTACCTTATTGGGAGCCTGGAAGTAGAATCAGGTCATACTTACATAAGAATGCATTGCCATCGGAACTGAACCAATATGTCAAATTACAAGTCCGTAGAATAAGAGATAGTTCTAATTCAGCTTACAAGATTTGACCTAAACAAACATTGCAAGCTTATTAAAAGCTTGTAATAAAATTGCAGTCGCAGATCGGAGTCAAGAATTGTGCCAGGTATGATGGAAATAGGCTATTAAATAGGAACCAACCCCACAGAGCATTCTTCTGCCACCCCCGCTAGAGGAATATATAAGGGTACCTTTCTTAGAAAACCTAGTCCTATACTAAAAATTAAAATAGGTGCGTTGACGAATACAGAATTCACATGATTCGCAAAGATGTTCCGTGGTTGAACCCGCAACTATTTGGTCCAGTGAGTTAAGTGGCTCATACTTTTAGCAGTAATCCAAGCTGTTTTCAGTATCCCCAATTATCTCCAACGGGTTGGTAGGGATATACCACCCATGTATGATCAAAGTTATACTTCTTCTTCTTCAAGTGCCTCTCCATTACTGGAAGTTAGCCGTCAGCTTTGCGATTGCGCCTCTTTGTGAGCCATACGGAACAACTGCTCAACGCTGGCAATTCCGGCCACTCCCTAATTTTATACTGGTTAGGAACAAATTTCCAAAAGAGGCAACCCTGCCGCTGTTCTTTCGGCAGCAGCAACCCTATTGCCTTTGTGTTTTCAACAACTAGCTAATTCATTTTGGACTTGGATGTGTCTTCATATTATTTCCCTTTATCTATGTCAAGTGAATGATTTTGAAATATGTATTGTAAAAGACTTTTGTGATCTGAATAAATCTCTAAACTCGCCTTCTAAGGTACATAGGTTAATAGAGGCAGAAATCACAAAGAAAGCTTGCTGAAAGGTGAGAACAGCTAAAGGTTCGAGTGTTTTGAATTACACTATTTATGGTCGGCGACCGGCGTTCACCAACGGTCTACACAATCTGGCATTTTTAGCGTTAATCTTCTTCAACCTTATCCCAATATACTTAGCACTCGGATTTCTTCGGTATTTTATGCTACGACGAGCTTTTGCCTGTCGGACGATACCACTCGACATAGATTGCTAAACCTATTAAAAATAAGACTAAACATAAAATAAATCAAGTTCAAAAACTGTCTTTACCGTCTTGGGCCGCTGATCAGCGCGGACCACTATTCAGTTGGCTTTTGGTGTAAGTGTTGACTACCGTAATACTAACTAAACGTTTGCAACCTATCGACATAAAATAATAATGTACAGAAGTCAAGCTTATTTATGTACCTCACTTTTTATACTTACGCTCGGCGGTCGCGCTAGGCTTATCAACTCTGGCCTATGCGAAAAAACTATCGTGGTAGTGGCACTCGTATCTAGTTGTTTGTTTGATTTTGAGAACAAAACAGGAAGATCGGAAATAAAAACCATTAATAACTAAAATAATTCAAATTTAATTTAATTGTTATACCTATTATTACTATTATAATGGAGTGCCGAGATATCGTGTCCTTGAGCGATGTCTATGTGTGCGTTGCTCGAGCGCGCGTTGTATGTAACTTGACTTCTGTACACTTATTATTTTGTGCTACCGAGATACAATCATAGTATTTTTTTATTAAACGTAGCCCCACACTACGAACAGTCCTGTGCCGTGGATGCATTAACAAACACGTAATTCACATACACAAACACACAGGCAAAAACATACATTTACGAGTCACACAAAGATTTGTCCCGTGCGGGCATCGAACCCGCGACTACTTGATCCAGTGGCCTGGGCGGGTTAAGCTCTTAACCACTGGACCAAGCCGTCCGAAACTAAAATAAATAAACCTCGATCTTTTCTTTCTTTGCGTTTGAGTGGTTCATGTTTATCCCACTTAGAGGATAGCTTAATCGCGCCAACTGTGGCCGCGCTTAGCTCTTCCTTTGTACAGGTGACGGGGCACAAACGGCATACCGTTTAATGCGACAGTCTGTGACGTCGCACGAGAATTACAGGCTGTTAATTTCATTCACAAACTTCAATGTAGGTACATTAGTACTATTATTAAATAGATCGATGAAAACAACTTAGCCTACGCAGTCCCACTGTTAGGTACCATCTCTCAAGAACCTAAGTGAGAGAGATTAGGTCGTCCACTCCCTCTTTGACCTAATGCGGTGCAGCAGAGGCAAGTTTGTGGGCACCCATGATCTTATTAAGGAGCACATTGGCTTAATCACTATCACATTAAGTGGTAGCCAGAGTAAACGACTTAACAACTCTCCGAAGGACGGAGACGCTTAAACAATTGAAATGCCACAAATGGTTACCGATTTCAGATGTATTAAACCAAATGCTGCTTAATTAGTAGTTATATTCAGTCCCTCCGCTCTACCACTAAGAATAAATGAATTAGGGCTCAGTAGATACACAAAAATCGTTCCGTTATCAAGCCACTGGCGATTGACGATTTTAATCTCATTTGAACTTCGGAAATTAGATGAATTCGCAATTGAATAACAAAACACGACGCAACATTAACTAATGCACCAAACCTATGGTCCATCGAAGCTGTGTTTGCGAAACAACAAGCGAGGTATGTATAGCATTGAAATAATTGCTAAAACGCACGGCTTTAATGAAAAATCGAAGCAATCGCTAAAATACGCAACTTCAAAGCTACATCAAAACAGTTGCAAAAAGCACGGTTTTCATGCCACAGTTAACATATGTAAATAGTTGAGCACCGTAGTACTAGAAGTCCGCATCTGAATCACACATACAGACCCGCACTCTACACAGCTTCTCGGAAGCGTTCAGCGCGTAGTACCCTCTGAGACCTGCCGTAAAGCCGCGTAGAGCGTGCATCTGTACGCGTGATTCTGATTCAAGCTGTTAGTACTAATATGTCAACTGTTTACATATGTTAACTATGTTGATACGCCAACAGAACGCTAATAATCACCAATACGAAATGTATCGCCGATGTTACGTTACTTTATAGAAACTTTTCTATACTTTCCGATACATTATCGCGTGTCCTTGTCCCCTAGTCGATCGTGTGTCACCCCGAAGCGCCGGGCTAGATAAACATTTGGATTTCGTCGAACCAGCCACCTCGTAGTCATTAAATGTTAATCGTGATACGAATTAACGTTTCACCGATCACACAACAATGTTTGCTGTTCGCATCCGCCGTTTGTATAGTCAATTTAACCTGAATTATATCGGCATGTCAAAATGGCAGTTGTTTTATCTTTATAGCTCGGACAATTCGTTGAATTCCAAATAATATCCTTTGCATAAATGAATTGTGTTCCTCTTACTGAGTTACGAATGGCATCAAGTATGATAGCTATTTTAAGATCATTTTGATGACATATGTACGGAAGTTTAAAATATGTTATGCGGTTCTATTGTGTGTCGGAATTTTACTGAGCGGATATTTAGTAAAATAGAGTTTCTCCTTACAGTTAATGTTGTTAAACTCAATATGCGCCAAAGAGTCGCACAACTGTCGGAGGAAGGAATCAGTCATCTCAATTGGATTACGCACTGTTCGGTTATCTTTGTGCCATATAGACTTTCGTATAAATACGCGATAACTCTTTCATTGTTATATCGAAGATGTATGAAAGACGGCCACTGCAGGATATAATCCTCCCCAAAGACCGCCACGACGACTAGCTTTGTCTTGTATACGTCCTACTTTTACCTATGATGTATTATTGTATTAATTTTACAACAAGCACTCTACAATAGCAATTTTATTTCAAACGTCATCACTGCACGCTTACTCATTCCCAACTTCCTCTCCCTGCAAAAAACCACCCTTGCTTTAAGCACCTTAATCTCCCAGCCATACCGATTATCCCGTGCCAAAAGTTTCCAAAAGCGACAATTACCAAGTAATGTCGGCATGCACCACGCTACAGGTTGGTCCTAGCCACAGGTTGTTACTCCTGCGAGTTAATAACGACCTGAAATAACTCTTCCAGCCCCTCCTACCACCCAGCCACCCCAGAGCTGCTTTAGAAACGACTTACCGTTATTACGCGAGCTCTTTTCTAGTATCAGAAGTTATTTATTCATGGATATCAGGCAAGTAAAGAATTTTAGGGGGCCTGTTGCCTGCCCGTGTTAACTCATTACAGTTCGGTAATTTGAGTTGTACTGTTACGTGCGGCTGTGATATTAAATATTATATGCTTTTACAAGTCTGATTCTTTCATAAATATCGTTATAATAATAATAATAGCCCTATTAAGAAACTGTTCCACCGTTGGGCACGGGTCTCCTCAAACTGAGAGGGCTTAGGCCATTGTCCACCACGCTGGCCCAGTGCGGGTTGGTAAACACACCTTCTAAAAACTTTTAGGCCTGCAGGTTTCCTCACGATGTTTTTTCTTCACCGTTAAAGCAAGTGATAAATAATATTTTAATACGCACATGCTTTCGAAAAGACAGAGGTGCGTGCCTGGGTTTGAACCCGAGACCTCTGACTTTGCAGTCCAACGGTCTAACCACTAGGCTATCACTGCAAGATATTAAAAGGCGTATAGCCGTGTAACCTTGCCGCCACACTCACATATCCACATTGTGTGATTCAGTACTGCGTCTGTTTGGGGCACAGTGGCTAAAATTGGTATTTTGCATATTTAACTGCAAAAGTCTTCCAAAAATTGTCACTACACCTGTAATAAACACACCGTCACGCCTATATTCCCCAAGCGGGGATGGCAAAGGTGTTCTGAGGACACCCACTTTTCGCCGACGATGTTAGGACCCATATAATAGGGAGCGAGCCTATTGCCATATATCGGGCACTATTCCAGACCGGAGTCTGGAATAGTGCCCGACTTTAAATATGGGAAATTTTCGTTAGAAAAACTACATTCATCCGACCTAGGATTTGAACTCAGGACTTCGTGATCACAAAGCGATGTGCTTTCCCACTAAACCAACGAGGTAGACACCTATAATAGTATTACAAATGCATTATATCTGTACTGATACTGTGAAACTGACTATTTGTCTCGAACTGTGCATGTGAGATAACGGCGGATTGTAATTTGGTATGGTTACGGAATAAGGGTCAGATTTTAATGTATTAATACTTTGCACAATAATTTGCTTTAGAGCCTCTATCACCACCCTCCAGTAAAGCGCTGGTTAGTTACTTCTCGATTAGCGTTACTCGGAATTTATAACACTAGTTTAAACGTTGGATAGGGATACTGAGAGATGGTAAAATTTGTACATAGACTTACTTGCAATTTTTAACGATAAGGCTACCTCAAATTTTACTCGAGGGTGGTAAAGGAGGTTTTTATACTCGAACGAAAAAAGGAAACGTAAATTACATACTATGGCCCCGAAAAACTGTTATAAGACCCGCCGGCCGGTGTAGAGCACCACGGCGAGAGACCTAGTATATGATCTCCCCCATAGCGACTGCCCAGGCCGTTCCTCCTTAAGGCCCACTTGCCCTTCTGCCTCGAGCCTGTACAAGTAATTTCAGTCGGAGATAAAACTTTATAAATTTATAAGCCCGTAATTATTTTCAACACCCCTCTCCCCTATCTAAAGGTTCTCGGGAATAAATTGTTTGAAGCAATAAAGCCGCCTGACTACCATAACTATGTCGATATTTTTTTGCTACTGTAACCATTATCTCTATGCGCAATAAAGCATTCACTTACATATAAAACTCCCGTATGTTGGCAGGTTACACCGAGGAGCAGCCTTCCACGCAGTTCACCGCCCAGCTCCCCGGCGAGGTGAGCCCGGCCCCCGCCGGCCCCGCCCCCGCCCCTGCGCCGCAGCCTCTGTCCTACGCCCTTCTGCACCTCTCCCCCGACTCCCCGGAGCCGCCCTTCCTCCAAGTACAGCTCCAGTCTTCGCCTGTCTCTCCCCCTCCGCCACCGGCGAGCGGCAAGTCCATCTCCATGTGCTACACCAGCACCGGCGCGATCCTCTCCTTGCCACCGAAGAAGAAAGACATCTACAGGCCCTACTGCCTGGGGGACCGCGCGGCGCACCTGCACCGCGCCGAGGAGGACCTGAACGCCGCGCACGCCATCCTAGACCTCAGCCAGCACGCCGTGTACCTAACCACGCCGCGCATCGAGCCCTCGCCCCCTGAGCCGCCCCTGCCGCCGCCGCCACCCCCGGAGCTACCCGCGCCCGAGCAACCCGGTGACCGCCCACGAGAGACCATCGCATACACCTACGACGCTTTCTTCGTGAGCGACGGCCGGTCCAAACGCAGAAACTACGCTAACGCCCCCGTGGAGAGCGCGCAATTGCCCGAGCCAAAGAGCAAATACACATGCAGCGAATGTGGGAAGCGGTACGCGACCTCCTCGAACCTGTCGCGGCACAAGCAGACGCACCGCAGTCTGGACTCGGTGGCAGCCAAGCGCTGCGGCGAGTGTGGCAAGGCGTACGTGTCGATGCCGGCGCTGGCAATGCACGTGCTCACGCACCAGTTGTCGCACGTGTGCGGCGTGTGCGGCAAGCAGTTTTCGCGGCCGTGGCTACTGCAGGGCCACCTGCGCTCGCACACCGGTGAGAAGCCGTACGGGTGCGCGCACTGCGGCAAGGCATTCGCTGACCGTTCCAACCTTCGCGCGCATATGCAGACGCACTCCTCGGACAAGAACTATGAATGCTCGCGCTGTCACAAGACATTCGCGCTCAAGAGCTACCTCAACAAGCACCAGGAGTCGGCGTGCGTGCGCGACGGCTCGCCCTCACCCGAGCCGGACGCGCTCGCCGCGCCCGACGCCGACTAGACGCGACCAACTAGGGACCGTAACCACCACCGAATGGTTTACACGTAAACTTAAAGTATTAATATGAATTTAGCTTGTTAGAATAATTATAAATATACAATGAAGAGTCGCGGGCGCGTCGAGCGCTCGCGGCGCATCGAGCAACGTTTCGCACACAACGAATCACGTACGACCCCGTAGGGCCGGGCCGCGCCGCGGCCGCCGGCCGTAGCGCCACACGTCCCTTTAGCGGTATACTTTTAATTATGTATATACTCGTCGATAAAATATACCCTTATATACATAGAAGTATTGAAATATGAATGAAACTAATATCTTTTGTAGGTGATTTTTACAACCGCAAAGTAGGTTAGAGAGTATTACGGTATAAGTTTAGCGTCGAGATGCGAGAGCCGCACGCCGAGTTCGTCGGCCCGTCGTCGTCGTCGGTCCGCCTCGGTGCGGAACTTGCCAAAACTGTCCGTCCGAAGCTCCGCGCACACGCCGCCTCGCAGCGTCCGCCGGCCGCGCGCGCCCGCCGCCACGCCACGCATACATCACATACTTTCTTCATATAAAAAAATCTATCCAATAACATAGCTATTTGTCATGCTCGTTCTCATTCTCGTTCCGAACAACGAAATACTTAAAAAAGATATTCTTATAGAAAACCTTATTTACTTTTTCTACAATCAATATTTTTATTGCTATAAAAATATTTATTGTATATATCAAAAAATTAATCATATTATGAATAAGTATTAACTCTTATTTCTATTTCTGTACAAATCACATTTACATAAACTCCATACGATCCACCAGCCATTTCCACCAGCGCCCTTCAATAGTAATGCCACAGTTAAAGAGCATAAACAATCCATACTCTGAAGCGTCGTACACGCAATCATACTGTACTATTATTGGATACAATATTCATAATGCTTTGCACTTGTACGAGTGCGAAGGGCGGCGAAGGTTTAAGGGCGGCGGGCGGCCGCGCGGCGGCAGGGTAGGGCCGCGCGACATCATGCGAGCATGCCTTTAGTTCGAGCGTGTGTTATTAGGTCATGTCAAACGTAACTGGCAATAAACTAATATAGCGTAAGATAGCGTTAAAGGTAGGTTAAACGAGCACGTGGTGCTCAGTAAGAAATGGGTATTCGAAAAGCAATAATAAAGTAGGCAGTAAAGTCGCGCACCGCTGTCGAATAGACGCAGCAGACTCCCCGTAGCCCTGTAGTAGTAGCCCTGAGGGCATCGCCCCTGCCGGCCGCGCGCCGTGCGGTAAGACACGGTACTAATGCTAGGACCGGCCCGTGCGGGCCGTTGCGACCCGCTGGGATCCGCCGCGACCCGCTGCGGGGCGATGCAACTCCACTCTAATAGTTAGTGCCTCGAGTCAATTCGTTTGTTTTAAACCCAGTCAATTAAAATATTTTCCAAAGAAAGTTCCTGTATTTATTAAAACGTACTCATTTCTGGGTATTTATATAAATTATTAATACATATTCCGAGTCATGAAAATGAATGTGATGTCAGAAAAAATTAAATGGAATGTAAAATGTTTTACACAGTATGACAACAGCCATTTTGTATTTTAATACAAAAGTAATTTGTATCGAAAGTGTTGTACGGCACGAAATCTAAAAAAGGTTGCGTCTCGACTAAAACACAATTCACTTTTACTTTTGCGTATATTTGGTAAGGAAGATTAAATATTTTTGAATTTTTCTGACCGTAGTCCATTCGAGACTTTATTTGACTAATTTTACTGCTATCAAGTTGTTGATGGCATACTTTACTTGTCGTGTTAGAAGGAAACAACTAATAAACATCTGGATCGCCTATAGAGGCACTAAACTCAAGCCTAGTCATTATATTCCCTGATAGTGAAATAATCCTAGTAGTCGTAGTGCCACATTTTATCTACTCCTAGATATTACATAGTTCCCTCTCCTTCGTGTTGTAATGTTAACTTAACCTTTCGATCGCCGTTTATTTTATTTAAGTAGGACACACACTCGTCGTTTAGCCGGCGATAAAACCTGAAGACTTAGCACGAAAAAAGTGTCCCACTACAAATTTATTAAATAAACATGAAAGTGACACCATGCTTACTCAGTAGTGTGACGCTAACTTCAATATTTTCGTGGTAAGTCCTCTGGTGTATAAGTTAAAATTCGCTTGGATTTATTGTGCACTAGTTACACTGTACATTGCCAAGTGGCGATCGAAGGGTTGAAAAAAATAAATTATTTTTACAAACAAAAAATATAAGCTTTACCAGACAAGGTGGCGCGTATAAAGCAATATTAAGTAAACCATAAGCAATATTACTGTAGAATTTATTATTTAATAAATATTCGGTCGATTATTAGATATTTTGGTGCTTTTAAGTACCTATTATATTTGGATATGAATCTACATACATCGAATATCGCTGGATGTGATGGAGATTGAATCAAAATTGATATTAATATTATGCGTTGATCTCGTTTTGTTAGTTCTTAACGACTCGACTTTATCCTAGTGTTTTAGCCTTACTATTAGTCTAGTCTACTTGTGTATCCCCTTCGTACTTCTTTCGAGAAAACCCTTATATATCTACTTAGCTGTCTCTACTGGTATATCGTTGTAGAAATAAAAATCGCAAAGTAATTGCTTTTAACGATAAAAATAAAAATGATATAAAGATATTTTATTCTAAAATTTATACTAACGTTATTATAATTGTAGCGGTTATACGTGTAAGTAATTGACGATTAATAATAACGAAACCAACTTATACTATACAAAAAAAATATAATATATACATAAATGAAGTCTGTAAATATGTCCCTGTGTACCAAATTTCCCTTCTTTACAATTTTTGTAGATGTAGTTATTTACGAGTAAAAGTAATTATAAATTTATTGAATAGTGAACGAGCAGTAACGTAGATTAAGTAGTTACACTATTAGACTATAGATTACACCCAAGTTATTGACTACCTGTTAAATATAGCACATTGCAATATTATTTTTTAAACCTAATATATTTTCTTAAATTAACATCACTTAAAACCCAATAGATATAATTCTAAAGAACTTTGCCATAGATTGTACTGTAAGAAGACTAGCATAAACATAGCGCTAAGCTCTAAAAATTTAGAGCTAGGCGGCAGTTAGGGTATACACACATTCAGTGATAAAAAAGAAAAAAAATCAAGTCCAAATTAGCAGTACGATAAGCAATAAATAGATACGTTAGATATTAGCATATTCTGTAAACGATGAGATGAAATATTATGTTATCGCTCCTCCTGTCATAACATATTATATAAAGTATCCTTTTTTGTGTTTAATAATCTTTCTTCGTCCCACTGCTGGGCAAAGGTCTCTTCCGTGGCTCGTCAGTTAGAAGTAGCCAAAGTGCCTATTAGTGAAATGAAAAATTGTAGCCATGTTTGATTAATGTTTAGAAAAATAAAATTGTTAAATTAATATTGACAGCAATAAAATTACCACCTCAAATATAAGCTTTGGTAGTTTGTACAACTTCTACTACTAAGAAACCGAAGCCACTCTAACAATAAAGACGAACTTCAAAACTATTTTCTTCGATCGGGAAGTGCTTCCGATTTATACCCAACTTCCTTTACTGTGTGCGCATTTGCGTTCTAAATTTTATCGTTTTAACTAACGATCAAATTATTTAGTTGATGAACAAAACAGTGGTTTAATTTCGAGATAGATTCACCAGCGAAATAAAACGGCAAAATTATTTATGTATTTGTAGTAAGATCAACAACCCAAAGCACAGTGCATACAGACACATTAAATGTAAATGTAAACAGCAGAAGGCCAATTATAGAACCTTCACGTTTAAACACAATATGGACTTAGATTATCACGAACATTATCAAGAAAATCATTTATAGGTATGCCTCTAAAAATACCAATACAAACACATCTAACGCCGAAATTATTACATTTTTTTACATTTAACACGGGATCAGAAAGCGGCCTCACACTGTGAAGATCCGGCGAAAACTCAGCGGGCCAGTCTTTTAGTTCATATTGTTTTATTCGTCTGACCGTTCTATGTATCGATTTTTTATAGTTTACTTTGACTTTTTTACAAATTGCTTTTAAAGGAAATTAGAAGACCCAATAGATGACTGCAAAGTAGTCTATTTGGTCTACTAATACTGCAAAGTAGTCTATTTGGTCTACTAATACTGCAAAGTAGTTAGTTTTCATTAGCTACGTGCAATTCCTGTAATTTCAAACGTAATTGGGCCGATGTGTACATTTGAATTAAATAAACACATTTATTAAAATAGCGAGTCTCTGAGCAAATACGAATTTTTAGTATGGCATTCGTGAATTCAGAAATTTGCCTAATTGAAACGCACATTTTGTTCTAATTGGAAATACTTAACATGCTGCGTGATATTGTTTTAATTAAATTGTAATAGTAAAAGTTTTGTTGAAGTGGAAGTATTGTTGAATTTTAAATAACATTGTGTTGTATAATTCAGTTTCCAATTTGTAATTCGAAAATTTTAGGCGTAATGATACTTAGGCTAATGCCTAAGTATCGGTCGCCTGTTTTGACAAGTTCGTGTTATGTTTTAATGTATCTTACCGCTCATGCATTAATTATATCACAGAAAAATAAGAAATTACGGATTAGACCTTTAAATCAAATTTATCTAATCTTCATTTCAATTTCTCACCATCGTTTACAGAACCTGTTGTAAATTATTATTTTAATAGACAAATTGTTATATGGCAATAATGTGACTACTATTAAGAAAAGCAATAATAAAGCAATATTAATTTTATTAGATTTAGTTGTGATGTGTGAAAACAAAAACTTGGCTAAGTAGACTGCAAACCAGGTGATAATACGAAGTTGTACATTTTATTTCATATTTTGTCTAGGATATAAATTTACTGTTCTCTTCTGAAAGAAATGATATTTTTAGAGAAAATGAGAGTATCGTTCAGAAATATTCGATTTATGGTGTCAATGGGCATATTTAGACCAACTGCGTATTTAGAATGAAATTTGTCTGGGTATACGCGGGTGCTTCGCCCGGCGAAAAATGACGAGCTACGGGCTCTGCGCTACGGCGTAGCAAAATGCTACAGGCGGTGTGTTTTATAGTCAGCACCGCCGATGCGCCGTAGCATATGCTACGGCGTTGAAAATAATTTTTGTCTGTTTATAGACTCGAGCATAAGTAAATGCGAACTGAATTTGCAAGTCGAGATATTATACTACAAGAGTTCTTCTTCTATTTGTTACAATAATGATGAGTCATTGCTATATATTGACGACATTCGACTCGATATTGCAACGAGTAAATTTAAGAATACGATACACGAAATTTATAAATATATCAAATATATCAGTGGCTTATAACGCCAAGAAAACTCTATGAGCAATAAACATAAGCAATATTAGTTAAGCGTTCCGTAAAATTATACTTAACTTAACTAATAAGACAGGTTAGAAAAGAAAGCTCTTTGATTTACATTCAGCTCCAACGTGAGGTAATGTCCGGGAAATGGAAATGAAATTTAGCGGTTCTGACTCAGTTACATAGGTACTCGTTCTCATTCTCATTTCTCTGCTCACTGCCACAGTGGGCATTGTCGTGCTATCCAATTGTATGTCCAATTCTCTATGATAAAGTGTTGATGTAAACAAAGGTAAAGGGACTTGAAGCAAGAATATTATGATTAATGTTACCAATCAGCCGTCTATATTATCTAACTGCGAGTTTGACAGCAAAATATAAGCGGTTTTCTTAAAGAACATTTAAGAATGTATCTAAATACGTTTTAATAAAACTGCCATGTATTTTTAACATGGAAACGATATGTAACATTGTACTTACTTATTGTTGGAACATTCATGAATGCCCCGATGCATTTACTATAATATTTACGAATACCTGTTAACCAATCTTCCCAATATACTCGAGGTCAATTAGCGGCATTCAAACAAAGAATACATTCATTTTCGCACTGTATAAATGAAAACAGTTTTAAATTCTAGCTTTATAATCCAAAGCAAAATAGGGTACCGGACAAATATCTGAAAGGATTCTAAAAATGTAAGAGTAAGTAGAAATAGCTGCTATAAAATTAATACAGTGTTAAAGTTGGAAGCCCCTTGTGACCCACCAACTGTACAAGGGCAAATTAAGCGTGATTAAGATGGTTCCTCACTGGTCAGGACAAGTATGAACCATTGGTTTAATGTCTCCAATAAAAATATTAAACCTTCAACCTGCCAGATGACGTATTGATAATTCAATCAAATTTTATGGACGTAAAAATAGCGGCACGACGCTACTTGTTTCATGCTTGCCCTCGTGTCCGGTGAACCTGTACAAGCCCCTCTGCCAATAGCGTACATCAATCACATCCAATTAAAACTCAGTCCACAGAACTATATGAAACAATTACGTCACGAGTCATGATGTGATTGATGTTTCATATCCAACAGATAAAAAATATCCATTTTTATTCATTCAATTAAAAATATTAATCGATTAAATTTCGTACTACTTGTTTTTTAATTCATTTACTTTACGGACTTACTTACTTACTCTGTTTTGTTTAATTGTCTGGTATCCTATTCTTTTTTATCGTGTACATTTATTAAAAAAGAATATTTCAAACAACACTTCTCACGAATACGCGAGGAACTAAAATTCTATAGTGCATGCGAGCGTCAAAAGAACTAATCTAAAACAGAACCGTAACTTCAGCCTCCTAAAAACAACCAACTCTAAAACCTTGATCTCGAAACGTCCGTATAAATTGAGTTTTACTAATCACACTATCAATTTGAAGAAAGCTAAGTTTTACTCGTCAAGTATACTCGTAGAATAAAACAATAATCCAGAAGCCGCGTTCAGTCGTATTTGCACGCCGCGCGGTGAAGCCAAAAAATCAACAAACGTCCCGCACTCACAGCACTTCCCACACGCATAATGTTGCTAGTTAAAAATGGTTAACCGCTTTTTGGTGTAAATGTTCACTAGGAAATTATAAAATCATTATTGTTTATTTCCAGCAGTAACATGTGTCTTTATATTTATTAACGATGGAAATAGACGTAATTAAGTAGGTTCTTAAAAAACGCGATTCCATTAACAGTATGTTAATAATGTTTATTTTTTTATGTTAATATTTTTTTTATTTGTGTCGTTGTGTTACCATTACAAAGTTCTGAAATAAACACGGAAAAAATATATTATATTTAATATCCCTTTTGTTGAATCATTTTTTTACTTATTGTCGAAATGTGGGTGTACGCGGTACACCTCTGCCACATCTAACATCGTCGGTAAAATGTATGCCTATAAATCATCCGGCTGCATCATTATACTACTAGGAATGAAATTATATCCCACTACTGCGTCATACATATAAAAGCGTCATTCCATACAGCTTTTAGTAATTAAAAGTGGTAAAAGTACTTTCGTCATTGTAACTAAGTAGATAAGTCATTATGTAATAAGTAACTAAATTAATAAAAGTTAGTTAAAATAACAACTAAGATCCATAGTAAATAAAAGTAGGGAAAAATTACACTGCGGTATTGGCAACAGACAAAATGGACGCATAATTTTCGGTGACAATTATGAACGGAACATTGTATTCAATATTTAAATAATACGATGTCCGATTGCGCTACTTACAAATAAAAAGTAATCCTATCCTGTTTCTTTTTGAGCTTGACGGTATTGTTGCAGGTAGGCACGCCATAAGACGTTTTAATTAAATTTAAATTGACACGCGTAGAGCACGTTGTTCCCCCGCGACGGTCGCCGAGTGACTAATCGCGTAAATGTGTGACTACTTGCTTTGCAGGTACTAATTGTTGCTTCAACCCGATGCGCACCCGCGGCTTCTAGATTATTATTATTCTATGTCGTCAAGTGAAGGTGAATGTTCACCTTGAACTAGTTTTCCCTGTTCAACCCATCTTCAGGCGATTTTGACCGCGAATTAAGCTAAATGAGTATCATGCGCGTCGGATGTATTTGAATATTGATCTATATCTTTTGTAACAGCTGTTTGATAGAATGATAAAAATTTATAAAAAATAGCGAAGTGAAAACATCGCTTACAAAAATATTTAACCAAATGTGATAAATTTTTCCGATCACCAATCCTAGCCTGACTGAATCGAACACAGTTTAACTTTGGTGATGCCTAAACACCACGGTACAGATAATATCCCAAAACTATTATTTTAATTACTATTTAAATAAAAGTCAAGATTAAGAGACCGAGCACTTCAGATGTTCCGGTTTATGTTGAATTGGGCTTGTCCAAGCGCTCCACTGCCTTGAATATCCGGCATTAATCGAGCGTTTATTTCCCACAACACGAGCAATTGAATTTCGAGCAACATTTAAGCTAAATGCAGACCACTGGTTTTAATATACTCGAAATTTGTGTAATTTGACAAAGGACTCATCTAAGAAATGGTCAATCAATCAGCCGATTTCGGCAAAGGCGAAGGCATACGTGACGGTTTTGAATCGGAAGCCATCGACAAAGCTAATCGGTTACGCAGGATGAATTTTAACCCAGATGCACTCTATTTCGCACTGCACTCCTTCCAGACCTATGGAACGAATGTTACAACTAAAAAGAAAGAAATTACTTGAGATCTAGGGACTTTTAACTTTTATAAGAGATCTCTAGGTATCGCTTAAATAGGTACCAACTACTATCTAATAATTAAAAAAAATGTGATGATGTATAAAAAGCAATATTACGACAACGATAGCAATAAATCGAAGATTTACAACGAATAGTTATTATTTATAATTAATTTATTTATTCACAACGAAATTTAGGATTGTATTTATTTAGTAGTTTACACTTAGGCGGTTTAGGAATGAAATTATATTTATTATAGTTTAGTGAAAATGTAATTAGGGACTTGTTAAAAATATTTGATTATATAGTTTTCGCGTCCGTTGTAATACTTATTTTTAAAATATTTGTTTTTTTTTTCGTTGTGTGTAATAGAAATATACATTTAGTCAGAAACAAGGCGTTTGCCTCTATTTGAAATCACGTGTTTATTTATTTATAAAGATCTTTTCTCGGGATCCCGTGCAGATTGTGCCGTGCGTCCGTATTTGTGATCAGACTAAATGTATCATTTATGTACATTATATACATCTAAAATATGTAGTTGAATAAACTTGTAACTAATTAATTTTTTGAAACCTAGTTTGGTCTAGTCGTAGCATACGCTTAGAATTCTAGTCATCTAATATACTAAATAACCTTAGGAGTAGAGAGGACAGTGATTATTATATAATGTGATGCATAGTGTGTGAGTCGTAGCGTGTGCTAGAGTGAGACAGAGCATTAGATACTGGTGATTAATGGTTGATACTGAATTTGCCTTATGAATTTTTGTATAAGTGAGTTATGTCGTGTAACGTTTTGAAATCGATAAGCTTTTAAACTTCGTCAATGGTTTGAAATACGTATATAACTTTTATTATACAACGTGTTACGTAAATAGCGCAAGACCTGGAAGTGGTTTGTCTTAAGTCGGCCACTGAACCGATTTGAACTATTTCTAATATGTTAAATTTTGTGTATTGTTATTAGCCAAGGTTACATTTTAGTGATGATTCAGATTTTGTAACACCACTGTCAGAAAATAAATTGCTTTTAAAATTTAATAGGTAAATCTAACTGTAAGTAAGAAACTGGAAATATTATTAAGTTAATTTTAATTATTTTTTTTTTTAATTTAGTTATCAAGTTATTTCCAAAATGTTTGTGTAGGCATGTGTTCGTATTGGGGAATATGTTTTGACGTGCAACTGCAATCAGCGAAATGGTTAAACTCCGCTTACAGACTGACAAACAAAATGAGTGACAACAATTATAGCTACATAAATAAATATTATAATAATATTATATTAAAAATACTTTTTAGGAACAAGCATTTATGCAGCCAGGTAATGGTGGTAAAATTAATGTGTTTACAAAATTTTATGTGTATGCTATTAACCTTTCAGAAGTTCCCTTATAGGGAGCAAACCCTGGGGGTGGCAGTCAGATTAAAATCTAATTTAAGCGACCAATCCATATTAAATATGTACACAACATTTCGTATCTATGCTGTTGATCGTTGTGGGATTCTTTCGTTTGGAGCCAATCCTGGGCGTAGAATCAGGTCATACTTACCTTAAAAATGCATTGTAATTGGAACAGAAACAATATGTCAAATTTCAAGTCCGTAGAATGAGAGGAAGTACTTCTAATTCAGCTTGCAAGATTTGACCTAAGCCAACAAACTAACAAACAAACATTGCAGCTTGCAATTAAAAGCTTGTAAAAAAGCAAGCAGGTATATTAAAAATAGTTAAAATCTTCTCAGTTACCGGTTCCAACCAACTACTTTAAGGTCTTGCATTATTTAATCTACACATTGTATATTAATCTTTCAACAAATTTAGTGAACATTTACTTGGCAATGGAAAGACATAAAACATCCTTGAAAACAATGAATACTTACACAGCTTTTTTTTACAAAGAATTTTCATCTTATCATGTAGAACTAAGCTTAGGCAGAGAAATATCCTTTTTATAAACTCATATAACGTGGAATTGAAATTGAGAATAAATTTCTGCCTTGTTATAAAGTCATTAAGTCATAAACGTAAATTTTGAAACAGAAATAAAAGATGTCTATTCAACAACTCGCAAATGTATGTACCTATATAATTAATCGACAATACCTGTACTTGCCGTTTTTGAAAGCTCAAAGGGACTCTAAAGGAAGGGGAAAGGAACTCAAAGACTCAAAGGGGCTCTACATTTATCCAGTATATCCAAGCCTTTCGAAGGTCCAGTTGAAGCCCGTGCATCAGACACATAACAATAGACCACGTACTATCGATGGGCGATTATTACTTAAAACAATCGAATCATTCGATTGTTCCGTTCATTCGAATGCAATCAAAAGACAATCACAATTCTTCGATTGTTGGTCGATTGTTATCCAGTGCTTAGACCGCGCGCGCGTAACATTAGTTACAGTAGACAGACGAATCGATAGCACCATCGATTGTTTTTGTGTTTGTTGAATAAATTTGAATCGGGACATGTTTTTTTAATTTTACATATTATAATTTATGTATATAATTAATTAGCAAAAAATTATAATTCGCATCAAAATACTTTGGAATTTGTGGTATTCTATCATCATGCCAGATCTCCTGCGGGGTGGGTTTAGTGATAATAACTACGTTAGATTTATTTTAATTCATCTATAATTCAATCGATATTTCAAACTTACTTTGCCTAAGCCCTTTTTCGACAGTAATTACTAATTAACTAAAAGTCATTGCTAACAATCAGAACGTTCTCCCCGTATCGAATGTGACCTGCGCATTGGCAATGCGCCGTCGATTTTTAACCGTTGGTTGATTGTTATTCGAATGTATTTTTGTGAGGACGAATGAATCGACAATCGAGTGTGCGTAACTGCAACTGTTGATTCATTCGATAGTTTTTTTCGTAACAATCGCCCATTGCTTTACTTACTATTATTTACGGAACAAGAATTCGCAGTTGTTGAAACAAAAACGAACATACAACTCATTTATACAATAATTACTAAAATACTAGATATTGGGTGAAACTACGTATAAAACTTAGGATAACGATTCCAAAGATTCTCATTAATATAACGACCAAAATATTGTCACCATTTTTATCTGCATAGTTAAAACTGGAAGGTTTTTGCCCACAGTAGGACAGTTAGACATTCTAAAAAAAATAGTTGTACTAACTCCATATCCGTCGTGTCGCTTGTGATTTAAATCCTCTCTGAAATAGTCACTTGTAGCTGATTTGAAATATAATCTGCGTAAATTTAACTAACGCGATCACAAAAAGCTACAACTGACTAAACTGCAATAAAACCGTAATATTTATCAAAAACATGCGTACTTGCATAAGAATAACATTTAATTTCTGTATAATTTATCATATAACATACATATATAACATAAGTATAAATAACCCTGTGCGTAGTAGTATGTCAATTTTTTAATTCACGTATTCCTTCCTATTAAGCAATTATTATATACCAAAAGTACCTACAGAGTTAGTTAATAGCATTGCATGAATATATATTATAATACATAGTATTTAGCATACCTAATTAAGTAAGCGTATTGAAAAGACATTTTTCCAACTATTCCATTTGTGAAATAACGAATTTAATTTGAATTTTTTATCGTAACATGTATATTTTTTAATTATACTAATGTCGGGTACAAATATATTGTAATAAGTACATAATGTCACAATTTGTAGATATAACCTACTGTATGATATAAAAACATGTTTGTTGAATCTAAATATTCCCCAGCTTGTACCATAGTGTAACCAACAATAAGATATACACTTTACTGTGTTGTATCAAAATAGCCCATTATTTTTTTCTCATAAAATTACTCTATAAGACAGAATTAATTAGCGAGCTGTATATTTTGGTCCACGTTTCACGGTAACGCAACTAGGTTTCGTAAACATTTACGAAAGAAGAATTTTATTCCTTCTTTATACCTACATCACGATTGAATGACCAATATACATCTTATACATCATGTATGTTCCAAATCAAATAGTATAGTGTAGTGTACCGACATTATTAACGAATAATTTACAGAAATGGGCATTTATTCACTGCGAAATTTGATTTAGTAACTTAGTTGAAATCGCTTTCGACTCATTTATAATCATACATTTAAAGTAATTACTAAGTAACTACCTAGGGTCCACTGAGTTACGACATAACGTAGGTGTCACCTAGATAAATTTAAACATATTGTGACCTGTTATTTTAACCTTATTCTGAATTCTGGGCATACCCAATGTCTGAACAAGGTCGTCCGTAAGGTTCCCTCCCTTTCCCGCGAGAAAGAAAATATAAAAGCACACACGAAGATTAATTGCTTTAGTGTCTCTTGTGTATACTGACCTTAATTTGTACGGACTACTCGTGTAAGGCATTTCTATTGGTAAAAAGTACCGGCTATTATTTATTTATTAAATAGTCAAGTAATTAATCTTTTTTGACTTTAAATAAAAAAATGAGTGAACTTAGTTAATAAGAGGGATCTGAATATGAAAAAACATGATGCATTGTATATTTAAAATGATTTTTTTTTAATTCATCAAACATTCTGTCCTATCATTTTTTTACGAATTCCGTTGTGTCAATAATGTTTCGTTATATTTATAGTAATAATTCACAATAAATACTTCTACAAATTTAATTGTAGTCCTTCAGGTTCCCCTTAATTTGAAGAGTAACATTCACTCAGACCAAATATTAGAGGCGGACTTTTAACATATATACTTACACATTTAGTACCTCCCTACACAAGTTGAGGTCTCATCTACACGTTTCCGGGCAATAATATTCGCGAACTAATCGCCTGATTCGCCTCCAATTAAAAATACAGACTGTAAAACTGCACAAAAGTGTGTGCTTAGATACTAACCTGATTCACCGAAGATTGGTCTTTAAAAAAATTAAGTTTGATGTTTGTCAACTGCCTGGAGTAAACTTTGTGTTGCAGTGTATATGAGTAAATTTGTTTTAATTAAGTATACATAAAATAAATTGTATTGTATAATTGTGTTTTCTTTAACCCGATAAATAAGATAAAACTGACTTACCGCAAGTTACTACGAAAATCTTATTACCTACGTGGTTAAGTGCATACTAGTCTCACACATCGGTAAGTTACAAATTGCTTGGTCTAGTGATCAGTTGCGGGCTCAATTCCAGCACGAGACAAATCTTCATGTGATCTACAAATGTTTGTTTCTGTCTGGATGTTGGTATTACATATTCGTTAGAAAGAAACCCCGTTGACAATAAAATCCTGCTTCCATTCTGTTTCTTGCAAGAAAAGTGATGTCGTCTTTAAAATGCCTAAACAAGTCTAAATAAAAATGCCTTAACACGTCTAAATAAGACACAAGAAGTTGTAAAAGCGTCGTAAAACGTGAAAATAATGCTATAAACATTGTATGTGACATAGTTGCTAAAATTTCAGCATATCCAGCGGCGTAATGTCCTCCAAAAGTTGTAACTATAGGTACTTAGAAAGGTATGTTGCAATTCACCGGAAAGAAGTTTTTACGGCAATATCTACCTCATGTTTGTGGGTGTGTTCGTGAGAGACTGTCTAGTGTGCATGTGTGGCGAAGAGGGCGAGGTAGCGACAATACTTTCGGCCGAAATAGTCCGCTATTTCATTTCTAGTGTTATATTGTTACGATTTTTGTCGTTAAGAAGTTTTGAAGAACTAAGCAAACTTATTTAGAACAATATATTTCGTACTTTGTTTAGTCGGAAACAACGTTAAACTTATACAAAGTACTTTTGGATTTGGCGCGAATCTGTCAAAAGTAACTCAAGCCATCTAGCGAACAGTTAAGAAGCCTATAAAGTCATTGGAACGCTGACATATATTACATATAGCCATCATATAGCATACTAGAAATGTAGATTATATTCTACTAGATGGCTCTGCTGCTGTACTACAACCAAACTGCTACTAATTCATCATGTCAAATTCCTTCTTGGGTAGCACTAGATATCGCTATTATCGAAAAAAAAGCAGAGCTTTCTGGCGGATTTAATGCGCGACAAACTGACAGTAAACAAAATCTTCTCTGGGTGCTTAGCTTTCGAAATGAAGTGGCCCCGGTGTACTGTGATTAAATTGGATGATTACACGAAATAGGGACATTTTTTGTTCTGTGGGTGATTATACAGATGGCTTTAAAAGTTGCGGTTGCTTACTAATAAAAATAAACTTTTTTAGCTGATACAAATAATAATAATATATATGGGCATGTCCTAACTATGTTCAAAGGTTAATATGGCGGTCGGCCATACAAATTTATATCGTTTTTGACCAAAGATGTACCGGTAGCCATGACTATAACTGAACGGTTAAAATAGCAGACCGGCCGCAGGTTGATCATTCCCTAAAACACATTTTTTCATAACATTTTATTTATTTATTTGGTAAGGAAAACCAACAGCTACACTTATGAGAATATAAAAGTAATGCAAGCAATATAAAGCCAATTACAGGTTTTACGAATAGCTCTAAATGTGTGACAGAAACTTCAGTAAACAGTAGTAATACACAAATTCACGTTACAAAAATAATTAATTACATTTTAAAATAAATATAAAATATTTAATTATCATCAAATTTTTGTTTTATTCTCAGTTGAAAATAAAAAAAAATAATTCTTTGCGGGGACTTGATGAAAACCAACAACGTCACAAATAATTTTAAGGAACATTTTACATAATTACAATCGGAAATGCCTCGCGCATACCCCCGGGCCGAGGGCACGGCCCGGGTGGTTATGTGGGGCTTGCACCCACTAAAACCCCTCGGCGTCCCACCAGTATGACCTCTATGGCACCGGCGGGCTCGGTACGCAGTTTGTTTCTGGCGTAGTCCCTGCGTCTTCGCCCAACGCGCCGTCTGCGAGCGGGATTGGAGGACGTCATTACAACCTGGAATTACATATTAATACCTCGACACGTCAAAATACATGCATTGATCTCATAGCAAGTAATATTAAGCAACCAATAAGCCACTTACATAAATATAATCTGTTCGATCATAACACATGTCAAACACTACCTTCCCTGTACTTAAAAGACAAAAATTGACTCAATACTACGTGTATAAAAGAAATGACTGCCAAAATAACATTGACAAATTCATTGATTGTTTAAAAAGACTTCCGTGGATAAAGGAAATTGACAATACAAGCGATCTTACGGCCGGTTTCAATATTTAACTCAAGGATAGATTTGCCTACTACGGATAGAATTTTGACATATTTCGTATGGAAATTCTGTCAAAATTCTACTGAAAGTAAGCAAATCTTAGCCAACCCATAAGTTAAATATTGAAACCGGCCATTAATGTTGCATTTATTACGTTTCACGATGTTTTTTGTCTTTTATAGAATCTCTGTTTTCCATGGCAAAAAATAAAAATAGAAAAACTGTCCCTAAATGGATATGCAAGGGAATCAAAATATCAAGCACCACCAAAAGAATGCTTAGGTTCAAATATTATAGACATAAAAATACTACGAACTAAACAAAAATATCATAAATCTACAAGAGCACTAAAAAACTGTATAACCCAATCGAAAAAGAATGTCAAAGTCCTAAAAATGGCCAAAAACAATTGTAAAGCATAAATTATGGCAAAATTCAATGTATTTATAAAAATGATACAAAAATATAGATACCACTAAAAATTGCTAATGCATTTAATGACTTTTTTATTAATTCAATTGAAACTGGTCAACAATTAAACAAAAATGCATTTCGAACCTAGGTTATTTAAGCTCAAGTATATTTTTGAGGCCTTGCTGTGAAGATAAAGTTATAAAAATAATCAGACCATTAAATAACACTGAATCAGTGGGTTATGATTCTATCTCAACACACATTATCCTGACCTACCTTATTAATCTTTCTTTTACGGAGGGTACATTTCCTGATAGACTAACAACCTCAATAGTGAAACCGCTGCTTAAAAAAGACGACCCACATGAACTTAGCAACTATAGGCCAATTTCACTAATTCCAATATTTTCAAAAAATTTTGAAAAGTCAATGCACTCTCGGTCATACGATTTTTTAACGAAAAATAATATTATTAGAATAGAACAAAATGGTTTCCAAAAAGAAAAGTCTACTTGTAGCTTTTTCACTAATTAATAAAGTTACTGAAAATATTGACAAAAGACTACCAGTAGTTGCAATCTTCTTTGATATGACAAAAGTTTTTGACTGCGTGGAGCATGACAAACTTATAGATAAATGTTTGAGGTACGGTATCCACGGGCCAGCATTAGGCTGGATCAAAAGTTACATCAAAAACCGTGAACAATATGTTGAGGTGACTCGTCTAAACCATTAGGTTTGGAGTTCCCCAAGGTTGCGTTCTTGGACCCTTGCTTTTTATAATGTACATAAATGACCTACTAAACATAACAACTCACCAATCTATATTATTTGCAGACGATTTTTCCGTAGTTATTTCACATAATGATAAATCAAACTCGCACGAGAAGGTTTTGAATTCTGCTGTAGAATCTATAATAAGTTGGCTCAATAATAATAACAACCTACGCGCGAATATTTCCAAAACAAAATTTATACAGTTTGACTTATGCTAAGCAACACGGCTTAGAGTACAATGAGAAAAAAAGTGAATTTATGTCTTTTGTGGGCAACAATAAGAGACGTGACAGTGGGCCACCTGTGTTGCTAAACGGAATACAGTTAAACCGTGTTGCTCAGGTTAAATATTTTGGTCATATTCTAACCGAGAACTTAAGGGATGACCAAGATATAGAGAAAGAATGGAGGGCATTGTCGGTTCACGGGAACATGTTAGCACACAGATTCGCTAGGTGTACTGTTGATGTTAAAATAACTCTATTTAGAGCGTTTTGTGAGAGTGTTTACACCGGCGGTCTATGGTTCACGTTTACGCAAAAGGCCTACAATGCCCTCAGAGTTCAATATAATAACATTTTCAGGATTCTGCTGCGGCTTCCCCGTTACTGCAGTGCATCAGGCATGTTTGCAGACGCACATGTGGAGGACTTTTACGCAATCATGCGTAAGAAGTCCGCATCTATTATGCGTGCAGTGCGGGGAAGCGGGAACGGCGTCCTGAAGATGATATCGGATAGGTTGGACTCAGTGGTACTCAGTCGATTCATTAGTTTACATGTGAGAGATGTGGGCTGATGAATCGATTGTGTAGGTTTATTTTATTTTATTTTATATTTATTAACATAGTTAATAAGTTATTTTTGTTACTAACATACTATGGGCTTTTTTGTCTGATAATAAATTATTTTTATTTTTTTATTTTATAACTACAAAGCGAAAATACAAAATCTAAACCTTATGTATAATGGTCAAAATATTTACGAAGTGTCAGACCATAAATTTGTGGGTCCCACAATAGACCAACACAGTAATTGGAAACTACACGTAAAAAATACATCCACTAAACTAAACAGATACGTCTTTGCACACCGCAGACTTCAGTGTGTAGTGGGCAAAAAGGTTGCTCTTATTGCGTATAATGGCTATGTAGAGTCTATCCTACGATATAAAATACTACTGTGGGGTAATTCAACAGACGCTAAACTGTATTCCTTGCGCAAAAAAAGTGTGTACGTGATTTAAACAATGTAGGGCCACGTGACTCATGTAGATCATTATTTAAATCCAACAACATCCTAACCCTGGTTGGATTATATATACTAGAAGTTTGCATCATTGTAAAAAAATATCCAACCCACTTCACCTTTGCGTATAATAATTCTATAATAGGAAACGGATCCACCTAGATTGTTATTTCCAACATTTAGAACATCTATCTACCAAAAGAGTTCATATATTATGTGTATCAAAGTATTCAATAAAATACGACAAAAATAAGAGAAATGCCAGAGCTGCCTATTAAGAAAAAATTGAAGCAATGGCTTATAGACCACACCTTCTACACCCTTGATGAATTCTTCTCGGTTAAGCAACATCGATAATTTTATTGGGACTACTATATAAATATAACAATATAATAATATGAATAGGAAAGAATAACTATGGCAGAGGTGTACTGTGTACACCCACGTTTCGCCGACGATGTTAGGTCCCATGTAATAGGGGGCGAGCCTATTGCCATATACCGGGCACAATTCCAGCCTCCGGACCCGTACTGGGAAGTTTTCGTTAGAGAAACTACACTTGTCCGACCTAGGATTTGAACCCCGGACCTCAGGATCATAAAGCGATGCGCTTCGCCACTAGACCAACGAGGCAGAACTATAATATAGAAAAATATACGAAATTATTATGAATGAATGTAATTATTTTAATTTAGAATATATATTGACATTAATGACATATTTTGTATTTCCTATCACCTAATAAATATATATTATTTGCATACCTGTAAGGTGAAATGTGCTGAACTATGAGATAATGCAACACCTTATTGTAATGCCATGTTTCAAGCAAATAAACACGTAGTGATGGAAACTTGAGGTTCAGCAGCAGCCTTATTACTCTTAATAGTAAATGGATCAAGACAGAACTCCTTGTATAAATTATTGAAATCATTACTTGCTCGCACCATATAGGAATTTTGTATGTAATTCGAAGAGGCTAAAGGAACAGAACGACGGAGGTTAAACCTTGTAGACCTTTGGGGAAAATTAAAACATAACATTTGGAGAAAAGTGGGGCAGTCAATTTCGTTCGAGATATTTTTTAGGAAGAATGTACAGTCAACCAGACGTTGGCGATTAAGCTAGTGGTTGATTGTGAAACTTTTTGCATAGGTTTAAATCACAAATGTGCAATACAGTATTTTAAAAGTTTCAGCTTGTTTATAGCACCCGGATAGCCTCATGGTAAAGCCAAGTGCTTTAGAAGCTTTTGCTATGACTTCATCAATATGCACATTAAAAATAAGCTTAGAATCGTGATGGACACCTAGGGCGCGTATGACATTGCACCTTGGTAGTAACTGATCTTTAAGCATGTATGATGTAGGATGTATTGAACGCTTACGGCTAAATGTGACGACGGAGCATTTCAACGGATTGAGATATAGCTTGTTACGTTGGCAATAATTATCTAAACGCATCAAATCAGATTAGAGAGCATCCATATCATCGGTTCATGATATAGAGTAAAATACCTTCATATCATCAGCAAAACAGAGCAAATAGGGAAGCAACAGTCGATGTCATTTACATAGACAATAAAAAGCAACGGACCCATCAAGGAATCCTGGGGCACACTACTAGAGATTGGGACCCAACTAGAAATGTAGTTATTTATAACGACAGCCTGTGACCGATTATCAAGATACGACGTAAACTATCGAAATAAGTCTCTGTATACACGGTGACACCAATGTTAAGAAGCTTCAGTTTAAGAATATTATGATCGATGCGGTCAAAGGCCTCGACAAGATATCGACCTGTGTCCCATTATCCATACTTAATGGATTTAACAGAGTAAGATTGGTTACGGTTGACCTGCCTTTCAAAAAGCCGTGTTGGGAGGGACTAAAAGAATTCTTTAGCGCTGCTTAAACCTGATCGTAGACCACGCTTTCAAACACTTTCACTGTTATAAAGAGTTTAGAAATTGGTCTATAATTTGCGACATCCGTTTTAGGCCCTTTTTATGAACATGAGTGATGTATGAACAGCGTAAGTAGAGAGAGATATTTAAAACAGTAGAAATATAGGTACGGCGATAGTTTTAACACATCGTATAAGAAATTTTGGTGATAAATGGTCAGGTACAGCGGATTTGTACGGACCAAGCTGACTGAGTAGTTTTCTATTAGTCCCAAATCGATATAGAATGTATGAATGTCAGACAGTGATTAAATATAACTTGTTGAAGGATGATCAGTTTCATTACTAGTAGATGACACATCGGTGACTGGGTCCAGAAAAGTTGATTGGAAGTGTGAAGAAAATGTATTACAAATTGATTCAGGAGTGGCAACAGTTTTATTACCATAGAAAAGCTGGCTAGGATTTATATTCGATTTAGAATGATATTTTACAAACCTCCAAAAATGCTTTAGGTTTCCCTTAATAGACACTTTAGTGGACGTTATATATTTGTTATAGCAGTAAGCCTCCAATTTTTTCACCCTGTCACGTAATATTATCTGAAAGCCTCCCATAAAATATAAAAAGGTAGGTATTTAGACTTTTCTTTAATTAGTCTCTTAAGTGATTTGTTGTAACAAATAGGATAGGAATTATTTGTGACCTGTTTAGTAGGGATAAACTTACATCGTTACATCTAACAGCATCGTTAGGTAATCGACTACTGAACTCATGCATCCAATCAATATCTAGTATTTCGTTATTGATAGCAGTAGTCACCTCTATCAAATAAATATCGTTTATACGAAGCAAGACAGGTGGCACTAGAAACGCTCGTGATTATGGACAGTGCCGGGTGATAGCCATCAACAGGTACTAGTGGATCTAGGCATTCAGATACAGATATCATCTCATGGCATATGTCTAAGATAGAACCGCATTTATTTAGTACACCATTAAATTTGTGGAGGTCTAAAAATTATTATAAATTTCGTGTTTTCAGTGCGTGCTGGTACGACATGACGCTATAAAAATAAGCAACAAGTAGAAGTTATTTAAAAAAAAAACATTATCTAGTAATAGATTATAATGACTTATTCTCGTTAGCTCACAAGTATGCGAGGGTCATGTACTTCTCATTTCTATAATGGCTGTATTCTTTGGAGTTAAGGGATATTAAAACAACTTAATAATAATATCCAGCATTTTATTTCGTAGTGAAAACAAAATTAAATCATTGAACAATTCATTATCCAAATATATGTATGATGTCGACATTTTGCGTGATAAATTATAAAAAAAAACTGATTTATAATTTTATTAGTCTACAGAAATGACATATGTCTACAGAACAATTGAGAACTGTAAGTTTATAAATTTGAAATACAAGAATTATAAATGGAAAGAAAACATTATATTTAATTATGGCTGGTATACTTTTTTACATTACTTCGACTTTAATTCATATTTAAAAGAACCAGCCGGTATTTTTTATCAAAAATAAACAAATTGTTAGTACGATACGATTTAACGTTACACTAAACCGAATAATTATAAAATAAGACGTGCACATAAGTACAAATAAATAGAAATCAATTTAAATCATATCCATACTGTATCTAAAATTTTACGATTTATATAAAGCTTATAAATAATTATGTGCTTTCAGTCACACATATATTTTGAGATCCCAAGCGCACATGTCGTTAATGACGTCTTGAAGTCTGAGTTCGATATCAATTGTTGTCCTCACAAACAATATTGAACTCGAACTCTTCCAATAATAATTCACGGATATGGCAGACTGAAAAATAGCAATCAGAAGGGTTGCCACCATTTTAATCTATTTTTCAGTTTTACATTTCATTTACCAAGACGTAGACGGCAGGAGATAGTCTTTCATGAAATGTTGCTTCATCTATCGTAGCGATAATTCTGTTAGAAAATGGGTAGGGCGACTTATGCTCAGTAGGAGCACATGAGGTTCGAACAAATACATTAAAAATAATATAAAGTGACCCTGGGATCTCATGTCCAAACTGCTATTATATCATTTCAGTACATCCCTTTACAACTAGTATCAGCAAAACAATGTAAGCCTATCTAAATTTACATTACTATGTCGATATTTTGACTAGCACTTACAGGCAACGTTGGTTAAGGATTAGATAAAACTGGCCGAGATGGTTAATGACAATATTTTAGTTAATATTATTGCACAAAAATGAACACAACATTTATTTCCGTTTCTCTTTTATACTGAACGTCTGATAAGACAGGGCAAACAGAACCCTATCCAATGATATTAAGTTATATATGATATTAAATTTCGGCGATAACTACAACTTCGTCTTATACCGATAGACGTAGTGTCCATATATACATATATATATATATATATATATATATATATATATATATATATATATCAGTTGTTTGGAATTACAGACAAATGTTACAGGAATTAACTATTCAAAGTAAACGCATTTACTAGGAGTGGATAGCTTGGGTAATAGTAAAAACTACAGTTAATGATTGCAAACTGATTGGATTCGAATTATACTAATCGTGGTGACCGTAATGAACATAGGTATAGAGTATTTTGTGACTCTTCGACAGAAAGTGACTAGACTAAGTGCAGCTGACAACTAATTTTCTAGCACAGACCTGTAATAGAGTATATTGTATTATTTGAAATCTAAACATTGTATGCAAATAAGTAAACATGACTATTCATAAATACGTTTTGTTTGAAATACTCAATTGATAAAATAAATATATTTGAGTCTGAATACAGTATAACAATACTGCATCAGAAAATCTGAAACACCGTTAAACGGAACTTTGAGACCCTCAACCATCGCCCGCTGTAATTTTTATTATCTAATTATTATTTCATATTATAGCACTAATTAAAAACCGTATGATAAATTTCAATGAGTACATGGAGTCAAAAAAACCTTGAAAGTATATACAAAATTACACAATTTATATAGATCATACATATATTTCATTCATTATTATGATACCGAGCCCAGTTATGTTGCAAAAAAATAAATTTTGGTATGGCACTTAATCTGTGCCACTTCATCACTTGGGCACTTTGTTGATTGAAATGATTTCTCTCCCACTGACGCTATGTCACGGAACGGCAATTGAGGATCCCAATTTTGTTACTAAAATTCCGCTAAGCCCAAATCTTAAATGTATTCGTTGTTGAGTGTTTTCGTATTCTAGTTGTATACGGAAACAGAACTTTAAGCTTCTGTTTTAAGGGAATTTTGTTATTATAATTGGGGTCCTTAGCTTAAATTAATTTCAATCCAAATTCAATACCTTTAGCATTCATATTTCGTTGGTATCATTGCAGTTACTTGAAGCCCATGGTTTTGAAGTATTAAAAAAGGCCAGACGTTAGTTATGGTCATCCATTAGAATGCGCTACATTCAACGAAACACTAATGACGCCCTAACTTCTTCTTACTTATAGATATCAACTGTGTCGTAATAAAATCACGTCATAATATAAAATAATGTGTCAAATGCGGCTGCAACCGTTGGTCGTCTCAACAATCTTGTTGTGACGAAAGTTCAATTTAATTCATTATATTTTTTAGCAACAGAAATGGGTTCATCGCTATATATTTTATCTAATTAATATTACATAGATCATTGTGAAGGCTACATTCATGTGAGACATTGTGAATATAAATAGAACAAATACAATATGCTTAAACTATGTATGCACCATTATTTATTTGCTAAAAGATAAAAACAACACCAGTAAGTATTTCATATTGAATAAAAAATAATTTCGTATGTATTATATAAATTTTTATACCATTCTTGATATTCCGTCGAAATAATAAAATAAAAAAATTATTACACGTGTACATAACACACTTGGGTATCGAATATTGTTTAATATACAAACTTTATAAAACATTTTAGAACAATTTTACTAAGGCCCTGGTGAGTCCGGGCTGGTAAACCTCACCATATTTATTTATACTCCACATTAAGGACGAAGATAGCAAAAATATAACGGTCTTTTGCTCCTTCTTTTCTACAGAAATGACATCGTCCACAGTAGACTCTGTTTTTTTTGGCAACACAAAACTACTTAGATAGTTATTATCATTATTAGGTTCTAAGTTTAAATCTAAACCAAGAGAAATCAATGTTTTACAAACAACGTTAAAATTTACTAAAATAATGACTTACATTTATTTGTAAAATATATATACCTTAATAAAAAATGAAAAGGCTATAATACAGATACAGGATAGGATTCTGTTTAAATTAAGCACACGATACAAATGTATCGTGTGCTTAAGTATGGTGTAAATATATAAAATATAAATATTCAAATACCCAAGTGTTATAGTAAAATAAATAAGACTAATAAATAAAATAATAAATTAAAAATAAAATAAAAATTGTGATGCAGATGACAGCCACAGCCCAAATGGTCACATTTCATTAAGAGAATTATAATTACATAAAAATGTTAATAATTTTATATATTTTTTAATCTAACTAACACTACTTATTATTTGGTGGTTACATCTTGTACATAAATTCTTACTGAGATTAAGCTGTCGCCTCTAGACCGGGTCAGCGTGAGGTTGATACGCCGGCTGGGCCCGACCCGATACTTGACGTACAATGTTATGCACGTACTACAATAGGGACAGTTATCGCCAAGGACCGCGTGGTTATAGCATGGCATTATAATATGGACAGGTGTTCATTAGCAGGACGATTATGAGCCATGATTTCCTCAAAAAGAACGATGCGAGTCCACAGGATGCCGTGTGCGTCAGGATGCCCTGACGTATTAACTGACTGACTACCGTTACGTTAAGGTACATTTATATATAATAAGTATTCACGTAGCTAATGCACAACTTCACGTATAAAACCAAATAATACGTTTAATATCCATCACAATTATCAACAACCCGTAGCTAGATCGACACACGTATTATTTCATACGAGTAACATGCCACGACACATTTGTAGTGTCTATAAACTTAACCACACATCAAGTGTGGTCTCTAACAGTCCCATTGTGTTGCGTCCACAACAGTATTAAATATCATAGCGCCAAGAAACGATAATATAGCCGAACATAAGCACATAATAGTAACTATTACGATGATATAGTGTAGTAGTGTATAATCAAAGTCCATGTATCGCCGTGCACTGGTTGACTCGGATAATGTGACGTAGTGACGATTTAATAATAAACGAAGTTGACGCATACTGACTGATGTTGGAAGAACGTAGACGAATAGTGCTTCAAGTAGTACTAAGTTTATATGTGGAATTAGGTGTTACAAAAATAATTAACCATGGTTATGAAGTTTTGTTCCAGGGCCCAAAAAATACGAATCTATAAAATATCATCGAGTACACCACTCACAAAAATGACGGCTGTTGGGACAGAAAGGTCCTCAAGTGGTTACCACATACCGGACGAGTATTGTGTGTACGTGAAAGACTAAGTTGCTAAGCAAGGGGCATTTCAAATTTTACTGAACTATTGTTCAAACAACTGGCCCTCCTGGAAGCAGACCGTCCATCAGTCTCCACAAGCGGCGTAAGGAGTTTATTTAAAAAACACAATATACACTACTTCTCAAGCACAAAGCCAAGTACCGTGTGGTATTCTTAGGGTGACGCCATAGTCCTACAGTAAGTTTCTTTCGGCTGACGATGATTATAAAGTATCCTGAGATCCCTCACAGACCAAGAACACGTGCTAACAATCCTTTAAAGTTTGAAATAAAATTTACAGTGACTGCTTCTGTCGTTATGGGAATAGTATAAACATAGCATATCTAACAAACCATGGCACAAGTTCTTTTAATATTTCTGCAAAATTTTTGCTACGCATCCTATTCGTAATATAAGCAGTACTGGATGAGCTAACAATTTCGAAAACACATCCCTCAGTTTTTCTATGATGGAATCTCATACTGCAATGTAACTTTCTAGTACAAAATATTTTAAATAAAACGTGCCTTAGTGACGAAGTTGGTCAAACTTTGGATTTAAATGCCTAACAGGATTCATCTGCCACAGAACAGAACTTAATTTTGATGATCTTAATAATGATTGTAACGGATTACAATAAAACCTACCAATTTTTTTACGTCATGGGTAACAATTAAAATGAGAGCTCATAAACAGATAGGTTGTCCAAATAAACCATAGCACAAGTACTATTAATACTTGCGCCAAGATTTTGCGGCGCACCCTATTCATAATTTAAGTGGTAGTGAATGAGTTTTCATTTAAATTCTATAACATTCCGAAAGCCGATCGGTATTTTTTTCTACGGTGTGATTATATACTGCTACTTAACTTCCCATTACAATACATTTTATCTTAAACAGGCCTTAGCGGCGAAGTTGGTAAAGTTTGGATTTTAACGCCTGACAGGATTCATCTGCCACACAACAGGATTTAATTTTGAACTTCGATACATTTATAGTATGTATATTGTAGGTAAAACATGTCGATGTGTTTTCGGCATGGGTTGCAATTTAAGTGAAAGCTCATAAACGGATAGGGTGTCTAACAAAACCATGCCACAAGTACTATTAATAATTGCGCCAAGATTTTGCTACGCACCCTATTTGTAATTTAAGTAGTAGTGAATGAGTTTTCATTTAAATTCTACACCGTTCCGAAAGCCGATCGGTAAGTTTTTCTTCGGTGTGATTACATACTGCTTACTAACTTCTCATTACAATACATTTTATCTGAAATGGGCCTTAGCGACGAACTTGGTAAACTTTGGATTTTAATAGCTAAACCAATTTCATTTACAGCGGGCATGGATTCAAGGATTTACTGCGTTACCTAACGACAGAGACACGGCAGGAATGACATGCCGATTTGTTTTTTGCGTGGGATATGATTTAAAAGAATGCTCAAAAACGGATAAGGTGTCTAACTAAACCATAGCACAAGTACTATTAATATTTGCGCCAAGATTTTGCGGCGCACCCTATTCATAATTTAAGTGGTGGTGAATGAGTTTTCATTTAAATTCTAAAACATTATGAAAGCCGATCGGTAATTTTTTTACGGTGTGATTACATACTCCTGTCTAACTTCCCATTACAATACATTTTATCTGAAATGGGCCTTAGCGGGGAACTTGGTAAATTTTGGATTTTAATAGCTAAAACAATTTCATTTACAGCGGGCATAGATTCAAGTTTTTACTGCGTTACCTAATGGCAGAGACACGGCAGGAATGACATGCCGATTTGTTTTCGGCGTGGGATATAATTTAAAAGAAAGCTCATAAACGGATAAGGTGTCTCACTAAACCATAGCACAAGTAATTTTAATAATTGCGCCAAGATTTTGCGGCGCACCCTATTCATAATTTAAGTGGTAGTGAATGAGTTTTCATTTAAATTCTAAATCGTTCCGAAAGCCGATCGGTACGTTTTTCTATTGTGTAATTACATACTGCTGCCTAATTTCCCATTACAATACATTTTATCCAAAACGGGCCTTGGCGTCAAAGTTGTTAAACTTTGGATTTTAAAGCCTAACAGGATTCATCTGCCACAGAGCGGGATTTAATTTTGAACGTCGATACATTATAATAGTATGTATATTGTAGGTAAAACTTGTCGATGCGTTTTCGGCATGGGTTGCAGTTTAAGTAAAAGCTCATAAACGGTTAGGGTGTCTAACAAAACCATGCCACAAGTACTATTAATAATTGCGCCAAGATTTTGCTCCGCACCCTATTCGTAATTTAAGTGGTAGGGAATGAGTTTTCATTTACATTCTAAACAGTTCCGAAAGCCGATCGGTAAATTTATCTACGGTGGAATTTTAAACTGCAAACTAACTTCCTAGTACAAAACATTTTATAGAAAACCGGCCTTAGCGGCGAAGTTGATACACTTTGGATTTTAACGCCTAACAGGATTCATCTGCCACAGAACGGGATTTAATTTTGAACTTCGATACATTATAGTATGTATATGGTAGGTAAAACAGGTCGATGTGTTTTCGGCATGGGTTACAGTTTAAATGAAAGCTCATAAACGGATAGTATCTAACAAAACCATAGCACAAGTACTATTAATATTTGTACCAAGATTTCGCTACGCACCCTAATTGTAATTTTAGTAGTAGTAAATGAGCTTGCATTCAAATTCTAAGCCATTTCTAACAGCGATCAATGCAAACTTACATTTAAGTATAATACACCACTTTCTGTAAAACGGGCCTTAGCGACGAAGTTTATAAACTGAATGTTTTAAAATGTAGCGCCGTTGATGTTAAAGGCTAACACATACCATCTTCCCCAAGCCATGATCCAATTTTGAACTGCGTTATTATGAACTCTGATCGGATAACATGAGGACCCAACGTAAAAAAAATCAGTATTTGAATAATCCCTCCAATTTTAACTACTATAACGCTTCATTTCTCTAGTCCTTGCTGTGTAGTTCGGCGATGACGATATTATGGCAATCTTGAAGTCCCGGAATTGGAACAAATACTAACATAAGTATGATGATATCATAAGTAACCTGTCTGCTTTACAATTTTGTACAAACCCCTGTTACGTCTCATCTAGATTATCGGCGAACAGTTCGCCAAATAACTAGCCGAATAATTGGTGCAGAAATACGACCATGTAAAATAGCACAGAATACTTCCGAACAAGTTACATACTCGTATTCGTGCCTATTCGTCTGTACTCGGCGAGTATCTAAATTAGGCATGAAGATATTCAGGCATACAATAATACTAATCCGATTGGGGCACTGGGAAACCTCTCAAAAAAATAACTAAAGTTATACATAGTTCTACTTTTCGTACACGAACATCCCACATCAGTCAGTATTGTGAATAGGAAGGATGATACGAAGGGCCGACTCTACCTAACAAATCTTAATTGCGAATGCAACCAAACTTCTAAGATTTAGAACATTATTTAAAATACTGATCTAACGCTTCGCTTAAATCCTCTTTTGTTTCGACGACTTGGAGATGTACCACATTGCCCTTTAAATATAGTATATTGTCTTTATGATTGCGAAAAGAAAAATTATTTAACTTTCTACAGTTTCGGTAGAAGTACATGAAGAAAGAACGCTTCTATTTTATTTCCCGATAGTTAACAATACATGAGAAACTACATTGATACGAAACTTATGTACAGATTTTATCGCGATCATTCTAATTTCGTGACGAAAGTAAACGCAATAAAATCCTAATACTAAAGACCACTGTCCACAGAAGTCCAGCTTTGTTGACGAGCTGGGACAACTCTTGGTTACGTCCAGCTTACTCGCGCGGCAGGGAAGTGACATAAAAATCAACAGCGCGAGCATGTAAATTACACGACTCGCTCACTATCGCAGTTCACATTCTAGTGTTTGCCCATTTCATTTGCCCCACACTAGGATTTTTTCCTGTGCTGTGGGTGCGTTTGCGAGCACGTATAAACAAATATATGTGGATCACATACGGATTTGTCCGATGCGGTCATCGACCCCGCAACAACTCGACCCAGTGAGCGGAGCGCCTTAAGCTCTTAACAACTGGACCAAGTAGTCATCGGCATGTCCAATTCATTTCATTTCATGGCCAGTTTTCTGCGTAATGCCGACATTGCGTGCATGCAAAGTGGCATAAAGTGGCATTCTTGCTCGGGCAATATAATCCAGTGATGATAAGCGTAAAATCTAAATACACGTCAACAAATCTACGCTTCTGTAAACGATTTTTTACAGTTTTCTATCAATGCAATATCGAAAGTAAATGTATTTTACTATAATACTCCCGAATGCATGATAAACCTACGTTTCACCGAGGTCCGTCTGGACGTTCGCTATCGATATTCGGGTTATTATCAACTCGCCACAAGTTAAAACATATAAATTGACTTAACTTTCAGTGAGTTTACAATTACCCCGGTGTTCTTCGGGATCGGTAGCTAAAAAGGGAAGGAACTAATGGTACCTCTCCATTTCGCCGGCCTATTCACCGTAGCCGCTTACGCGTTGATGAGCGTCGCGGGCTTCGTCGACATACAGACGTACACGTAGTCTGACTCCGAGTCGAGGCGTGCGCGGCTGGCCCTGCGTTAGGCGGGGGCGACCTGCCACACTATGAGGTGGCTCTTCGACGCGCGGTCCGCGAGCGAACTGTGCCCACTCGACGATCCGTCCTCGGCAACAACGACGCTGTCTTCCATTTCTGAATCGGCTGTGGAAGGTGAGCTTAGGTTAGTGGAGGGATGTATTTTATATTTCATTGAACTAGGTGCTTTGGTTTAGGCCTGAATTTGAAAAGTTCATAAATTACATTTATAGCCCATGTGTAGCTTTAGTCAAATCTATTAATAGCCAGTTTCAATATTTAACTTAAGGAGTGGTCAGTAGTCTTTTTCACGAGCCATGGGTACGGTGATGTTTGGAATTTGACGTTTCTAGAAATGTTGTGTTGATAAAATTGTATGCGATAGAATCGATTGAATAGCATACTAAAATAATTTATAACGATGAATGAATTAGGGAACAAAAAGAAAACAAAATACAATAATTTCATTATTTTTTTAAGAATCAAACAATCACTTTATTTGTTGCTCACGTGAATTATTATTAAAATTCTATGAAACTATCTATTTATATATGACAAGATCGCGCATGTACGTTTTTTATTATTTTTCTTCACCACGAGCATACCATGTCTTTCAGTCGGATACATTGATTAATATTTGTAAAGGAATCGATTATAACAATTTCATTGTGTCAATTCCTAGATAGCAAACCATTTCAATTTAAGTAATTGAGTAATAGTTTAAATAAAGTTTTAGTTTTTTAAACAATTACTTAAATTTATAAACAGTATATGATTTAAACGCAAAATTAAATTAGATATTTCGTTTATTTTTTTATCCTTTTTATTTTTCTGGATTCCTTATTTTAAATATTTTTCAATACAGTATGCGTGAAATGGGATTTAATCAACCGTCACCGTACCATGTCTCGTCAAAAAGACTACATCAGTAAAAATTTGATAAACGTGATGAATGTGCCAAAATACTGACAGGAAGCAAATTTACCTATTAGTTAAATATTGGTAATATAAAAGTAAAGTCGAATAGGATGCAGTTTTAAGTCAAAAAAGACAGCCATTACCTTCGCTTTTTAACGTATAACTACATCACTATCGACTTGTATTACATCAGACAGTAACTTGACCAATGGCTACATTTACGAAAAAGTACTACAATATTTATATAAGATTGTGTTAAATAAAAATTCTGTAACAAAACAGGACAATTTCCATATGTGTTGGATACAAATCTTAGTCCATTTTGTTACATTACAGATAAAGAACATAGTTCCTAATGTAAATTAATATATACATTCCAATTATTTTACACTGGTATTAGCAATATACATGTTAGCAACATGTACTGTGTAGAAGACAATATTTTTGAATGTGAAATTTTTGACATGTTAGTGATTAGTTACAAACGGGATAAGACCATTTATTATGTAAGGTATTGGCAGCTAAGTGCATAATATTTATGCTTAATATTGTACGAAAAAAATTTTTTTTATCAAAGTTACGACTTTTTTTACCAAAAGCTGCTCTTGGGTCGTACTCACTGTTAGTTATATTTCACTGGGTCTTTATTCGCTATGACTAAACGCAGCACGTTAGTATGTCTTCATGAAATGATCATGTATCGATATTCTTTATGCCACGTGGGTAAAGCGACTATTTCTAGAAGTTATGGTAAGGCGCAGCGTTACGAGTTACATTGGTCATACATAACGAATGAGGCACTTTTACCCTTAATAAGACAGTACTAATTGCGGTGCGAGAGATTGGTCTCTTTAATTTGGATCCATCATCCCAACTCAGTTAAGTTATTAATTTCCAGTTATTTTTTGTACACGTAATTGTGTATTTTATTTCGCTACTCAGTTGCCAAACCCTATCATAATAACCCCGCATGATATTAGTCATGATATTTAGATGCCAATGTTCCAATGAAACCCTACTAGTTTAGCCGGTGGACTATTTGATCGGTGCTATGCAATAAAGGATAATTCTTTCGAAGTATTTATTAAGTTCATAGAAACAAAATGAATAATTATGAAGATAAGAAGTATAATATAATTTAATAAATAAATGTTTATATATAAAAAATAGCAATAAAACGTGTTTAAAAATCAGCACATGTAGGTATACCCTTTCTGTTTAATCGTTATAATTATGTTGTAAATTTAAACATAGTAACTTGAAGTAAATACAGGGCGTGTTATTCACAAAAGCTGTAATAGATTCCAGATAAAATGTGATCAATATTATGATTATTTGAGATTTGTGAAAGTTTTAGTTTTATAAAACTTACCTCTGGTCCAGAATTGCATAACACCATTAGTTTAGGATTGTATAAAATTTGACAGCGTATAAAACAAGTGAGAATTTATTTTATTTTATAATATTTGTTGAGAATTTACGTTACGTGAAATTAATTACACCTGTTAATAAAACAATGTACATACGTAAAAATTGCCTATAATATTTTTAAAAACAAAACGTATTCACTGTCAAATTTACAATTCTCTTTTAGTATTTCCAGTAAGCGACAAATCTTATACATTTAGACACTAATTAATAATCTGTTTAGAGTCCACCTCTTACTTAGTCGCACGCATCCAATGGACAGAAGGAACGGACAAAGAACAATGATATTATTAAAGGCTGGCTAAATCAGTAATTCCTAAAAGTAATGAGAACTGTGCATTTTATTTAATAAATGAGAATGTGTGTTCATAACTGAACTATAGTTTCGTCGACTAGGTAGAAAAAGGGCCTCAAAATTAAATGTCGAGTGGGCCTTAACCTATTTTGTAAAACATACGCCTGTAGTATTGTGATCGGCTGGCCGTTCTATCACGTTATTACGAAATGTAGGCCTCTTTAGGGAAAAAGGGAATAAAAAAATATTATTATTTTTATTAGCCCTGTTAAGAAACTGTCCCACCGTTAGGCATAGGCCTCCTTACTAACTGACAGGGTTCAGCCATAGTTGACCACGCAGGCCTTGTGGGGGTTGGCAAAATATTATCATTGTCATCATTGTAAATTAATTTTATTATCAACCGAAGTCCACGGGACAAAGGCCTCCCAAAGATCCCCACAACGACCGGCGTTTTAATTTAATTAATTTACTCCTTCTATATCTACAATATCTATCTATCAGATCCCACGCGCGGTATGCAGAGTATTATAATATCCAGTAAGTGTAATAACATAATCGTTCTATAAATCCCTATTCCGCCATTTAGGACGAGTGCAACTGAATCAGGGAAACCCTTAGTTGTACGGTTAATGTTTGTATAATCGTGATAATCTACATGCATTTAGTGTTAGCATTGATTGTTAGATGGCAGCAAGCGTCCATGCTGTTTGAAAATTCAACGTACCATTGCTTAATATCATTATAATTTTACTTATATTTCAGGTACGTTTGGATGTCTCTTAAGATTTGCCATACTATGACGTGGGAGGCTGTGTCGTGTATGTCATCGGCATTCTCTTCTATTGGCAAAACAAAAAAACCGGGAAAATTAAAATATGAACTGATCACAGCCTATTTGGTTTTGTTTTCTACTAAAATGATCACAATTATGTATTGTATCATGATTCATATTAGCAAAGCAAACTCAAGTGTTTCGCTGAACCCAGATTGGTTTTGGAACATGGCTTTACTAAAACGATGTTACAAAAACCAATTTTAGGGTAAGGTGCAGTTAATTTTTTATAATGTCTTAAGATAACGTTTACTTTCCTTTTTTTATTTGTTAATGTAAACTTTATTGCAAATAACACAAAAAATATTTCTGTACGTTAGAACATCTGAAAAATTTTGGCATTTAAAAAATGTCTATCATCAAAGTTAGCAAAGATAAAAAAAATAACACATTTTAGTAGAAAACCGCCTGAAATTCAAATCAAACAATAGGCACAAATTCATAAAACAAACTTTACCGTATACCGACCTAAGTATAACTTATTCTATGCATATTAAGCGTTTTAAGCGTACTAATTAATGGCTACTATTACTAAGCGAAGCTTGAACCAACGGGTAGGCGATGAGATGAGTCCTGTGACCTAACGTGCATATTGCTTGTTTTGATAACAAAATTATTTTAAGATTGTAATGTTTCATGAATGCTGTTCTGCAATAAATATTGAAATACTTCATGTATGATATTAATTTTCAGGTATTGAAATCATTACCAAGTCATTAATAAAACAAAAAAATAAACACCATCACGATATTTCCTAAATGGGGGCAGGTGTACTGTGTACTTTCACATTTTGATGACGGTGTTAGATCCCAATCTATTATACTGGACATAAACCTCTGCTAGTGCTACTGATATTTTTTGATAGATAAATAATCATTTTGTTCGACCTAGGATTTAAACACCGGATCTCGTTCGTGATCAACAGACCACTAGACCAACGACACAGTCTTTTTAATTATAGCCATAGGCATATCGCTGCCTAAATGAAATAGCAATACAATAAAAAGCAAAAAAAAAAATTATAAAATGTATAGCGATGCAATTAGAGTGCTAGCTTAAATCTATGTATCTATATCTTCACGCGAGATCCCTTGCGGGGTCTGCAGAGAGTACAGAGTTCCCATAGGTTCTTTCCTTGCTAAGTTTAATTATTAAATTTTTTGAGTTGTGTCATCATAAATTCAGCCAACGATATAATCACATTTTTTTAAATCTTAGCCCTAGGACACGGAATCCACTAGGAATTATACCTAACTCAGCTTACCTATATCGTAAACTGAGACGTCATTTGTGCCGTCTCCCTATGACTTGTCTTCAATGTGGTCATAATTATCTAATAAATTATATTAATTCTTGACCGAACCAATCTGTTTATGGGCCATAATCCTTCATGTCTATCCCTCAAAAGACTTGATAATAATATAAGATATGCTGGTTACATTTTAGCATTGTAACGTCAAGAAAGGAATACGTCAGGATATAACCAACAGAGTACAAGTTAAACATTAATTTACAGTCACAGCATTCATGGAACAAACAAAATGAGTATCAGATCAATGATTGATGACAATATCGACTGTTAATCACGACGTCTGTTAGAATTTATGGACAATTTAATTAGGGTACACTTGCTTTAATGTTTACTATGTATATTGATTCATAATCTGCTTCTTTTAGTAGCTCAAATACTCAAATAATTATTATCTCATAGAAAATAAGTTTGTATTCAAAAATATAAAAGAGGCGGAATATGATTATTTACTTGCTTGAATTCAGCGTTAAAGAGTCAGTAAAATAATCAGAAAAAAAATATAAATTTTATAATCTTATAATTAATAATTACAAAATTTATATTAAAATATTATTTTATTATGTAAGGGAACATATTATATTATATGTTCCCTTTACCAATACGTCTTGGTTCCGTGTGGTGGAGTATAAGTTATTTTGTCACCTCATTGTGAGATAAGGCTCAGTATAGCCTGATTATTATTATTTCATATTTTTCTGATTATTTATACTCTTGAATCTGTATATCCACTAAAGATAAATGTACCAACAACTTGTTAATAATGCTTTAAACTTTTTGTGTGTTAATTATGTATGTAAAACAATAAAGAGAGATATTGGTCAATATTTATCTTTCGTGTCTGTATACAAAGATCACCAGCAGTTTCTTAAGTAAACGATGCTGCTATTGTTACGATGACGAATCGGATGAATCGCAGGTGGGTTCGAAATAAAATGCGATCGTGACTGTGTGTGCATATTCTCGCATTACACGTGAATAGAAATCGAGATCTGATATTAACGATTTGACGTTTTCCATCAACAAAACAGAGATTACCAATTCATTTGGCAGAGTTATTGTAATTTTCCTTTGATATGAGAAGAAGACGTAGCTAGAAACGTCACGGCAAAGTTCCATTACGTTCTGGAAGCCCGCTTTTTAAAAACTCTTTTGTTAGACATTTATGTCATTTCTAACGCTCGTTAAAAAAGAGCTCATAGAAAATACTCCTAAGAATAATGTAGTATTGGCCGCTATGTCAGCATCATTCCCAAGAAACCACATCCCAAAATGACTAATATATTAAACAAAAAATAATAATAAGAAGAAAACTTACCTATTCTAAAGTCGATATATCCCTCGCCCCCCGATATGACCAGCATTGGGGGTGGTGTGGGGGACGCTCGGCGTGAGGACTCGGGGGTACGGGCCGGGGAGCCAGTGACCCCGGGGACCGCCACGAAGAAGGTCACGGCGTCACGGTGGCCGTGGAAGCTGAGCTGCGCGTGGGCCATGGAGCACCACGGAATGTTCCCCGTAGGACACGCCCCTGAGATAAGACGGAGCGAAGTGTGATCAATGCCTGTTTATTGTAGACTAGCTACCCTAAACAGCTTCGTATATTTATTTATTAGTCAATAATTTTTATTATAAACCAAAACAAGAGAAAGTGATTTTTCTAAAAATCGCTTTTATAACAGACCAGGTAATTTATTACAAATTAAAACGATCATACAAAATAAAAAATGTATAATAAACGCGTCTATCAATCAACGCATTAATAAAGCGCTGGAATAAAACAAACATCCAACAGTACATTTTTTTGACTTACAACGCTTAAGCACCGCGCTTTGAGAAAGTGCTCGTGCGAGTTATCGAATTTGCATATTATTTTGAATCATTTTAAAACATTTTGAATATTTCTTTGATACCTAGCCAGTACTAATGGAGGAAAACAGGTGTGAAACTGAAAGGCTCTTGGACAATAACAGCTATAGTTTATCAGGTTTATAGTGTAATGTGATGTATCTACATTTTCTAGGTCACATTTGGGCATATGAAAGTACGTTAATTTCCAATATGCTGTCGGAAAATCCAGAAAATTATTTTAGAATCGTCGTAGTCACCCCAAATTTACCGATATGTATATACAGCTGTAAATGTTTAGCAGTTGACGTAGTAGTTTGAAAATCAGCTTTAGTTGTTTAGTACCATTTACTATTACTGGACCCGTCAAGCGTAAATATTCATGTTTCCTATAGGTATATATATAGTAGTCGCTATAGGGGAGGGCGTATACTAGGTGTCTCGCCGTGGTGCTCGACACCGGCCGGCGGGCAAGGGATTCTTCGACCTCGCCGGCGAGGTCGGTGTCTGATCCTGTGTGCGGTATCTTTATCCGAAAGAAGGGATGTAAGTGCATCGGTCGGTGAGAACATGCCGCGGACGGCGGTAGCGGCTAATAGGAGGGGAGTCATTTAAGAATGAAAACTTCTCATCTTAAGGGCTCTGGAATAGATATCTAAAACAATGAGGCATTAATTACTCTCCGCGAAATTCAAAGTAAATTACTTTCGTAAATTGCTTTACGTTAATTAAGTAAATCACTTTGGATGCACTGCTCTTGCATTTTCTTGTGTAGTCAATATCTTCTGTTACAGGTTGTAATTTTCGCCATTACAGTAATTGACAAGACATGTGGGTACCATATGTTGACCCACATGATCAAGTCAATTTCCGAAACAACGACTAGTCCGATGAAGTCTTCTTTCGGTGTCTGTCAACTTGGATCGGTGCCGTAGATTTAAGCGTGTATCCCGACTTGATGATCACAAGGATTTACATATGAAAACAACGAATGAGCTAACATTTTTTCAATTTAAATATCCTTGAGAATCTTAGAGCCGAGCTACATTCTCTCTCATTCGAGGCATTAAAATGTTTGGTACAGCACTTCACTATGGAATAGATCGCTGACCGAATGGTTGGGACGGAAGGATATCGCAGTAAATAATGATGTGGTTAAGTGCGTAGGTATGACTTGATCAAGGCTGACTCAGGAAAGGGATCTGTGGCCTAAGAGGGAGAAGGCTTATACCCGTAATAAATGGAATGAGCTAGAAGTGATGATTATGATGATGACTTCACTATTCCTAGACACAAACTACCTTCTACTGTTCAAACCAAATTTAAATGCAATTCATGCACGCCTTCGTTCTCTTGCACCAGCTGCCTCTATCCTATGCCAATTTAATCCAGATTCCAGTCGCAATTGGTCTATACAAATACATACAACATAACTCTGACAGAATGTTACACAACTCTAAAATGTTATCAATAAGCAATACTTTCCCTCTATATATATATACTCATCACGCAAGATACCTTGCAGGGTAGGCGGAGAGTACAGAGTTCCAACAGGTTCTATCACTGGGTTTCTCCACTCTCATAGCTTATCTCATACACGCACGGTTATGGAGACTTAACTTAAAATTGTATTAATTTAGTCTAATTCCAGTATCTAAAAATCTTTATTAATCTTGTTCTTACTCTTTTAGTTATGCCACTATTCCACTTGGCCAACGATAAATTCTTACTTTTAAAAATCAGAATTAAATCTAGTAAGAATTACAGCTCAGTTGCGCCAGTTCAAGTTAACGGTTACAGTTAAAGCTATTTTTATCTAACTATACCTGTCATGATTTATTAGAACCCAAATTCTGACAGACTATTTCACTACTGTTAACTGATGCAACTCAGCCTTAATTACTCTGTAAGTTAAAGTAACACCTTAAAAAGTGACATGATATTCTTATAACGAAAGGCTGTTTTTCTTTCATCACAGAAAACTTATCCATCAATTAAATTACTAAATGAAAAAAAAATATATAGCAATCAAACTATTTCGACACCAGTCTTTCATTTCCAATATCGATTGATTTAATGAATAAGTTTTTCTGATGATTTAAATCAGCCCATTGTTTGCAATAAACCGACACTGATCAGTAGGAATAACCTACCTTGGACTGCGCGGGATGTAGACGGTTGTCCCGTAGAGTCGCGACTGGATCCTTCAGACAGGGGCACGGAGATCACGACCCCGTTGCTGGTCCCGATCCACAGCCTGCCCGAGGAGATGAGCAGAGCCGTGATCCGGACGAGGGAAAAGCCCAGCTTTCCTGTTCCGAGCATTTTGCTGACGTATGGCTCGATGTCGACGTCCTTCAGGTGTTGGTACGTGTGAGCGTGGTACAATCGAAGGGTAGAGTCCATTTTTATTGATACCTGAATTGAAAGTTTTAGAGTGTTTATTCTTTTTTGTGAGAAGTGTCAAATGTGTGTGTATGGCTTTAATTTATTACCGACTAGCGACCCCCCCCCCCCCCCCCCCGACTTCGTATGAGTGAATTATACACATAAACCTTACTCTTGAATCACTACGTCCATTGGTGAAAACCATATAAAAATCCGTACGGTAGATATGGAGTTTATTAGACAGATAGATGGGGAGAGGCCTTGCTGTAGACGTGTTTCGGTTTAAGAATTAGTAGAACCAGACTTATGTTAAACTGAAATGAAGTATAGTAGAATTTGATATTACGAGGTTAAACACTATTTTTTCTTTGGGAAAAGGTGTGATGAGAGATGGCGAGGTGAAGTTTCGTAACCTTTAATGTAGCATACTATTTGAATTACGGTTATTGTTGGTATTATATTTAAGAAAACACATTTTCGCCAATCGCATGTTTATTGCTAGGTAGCAAACACAATACTGGCCACCGGGCAGTTTATCTACACTACATTTTATAACTTATTTGGATAAATAAGAAAACTAGCACCTACTTCATGTGTAACAATTGGATACGTACAACACAAGGTGGCGCTCGTGGCTATTCTTGGGGGATGTCTATGTTTTGCAATGGGGGTCTTTCGGATGCTGTCGATCTTTACTATTATTATTTTTTATCTTACACGGTATAAAAGACATCGTAAATGTCGTATTCTTTCTTCCAGCAAAATTTTGGATGACATTTGGTGCGGAAAATACATATTTTCGTACACACAGCGTTTTCCTCAATCAATTTTGGAGTTTGCGCGAAACTCTGTGATCCGTATAGTTTTGTAATTCCGAATGAAGTTTCTTAAACAGCACAAGATATGAACAACTTTGCAACACTATTCAAACATTTTCTATTCGATATGTTTTAGTTTTATAATAATCATTTATGAGCTTTTTAAAGAACTTTGTACAATCTGTGAATCTAAAACAAGATCTTGTGATCATTTAATAATGCTCACTACAGTTCGTAATTGTGGCAAAACACATAGGTAATGTTGTTGAGCATACACCTATCGTTTCGGAAATAGTTATGTAGGTATTATTTGCGTTGTAGATGGTTACAGACAAGAAGTTCGCACACACAAAAATCGAAACAAACATTTAAGGGTCACATAAAGATTTGTGTGATCGCAATTATATTAACGGATGGCTTGGTTCAGTGGTTAAGGACCGTACAGGACCAATCTTTGTGTGACCTACAAATATTTGTTTCGATGTGGGTGCTTGTGCAAGTAAATTATATATTTATAAAAGCATCTACGACACAGGAATAATTCCAAGTGAGGGGCAAACGCACCGGAATAAGATTTAGTGTTGGGCTACGTTATTTAAAAAAAAAAACGACTCGATCCAGTAAGAGGGCTACATTCTCATCATAAGGGGTCATCCATTAATTACATACATTTTCTTTAATGTTGATCCTCTCCCCCTTGATAAAATTTAGTGAGATTTGGTGAGACCCCCCGTCCCCTTACGAGAAATTAACGCTCTAGTTATTACAAGTCTCGAAGTATTTGTTTCTAATAGCCACGAGATTTTTTTAGCGACATAGAGTTGACATTAGTTTTTCAATTATGAAGTTTAAATGAGATTTTACTGGACCCGTCCCCCCGCTTTGAGCTCAAGTAATTAATGGATGCCGAATAAAACGAAGTCGTCGTCTAGGTCAAGTAAATGATTTAATTTAAAGGTTACTTACCCAAACACCATCACCGTCACAGGCCATTTGCCGAACCTGGCTCTCTTGCCGAGGGTGGGCTTCTAGGGAGTGCAGAAGCAGTCGCGAACGTGGCTCTATCACATGTACTTTATTCCGGTACCCGCACCATACGGTGCATCCCACCGCGCTTAGACAACGCACTGCGGAAAGAGCTGCACTTTATTAATAAACTTCTAAAAGGAGGAGGTTCTATGCTCGTCTGTATGTTGATGCCATGTAACCGACCACACAGACCGACTGGCACTGACTTTTAACATTTATTTTTGCTTATTAGTTAACTAGAAGAAAGAATGGCCAAACATATATAGAATGCGAAAGTGGAAGGATGTAGGTACAGGTGAAGACCTAGACTATATTACCACGACCAAATATACCGAGTCTTGGTAGGACAAGTCAAGAGTCTCTTAACCGGCGAGCGTGTATGAGACGAACTATGAGAGTGGAGGAAGCCAGAGAGGTATGTAAGGAAAGAACCTGTTGCAACTCTGTTCCCTCTGCCTACCCCGCAAGGGATCTGGCGTGATGATATAAAGATAGAGATTAGTTAACTTAGGCCCACTTGCACGAACCCGGGTTAGCGTTACCTATTGACTAACCCGAGGTTATAACCCTTCATCTTAACGTCATAACCTCGAGTTAGTTAATAGGTAACGCTAACCCTAGTTTGTGCAAGTAGGCTTTAAGTATCTTACTTTTGAAGTCGACTGTAGATCGTTAAATGTACCAACATAGAGCTCATTATGTCTGACCGAAATTTCGGTTTAGGTAAGTCCGGGTTAGTTAAAAAAGCCTGCCAAAATAACGAGTGAAACCGACACTATATACGTGAACATACGCGCACTTCATAATTAAATGTGTTAAAAATTCAAAATGCAGTTTTAATTTAATCACAACGTAATAAATCTCACAAATAGTATTCTCATAAAATATCAAGTTCTTCAACGTCAACCGAATCTAGGTCGGACCGATAGTTGAGCGAAATAAACAGTATCATGACCAAATGTCATGAAAATCTAAATATAATATCACGCCAGATCCGTTCTGGTGTGATCCTCCATCAACCAAATCAGATCTAGAGTTGTAAGGTGCAATTATCATCTGCACAAATGGGGCAACACTGAGTCTCCATGTTTTAATTATGGCGGCTCAGCGCAGACTATCCAGCACATCGTGGAAAACTGCATACTAGGAAATTCAGCGGCGGATTCGAGGGATTACATCAGCTGACACCGAAGGCTAAAATCAAACAATTTATTTTGTATAAACCTTGCGGGGTGCTTACAAATTGTCAGCGTACTTTTTTTATCTAATCTAAGCTACCACCGGATGGTAACGCCGCCTCCACTGAGAAGATCCGGCGAGAAAATCAGCGAGCTTGTCTTTTTTATTTAATTATACTCTTTATTTTGTATTTTTTAGTCATATTGTGTGAGTACAATGTTTACGTTACAATGAAATAGTTAAGATCTAGCTCCATTGTGACGCCTTACGATCGAGATGATCGAGATATGAGAAATCTTATTACTAAAAAATAATCTATCTATCTATCTATCTATAACCTCACGCCAGATCCCTTGCGGGGTAGGCAGAGAGTACAGAGTTCCAACAGGTTCTTTCCTTACATACCTCTCTGGCTTCCTCGACTCTCATAGTTCGTCTCATACACGCTCGCCGGTTACGGAGACTCTTGACTTTTCCATCAGATAAGACTCGGTTTAACTAAAAAATAAGTGACTAAGTAATTCCGTATGGACCAGTCCATAAACAATGGTTCCCCCACTATGATATAAAATTTTGATTGCAAATCGCATTATTAAAAGTACATCGCTTACTGATGAAGATAATTAAAATATTGGAAAAAAATACCAGAGCACTTCGGGTCGCCAAGGGTCAGCAACCAGTACTGCGTGAAGTCCCACTGGCCGTCGGCGAGCCGCGCGAATATTGCCGCAGTGCCGTCCGCGAGCGCGACTATACATCGGGAGGCGCACGACACTATCGACAATATTGCGTCGTTCAGCTTCACCCTGAAATAGACGTTCAAAGTAAAAATCAAATTATTTATGATTTAGGATCAGGGCGTGTATCACTATTTATTTATAATCTTGTTTTACTGTAAGAAAGATATGTGGTTATACGTAGTTTCTAGCTGTTTCTTTATTTATTTATTTTGAAAACATAGCCCCACACCAGGATTTATTCCTGTATCGTGGGTGCGTTTGCAAACACGAAAACCCACATACACGAATACGAAGAACGAAACAAATAATTGTGGACCAAGTGGGCGGAGCGTTTTAATCTCTTAGCCACTGCGGCAAATCGCCCGTCAATTGTCACGGCAAAGTTATTTAAATAGTTTTCTTAAAGAGCCCGCCTAGCGCGACAATATCCGTGACATGTGTTGTCGCGCTACCTTTACTAGCCGTGCTGTGTTTTCAGTACAGAAGTACAGACCCAAGCTGGTTGAGGCAAGGAAAACATGATCAGGTGGATATTCACAGACATCACTAATCTGGGACGTTTTTTTTTTTTTTTAAAAACGTAGCCCCACACTAGGATTTTATCCTGTGTCGTGGGTGCGTTTACAAACATGAAAATTCACATACACAAATACCCAGACCGGAACAAATAATTGTGGATCACACAAAGATTTGTCCCGTGCGGGACTCGAACCCGCGACTATTAGACGCAGTGGGCAGAGCGGCTTAAGCTCTTAACCACTGCGCTAAATGTTTGGGAATAACCCAAATGATGTCCCGTCTTTTATCATACTCTGTGTGCCCTAACACCTCCTGCACGCAGCCCATTCCGATCTCGATCTCGAAATTTTTGCGCCCTTATTAAAAAGGCGCCAACCCAATATTTTGTGAACGCGTCCAATCATAGAAATCCGCTAATCGTAGCCGCCACTACAAACATAACTCCCCTCCTATCAGCCGTTATCGCCATCCGCGGCATGATCTCACCGACCCTCCTGATGCCCTTACATCCCTTCTTTCCGATACAGATACCGCACACAGGATGCGACACCGACCACGCCGGCGAGGCCGAAGAATCCCTTGCTGGTGTAGAGCAGCACGGTGAGACACCTCGTATACGCTCTCCCCCATAACGACTGCCCAAACCGAGGCCGTTCCTCCTTAAGGCGCCCTTGAGCTAGTTGCCCCCTTGCCCTTCCGGCCCGAGCGTAGCCTCTAGTCTACTCGCCCTCTAGTCCGAAGAAGCTGTAAAGCGTAGCCAACAGCGTAGATCATTCACACACACATGCAAAAAAACACCTGCACAAAGCAAGATTTGATGTCCGCTTTCGACAATGCAATCAGTGTGACCTCCTTCTGGGTCGCTTCCATACAATTATAATCATGTCGAAACGCTAAGAAGAAGAAGTACAGTTTCTATGTCAAAGTACTAAAATGTTTACATATTGGTCGTGAATGTGCAATGAGGACTTACCTTGCTAAGCATTTATTGTAATTTCCGACGGCGGAGTGCACATATAAATTTCCACTCTTGGTACCCAGCCACATGGTCGCCATGACGGTGGACATCTTGCGGGTGGGCGTGGCTTCCGTTTGCTCTTCGACTTTCACTTGCTCCTGCACGAACGCCTCCACTCCTGGCTCTGGTGAGCCCAAGTGACCGCCTGATTAAAAAAAGTAAATAAATATTTACATATACAGCATGTAATATAAATAACGCAGTTTGTTCTTAATCAGAAATTGAATTGTATACAACTATTTTTTTAATATTTGTTTCATTTTATAAATACTTAATTAAGCTATAATTACTTAATTAAAATGTTTCTATAACAATTTTTAATATTATAATACGCCAGGTTTTGTGTTAATTTGAACATCTAAGTCCTTAAGGAAATGGTAATTAGCTTACCAAAACTAGTACATACTTTTATTATCGTTGGAATTCTTAAAGCAAATTCTGATTGGGGTGTCAGAGATCTTTCGTGACAGATCAAAACAGCGTCAAGCGGTCATCCCAAGAAGACGCGCTTTACTCTGCAGCACTCTTCAATATGCAAGATTCGGCCAGTGTTGTTTCTACCTATGCACACTTCGTTACATTGGAGAAATAGTAACAAAACTGTTTCGTTACCATTTCGTCAGCATTTCTTCATCGTTTGTGCCACTGGGTTAAATACTTGGGCCAAATAGGTTATCGATTAGGGACTAAGTAGCGGACAGCTTCTCACAAAATGTGCCGATGACCTGTGAAGGTTTCGGGTAGAACTGGATGCGTATAATACAAATCGTTTTGTCTTGCCGTTGGTCTTATAATTATGGCTTTTCTCTTGATGATGAAGACTAACCGTTAATAGGCGTAGAGCTGAGTGGTGGACTTTCAGGCGCTTCAGGGTCAGTCGCTTCCACATTCTCGGCGCTCTTAACTTCGGGTTCCTCTGTCGGCTGTTCTGCTGGAGTTGGTACTCGTTCATTCACCGGCGTGCTTGGTGGCGTAAGGATCGTTGCTTTTACCTGTTGGCAAAGGTATATATATATATATATATATATATATAAATATAGGTTAGTTTCTTGATGTGATGTTGTAGGGCAACAGTAAGTCTTATTTTTTTTCAAGTTAGGCATATAGAATATTGATGAGTTTTGTATGGAGATCCAGTATTTTTTTTATGAGTTGACTTTCTTAAGTCTGCAGGCATTTATCCTAGTTCTTTAACGTATTGAGATCAATCTTATTGTCAGTTTGAGAGAAAGAAGTCAGTGTACGGTTCAATGGAAAGTCTAATAGATTATTTTTTCAGCTTGTAACACTATGATGAAAAAAAGGAATAATTCGTAGGATTTTAGCAAAGATTTTCTTTTATATACAGTTTTGCGCTAACAAAAAATATTTGTATATATTTTATAAACTACAATACTACTAAAATATTGTATAAACACAAAATAAGATTGATCATTTGTTGAGTGATACTGAGTTATATGAAATTGTTTTACAGCAAAAATGATCACAGTATATTCCAATCAAACTTTAAAACTACTTTCACTCTACAAACGTCAATTTCTTGCTCATAGCGTTTTAATTTTGATGTTTTTGGAAATACTGTCGTCTTCATATTACACTTGTTAAAGATTGTAATCACTATTAAAACATCTAAAAATGACGTAGTTTTGTGATTAATATATAAAATGATAATAAATTGTGATTGAGCTCATTTGTGACATTTTTAATTGAGACATTTTTAAATTCTAGACATTATACTGAGTTCTTAGATTTACGCGAATATTACACATGAAATAAAAAAAAGTTCCAGATTTTCTCGCGGTTTATTTTTGATGTTTCCTCAAGACACCATGAGCTCATTCGTAGATGCGTAGATCGGACCAACAAAAATAATGAAGTAGTTTGAGGGTACTCCGGAACAACTATGCCTTTTGGACGTCTAACACCTGAGTCCTTCCCTTGACCATGAGTTCTGCAAAGCACTCGAAACGTCGAGAACTTCAAAATCAAAAATAAACCGCGATAAAATCCGAAAAATTGTTTTATTTCATTTAGACATTAGGTTTAAGTTGTAATAAATAATGTATGTATTTATACCTTAAATTTCTATCTATCTATCTATAACCTCACGCCAGATCCCTTGCGGGGTAGGCAGAGAGTACAGAGTTCCAACAGGTTCTTTCCTTACATACCTCTCTGGCTTCCTCGACTCTCATAGTTCGTCTCATACACGCTCGCCGGTTACGGAGACTTTTCCATCAGATAAGACTCGATTTATTTGGTCGTGGTAAGATAGTCTAGGTCTTCCCCGATACCTACATCCTTCCACTTTCACATTGTATATCTGTTTTGTCATTCTTTCCTCTGGCATTCTTTCTATATGCCCGAACCAACGGAGCATGCCCTTTCTCATCTTTACATCGATACTATCTTATTTAAATCTATAATTTTCATTATTAGTTAACTGACTTTATTTAACAATTTGCAAACTAATAGCAATAGGCCATGTTTGTGTAATGGACTCAAATTGTCTGGATAAAATAAATTATTATTATTATATTTGAAGAAGTGAGACGGCGGGAATGACGGCGCGCTCTAGAGGAGTGGCGCGCGAGGCGCAGCACATCGCGCGCAAGCGCGGCGTCCAAGCCATTCTGCCGTCCTTCGAAGCCTGGCACCAGTGGAGGAGAGGGCGAGTCTCCTATAGACTTACTCAGATTATCACCGGTCACTAAAAGCGACGATATTATTGATATGTAAAATCTTTCCTCTCAGTTGCTGTTTTTTTTTGTGGGAGCGATTTTGGAAAAGGGACGGAAATGTGTAACACAGGAAACCACGCGCTATGTGATTAGACTAATGAGCGCGCGCGGTGGAACTGGGGAAGCACGCGCTATGTGATTTGACGAATGAGCGCGCGCTATTTGATTTAACCAATGGACACACTCTATTTGATTTGACTAATGAGTCATCTCAATTTCATAGTAGGATAACATGTCAGATGTTACACATCATATGCGACTACTGTAAGGCTCGTTAATTTTTTTTTCACTATACATACTATAGTCCTACTAATATTATAAATGTGAAAGTTTCTATGATTGCATGATTGTTACTCAATCACGCAAAAACGGCTGAATAGATTTGGATGAAATTTGGCATACAGATAGTTTATTACCTAGAATAACACATAGGATACTTTTATCCCGGAAAAATGTAAGCTTCCTGTCTTTAGTCCACGCAAACGAAGTCACGGGCAGAAACTAGTATTATAAAAAAATTTAAATGTGAAAGAAATAATTTAGATGTTTTAATGTTTTTTACTCAGTGACGAAAAAACAGCTGAACAAATTTATATGAAATATGGCACACAGATATTTCGTTACCTAGATTAACACATAAGATACTTTTAGTCCCGGAAAAATGGAAGGTTCCTGTCCCAAGTCAACGCGGACGAAGTAATGAGTAAAAACTAGTAATCGATAAAGAAAAAAATGTGTGTTTATAATTGATTAAGTCTTAAACTACTAAACCGATTTTAATCCTTCCTTCACCATAAGAAAACTACATTATCTATAAGTAACATAGACCCAGTGGTAGCACTGTTGACGACCGAGTGCAAAACCGCAAAACTGCTAGTTATTTAATATCATAAAATAGTATACAGAAACTTTGCAAAAATAATAACACTTCCACCACCTAACTTCAAAATATTAATGTATATAATGGAAACCAGGTTCCAATTCAGCAAAGATACGAGAAATGTCAAACGTGCGACACTGAGTGGTAAAGGCAGACGCAGGGCACGTACCACAATCTCCTTAACATAGCTATTATAATCCTAATTTGCTGTAAGAATGAAATGTATATATGCGCAATTTACAGCTCTCTCTTTTTCACGAAAAATCATTAAATTAGTTTTGTTAAAGAGATGATGAAAACTCCCAGATCTCTTCGCCTGCAGTTGTATCGGTTTAGGGGGATCAGCAACATCTATGATTCCCCAAATTAATCAACTAAGGCCTACTTGCACGAACCAGGATTAGCGTTACCTGTTGACTAACTCGAGGTTATTACTTAAAATTGAAGGTAATTTAACGTTATAACCTCGAGCTAGTCAATAGGTAACAATAACCCTGGTTCGTGGAAGTGGACCTAAGATACTTATAGAGTTCGATACAAATGAAAATATTTGTGTAAAGAACTATTACCCACACATTATATATTATACATTACAAACTTTTTGGAAGGATGTAGGTACCGGGGTAGACCTAGACTATCTTACGACGACCAAATATACCAAGTCTTATCTGAAGGACAAGTCATGAGTCTCCGTAACCGGCGAGCGTGTATGAGACGAACTATGAGAGTGGAGGAACCCAGTAAGGTATGTAAGGAAAGAACCTGTTGGAACCCTGTACTCTCTGCCTACCCCCCAAGGGACCTGGTGGTGATGATATAGATAGATAGATAGAAAAACTTTTTAAATCGTCCATACATCAGTATAACTCTTAGACTAAACACTGATCCACCATAATACAATCGGCATATTTTTAATTGAATTCTACAATTAGGATGCCACATATCCCTTAATAGAAAAAATTAAACCCATGTAAGAAAAACGCAACGAATGAATTTATCTCATAGCATCTATCTATATCATCACACGAGATCCCTTGCGGGGTAGGCAAAGATCATAACATACAAATATATAACTAAAAAACCTACTAGACGTGTACTGCCGACGACAATCGCGTCAGCATCGCCATTCTCCTCAGTAGAACCGTTCTTCGGCGACGGCACGTCCACAGAGTCCATTCTGGGACCGCAGAACAGCAAAGACTAAAACAAACACAAAATGTTTTAATGACATAGACTTCATCTATAGATCCTAAAGATTAATAATATTATTTTAAAAATACCTTTTTAAAAACAAGCTTTTTATAGCAAAAACTAAACAAAGATATCTTGATTAAAAGAGGTTCTATGGCTTACTTCCATCTCTATCATCATACCCTGGCCACCATTGGAGTCTAATGTACTCGTCAAGACAAATCCAACGAGCCCAAACACGGCTGGGTTATATTGAGAAGTGGGTGGCTACCTTTCAGCTTCATCATCAAACCCTGAACACTATCTGGTTATATAGTACCTGTCAATACCAATCTAACAAGCCTAAACACGAGGAGTTTACGTTGCATATTTCACATGGTCCTATGGCGACCTTCAAATTCCATCATCACACAAGCTCCATGGTACTATATAATTGAGTTGCCACCGAACTTTTTTGCTTGTAAAAGCTTGTAAAACCCAAAGTGAACCCCCAGAGAATATAGAGAGGGACGCCGCCGATTTCCCCCTATTGAGTAACATCAAAGACATGTGTTAACGGAGATTTATAGAGACAAAAAGAAACAAACAAAGGTACGAGAAAAAACTGGGCCCGCAGAGTCTAATTATTAAAAAAAAACTATAGATCACGTAATATACACCCCGTCACGCCTATATTCCCCAAACGTGGGTGGTAGAGATGAATACACGGGCAAGGGATTCTTTGACCTCGCCGGCGAGGTCGGTGTATGATCCTGTGTGCGGTATCTGTATAGCATGCAATAGCATTGGGAGGGTCAATTTAACACGTAATGGCGCGTCACAATGACTTCGACAAATTTTGGTTTATGGTATTCCGTGGGCATATAAAATAGCATTACACGAATATTTCAGTTATCATAACATGCCGCGTTTGGTTATAGGTAAAAAGGCTTTGTACGCGCGATTTAACTTGGACGGATTTTAGTTAGTGCTACACTACACAGATGCGCGACTCACGCCCATGATATTAGCATCAGTTACTTTTCATAATAAAATAAATAGAGTATTAAATTCAAGTTCACCGCTCTAAGGCCCGTATAACAGAATGAAAATCAATTCAATTCAATGTCTTTACTTGTGAATAATAGGTACATTCAGTCGGGAATCTAATTTTGAAACGAATGTTATAGTACAAAAATCAGTTTTCGAAACTTGATTCACGAGTGATTTACGTTCGTGACGTAACCTGTACATTATCTCTGGATGCGGTCACATCTCCACCACTGAAACTCCTGTAAGCCAGGATCCGCAATGGTCAACTCAGATAAAACTGGGGTGTCCCGAGAAGCGCTTTTTCTTGGAACCCGCAACAAATTTAATTAGAAAGAACAGAAAACGGGAGGAATAACAAAAATCAAAATTCCGTGGAGGGAATCGTTTGCAAAGCAGGGGACACACAAAAAACAAAAAACGCGATAATATATCAACACGACGTGACATCGTAAACATGCAGCTTCGCTTTGTTTATCTGTGACGTAGACAATCGTCGTCCGAGGAACAAAGCAAAAATACAGAGTTGAGCATAAATATTTATTTTATTATATTATATTAGAAAAACTTACATACAGCTATACTATTTTTTACAAAGGATGGGTACTGACAGTTCTAATTGCCAAACGAAATTATAGTTTATTCAATAGCAATAAGAGGCATGCCCCGTTTCTACACTTATGAGTTTATGCCTTAACACCACTTAATTAAATATTAATTTCGTTTGGCAATAATAACTGTCAGTACCCATCCTATGTGAAAAATACTATAGAGTAGTAATAATGCTACAGACAAAAAGAAGGCCATTGAAATGTTTCCACAGATACCATAAGTAATAGAGATAGAAAAGTAAGCCAGTAGAAATGAAGACAGTACAGAAATCAAACAAAAATATGCAAACTTACACGAAACAACACACTTCAAGAAGTAAATCAGCAAAATATTTTTTACTAGCGGCCCGTCCCGGCTTGGCACGGCTGGATATTAATTTTTTAAACATAGCCTATATTACTCAGGTATAATGTAGCATTCTAATGGTAAAAGAATTTTTGGAATCGGCCCAATAGTTTTTGAGTTTATTCGTTACACACATACAAAAATAAAAATCTTTTCTTTTTATATTATTAGTATATATTAAGCTGTTTGATTTAGTATTTTATTAAAGATCCTAAATGATCTTATTAAAAAGCTATTTTGGCTGTATTTTTCCTTGCTGTTGAAACATAGAGACTTTGAGAAGATTTGTGCGGTGCGTAGTCCAATCTTATGGCTTGTAAGTACTATACAAAATTAAGCGTCCTGAGTTTGAGCTTGCTCAAACACACCTTAAGGGTGCTTTAGTGCGGCAAGGATCTTTTGGTACTTGGATAGGCATTGGGTTTACCATTTAGTAAAATTTTCTTACTTCCAGAGAATTATTTCAACAGGTGGGTATGCACGGTGTAACTAACTCGAGAGAGTTAAAGCACTTGCAACGCGTAGTAAACCAAATTGAATTAAATACCAAAATAAAAAAGAAACTTTCTATCTAATTAAAAAAAGTTGGGTAATTTTTAAAATCATAGCAAACGGCATCTCGGGGAACTGTCGTGAAGTGTCATTTCACTTGATGACGGCGTTAGTTCTGATTTTGGTCATGTGCCAAAAGATACTTGTCACACTATACGAGCTTAGATTTAATCAGTGACAAGTTATTTTGTTACCGGATTTTGTTTGAGTTCAGTGAGGCCGCTCAGTCGCTCCTGGTACTCCCGATAGTCCTCGGCAGTCGCACCCGGCACGGAAGCGACGCACAAAATATGTTTATCCGTCACAGTAAACGAATCCACCACATCTGCCGGATTGTTCGCGTCGATGATCTGTAAAAATAAAAATACGTTAGGACGTAACTAGGATACTGCTGGAACTCTGTACTCTCTGCCTACCCCGCAGGGCATCTGGCGTGATCTAAAACTAGAAATGTAAGTGATTAATCTCCTGTAAGGAAGTCGTGTCTGTACATGGAATATTTTTAGGAAATAACAATCCAGGGGTATCATACTATCGATGTAAAAGCCATTTCTACAATTTTTGGCTTTCGTGTCTGTGTCTCTGGATATCTGTGTATGAACCGGCATCACGCAAAAACTACCAGGCGGATTTTGATGAAACTTTGCATGCAGACACCTTAAAGTATTGGCTAACGTATTGTATAGTATTCATCCCGGAAAATCAAGAAGTTTTTCCACATAAGACCAAAATAAGCATAACGTTGTATTTCTAAAAAGACACCTTGTGTGTAATTGTAACTTGTACAAAAGACCACAACTCAGTGTACTTATATTTTCGAAAAACTTAACGGTTTTTGAGGAAAGATAAAAAAAGACGATTTTGATATATCATTCATTGTTCCAAAACTACTCTTCAGATGTCAGTGAAACTTAGCATGGAGATATTTCATATGACAGACAACATAGTTAATATTTATGTTTTCAGGAAATCTAACAATTTGTAGGGAAAAGTAAAGCATCTTTATCTCTACATACTACCTATAATAAAACTGTAAGGAAGTCATATCGGTATATATTTTTTGGAAATAACCACCTACGGATATCATTCCTTTGATGTAGAAGCCAATTCTACAATTTTTGGCTTTCGTGTCTGTTTCTCTGTCTATCTATCTGTCCAAGGGTATGAACCATCATAACGCAAAAACTACCAGACGGATTTTGATGAAACCTTTCACGCGGGTATCTTAAAATGTTGGATAACATATTAAATAGTATTTATGCCGTCAAATTAAAATGTATTTTAAAAAAATACAATAATTAGCGAAACATTGAATTTCTAAAAAGACACTCCCCCAACCTGTTTGATGGATTTCAAATAAAATAAATTTTGGATAGTTGTAGCCTGTACTAAGGATCATAACGCTGTATACTCATATTTTCGAAAATCTAATAGTTTTTGAGGAAAGAAAAAAAGAGTCGATTTTGATAAATCATTATTTTTATACATTGATTGTCGCGGAGTAAACCGCGTTAGTATCGTGTGTTAAATAAGATCGCGCTATAGTTTAATTTATATTTTACAAAGACGGCTAAGTGGGGCTAATTCTGAACCCGGTGATAGAGATAGTAAATAGAAAAATAAGTCTGGTGGAAGGTAACAAAATTTACAATATATTTTCTACAGGGTTCTTCCGAGGTAGCTGTTATTTCTTCATACTAAAATGGCAGAATGGATCTTACTAACACTTTCAAGGTTAGGTTTTGGTCTCGAAATTATATACGAAATACTTTTTATCTAGGAGTAAATCACAGTTTTTGCGACATAGCTGGTATTTATTCATATTAAAATGGCTTAACGAGTTTAATTGAAACTTTATATAATGGTGTCTTACTTCGTAAAATAAAACAAAACACTATTTTATCACTTCTTCTGATCTGACTTCTGTGGAATATCTATTATTTCGTCACACTAAAACGAAAATTAATATGGAAAAAAAACCACACAGATATACAATGTAAAATATCGGGAGATACCTAGACTATCTTACCATGACCAAATAGACCGTGTCTTATCTGAAGGGCAAGTCAAGAATCTCCGTAACCGACAAGCGTGTATAACCAAACTATGAAAGTGGAGGAAGCCAGAAAGGTCTGTAAGGAAAGAACCTGTTGGAACTCTGTACTCTCTGCCTACCCTGCAAGGGATCTGACGTGATATAGATCTGATATAGATTTATAGATAGTATTAAAGTATCTTAAGTCGAGAAATAATAATTTGAAATAGGTAACTTTGTTTACACACTAGATCATGCCGATATTATCCGTCTAAGTGGTATATAAAATGACAGCAATATGCATTTGGTGAGTTTTAATCGACCTGCATGAGGCTCAAAAGACATTATTCATGTTTTGGCTAAAGACAAGCCTAGCAATCCTTCGATCTCCCTCTTGCTCTTCATGGTCAGGAAGCCTACAACGAAACATTTCTCATTTTTAAGTTGACTTTATAAATACTTTTACAAAACAAAGACGACTTGGTTTAAGCGATAAAACGTAGACTACTTAACATACTTTGTCAAATAGTCGCAGGTACGGTTCCCGCACAGCGCACGGGAATATTGATTTGGAATTTGTGTTTTTGAAATAAAGAAGACATTTTAAGCGCATACGGACACAATTCAAAAATGTTTGTTTGTCCGTATTATTATCTAGATTGGCGGAACCGATCTCAAATAAACTATAACAGGGAAATGAAAGATTTTTCAGAGATTCTTTAAGACTACTTTGTAGGTCGGGAAATGCGAGATTCCTGGGGGATAGTTGTTTATATTTCTTCATATTATCACGGCTGAACGGATTTAAAAGAAAAAAAAAATAGAGATGTCTCTTAAGTCTTGGAATAAAACTATCTCAAAAAGAACTACCTACCTATGTCAAATTATAAAATAAACGCCGCGGGTAACAGCTAGTACTATATATAATAGGCGACGTTAGAAAATTTACTTTTTTTAAATCGGGCAAAAACATCCACTGCAAGAAAAAAGCCGCCTTCAAAAATTGCATCAACTACTGGCTCTGTGGTGTCCGCATCCAGATTTTACCAGCAACATACACCAGGTTATCTTGTATGGGGCCTGCCTTTCGTTCCGTGGTCACCACTCATGAAACCTTCTGCCGTCAGTTTTGTGAACAATATGCCAAGCCCACTGAACATATTTCGATGTAAAACCCCAATCATACATTGTCTGACATAAAATTCAAGCCCAGGATCTTGTAATCATCCGCTAATAGACCGACGAGACAGTCTAAGGCAACCAGCCTTTTTGAAATTTCCCTAAAGAACTCAGTGTTTTAATATTTTCAATTCTTCTAAAGAACTTGACGGATGGCATGGCTTAGTGGCTAAGCCGCTCCGCCCAGTGGATCCAGTAGACTTCGATCGGGAAGTTAGATCCCCGAATTGGATGTTTTGTATGTAATTTAGCATTTCCAATTTCGAGTCTTGGAAGCCGAATTGAAACACTTATGGGCGGCTTGATAAGTTCCAAAAGCAAGTGGCCGCAAACCTGCCTTCACCAATGCGCACTGGCTACGCATGGTTGAGTACGACCTAATCTCTCTCCTCGATTTGTAAAAGGACGCCGTTGCCCAGAAACGCGACAATTACGCTGATTTCTTATTATATCTTATGAATATCGCATACTTACCATGACTACGCCCTTATTCTGGTTGCTGGAGCAGATCCACACGAGGGACGATAAGTTTTTTTCAGTGGAAACGACACTTTGTGTAGATTGCAGTTGCTGGTTGATTTGCTCCACTTCGGGCGAGTGTAAATACTGGGCCTTGCTCATCTCGTACGCTGGGGAAACAGGCAACTTCGATAAATACCGATATCTCGACACTTCACGACACTTTATCGGGGAATATCGGTAAGGAAACCCGTGGTGTATCTTCGAAGCCCAGGGCCCCATAATAATGAAATAAAATGGGAGCACCTCGAACTTATACTAAATCCAATACAATAAAGAATCAACCAAATCAGTTCAGAAAAAGAGGTTATAAAAAACAAACAAATCGTGTACCTCCTCCTTTTTTGAAGTCGGGTAATATTTAGCTCAGTTATAAAGTAGTAGCTTTTTTGGGTAGGTGTTAAAAAAGTACAAACGTGTCTTTAAGATTTTATTTTTATTTAAAATAAATAAGCAAATATTATCAAGTAATTTACACCTGAACATAGTGCTTATTATTGGACTAATATTTACTCTCGTTTGTGGTACATTTATGTGGAACTAGCACCAATTGAAATCTCCTGCCAGCACTTCACTACACTTATCATTCATTGCACAATGTCACAGCTTGATGAGGTCCTATCAGCTCAAAAAGTCTTGAGGAGAGCTTCGTGAAGAGGATGGGTGAAGTCGAAGCTAAAATCCAGAATGCGGGTCCAAGGATACCGTTGCTAAAGTAGCCGAGGAATTCCAGACCTTCAGCGAGCTCATGTTTAATATGCTTTGGCAGGCAAATTATTGAGTGTACGAAACAGTTAAGACGTATTCGACTCTAGGCATCGGCGGAAAGCTCTGCTCTTTTTGGGGATTGCTGATGTTGCAAAAGATAACAGTACGGCAGTCATTCTGGACGTACTACACAACAGGATGGGCCTTAAGTATCTCTCGGCATCCTCGGTAAGCAGTTGTTACAGACTTGGGGCCTCTGGCTGAGATCATCACAGGCCTATTCTTGTCAGGTTCGCATGCGTCGATGATAAACACTCAACCTGGAGGGCGAAGACTAAGTTAAAAGTGTCTTCCATTTCAGTCAGAGAGTTTTTGACTAAGAGTAGGCAAGCTGTCTTCGGGAAGGCGTGTATGCATTTCGGCGTACGATACTGCTGGACTCAAGACGGCACCATCGTTTTGAAAGCCTCTGATGAAAGTCGGCATCGCATCACCTCAGTCGACGAGTTGAAGCCCTTGCTGAAGAAATACCCAAAGAAGTCGGACGGATCATTTTCCAGAGGGGGTGCGGGCGACGCCGGGGGAGATCTGAAAAGACGCAAACAATAAGTAAAACAAATATACAGGTGCCTCTGAAATACAACAAATATAGAGGTATTTAACTTAAATATCTGTTAGGTACTACTTCTTATTTTAATTAATGGCCGCACACTTTAACAGTGTATTTCGCCAATGTCAAGTAGTAATAGAGTATAACAGTAAATTATAAAAATTGGCTTCTTGTCGCCATTACGGCAAAAAACAAAAGCCTAGGTACTACTTACTTTGTGTCGCGATCTTTCCTTTGTTGTTTATCATACTGTTTTTTTTTCTTATCTCTCTATGTACCGTCTTCTTCTTCTTATTTTAATTAATGGCCGCACACTTTAACAGTGTATTTCGCCAATGTCAAGTAGTAATAGAGTATAACAGTAAATTATAAAAATTGGCTTCTTGGCGCCATTACGGCAAAAAACAAAAGCCCTATGTACCGTCTATACTTCAATAATTAATTGTGTCATTTTACAAATTATCTTGACGTTACAGAACAGATGCGTTCAAAACTGTATTTTTTTTCTCATTTAGCGCTTAGCCTGTTTTGATAGAATAGTTGTTTTTCGTCATTTTTATTGTTTTTATATGTTTCTTTTTCTTTCGCTCGTTTTAAGTTTGTTAATGTTAGCTGGCGGGTGATGTAGAAACGTAGCGTAGTGCCACCGATATAGCTATCTAATATAATAATATTTTTTTATTCATTTAATCTATAAAAAGCATTTATTTATATATTTTATATATAGTTTTATACTAATAATATACATATATTATACTATAGTTTATGATATCAGATACTGACTCTTTATATTTCGCTAACGAATCCACTGTCTCTTCTTGTGATGTAAGTTTTAGCTCGTTTGATGATAGCCTTAGTGACTTCCTACGAAACAATTTTGACCAACAAGTGGGCCATCTGTTGAATGTTTGACATATAAATGCCCAAAAAATACCGAGCCATCATGATGAGTTGTATGACACATTCAGCAACACTAACGTACACGCCATCCTGATCTCTGGGAGCTGGTTCAAGCCTCATCTTCTCTCAACCTCCTACGCTCTCCCAGGTTTTATTCTTGTTCGAAATAACCGGGTCGATAGGGGTGGTGGTGGAGTTGCTAATTATTTACGAAGTGATCCTTCTTTTCTTTTCCTCGAGGTTTGGGTCAAAGGAGCCAAAATCGTAATTGGGTTCGTGTATTGTCCTCCAACCGTTGATTTCTTCACCAAATTCGAATCGGTATTAGAATCCTTGGGGTCTGATTATGTACATCACATCATCATGGGTGATTTTAATACCAATCTCCTAGCCCATGATTCCCCTCGCTCCCGTAAACTCCTACACCTAATTGAGTGAGCCAGCTTGCACATTCTTCCTCTTCAAGCCACACACCACAATATCAAAGGGGATGATACCTGGCTCGATCTCATACTTACCTCAAATCCTACCCTAGTTTCCACCCATTGTCGGCACGATGCCCCGGGCTTTTCTCATCATGACCTTATCTTCCTTTCCTATATCCTGTAAGTTCCTAAACCTCATCCCAAGGTTCTGCATAAGCGTTGTTTTACTGTTGTTGGATGGATATCGGTAAATTAACTGAACAAACATCCAAAATAAACTGGACACCTCTAATGGATGCTGAAACCATTGATGACAAAATAAGCATTTTTAATGATACAGTAATTCAGCTGTACGATATCCACGCTTCAGTAAAAAAGGTAAAATTGAAGCGGCCACCTGCTCTGTGGATGACTAGGGGTATTCGTATGGCCATCAGGCGTAGAAATCGGGTATTTCGCAAATTTAAAAAAGATCGTACTGGGGACCACTTGGCCACTTTTAAAATTGCAAGAAATCGGTGTAATAAGATGATACGTGACGCTAAACGCCGCCATATTCTAATCAATATTACATCTTCTTCGCCTACTGATATTTGCAAATTTCTCGGCACTCTAGGTACCGGCAAGGTACGACGACGTCAAGACCTGCCAAACACAATAACTTCAGGCTACCGCCAATTCCCTAGGGAATTGGTTCAGGAAGTGGCGTATTGAGGTGAACCCGGACAAGAGCACTGCGGTGTTCTTCTCCAGAGGTGCCACCCCGCGCCACTCCCTGCGCCGCCCTAGCAGTAATCTTGGCCAAGTGACCATGTTCGACCGATAGCATTATAATTTATGTGGATGTGGCCCAGAACGCGGCTACATTACATTGTCTGCATGACCGGAGGCAGACATGAAATTTTGCTGCGTGCAGGTGTGTTAGGACTATGATTAAAGGTGGCATACCGTTTGGTATACACCGCATAAACACCGCAGATCGACTGATTAAACATGTACCGTAGTACTGTTGAATTTTGTCTGGTTCGGCATTACACTGGAGCTATAACCAATTATTATTTGTACGCACTCTACATATTTTATAGTAACCCTATTTTTCTCTTACTATTATTATTATACTTTTTATTATATACCTTTACAAAGTCTCTATTTTGTAAATGAGATGACTATGCAGACACTGAATGATACCATGAATCTAAGTACACTTATGTTTAATCTATACTTAAGCACATCTATTTAGCTCGTTCTGCATTGTTCTCCCATACCCCATGAATGCAATGTATACAAGAAGAATTGTAAAACTCTCATTTTTAAAAAGAGTAACCGTGGAGTTTCTTGCCCTTCTTCTCCACAGGAATGACTTTACGAAAGGGTGGTAAAGTCTTTTTGATTTTGATTGGTGGTATTTGTGAATTTCAACCTATATCATTATTTATAGACTTTCACACCGGCCATGGAAATTTATGTTCAGGTCGGAGACACTCAGCAGGTAGAACAAAAAAAATACTAGTAAAATACAAAATAGTCACCGTCACATCTATATTTCGCAAGCGGAGGTGGCAAATGTGTACACCCACTTTGCGGCGAAGATGTTAGGTTCCATGTAATAGGATCCTATTGCCATTATAACAGGCACAATGCCAGACTTCAGACTGATACTGGTACTTTTTTCACGTTTTAGTCCGAAGATTCGACCGATGACCTAGTGCTTACCACGCGCATCATTAGCCACTAGAGTAACGAGGCAGTCTCAGAACAAGAAATTACTTTAATTTAATGTCTACTCTCCTTGTACCGCTGGAAGGACGTAGTTAAGGCGGATCTGCGTTAAGTCGGAGACTGGCAGCGAATCGCGCACCGTGAGAAGTGCCAGACTCACTTTTGGAGACCAAGATTCACTGGATCACTGACTAAGTAAGTAATTTCCACTTACCAAGCGACATAGGGTTATCGGTCTTGTCGTCCTGTGCGTAGAATACACTTTCTCCAACCATGCAGCCTCCGTCAGGAGTGCAACCTCCATTAAGGTTGACTGCGGCGGCGCAGAGCAAGGTCATACGGGGCTCGTTCTCGGCTATCGGTCTATACGTTGAAAAAAAACAACTTAAGGTACAAGCCTTCTCTAGACCGGGAATATAACACCGGTATCTCATTAGAGGAATACAAGATAAACAACGTTTCCTTTTTGATAACCTACACTGACCCAGTGCTGAGCAAAGGTCTCCTCTATTATTAATTAGGGCACTAAAAAGATAATCAAAAATTTCTCTTTCGTAACTATTTATGAAACGTGGTAATGAATCTGAAAAAATAGAAGACAACCAAAAACTCGAATTAATTCCACCTTTGACATAATGTTTGTAAATATACTTAGTAATTTATATATTCTACAACAAAGAATATATTAAAAAATAAAGATATCGTAAAACCTGCAGAAAACTGGCACTGGGACTGGTACTCCTCCTGAAGATAGGGAGGTGCAGGAACTGGGTCCCTTCTGTCCCTGTCCGCTCTTCCCCGGGAGACTCCAACCGTAGGCCTGGGTGCGTCCGTCTTCCTTGCGCACGTGGGCCCGCACCTAAATGTACCACTATGTATGTGTAGTTGTGTACCTAGATCGTAGATCTTTCGACCCTAGATATTCCCATACTGGACTACTAGACACTCTCGCTATCCTATCTTTTTCATGGGACTAAGCCCGCCACACATTCCAAACATTTTAATTTAAAAAAAAACAGGATCCAGCCAAGATCCACAATAGTCTCCTAAGATGACACCAAGGTTTGAGCCTTAAGGTGTCTCGGGGAGCGCTTTAATTGTCTTGGAACCCGCAACAAATTTAATTAAAAGGAAAAGAAAACAAGTGTAGGAAAAATAAATATTCCTTTGCAAAGCAGGAGACACAAAAAATAGCAAATCAGCCATAGAAAAAAAGAGCCTACAACTAGGATAAGCCTTGTCGTAAAGCACCACTAATACGATAAAAATCTTAAAGGGGCTTATTGGTGAGCCTTATATGTGATTCCAGTAACAGATATGGCGAAAACGCTTGAATTCACGGAAATTATCCCGAGTTTCTACAAGGTCCGTATAGAGACGTGTTTTGCAAACTGTCTAACATCATGTTACGTCTGCTTCGCTATCGTTGTAGTGAAGTATCCTGCATTTCTAACATACAGTCGAAAATTTCAATAGCCACTGATTTTATCAACCATAACGACAAATAAAGAATCGTCTCCCACCGCACTTAGCTTTAGATATACAAGGTGTATCGTAAATAACACAAGATCAGACACCCCAATTCGATAGTTACTTCAAAAATTTAATGGAAAGAACAAATTTCTAAATTAAAGTTTTTTACCCTTTTTATAATACTTTTATACCCCCATTATCAATGAAACTTGTAGGTGTATGTGTGCGTATTAAGAAATACGTTTTAGAAATGCATTAGAAATCTCCGTATTGATCTGAATCAAAAACATTTAGTTTGTTATTTAGCGCACCAAAGATGTAACAGCAATTTTTGCAAATTTAAAAAGAATGTAAAGTACATTAAAATATTTGGTTTCAATTCAGTTACCGATTTAGAACAAACTACTTTCAGGTCTTGCGTTATTTATGTTACACCTTGTATAGAACAATAATAAAACAAAGTATAAATAGCACAATGCCGGAACCCCCTACTCCCCTATGTTATGCAGTCTACTGCATTACTAACATACAATCGCTAATTGTCATAGCCATTGCTTTTCAACCATATAAACGAAAGAAAATTGTCTTCCACCGCACTTAGATATAGTCATGTTCACATTTCCACGGACAAACTGACGTTTACAGTGTTGCCAGGATTTGACACTATTTAAGTAGTGTGTACCACAATTTACTTTTTGTCGATAATAAAAATAAAATATCTTATAATACTAAAACTTATTTTTAATAAGTTTTTAATGTTAAGACATCAGACAGAAGAGAAAAAAGATATCAATAATTTTTATTCACAATTTGTATTACTTTAAAATCTAAAGTAAATTCTATTTACTTTAGATTTTAAAGTAATACAAATTAATACTATTTACTGTTTAATTGGACTCTGAGTAAAATTCAACCTCAATTCAATAAATACAATAAATATGTCGATAATTTATGTCGATTGAATTAGTTGTTACCTCTACACTAGTGCCTTAAGCTGGTAACCTTTTTTTTCGTTTTGACATTTGCACTTTTCAAGTTGTCCATGGATATGTGAATACGATTATACATAGAACAATAATTAAACAAAATAACATGTTACAGTTAAATTCCCTGTGACCTAGGTTTGTATTCCCTTAAACGAGGTGAACTCCTAATTGGTTAGAGTTGTGGTTATCTATTGATAAAGGCGACCAAAATGCAACCATAGAAACTGATTATGAACTTAGTTCCCTAAAGAAAACTGATAATGTTCATGTTTGATAAGCAGATATTTACTTACCACATTATTGTCAACAAAAATTGGTGTCACTATCCTCTACTAGGTACTTAAAGGCGATACAACATTTTTGCCTCACTTAAATTTTCGTCCTGCAGAGCTTTTGCATTTCGCATAATTAAAAAAGAATAATTTCACACTAGTCCCGAGTCGCTTTTACAAACACGAAATTAAAATATAAAAACATTGGAAAAATATCTACGATCCAACCACGGTTGAATTCGATCCAGTGATTCGAGTAGTCGTCGATCAAACCACTAGATGTAGCTGACGGTATTATAAAACTAAATTGTGTCTAATTGTAAAGATGAATTATTACACATTTAGTCTTCGTTCTTAAATTCAGCCGTTTCTCAATTTTAGAAAACTGTTCGGTGTCTCTTATACATGCATTTACTCCTAAATAACAATGAAAAACATAGTCCTATTTTCTTAGCTTGCAATTCAATTGATAATTATTCCTTCTTTTTGGAATAATCATAAATAATAAAATAGTCTTTTGTATAAAGGTCTACATTAATTAGGGTAGCCATATTAAACATTTTTGTCCCGGCATAAAAATGTCAAAATATTATCCAACTATTAGCGGTGGCGCGATGATCTTGATGCATATCAGCCTGAATGGCCATCATTGGCCAAGGATAGAACTCTTTGGAAGGAGAAGGGGGAGGCCTTTGCCCAGCAGTGGGACACAATAGGCTAGTAAAAAAAAATAAAAAAAAAATTATCCAACTACAAAATAAAGGTGTCAGCACTGTTACAATCTGGGTACATTACATAAGTGCCAATGAGCGTACGTATTCAAAAATAATAGAATAATAACAAAACAGGACATCACAAAAGAAACAAAAGGCAAGCCACAAGAAACAAACCAACCAATAAAGGGTAACTATTTAATTATAAAACATCACAAGTTAACGTAAAAACAAAAATGGTAACTATAATAACACTATACACATGCCTACGTATACTAATATCACTTAACAGTCACTAGCATTGCATTGTCCATTATGTGGATTAAACCGTGATGTCATTGATCGGGCTGTAAACAAAGAAAGGATTGGGAATTAGGTACCGGGAAGGAAGAAATGAAAAGAAAAAAAAAACATAGAAACAGAGTTGTTTAACAAAATGTGGTTGGACAAGTTCAACCCAAAACAGGTAAAAAAATCTACGAGTGGATAAGAGTATAATATCTACAAAAAGCTGGACCTGAATGACAAGCATGAAATAACGCTTTTCAGCTAATGCATCTTGAAATATTAATTTACATAACAATTTATTGGTATTTTAGGCAAACAATCTACAAATAAATGATACAATAGAAAAATTACGTGAAATCGATGATAATTTAAATCAGTTACGAGCATTAAAACGGATACACTATACAAGTGCTAAAAATAAATGTATATGCATAAGTAAGCTTCATGAAAGCACAATTGTAAGTGTATGATGACTTTCAGTCATGCGATGATAAGTGGATGATCATATTTATAGCGCAATCTACAAGCGCCAAATTAACAGAAGCTCAGAATAGCAAGAAGCAGCGAAATAGCATGCTAGAACGTCGCTCATTCACATGTCAACATTTATATCAATTTAGGGTTTGGTTGCTTTCTTTGATTCATAAATACAAAGGTAAAAGTAAATGTATCAATACGAGCAACGCATTACTAAATAGGCGGTGAAACCTCTGCAAGCGTAATTCTAAAAGGATAAAGCAATAAGCTTGTAAACGAGTAGAAAAATCCATAGCAAATATCATCCAAAAACTAAACAAAACGCATTTTTTATCAGACATATATTAACAGGAATTGGGTAAGGAGGGAGTAATAGTAAAGTTGGACCTATGGGGGCACCTATGGGCTGCTTTGGTTGAGAACTCTAGTCTTTTTCACGAGTCATGGGTACGGTGACGTTTGATCAAATTCCATTTCACGCATATTGTATTTCGGAATATTTAAAATAAGGAATCTAGAAAATATATAAGAATATAACGATAAACCAAATCTATTTTGCATTTAAATCATATACTGTTTATAAATTTGCGTAATTATTTAAAAAACTAAAAGTTCATAAAACTCGATTACATGATTATGTAAATTAGAACGTTTTGCATTTTAGGAACTGACACAATGAAACCGTAATAATCGACAAATAGCTTTTAAAAATATTCAAAATCGATTGCCGATTTCCTAACGAATATTATTCTATGTTTCCGACGGAAAGACATGGTAAACGCATAGTATGTAAATAGTCATTCTTCCTTATAAATTATCTCGATACGATATTTAATAGCTTCTATTTCACTCCATTTTATCATCACCACATTTCTAGAAACGTCAAATGCCAAACGTTACTGTACAGTAAGTCAGACCGCGAAAGTAAAAAATGTTATAACTTCTTAAAATCGCTTCCAAGACCTAAACTGCTTATTTAAAGTTTATTTGTACGATCCAGAAATCGTCGTTCTATGACTTGTTTCAAACTGCTGTAATGGGACGTCGTCGTCATATTTCTAATAATATTAGCCCTGTTAAGAAACTATCCCACCGTTGGGCACGGGCTTCCTTTCAAACTGAGAGGGCTTAGGCTATAGTCCACCACACTGGCCCAGTGCGGGTTGGCGAACTTCACACACCTTCAAGAAACTCTTAGGCATGCAGGTTTCCTTACGATGTTTTCCTTCACCGTTAAAGGAAGTTAATTTTTAATACACACATGCTTTCGAAAAGACAGAGCGTGCCTGGGTTTGGACCCAAGACCTCTTTGTAATCCAATGTTTTAACCAATAGGCTATCACATTTCTAATAGGTGCCAGCACGGACGGAATGTGACAGCTGTTAAGTGACCAACATGGCCGCTATACTTTTTAGAGTTCAAGCGTTCTCAATGAAAAACGCGAATATTAATAAAGGGATGGATTACTTGTAACGGTTTTTGAGAGTTAGAGCTTAAGGCCTGAGCTACAGTACTTTAGAAGGGTTAGGGTACAATAAGACATTAGCCTATACAGAATATTAGCCTTAAATATTGTTTTAATACAAATTAAAGGTCGTGGAACTGATCATTCGCGATGCATTTACAATACAAGGTGTGCATGTGATTTCAGGATAGGTTAAGGAAATAAAGGACTAGCTATTTGGGATAAGCGTAATTTAAATTAATTAAGGTCTACATAAAACACAAATCATGACAATGCTATTCCTGACTATACCGAAATAAAATATGTTTTTTTTTACCAAATGTGTCAACTATATTTGGCTTCAAAATAAAACCAAGAATTGTCTAGGAATATGATAACTAATACACTTGAACGCTAAATATAACTTCTGTGTGAATCTAGACAGTAAATAATATTATTCATTTTCTTAGATGAATAACACTCAATATTTTTTTTAGTATCAATGCAGATAAATTATGAAACTATAATATATTTCATATAGGACATAGTGACAGTTCTAATTGCCAAACGAAATTAATATTTAATTCAATGGTGTCAAGGCATACAACCATAAGTATAGAAACGGGCATGCCTCTTATTACCATTGAATAAAGTATAAATTTTTTTGACACAACTGTCACAGTACCCACCTTACATGAACAATACTATAATAACCAGCTAATAACAATTCATTTCTTTTATATATTTTCATTTATATATTTAAATCTACTACAATCCACGCTGTTGTTTGTGGACCTTTTCCTCAGCTTGATTTGTGAGAGCAGACTTTTTAACAGTGGATCAGAATAGTCTAATGTATTATTATTTACACACACCGTCAGGCCGATATTTCCCAAGCAGGGGTGACAGAGGTGTACTGCATAAACTAACTTTACACCGATGAAACATCCCATATAATAGAGGGCGAGCCTATTGTTATTATTTAAATATATAATTTGTTCTACAACATAATTACATGAATGAGATATTAAAGTTCAGTATTGGATAATTATAACACCGTCACGCCTATATTCCGCCTTCCCACACTCAGCCTACATACAGAGGTGTAATTTGTACACTCACATTTCGCCGACGTCGATAAGTCCCAATTTAAAAGACGACGAGACTTTTCCTATTATACTGGGCATGGTTCCAGATTACGAAATGCTATTGAGTTTTCGACAGGGATACAGATTGTGTCCAACGAACAAAGCCTTATAATATTTGGCATAAATCGACGGGCACGAAAGTTGCAAATGTCATTTTAATGTCATATGTGACTCTGTTCTATGGGACCATTGAAATATATATCACATCAGGCATCGCGAAGTAGAAAGCGATTCTATGGTTGCAATAATATCAGTGTGAGAATGGTTGCAGTTTGGTACGCGGCGGTGAAGGTTGGCTGTATTGGCGACAGACAATGTCTAATTACAGAGGGCTAAGCCAAGTTGCAAGTGTCGCTGGCTAAATGTAAAAGAGACACGAATCAAAAAATCAGGACTTTAATATTTAAGCTAATAGCTTGATTTTTGCTATTCCTGTTTCTTTAGTTGTATCCCTATTCCACTTGGCCAGCGATGTATTTTTTTTCCGCAATCGACAGCGCCTTGTTCTAGTTGACTTTTATAGTAAAATGTCATTCCCGTACATTTTAACGGTTTCGATTGTAGAAATTCAACTTAAATGAAGGCCCAGGATAGATAGAAGAAACAAGCGATGAGCATGAATATACAGGGTTATTTGAAAATCTTATCTATATATATTTTTAGTTCTGAAAGAATTGTCTTCAAAAAAATATTAAAAGAAAATAAGGATGAACACTGTCACACTGTATTCCCCAAGTAGGAGTGGAAGAGAGTGACAGTGGTTAAGAGCTGCCGCTCCGCCCATTGGGTCGAATAGTCGCGGGTTCGATTCCCGCGGTCTCGGTATTTGTGTATATGAATTTTTATGTTTGTAAATGCACTCACGACGCAGGAATAAAAAAATGTAGCCGACGTTATAAAAAATAATTGATGCTTCATTCATATAAACAAGTCCTCTTGATTTAATTCGAAAATTTTAAACAAACAATGTGAAGCTTATCTATCAAATGCAGAGCAAAGAAAGTCTGTATATTTTTCAAATAAACCTGTATACCATGTTCTTCCTAAGCTGCCTTATCTTTTAACTTACATAATATGGACAAACATTAAAAAAATATCAAATTAATATCACGACTCTATTAGTTCAGAGGCGAATTAATATAAAGAGATTATTAAAGAGGTAAGAATGTTAAGATGTAACAAATTTTTAATACATTATTATCTTCATTAATTGTAATACTGAGTTTATATTCACTTGCACGGCTCTGATCAGGAAAGTAGATATGAAACTGGACAATTACAAATCTAATAAAACTACGTTCACATAAGATTCACTTGACTTTAACTTCCCAATGTTTCAAATGCTTGCAACGTCTCCATGGATGTTGAAAGGTACAACATAATGTTCAATGTTAATAATTATATGTCAGGGTGCCCACAAATTCTTTAGCAAGCGCCGAAAACTTATAAAAAAGAGTGATAAAAACCGAAACAGTTGTTATATATTAATATTACACTGTTTACATACTCGCGATGCCCATTTTCATGTCCACGTCCATGCTCACTATCGTGCGAATGAATTTAAATCTAGTATACAAAGTTCTATTACATCCCAAGACAGTTAAGAATAAACATGGTTTTCGCAATATTTGCACGCGAAAGATGCCTTTACCAGTAAATAATATAACTATCGAGAAGACTAAGACTTATTAAAAAAATTAAGTCTTCCAAGTTATCCATAATTATAGTCACAATTATAATAAGCTGGGCCCAGCCTAGGGTCCTTATTCTCCATGACCGACACGTTATATCTTCGTAAATTCATCTTGTATTCTACATGCCACTAGAGTATCGCGACCGTTACTCATACAAGGATCTTGCGCCCGCGGCCAAAATCGGAACTAACGCCGTCATCAAATGATATGTCACTTAATGACAATCGCAGAGTTACCGTTTGCTTTACCCAAGTTCTCTTTTAATTAGTAACCGTGCGGACCTACCTGTTGAAATATTTCTCTGGAAGTAGGAATGTTTTACTAAATGATAACCCTAATTTCACTCCAACGCCCCTCTCAATGTCATCCACGGGCCAAAATATCCTTGTACGCACTATACGTGTGTTAAATTGGTCATAGCGAATAATGGCCCTGGTATTATACGAAAATTCCCACCTGTCCCCAAACGGTGAGACGTGGTGACAGTTGGGAATGCTCCAATGTTAGGTGGTGCGGCACTCACCTGTCGAAACTGCTCGCTTCTCTCGTGCCTCCTGGCGTGGTGGTGGTCGGTGAGCTGGCTCTCGAAGAAGTCCGCCTGCGTGCGGGAGTGCCGCAGCGAGGGCTGGGGCGCGGCGACCGCGCGCAGGTGCGGCGTAGATAGGGGACGTTGCGGTCGCTCGCCCGTGCTGCAAACGCGCACTTTTTAACCGACTTCAAAAAGGGTTCTATGGTGTAAAAACACAAATATGGTCCACAGTTGACGGAAATAACGGCTCATTTCGTCTACCATGTACTAATTTTGAGCACCATATTTTCGATTTTTTTTTAATTGCAATTTTTATTTATTTGTTTAGGTCAAATCGAAATCGAAAATTGAATTAGAACCTCTTCCTCTTATTTAACAGAGCTTCTACACCCAGGGTTGGCTTCAGGCGGTGAAACTCCTCAACAGCCAACAACATAGACACACAATTTTGTTTACACATTACATTTTGATGGGCCGTTTTAAATTGCACCATTCTAGCCTTGTTGACTATCCCACTGTTGCCTGAGCAAAGGCCTCCCCGACATACGAAACACAAAATGCCTCCCCGACGTACGAAATATGGCGTAAGATATTGTTGTTAGTCAGTACAACTATCAAATATGCTCGGCCCACTAACGACTTACAATCTTGTACTAAAGAATACACTACACATATACCAAATAAAGACAATCAAAGTTTAAAGTAAAGCAATATAGTGATCATAATACGAACAAAAATAAAAGCTCTAGCAAACAGTACAAAATAAAGAAAAATTAACTAAGCGTTAAAGATATTATTAATTGATTCTTACACAGCGCAGTAAATGGATAATTTATCAATTATTACATTAAAGTTATTCATCAACAACATTATAACGTGACTGAATAGAAAACTATTTTTATGTAATGTTCAATTTATATTGTATTTTATATGATGAATAACTTACATATCTGATCATTGAAACATAAACTTTACATCAAATATGTGAATACAATGTAAAGAAGGTAGAGACTAGTCATACAAATTATTTCTCGCAAGAAACTTTCCTTTCGCTTTATTCATCAATATAAGATTCTGGCAAAGCATAAAATACAACTAATAGTAGTTACCAGCGAAATAAATCGTTTGCTTTAATTTAAAACAAATAATGTGACTTTGGACGTATTGGCAAGCGCAGTGTGGGACAGCGGCCTGCCAGATAGACCGACAAACTTGTTAAGATCGAGAGAAGTCGTTGGATGCAGGTGGCATCAGGCCGATCTTGTGAGCGATTAGGCCTAAGTTCAGGAGTGGACGGGCATAGGCTGAGATATTGATGATGCGAGTTTCAGCTTTGAGTTTTGACTACTTTTATCCCACTGCTGACCGAATTTTCCCCTCTACATTTTCACAGTAGGTATAACCTTTTAATATTACAGTTCTGTTGATAGATTCTTCCTTTACTCGGACGTTTGGAAAGGTATCGGAGGTTCATGAATATTATTATGTTTGTTAATTTATTATAATTCGCATAATTTAACATTAAACGCTTTAGCAATAGAAATCCACATTGATAACTATTATTACACATTTTCAAACAGTAAAACGATTGCGATGGAAACTATTATTTCTCTACCTTAACCTCCTTTATTATAATGCACCTAATGTATAATATAGATAATATCTTCACGCTTTTAAGCCAAATTGACGCAGCGAATAAGAATAAGATAATAATAATTACAGATTTATTATTTCGCAATTGCTACAGTGTTTGTTGCTTCATAGAAATAATTAAATTGCACAGGAAATCTTTTATAAACATCATCACAGTTGTTATAGCAGAACGAATGTTCAGAGGCATTCGGATATGTTAAAAAAGCGTTACCCTCCGTTACTCTAGGAAATATTCCTGTGTCAAACAAACATTTATGGGTCACATTTTTACTGTGCGAGGATTGAACTCGCGAGACTTGATCCATATTTTCCAAATATATTATATAAAAAAGGAATCACAGTATCTTATATTCCCGTATGCATAAATCAATTTCACTGTCAAAAAAATTTGGTTAATAATATGTTACATAGTTAATTTGTTACAATAAATTCGCAATGAACACTTATTACACAACTCGCAAATAATCACAACCCCACTGAGGTGGTTACACAACTCATTTTATTATGTAATCATAATAAGCAATACTAATCAAAATGGAGTAGCACATTCGCATTTGCAAAATAATTATTTGGCGGCATAATTCAAAATTTAAATGGAGTTATCGTTGGCGAATGGAATAGTGACACAAACATAATCTAAAACAGAACTTGGGTAAATTTCATAGCAAGCGGCAACTCTGCGACCGTCATGAAGTGACACTTCACTTGATGACACCGTTAGTTCCGAATTTGGCCGCGGGCCAAAAGATCCTTGTCCCACTGTACGTCGTTTTATATATAGTTGTACATTTAGCTACTTAGGCGTATTAATCGTTAAGCCAATACACATATTTATATCAACACGCCAGATATCTTGATATTGAACGTTTTTGTTATTAAAATTAGAGTCCTTATTCAAATAATTAAATATTTGAAATGCGTCATTATTACATTCGACCAATTATCTACCAAATAGCGATCGGAATTATTTAGAATGCTCAAAACAAAAATCGGCTGTATATGGCATGGCAATTAAGATGTCTCTGAACCCAAAACAATCTCTACATCATCACGTCAGATCCATTGCGCCATAGGCAGAGAGTACAAAGTTCCAACAGGTTCTTTCCTTACAGACCTCTCTGGCTTCCTCCACTATCATAGTCTCATCTCCACATTTAAATAATATTTGTCTGTCTGTGCTGCATTACGTGAATACCAAACCAATATTATATTCCCCAAGGCCAGGGTAGTGGAAGTATACACTCAAATTTTGTCGACAATATTACATCCCAATGTAATAGGGAGCAAGCTTATGGTGAATATACCAGGCACAATTAGTAGACCTGGAATTCGAATCCAGGATGTAGTGATCGCCTGCCGCACCACTACACTAACAGTCTATACATATATTGAAACTGTAACCGAGTCGAATCGGTACATTGAATAATTTTTGAAAATTTTACTTGGGGTAAACTTCCTTTTATTTGTTAAATATTTTTTTCTATTGTTAGTCTCAAGCTGCTATATTACGTGACACACACACATGAATGCCTCCATGAACTGATATTAGATTCAGGTTCGTCTCTTCACGAGAGTCTATACGGTGGTTATAAACACTCAGCTGAAATTGTGCATTCGCGTTTAATTTAAACACTCAAATATAATTTCGTGCATGAACCGATTATGCATTCAGGGTTATCGCTTCTGGAATCAACTTTTTAAATATGAGGGGCCCGGACACAAAACTTTGTAAATTCATTTATTAAGATATTTAAACATGATTCTGATCATGAAAATTAACTGTATATTCCTGCGAGATGACTAACGCGAAATTTACTAACTTTGTTACATACTGAGCTTGTAGATTACAACCTTTGGCAGAGTAAGTAGAAAAGGTTTTAATCAGTCATCTTCTCTAAAAGAAATTACCTAAGTATTGTACATGTTTTGACCTTAAGAGACGGCTTAAGCGTTGAATGAAATCGCGCTTTAGAGACATACCTACCAATGTCAAATTACAAAATAACGCGAGCGCAGCCGCGGGTAACAGCTAGTATTGAATAAAATTATAACAACAATACATAAAAGCGATATTTTGTGTGTTTGCAGTTCAAAATAAAATATCTAAGAAAATTAACATATTTTTAGTAATCACTCTCGCTTCTCTAGAAATGTATACATGCCAATACATTAGTACATATGCTGAAATAAAATAAGTAAACACTAACATTCTAAAAAAGTCATTATCGCTTTTTGTATTTAGCGATTTTGAAGGCCGAGCCATATAAAGTTCCAGGTTCCTCTAGGGAATAGGAATAGTACTGAGGCCTACATGCCCCTATAGCAATCCACCCTACACTGCTCCATCCGCATAAATTCACACTAACACTTGAAAGCTACATAAAACGTAAAGTTGACTGATTTTATAAATCTGGATATAACAATGAAAATCTTATATCAGTACTTTTTTATTAATCTATGGCCTTTTTCATAACCGTCCAAGTGGATATGTAATAACCCACATCTGTCCAACTTTTTTTAAGCGCATCTATATAGTCACGCCAACTGCCCCGCCAACAACGTAAATTATTTAACACATTTTTATTTAATATACACGCGTCTTTAAGGCAGGAGCCCTTCTATTTGAATAACCACAGGAACGTTACAAAAAACCTTATAATAAAAAACAAATGAGTATAATTCCAGGACATTTTACAGTACTGTGTATACTACTTACTTTTACTCCTTCAGTACATATAGATTCTTCGCACGGCAGCACGATTGTAAACCGCGGTAATGGGTAGGCAAGACATGAAACAGCGCTGCTGATTTTGTTTGTGAGATGACGAGTTGTATGTTATATAAGGATAAGAATCGGTACACAATATTGCTAAACCTACCTGGAACTATACTCAAAACAGGAATAGGAATTTTTAGACTAAAAACTCACCTAAAAAGGTTGCTGAAAAACTTCCAGATGCTTTGCTTGTTTTTCTTGTCCATCGTGGAGTCGACGCGACTGGCACGAACCATCTCAGTCCAGCGAACCGCGTCTTGCAGCTCCATAAAGCGTTCCTAAATGGTAATACACTTGTTGATACCAAAAATATTTAAAAAATGCTACCGTTAATAAGAATCTATATTTTTATACACTATTTTTTGTAAAGGGACGTTTATCAGGACGTTTTTCTATTCTATTTATATTAAATAGTCTACTTTAACAGCGTCTTTAGCCAACGTGAACTAATTTTCGAGTATAACGGTCAATTATAAAAATTGGCTTATTCTCGTCGTAACGGCTAAAACACTTTTAGAATTACTTACTGAGTAGAAATATAGTAAGTAAAATAAACCATGACGGAAATGTGAAACAAAGAATGTTTTAATTAAATTTACTCCACATTAATCACGTCCACTATCCAATGATCACTCAGAGACAAAAAATGTACTACAGACTGGCAAATCCTCTCTTCATTTTATTGAACCACCTTCTGTGGAGTATTTCCTAGAAAATTAAAACTGGTGCAAGTTGTCCCTATCCAGAGACGAGTCTTTAATTAGAATTTACAGACCCATACCTATTCTTTTCTGTCTCGCTAGTCTTCTAGTCTTTGTTTTTTTTTCACTTACAGCAGTTACTTATCATCGACATAGTTTCGTCGCTGACGAATCTAGGAAAACTAATCTTGTGTCCTTTACTAAAGTACTGGCAGAGAAATTGATAACCAAAAACAAGTAGACGTCGTTAATAAGGACTTCATTAAGGCTTCAGACCGTGTGTCTCAAACAATTCTGATTAATAAGCCTTCTTCTTATGGATATATTGGTAGATATATTTAAATGGCTTGAATCGTACCTATGCCATCGCTCTTTTTATGCTGTCATCAAAGGCTACAGATCCACACAGCAAAAGATGAAGTCAGGCGTTCTCCAAAAGTCGCATTTGGACTCGGCTGTCTTTAACATTTTCATTAACAACGATTTAATAGTGTATTTACAACAAAAACTCGACTGCATTCCTCTATGCTAACTACGGACAAATCGTTACCCACTTGTTCAGACGTGTGTGTGTTCAGAAAGATGATTGCGTTAAATATTTAGAGGCGTATTTAATAGTGAACTTACTTTTGTCCCGCATTTGGAGATTTCTATTTTGAACAAACTAACGACCGTTGGTAAATTGGTCGTAATGGTATATTTATTTACCTTATATTGATTTCTTTCCATGAGTACTCTCGCCATCTCGACGCGCGTGAAGCGCCTGCGCTGCGCCATCGGCACATCGGCTTCATCTTCGTTGTCGCCGCCGCCCGCATTCGAACTCAACGTCTCCTAGAACAAAGCCACTCAACAACTAAACAAAGACCAAACTAAATCGAACTATGAATTATCATCATCATTTTTCAAAATCATTTTTTTAATGCATTTTTTAAACATTTTTACTATTTCTTATTTAGATTGAAGTTCCCATATTACATTGCCCCAAGTACTCTATTGTCGAAATAATAATGTATATTTAAAAAAATTAGAAAAACAGTTGATGCTTCTTCTTAGCTTGCCATAAGTCAACCTTGCCTACCAATGCCTTCATGAACTTTACCCCCATCGCTGTTTTAGGGCTTCCTACCTAAAACGAAACCCTTTTAGGATCACTTCATTGTCCGTCTGTCCGACGGTTATGACCTTTTAGGGTTTTTTTTCTCAGGAACGGTTAGAGGTATTAAGTTGAAATATATACCAAATACAAAGGTCTACGGTCCCCTACTAGTGTAAATAAATGAACGTTCTAAGTCAACCCAAACAAAAGATATGGGCATTTAAAGTCACTCATTAGAAATTATTTAGAACTTCCCGTTGACCTAGAATCGTGGAATTTGGCAAAAAGCAAGGTTTTAAAGTACAAATAAAGGAAGAACTCCGATATTCGTCAATTTATAACTATAACATATAAAAAAAATATTATTTTCCCTCAAATCTGATGAAAAATTAAAATACCGCTGTGTAGTGACTACCTCACACACTACAACGATACTTCTTTATCTATGTGCTATCAGAGATATTTTGTGGAACTATTTTGATTTGTGGCATTTATTCACATACACACAGAGATGGCGCCACAGATCCGAGAGATCTGTGGCACCATCTGTGCACGGTATAGGACATAAATTGGATCAGATTGTCGATTTATTCTTTTATTTTTATATAGTTTGAATGAAAATTAAGTGTTATTAAAAGTGTTAAAATTTTATAAAGAAAGAGCACTTTTTTAAAAGTTATTATTATGGACTGCCTCGTTATACAAGTATGTACCGTATAATGCGTTTAAAGATCGCGGAGGATCTCGTACATATTGTAGGGCGAGCAAAATGTAGTTTTTTTGTAGAAAATATCCCAGTATCAGTCCGGAGTCCGAAGTTGTACCCGGTATAATAGCAATAGCCTCGCCCCTATTACATTGGCACTTTCTCAGCAATAAGTTGGTGTGCGCACATAGTACACCTCTTAGCCACTCCCGCTTGGGGAATGTAGGCGTCCCGGTGTGTGTGATTTGTTTATACGGAAATAATTGGATATCAACGTGAACAACGTTGATATTCAATTATTTAAATTGTAAAATATATAAAAATAAACATGGTCACACCTGTATTCCCCAAGGTCGGATGTTAGGTCTCATGCAATAGGGGGCAAGCCTAATGCTATTATATCGGGCACAATGCCAGTTGACACTGGAAATATTTATATCCAAAAATTACATTTGTTCTGACCTGGGATTCGAACTCAGGAATTCGTGACCTCGTTTAGAAGCTTTTGTGTTCGTATGACTATCTGTCTTTCTCGTTCAAATCTTGTAATCCAGTTTCAAGCACTTGGGGTATTTCATTTAATAGTTTTATTTTATTTTATTAAGATATCCAATAGCGTTTTACAATAGAAAGCATGTATCCGACTGAGCTGAAATTTAGCATACGTATGTAAGTTCGATGTAATTGCAATAATATAATACATACCATGGACCCAGCTCCAGAATAGTCTTTTGATGGGGTTGAAAGGTGGCCATGGGAACATGTCAACTACACAACATAACCTCCTCGTGTTTAGGCTTGTTAGATTGGTATCGTCAAGTACTATACAAGCAGATGATGTTTAGGGTCTGATGATGAAGTGGCAAGGTGACCAACGGAACTACCCAAATACTAAACATACTCCCGCCGTGTTTGAGTTCGTTGGATTTGTCTTCACGAGTTCTGTAGACCCTGATGGTGTCCAGGATCTGATGATGAAACCGAAGAGTGGCTAACGGAACTACCCAACTACTCAACATAAACCCACCGTGTTTGGGTTCGTTGGATTTATCTTGACGAGTTCTGTAGACCCAGATGATGTCGAGGATCTGATAATGGAGCTGGAGGGTAACCAATAGAACTTCTCAATTACTGAACATAATCTGCAGTGTTTGGGCTCGTTGGATTTGTCTTGATGAGTTTTATAAATCCGGACACTGTCCAGGGTCTGATGATAGAGACGGGAGGTGGCCAACGGAACTACCCAACTAATTAACAAAGCCCCGCTGTGTTTGGGCTCGTTAGATTTGCCTTGACGAGTTCTATCGACTCTGATGATATTCAGGATCTGATGATGGAACCGGAGGGTGGCCAAAGGAACTACCCAACTACTCAACATAACCCCGCCGTATTTGGACTCATTGGATTTGTCTTGACGAGTTCTCTAGACCCGACGAACTAAAATTTGGCGCTGAAACTGGCCGAAACTGAACCCGCCACAAAACCCTCAGAGCGCAAGTCCTTCTTGCACTTTTCCAGTTATTTAATAAATAAGGCAACAAAACGAAGCTTAAATTTGTCTGGACACCATCGCCTGCCAAAAAATCTGACCTAAATAGGGTTTGCCGACATTTCGAGCAATCGACTATCACTCTTCCAAGAGAAACAGTAGATTAAAAATGGATTATCGTCTTTCTGTATTAACGTTTTTATCTGCTATCTTAAATTTGTTTATTTCCAAGAGAGATATGCATTTATTTCAAAGTGTAGTATTAGGTATATCAGCATAAGACTGCCAAGACGAAAAACAAACACCTACCTTCAACCTCCTTATCTCCTCTTCGAGCTCGGTGACTCTGTCTCTCAGTTTCTCTCTTGCAGAGCTGAGGTTCGCGACTTCCTCCCTGAGGATCTCCAGCTCGCCGGTCAGTTCATCCACCTTCACTATCAGGTCATCTTTCACTACGTTCAATGCGTTCTTGGTCGCTAAGAGTTCGTTGTTTTCCAGAATAAGGTTCTCCACTTCCTTGCCCATTCCTGTTGATATATTATTATTATTCATGGCTTTGTAAAGATATGGGAATGGAGAAGGCAAGGAATTTGTAAATATAGAACCTAACGAAATTTTAAGCCTTCTGCCTAAATTGTGAAGGATCTGGCTTGATTGTAATAATGTATGCATAGTAATGCAAAAAGGTATGCTTCTATGGTTCGGGCAGATATACAGTATGTTAACGGAAGAAGCTGGTAACGCGATTGAATAGTTTATACCTCAATTACTCGAATGTATCTTGTCTAATGGATGAGTCAATAATTTCGGAAATTTATGAGTATTACACGATGATCTATGTGAGTAGGGAAGGCAAATATCAAAGGATCGAATCAAGTTTACTAAGTAACGGCGTGATAATATTATGTATTTCATTTCAGATATTGATTTTGACGCTAATCACAATGTATAAAAATAAAGTCAACCATCTTGAAGGAAAAGTACAGAACGCGGGGTGAATGTGTGGGTTTTTCACCCAAGACCTCCATTGCCGTCGAGGTCGTCAAATAACGATCGTTATCGTGCATACAAAGAAGATGCGTCGCATCTTTTCTCATTCACATGCATATATAAATATATCATCGTTACAAAAGTCTAATGATAGAATAATATATTTTCTAGTAGGTAGCACCTTCATAAAGTATTGGGCATGATGCCTTTAGGCACTTGTTTTCCTTCATAGTTCCAATTAACAATAACACACAATTAAATGAATAACAGGTTCTGTTTATCAAAATGACAATGAGAAACGACAGCTAACAATTTGACAACATCCATACCGATTCGACAGTAACTCTGTCTGTCTATTTGTCTCTTACCTTTTCACGCCTAAATCGCTGAACGAATATTGATCAAATCTGGTAAGGAAGTTACATTTTAATTTAAATATATTTCCATATAGTTTATTAGGAGGTAGGACGTAGACGATCATTTGTCTTAAAAAGACGTTATGGTGTGAAATACACACCGAAAATCAAGCGATCAATGTCGCGGCCTAGGCCGGATAGGCCTTTATAAAAAGCAAAAAGCCATACAACACCGCTGTATTTAACAACACAATGCGATAATTTTGTAGTTTTTTGACAAACGTATCGCCTTGTCTATAATTTAAAAAAAGATCTTTAATTAAAATTAGAATACTAATTCGCATAATAAAATTTTCGATTTGCGTCGTTTTTAATATAAGGCCACCGTGATTTGCGTACACATTAAAAATACCAAGAGGTGCAAACAATATTGGTGAATATCTGCAAAGAAATGCCTGGTACCAGCTTCTAAAAAGCTATAATAAATGTACAGCATTTTCAATCATAAAAGTGAAACGTACTTGAATCAAATGTGCTCATTTATACGACACTAACTGTTAAGATTCTAGATGAGAAACACTTACTTGCATTTTTGACTTCAGAAATGAAAGCGATCATTAAGCGGGCCACACACATCGCCGCATGCATTAGCAACAATACTTTTTTAGCGTTAATAAAAATATACCAAAATTATAAAATGTTTATATAAATGTAAATATTTCTAAAATCCAATGCGACGTTGTGTGTGAGAATTGAATTAATATAATGTAGCTAAGTATTGTTATATTATTTAAGAAGTAAGTACTTGGAAACGCAATCGATACATAATCACCATTACCAAATTAATATTTTATACAAAATATAATAAACAATAAATATGTTGCGTAATAAAATAAAATCCGATCACTTACCGAAATAATTGTCGTTAACTGCATCATGCGTTGATGACATTTGGTTAGAACGCATGAAAATAGAACGTACATTGGATTAGTTAGATGCAAAAATGTATTAACTGATTAAATAAAATGCCCACACACCATGCAATTTTGAAATTAAATTTTAAAGCTTCAATTTGTCGTAGTGTTATCTGTTCGATAGTTGGTGGCGTTCTGAAAGATTTCCGTTACTACCATCGATGAAAAGTAACGTCGCTTCAGGTGATATTTATAGAATCCTTAAGAGCGTATCCTTTGTTATTGTGGTGAGATATTATTCAATATTCGATAAGCGACATCTACATCAGTTTTCATTGGTAAACAACGGATTTCGGAAATCAAGATCTACCACACTGGCGGTATACAAATACGTTCGAACAGCCCTCCAATGTATAAATGATCAACAATATGTACTAGGATTATTACTGGATATAACTAAAGCATATGATAAAGTATTGCACAATATACTGCTTACTAAGTAATACGGGTCAGGCATTCGTGGACGTGCTTATGAACGGTTTAACTCTTATCTGAATAACAGAACTCAAATTGTCCAAATCGAACACTACAATGAAAATTATAACCAAATTAAAACTATACCATCTCAAGTAAGAAAATTATCGTGTTCAATTCCACAAGTAAGTGTATTAGGCTGTATATTATTTTTAATTTATATAAATGACCTCCTTATTTATTATTATTTATTTATATATAAATGACCTCCTTATTTATTATTATTTATTTATATATAAATGACCTACCTAAAATCTTAGACAACAAAACTATATTTACAGACGACATTACTATTTTAATAAAAATTGAGAACGAAAAAGACCCTATTACACCACTAAAAACACCTTACAGAATGTAACGCAATGACAGAATCTCGAAATAAACTACAATAAAACAAACATTATACAATTCAGATCGTACAAAAACCGTCATTAAATGTAAAAATGACATTCCAAAACACACAAATAGAAACCGTAGACACATTTAACTTTCTCGGAATTAACATTGATAACAACAACATTGATCTTAACTGGAAATCGCACATCGACCAAACAATATAACTATCTATCTATCTATCTATAACCTCACGCCAGATCCCTTGCGGGGTAGGCAGAGAGTACAGAGTTCCAACAGGTTCTTTCCTTACATACCTCTCTGGCTTCCTCGACACTCATAGTTCGTCTCATACACGCTGGCTGGTTACGGAGACTCTTGACTTTTCCATCAGATAAGACTCGGTTTATTTGGTCGTGGTAAGATAGTCTAGGTCTTCCCCGGTACCTGCATCCTTCCACTTTCACATTGTATATCTGTTTTGTCATTCTTTCCTCTGGCATTCTTTCTATATGCCCGAACCAACGGAGCATGCCTTTTCTCATCTTTACACCGATACTATCTTTCATACCTACTCGCTGTCTTACTATGCTGTTGCTAATGCGGTCGGTCAGCTTCACTCCGCACATCTTCCGCAGAGCTCGCATTTCCACCGCATTTACCCTACTTTCATTCTCCTTCTTACATACCCAGCTCTCGCTACCATATAACAGCGTTGGGACAAGAACTCCGTTATGTATGGCCAGCTGCGCCTTATGGCTTAAGTGCCGGCTCCCGAGTAGCTTTCCCATCGCACCATTCACTCTGTTCCCTGCACTCACTCTTCTCTCTATGTCAGCGGTGTATTTCCCATCCTTACTGAAGGCGCATCCAAGATATACAAACTCATTCACTTGCTCCAGCACATCGTTACCAACCATAATCCTTACATTCGTTCTGGTTTCTTCCCTTTCAAAAACCATAATCTTGGTTTTCTTCACATTCAAGTGTAAGCCATTGATCATGCAGTCGTCTTTCATAACTGTGACTAGTGTTTGCAGATCAGTGGCTGTTGGCGCTATTAAAACCGCGTCATCTGCATAAAGTAGATGGTTTACCACTAAGTCACCCATTTGTACACCTTCATTCATCGCTTTCAGTCTTTGAAGACTTTTGTCCAGATATATTATAAACAGTCTAGCGGACAACACGCAACCCTGCTTAACGCCGATTTTAACGTCAAACAAGGGTGACCTGTTACCACCCACCCGTACGCATGCCTCGCAGTCCACATAAGTGGACTGGATGGCTCGCAACAGAGTGCCATCTATACCATACTCTGGCAAAATGTCCCAAAGTCTCTTTCGCACAACTCTGTCAAATGCCTTCTTCAGATCTACAAAACCGCAGAAAACCTTCCGCCCCACTGCCAGATGCTTCTCTACGATATTGCGGAGTGAGAAGACTTGATCCGAACATCCTCTTCCAGACCTGAAACCCCCTTGTGCCTCGCACAACATTCCATCGGACTTCACGCGCATTCTCCGTTCAATAATTTTACCGTACACCTTGGCTGCCAAGCTGATCAAACTGATGGCTCTGTAATTGGCGCAGTCATATTGTGAACCCTTGCCTTTATACAAGGGTACTATGACTGCGCGGCGCCAATCTGTAGGGACTCTACCGGTCCTCCAGCAAAGGTTTGCAAGGGCCCGGAAAGCGTCCCGGACGCAAGTTCCACCATATTTGATCATCTCGGCAGATATCATGTCTACTCCCGCAGCTTTACCGTTTTTCATACTTCCTATCGCCCATTCAACTTCTTCCATAGTGATGTCCTCCGTTGATTCTGGTGCCGCAATTTCGCCTTTGGGCACGTCTGCGGCATCAGCATCCGGGTCATCTCCATACATTTCTTCATTTATTCAAAATATTCACTCCACCGGTTTAGCACAGCTTGTGTGTCTGCAAGAATGTCACTATCTTTAGATTTTATCCTTTCCATTCTGGAGCCTGACGAATCACCTCGAGCCTTTCTCACCTTGCTCCAAAAGAGTTTGGTGTTGTTCTCGAAGTTCTTCGCCAGCCTCTCCTCCTCAATCATACTGGCTCTTTCACGCTTTACTTTCACTAAAGTTTTAGTGGCATTCTTGCATTGCCGGTATATTTCTTTCCTCATCTCTGTCATACTGGCATTCAGGTTCAAAGAAGATACATAGTCCTGCCACGCTTTCTTCTTACTTTCTACGGAGCTTTGCAACTCCGCATCCCACCATGCATCACCCTTTGCTGTAATATGCTTCTTTGAGCAACCACATACTTCTTTCGCGGATTCCACCAAACTCTCTTTCAGGCTATCCCAGCATTCATCTACATTTGAGTCCGAAGAGCCTGCTGTCAAAAGCTTGTCCCGGACTCTGTCTTCATACATTCTCCTCACGCTCTCATCTTGCAACTTTTCAACCTTTAATCTTTCAAGGTCTCCGAAGAGGATACGCTCTCGCCAGTGCCTCCACTACCTGAACAGACCACTAAACCGCGCAACTACGAGATAGTGGTCTGATTCCAGAGTGGGGCCTCTATACGCACGGGTATCTTGTAGTTTGCTTCGGAGACGGTTATCAACCAGGATCCCATCTATCATGCTTTTTTGTTCATTCCTTCTCCACGTATACATATGTAAAATATAACAATATCAAAATTAACGTACGCTCTCATCCAAATTAAACAAAGCACCAACACTAGCACAGCACTGTCTGCTTACTAGGCTTATGCATACTCTTGGTTGAGATATGGCATTATGCTATGGGGAAACAGTGTAAACGCAAATCAGCTGTTTCTTATGCAAAAAAAGTGCGTAAGAATCCTAGCCCAAATAGATAACACGCAAAGTGTCAAACCTTATTTATAAAATATAAATTATTAACACTCCCCTCAATATAATATATTCACGAAATATGCCTTTTCGTTTTTAAAAATAATTCTAACTTTTCCAAAATTTCTGATACCCATAATAGAAATACGCATCACAAAAATAGGTTATATCGTCCACAATCACGTATCGAAATGCTCAACGAAAGTCCACAATATATGGCTGTAAAAATATATAATAAACTACCGCAGTATATCAAAACCGAAATTAAATTAACATCATTCAATAAACGACTAAATACTTACTTAATTCAAAACTGTTTCAATTCACTATCAGAATATTTAGAATTGCCACAATAACATAATCTCAAACATTGGAACAGAGTACAATTACATACACCTACCTATTTATATGAATATTAATATGACGATTGCAATATACTATAAAACTTTATTGAAATTGTACTCTATTGTAATAACTTAATTATATTATTTCATTAATTTATGTCATACCTACTAAACATTTTTATTACAACTGTATTTGCAATGCCCGTAAACGGCCACTAAGTCATAAGCACTTTATAATATTAACATCTCATATAATTGTACACTTAATCCGCAAATAAATATGTGAATTTGAACAATCACGAATAAACATATAAAATTAACAAGCGATGCTTAGTGACTGATTATGCTCCCAACTCGATAATCAGTTCGATGTAATAAATATGTTGAAGCGTAATATGTTAAAGTTTGACCATTTTAAATTTTTTTGTTCACGTATCTTACATTTTTTTTCTTATGTGTGGTAATTTAAGCTCAATTTCTCAAAAAAATATTTATTTCATTTAACTGAAAGAAAATTGCATAACGAACATGATTATCTAACAAACAAAATCATGCAACCTTATGTGACATTGTTACGTTACTTAAAATTCAAAAATAGTCAAACTTTTCTCAATATTTCTTAAGGATATAGATATGACCAAATAGACCGTGTCTTATCTGCAGGACAAGTCAAGAGTATCCGTAACCAGCGAGCGTATATGAGACGAACTATGAGAGTGAAAGCCAGAGAGGTCTGTAAGGAAAGAACCTGTTGGAACTCTATACTCTCTCTCTGCCTACCCCGCAAGGAAACTGGCGTGATGATATAGACAGATAGATAGCATATAGATATACATATCATGTAACTCAGGCTTATTTTACTTAACATAAATACATACGCGATACTAACCCAATGAATACACGCAAAAAGTGTTTACATCGGAATAGCCTTCTGCGTTGTTCGATACGTTTAAACGTATTGCAGGTCAGGGCCGAAGCTTGAACAGCATAGGACCAAACAACATTTTGTAAAATTAAAATATTTAAATTTTCAGTCTTATGTTATTGGTATTTCATGCTAGGGTAGGCTTTGGCTTGCCAAAACGTTCTTATGGCGAAACCAATGAAATAAGAACGCTAAGTATAAGAAATTTAGATTGGAAATAATTTAATCTTAAAAGAATTTCATTTAGTCCTGCACCATTGCTTAGCGGCGTCACCTAAGTACATATTGAATTGAAGCGGCACTTATAAATTAATATATAAACACAAAAAATTGCTAGGTGTGTGAGCGAGCAAGCGACATAAATTAAATACATAAAAAAGTAATAACATTTGTTAATATTCAAACTATATGAAGACTTGTTACAAGATAACATATATTTATTAAAACATTAAAGAAAGATATTATAATTTGGTATAGTAAAGTATAGCCATAGTAATAATTGTTAGTAATCCACCAAAAGTTTTGATTATTCAGATAAATTTTAAATCCAAGCGTTACAAAAAAAAGTGTCTTCTCAAATGAAATTATTAAATTTTGCAGATTTTGTCGCGTCGTCGAAACTTCGGTAAGTTGAAATTAAAAATAAATCGCTATAAATACTGCTAAAAGTTAGTTTTGTTTCAAAAATAAGGTTAAGGTCTTCTGTCCATCACTAACGTACAGTCAGTATGTACTTCATCATTATAATACGATGATATATTGTAATAAAAAAGTTACAAACACGATTCTGTTTATCAGTATACAATCCTAGTATAATATTATAAAGGTGAAAGGTTGTATGTAGATGTTTGATACTCAATTACGCAAAAATGGCTGAAGGTATTTGGATGACATTTGGCACACGGATAGTTTTATAACTGGATTAACACAAAGGATACTTTTTATCCTGAAAAAAATTTAGGTACCTGTCTAAAGTCAACGCGGACAAAGTCGCGGACAGAAATAATAAATAAAATAAACCACTGAAAGTATAATAAATAAAATAAACCACTGAATTCATATACTCATTGCTTCGGTTTAAGCTCATGGCCGATTTTTTTATATTCTGAGTGGTCTAGAGCTGCCTGTGGGTTTTGAATGTCTGGGAAAACGATTGATTAATTAATAAAGTCCATGATATATAAATGATGAAATATCAATCACTCTGTTACAAACTCAACACTTCTAATTTAAGTTTACAGAAAAATTCAAGTCACTATTGCCTGGTTTAATTCAAAAATTTAAGAGGTCTGTGCCGTATTAGACACAAATGTCCAGGATTTTTGGCAATCTTTCTGCGAAGTTGACAATTAAGGTGAGAGCACTAAAGTTTAATCTAGTGTTCAGAACGAACGCCGTTCAGCTCACTGGACCGGGTATTCGTTTGGATCACTGGACAAAATATTCGTAAGACCAACAAAAAATTTAAATTCCTCAATGTATTGGAAAAGTGCTCATTACCGAGGTCCATCTCAATTACTAACTCCACGCTTCCAAGGTAAAGAAGTTAACAGAAAAATGGCCAATAGACAGATAAATTAAAAACTCACCATTGTCTGGTGTAATGTAAAGATTTTTTAGAGGTCCCGTATGCGATATATTCAATTCCCAAACCAGAAATGGGCAATGAGCACTTAACTGTAATCTGTCTAATGAAAGCACAGAGTTTTTTAGCGTTTTCATAAGCTGGCAGTGTGAGACTAATTATATTACACACGTATTGTTTTAGTAAACCATATACATAGACGAACTGGTTTTGATACACGCTGGATTTATTTAATTTTATCATTCCATAAAATTCTACATGAATTAAATTTAAGACCTCTGAATGTGAAATATTTTTTATTCACGTGCCATTGCATTGAAGGATTGCATAAATGATAGGTACTTAGTCTTCAGAAAATAATTTAAAAAATTGGAAGACTTACAAGAAATTAATTTAGTATTTGAAAGCCGATAAGTATCAGGTTCCCCTAGTAGAAAACTAAGGAGTTGTAAACCATTAAAAATGTAATATTTAAGAATGCTATAATGTCTATGTAATTCCCTTCCTACTCAACTCTACCTACCCTACTATACCCTCATTCCTCCACTCTCTTGTGTTCACACAATGGGGTCATTAAAATCACAAACTTATTTACAGATGTTTTACTTATGCTCTACTATTTATTTAGTCATAAAAGTATTAACCGGCGAGCGTGTATGAGACGCACTATGAGAGTGAAAGAAGTCAAAGAGGTATGTAAGTAAAGAACCTGTTGGAAATCTGTACTCTCTGCCTGCCCCGCAAGAGATCTGGCGTGATGATATAGATAAAAGTATTCAAGTATCACATCCATTTGTTCCCAGTTCATCCAGGATTGCACGACCTAATTTATTTAAGTTTGCTACCATTTTCCACTCTCCGCTTTCAGTAGTCAGACTCTACCTTACAAATGACTGATAAGACCATTTGATAAAAACCGAATCTTTAACGTCGGCGATTAATGTTTCCTTATAGGTACCACTATAATACGTAAACGTTGATCGGCGGGTGTTAAAATTCGGTTTTAGAACTTGTAATAATAAGATACTAGAAGTCGTATAGCTCCGGGACCTTGTCCCCACATGTGAAGAAATATCAAAAATGCTTCAGTACTGCGTAAATCATTATATGCGATACAGTGGCTAAAATAGTTTTTTAGCATACCCAACTGGGAAAAATCTTTTAAAAGTTGTGACTATACTTATAAGGGTACTATACTATATAATTCATCGAAAAGTATTTTTACAGCAATAATGCTAGTGTGTGTGAGACTGTGTGACATTTTTAGTGTCTTATTATAATTTCTGTGATTTTAGCAGAGCTTTAGTCGAATTGGGACCCAGATAAATATGACTATACGTTGTGACGGACAGGAACTAGTAACCATAAGGACGCACTCACCAGAGGACGCGTATTCGCCGGGATGCACCCAACTACCTGTGTCAGAAAGAAATAACTTCAATAATTACTCGCTATTTGTGCCTACACTGTTCTACTGATGGTTAAAAGATTTCTCTTACAAATAGATATGAGGGACACAATTATTTTATAACAAAAACACTACTAATGAGCACTTCGATTACACTTAAGTCAATATTGTAAATATAACTGTAAGCCACAAAAACATACAATATTAATTATTATTACTACGTCTTCTAAACGAGCCAAATCTTGAATCAATTAAAGAGGTTGGCAAAAATGTCATTTCACCCGCACTATGCCACCTTTTGAAAACTGCGTTTTCATAGGTGGCTCAGATGGTGAAAAACGGTGGATTTATAGTCTTTTTCACGAGATATGGGTAAGGTGACGTTTGATCATATTCCATTTCGCGCATATTGTATTTAAGAATATTTAAAATAGGGCATCCAAATAATAAACAAGTATAAACAAATAAATCAATAATCCACTTTGATTTTTATTTAGATTATAGAATCTGTTTATAAATTTGCATAATAAATAAAAAAAAATTAATAAAACTTTATTACTCAATTATGTTTACTCTCTCTCACCTCGATTTGTGAGAGAAGGCCTTTGTCCAGCAGTGGGCAGTATAGGCTGATATTATTACTCAATTATGAAAATTGGAACGCTGCGCGTTTTAGGGACTGACACAATGAAATCGTTATAATCAATACATTGTTTTTTTTAAATGTACAAAATCGTTATCTTATGTCTTTCTTTACGTATCCGAATGAATCAGAATCAGAATATTTTTTATTCATGTAAACCATTACAGTATTTATGAATTTCTTCGTTATAAATTATCTCGATACGATTTTCAATAGATTCTATTTAATTCGATTTTATCATCACTACATTTATAGAAATGTCAAATACCAAACGTCACCGTACCCATGTTTCTTGAAAAAGGCTAGATTCTATGACCTGTGTATCGAAGATCTGTACAATCACGACTGTTACAAATTTTAATTTATTAAATATAATATTTTTCACATAATATGGGTAGTGACAGGTCTAAGTACCAAACGAAATTAATATTTAATCAATGGTATTAAGGCATAACACTATAAGTATAGAAACAGGTCATGCCTCTTATTGCCATTGAATAAAGTATAATTTTCTTTGACACAAATGTCACAGAACGCTTCGTTCATGAAAAATACTATTGTCTGCGTCTCTTGCAAAGATGACCGGCTCTGTGCTGAACGCATAGAGCTTTTACCCACAACCTTTACCAAACCAGGTCCAGGAGAAGAAAGTATACAATACCAGTAATGTCAGCATCTTCCCCCTCAACAATCCCAGGGTCCACATCTTGGAAGGACAGCTCCTGGTACAGCGTATTGGCGCTGCGTTTCTCACTCTTCGTCTGGGATTTCCCAGTGTTGGGCGTGTTCGGTGCGACAGGTGATGTTGCCTGCCAACAAAAATTCAACTTATGAAATGAGTGTTACAAAAATTAAACAAATATCAGGGCCCTTATTCGCTATGACCAAACGCGGCGCGAAACGATAACTTCCTGAAATGAGCGTGTAATGGTATTCCGTATGCCACCGGAGTAGCATTAAACGATCATTTCTCTAAGTTATTGTGATTAATCAGTAATGATGAATAAGGGCCCGGCAGGGTTGTATATGTGATCAGAGGAGTGAGGGGTGAGATACGGGCGCTCAGCGATGGTCAGCCATTCGTACCTCGCTGCCCGATCAATTTTTTCTGCGACCTCGTGGTTGTCGTCAATACTTATATATCTGTATTAAATCCGTTTTAATGGTATAACTTTCGAAGAATAAACGCAGGTAAGTTTTACACTCTGCATTTTTATAGTTGCTCTGCAACAAGTGTAGTTAAATAATATATTGTCGATATCACATAATATTCTTAAAGAATTCTCATTTTGCAAACTATCCAACATCCATGGGTAGAGCTGCAAAGAATTTACGAAATATGTTTGTAACTTGAATTTTTCAAATTCTTTGGTTTTAGTAATCCTAAGAAAAAGAGATGAGGACATCTCCTTTTCATCCTCCTCTTTATATAATAAATATATATGGCGGGCGTTGGTTATCCCCAAATGGGTAGATAGTCATTTCATATAATAAAACCAGCCTATACTGCCCACTGCTGGGCAAAGGCCTTCTCTCACAAATCGAGGTAAGAGAGATTAGGTCATACTCCACCACGCGGACCCAGTGCGGATTGGTGGAGGCAGGTTTGTGGCCACCTGCTGTTGGAACTTATCAAGCCTCCTATAAGGCTACCAACTCGACTTAACGATTACCACATTAAGTGGTAGCCGGGACCAACGGCTGATCGTGCCTTCCGAAGCACGGAGACGCTCGAATGTGAAAATGCCACAAACGGTCACCCATCTCGGGCCAACCGAGTCGAACGCTGCTTAACCTTGGTAATCGGTAAGAATACCGCGGTCGCACATCGCTACGAGCATCATTTCAGGAATATTTATGACAACTTTATGTACCTATTTCATATTAAAATGCGACAGGGATCTTATGGCCCGTTGATAACATTGACAGGGGGAAGCAGGTTTGAAATTAGGTTTAACATTTAGTAAAATTTTCCTACTTTACTCGGTTACTAAAGAACTTGGGTAAATTTCCTAGCAAAAGGTAACTTTGCGACTGACATGAAGTAACGTTTCACTTTATGACAGCTTTAAATCCGATTTTGGTCGCAAGCTAAAAGAACCTTGTGGGACTGTAGAGAGGGTGCTCATCGCGAAACGTATTTTTTACAATTTACTGTTTGAAAATGAGCTATATCGAATACTGAATTAAAATAACTTTAAAAAAAAGCTAAACTGACTTTAAAAAAAAGAATTAAATATTTGAAGTCAGTGACGGTTAGTGCAGATGGTTACTTTGAACCGACTTCAAATATTTATTTTAGGCATTTTGAATTCGGTTCACCTTTTTAAAAAACGATATTAAGAAGCCCCCTGAAGTATCTTCAAACTCCAAGATTTAATACCGATTTCATTAAAATGGGACCACCTTGAAACTATACAAATCCCAACGCAAAAATAATCATCAAAATCAGTACATAAATAGAGACTTTATAAAAATACACTGACGTATTGCAAACCTCCTCCCTTTTTGAAGTCGGTTAATTGTATTATTAGTTTTATGGTAGGACACCTATAGGATTAACACAATACTTATCAACTGACTCAATCTACAGAGTCGTATTATTTGTCGTTAAGGAGTTGGTGTACCTTCAAAGTCCAAGGTCCAATACCGATGAAATTAAAATGGGACCACCTTAGAGCTATACTGAACCCAATGCAAAACGAATCATCAAAATCGGTCAACAATCGACGGAAATATGGATGAACATACATAAAAAGCATACATACAGACGAACATAGAACCTTCTCCTTTTTGAAGCGAGTTAAAAAATTATGTTACGACCCGACCATACCCCGATATCTTGAAAAGTCTTTATCGGGGGATGTCCATTCTAAAACGCATAACTCACCCTTAGGTCCCCTGGTGATCTGACTAGAAAGATCTAGAATCCGCGCTTAAGTGCTGAAACGTCTAGAAGGTTCCACCCCTTTAATTACAGCCGGCGCGCGGTCGCGGTATACAAGTACCTATTCGTTCCCGTACTAATAGGTATGTAATAATAATACCGCTTTGTGGGCCGCGCCGGCTATTGTTCCATGTATTTCTATTGAGATACTTAGAAGGATCGTGTCCGTTATAAAACTTTCATACAAGTAAAAAAGGAAAACAGACCGCGGGGACGGACACAGTCTCTTCTCGGAAGCGATAGTGATCAAATCGGAGAACAAGCGATCTAAGTGGACTTTAGCAACGATATACGGATATTACGAGTGACTCAGCGACTAGGAAGCAGTATTTGGGTACTAACGAGAGCAGTACCAGTGTGTCATTAGTTCGTGTGTGTGTTTGCATACGACGTACTGTTTTGTACGTACAGCGCCTAATGAAGTACTTCGCACGTTATTCGGCATTTAATTTACCCCGCAAACGTAACAATAACATTACATCCTCCATGATTTCTGTGAGTTTAGTATAATTGTGGATGAGGCCAAACATTTATTCCGTTCAGTTTAAGTTTGATGGCAGTATTTTTTATTTGTATGTTTTATATGATCGCGAGGTGTCGAGTCGAGTCGAACACGACTAGTGGATGCAGAGCCTTACATCAATGATTCGGTTTGACCAATCAATAGATAAAATGTGTTAGTGAGATGCCTACTAATATTATAAATGTGAAAGATTGTATGTTTAGATGTTTGGATGTGTGTTACTCAATCACGTAAAAACTTCATAACGGATTTTGATTAAATTTGGCACACAGATAGTTTATTACCAGAATTAAAACGTAGAATACTTTTTATCACGGGAACATGAAAAGTTTCTGTCCTAAGCCAACGCGGACGAAATCGCGGGCAAAAACTAGTACTATTATATTTACCTAATCTACATCGCGTGTCTACATAATATAATTCAAATTAAAGGAAACCAATACAAAATATGTATAAGGTGCATCATTGTGTCGAATGTTTTATTGCTGTTAGTATAGATGGCTATAAATAAAATCCAATTATCTGTTCATTATTATCCTCCATGTTTTCCTTTAGAGATCAATGGATTTTATAATGGAGATTTATGTCATAAACAATGTTAACAGCTAACTATTGTTATCTTTTCCATGAAAAACGTATTGAACACAGTTGAATTATACAGGTAAGTACAAAGCTATAAATACATGATAATACGCGCTTTCTGCGTCTTAAACTGACAAACCCAAAAAAAACAAATCAGACATTTCAGTAATGGTAATATGACGGTTTGTTATTGTTTCTTCGTGTATGTTACCGGGAATGTGCACAATTCAGGAGTTTTATACATTTCCTAGAATTTTGTAAGACGCCTGCCTGGTTTAGGAAATGTGTATAAATCAAGCACATTATGTGCTAAATAACATGGGTATTTAATCGAAAAGGGCCGGAACATTGCTCTCTTTCTGTAACATAAGACGTTAATTAATGGCGTATCTGTTGCTTATCAATAGTCTTAGCTCTACTGCTTCTCTCTTTCGGTACTGTCATTTTCGTCACAACTCAACCTCCTCCATTTTATCGCTTTCTAACAAACACACGCACTCAAGGGGTATATAGACATATACCCTACAGTGTGGGTAGAGTACAGCTCGCCGAATGCTACCAATCTGACACACGTCCCCCGACGCATTTTCGTCGATTTAGAATGCTAAAAAAACACGCTTTAATAGCAAGCCGAACTCAAAAGGAGAAAATAGGAAGTAAGAAAGAAAGATTTGAGTTTATTCGTTACAAACATACAAATCTTTCCTCTTTATAATATTAGTATAGATATAGATATATAGCAAAAAGCACCCTGCGCTTGTTTATAGCGTGTTTTTTAGGTTTTTAAACTATATTTTTTTTTATTCTTACAAGCTTTTATTTACCTCGCAATATTCGTACATATTCTGCCTGTCTGTCTTTCCGATTCAAATCTAGTGATCTATTTTTCAAGCACTTGCGTATGTAAGTTCAATGACAATGCAATAATATGGTACCATGGGGCTGGTCTGATGATGGAGTCCGAAGGTGGCCATAAGAACATGCGAACTACAATATAACCCCCTCGTGTTTAGGCTTGCTGGATTGGTATTGAAAAGTGCTATATAAACTGATGGTATTCGGGGTCTGATGATGAAGCCGAAAGTTGGCCAATGGAACCACCCAACTACTCAATACAACCCCGCCCTGTTTGCGCTCGTTAGATTTGTCTTGACTAGTATTGTAGACCCGGATAATGTGCAGGGTCTGATTATGGAGCCGGAAGGAGGCCACAGGAACTCCTCAACTAAACAAGATATGTTTTTGCTTTAAAGTTTTTTTTTAAAAGATCTTTTTAAATTAAACTAATTTTGGTCTTAATACAAAATCAATAGGAGGTAGTACAAAACAACATAGTTATATACTTGACCTGTAATAGCTGGAAAATTCCGTTACATATATACATACGCACATAGTTACAAAATTTATCAATAATTTGGTCATTATAGGTTCTCTCGTTCTCTCTCTTCTCTTCTCGTTCGTGCACAACATGAAGTCCGACACAGAACTTTCATAGCATTCCTAGGAATTCTACGTGGTGACGACTTTAACACTTTTTCGATGACATATGCTTCATGAATAGTTAACGAGATATTGAGAGTCAGTATGCAATAACCAGTCTAAATTCCAAAATATGTAAAAATATACGACAGATGTCAATTTTATCAGCAGCTGCAACGTTGAAATGGCAAATGGCTGTTTTTATTTTCGGTATTTGTACATTATGAGGTAAAATAACAACCATTTAGGTACTATTAAAATTGAAACGTCATAACGAACTGAATCTTTTTGCTAACGATTGGCACTAAAAGCCGAGTATAGAGACTTAAGCTAGGGAGAAACATTTTTCCCAACTATGAGATACTCATAGTTATTAGTTCAAAGTAGTATGTAATTGTGATTTTAACAATACTTTACTTGACGCGAGGTTTTATAAGTAAATCTATAAACACTATATATATGGTCTATAATTCTGGCCATTAACAAATTTCAAACTTGGAAACGTCAACAGTCACAGTAACGGTCAACATAAATTAAAATGAAGCCTTACAAAATCGATTTGATAATATCGTTTATCGTGTTAACAGTGATGTGCAATCAAGTGAGAATGCTTAAATGCTACCAATGCTCTTCAATAACACAGCGAGGTTGTTTTAAATATAACCTAAACAGTTCGCATCTGAGAGAGTGCGGCAACGGGAAAGGCCGTCCAGTATGCAGATCTCTCTCCCAAATAAACAATTTTTTGTCTGGGCAAGATGTGAATGTGCTGAGAGAATGTGCGTACATTTACGATAAACCATTGAAATGCTCTGTGTCTAAATTCAGCAACATACATTACTCGCAAGTCTGCGAGTGTGACAAAGATGGTTGCAACTCGGCTGTAAATGGAAAGGGAAGTTTAAAGATATTGTTAATCGGTTTAGTGGTACTGTTAGTACCCACAGGTTACGTAAGTTTGTAGTTGTATATAATAAAGGTGTTAAGCTGTTATGTTCTGTTATTTATCCACGTAGTTGAGTATGGCATGTTCTATCTCACCTCAATTTATGATAATAGACCTTTGCCTAGTAGTGGAATGTTGTAACACAAACCTATGCCTGTTTAACTCATACTATTTTTAATATCCTAATACCCTAAGGTTACTATCGTTACTAGAATGTCCGAATCTTGTATATACTTTTAAAATATAAGGCACAGTTTCCTAGTTTTTCTTATAACTCAGTAAGACTATACTACTTACTTTTAAAGTAAATAACAACTATTACAACTGAAATATAACTTTATTCAAATCAATAAGAAATAGAAAACATTATAAACTTTATAAAAAAACTGAAAAGGTACAAGCGTTTGTATTACAAAAAGACAACTTTGACGCAGCATTAGCAGACCCGTCTCGCTGTCTATATTTGGATCATTATTTGCATAACGGAAATAGAAACTAGTAGACTTACAACACCAGTAAACTAGAACAAAAAACTTTTAGACTCGTAATCAACGTTATAAATAAAGTATCCGCAGTGTATGTCTGTCCGCGTGTGTCTAAAGCAAATAACTACCGAACGGAATTTCATACGATTTTCACTAATGTACGAAGTAATTAAAAATTGTGTTTATAATAAATTCTTTATTTACGTACAACATTTATCCAGACTTTTAGTATAGTACAGACGAAATTAGGACTATAATATTTTTCACATAGGATAGGTCATTGTGGTAAATAAATAGAGATGAAAACGCCACTTCGGCGCGTCGAAAAAAGTGTAACCACCTAAAAGTATGCCGACGTAGCTTTGAACCTGATAAGTAATTTGTAGTAAACATCCACCTCTTTTACCCTTGTTCCCCACCATACGGGCATTATGTCGATACGATAGAGATAGCAATATTACTAGTAGTTGGAGGCCCAGTGTTGCTTACTATATGATTTTTTCCTACAATTAAAATTCACAATGAACAAATTATAATGAATATAGTTACTCGTATATTTTTTTATATGTATTCGTAATATAGTATAAAAAACATTATATTACGAATATAGTTTTTTTTATTGCTTTTTTAAATTCTTTACAATTCATTAATCCAATACATAAATAAACAAAGTGAATTATTATAGTAATTCATTTTATTCAATATTATACTAGCATTGTAATACAGATTATTTGGATATTGGCGTGATGATATAGATAGATAATTAAAAGTGTCTATTAGGGTATGTGCTCAAACTATGAAATGATTATTGAATGAGTAATAAACAAAAATACACCTAATGTTATTTATTGCATTATTTTCAAAATACGCAGGTTGATGGTTTAAGCCTATTTAGAGCGGGTAAAATAAATACAAATTTACAAAATGCGTATCTCTTCAACAAACTCAGGAAAACGTTGTTGCCTATTTCCTGTTTCCAGTGACGACTTCTTGGTCCAGACGTTAAGAGCGGTATGCCGCTCCGGTTTTTAGACTGAATAGTCGCGGGTTCGATCCCGGCATAATACAAATCTTTCTGTGACTCACACATTTTGTTTAGGTCTGGGTATTTATTTGTGTGATTCATGTTTGTAAACGTAGCCACGACTCAAGAATAATTACTAGTGCAGGGCTTTTTTTAAAAAATGGAGAGAAAAAGTCTTGGTTAATTCCTAAATTGCTTTCTACGACACGCGTGAGAACAAATGGGGTGGAGCTATTCTTTACCGAATCCATACGGCAATTATGTAATAAAGAATTATGTACAATATTCGCTTTGAGCAAATAGCTTATTTCTTTTAATATTCTATCTACCCATCTATATCATCACGCGGGATCCCTTGCGGGACTCCCTTTGAGATATTTTTCATAATATTCTAATGAAATTGTTGGAACTCTGTACTCTCTGTCTACCCCGCAAGGGATATGGCGTGATAGAAATTGCGCCCTTTGGGAACCAACAAAATTAATAAAACAGGTATTCGTATAGTACATAATTATAGGTGACAAAATCATCCAACATTTTCCCATAAACACGGGAACACCAAATGGTGTTTTTATTGGCAACACTGAATCTCAAATTTATTTTTGTAACTTGAAATCGGTTTTTTTATTTTATTTACTATAAAATATATAAAAAAAAAAAACAATTAACTTATGAATGGAAAGTAGTTCCGCTTGCGTTATAGTGATTTGTGAATCAAATCGAGTTCTTACACCACGCATTATTTTGTGATTTTTTATTAATACGTGTTACTCGACAGACGTCAGGCAGGCCAATGAATGACAGAAGCTTGTAACTTGGCTACGGGCATATTCTTAGGCGACATATATTTACGCCGTTACTGCTAATCTAGTGTTAACATGCATATGGATGGGTAGTGACAGTTCTTATTGCCAAACAAAATTAATATTTAAATCAATGGTGTTAAGGCATAAAACCATAAGTATAGAAACGGGTCAAGCCTCTTATTGTCATTGAATAAAGTAAAATTTTCTTTGAAGCTTACAACTATTACAGTACCCACCTAACATGAAAAATACTATAGTCTATAATTCACCCGCTATTATAATCATACTCATAATTCACTCGCTACTATTTTTAGAAATAAAATCAAAATCAAGCCTTTACTTTAATTTGGTTTCTTATAACAACGAAAAAGAACACTCAAGTGTTCTTTTCTATCCTTCCATTTCGAGCTCTCTCCGATGTGGAGTCACTGAAATACTTCAGTTCCTCGCAAGAAAAACACACGATGCCAAATGGCCGTAAAGTAACATAGAATATCTGAGATTTTATGTATAGTATATAACAATATTTAACGACGGCTTAGTTCAAAAGCAATCTTACAAATCTTTGTGTGAACTAACAAATGTTTGCTTCGGTGTGGACGTTCGGTTTGGAATTCCTGGTTGTAAATGCACTCACGATACAGTAATTATTCTAGTATAGGACTTCGTTTTTTAACTACCCTGTTCTACTGTCCCGCTCCTGAGCAAAGGCCTCCAATTTATTTTAATACAAAATCGATCTTTAATCGCGAAATCCCATGTGACCCCATGGCCCGACTTCTTAATCCGATAAGTAGGACCACGTGAACTTTTTTTACTTTTGGTCCGATTGAAGAGTCTGACTATTGGCCGGTTTCAATATTCAAGTCGAGGATAGATTTCCCTACTACGGATAGAATTTTGACATATTTTGTATGGAAAATCTATCAAAATTCTACGGACGGTAAGCAAATCTACCCTTGAGTTAAATATTGAAATCGGCCATATGAGGACTACAGATTTTGGGAACACGTGGTCCGATTGATCGGACCATGTGGAATTTCTATTCCTATTGTTTTGATTAAATAATCGGGCTGAGAACTAGTGTCATTTTAGACCCGTTTTTTTCTGGTTCCTATTAGAAAAGTGACAATGACGACGTCTCATTATAACAGATAGAACAAGTAACCAGATCGATATGACGACGACCTCTTAATCGGACAAAAACTTGAATGATGACGTTTAGGAATTGGAAGCAATTTTATTATTCTCGGTCTGATTATTCACATCCACTCTTGGTCCGGTGAGTAAACCATGAAAATCGTGATTCCTCTTAGTCCGATAAATCGGACCAATAGGAAAAAAGTTAACGTGGTCCGATCGATCGGACTAAGCGATAGGACCACGCGTTCACGGGGACGAAATCTGCCTGGAAACCTATATTAGTCTAGATTTAAGCCTATTTCACTTTCGACATTCCGTAAAACTCGAACCTTAGTCCGGATCATACTAGCAGCTCGTTTTAGCATTCTACTGGAGTATGAAAAAGATGACCGTTTTTAAACGGCACAGGTTAAGATTCGATTTTTTCAAATCAGTTTATAAAATTGACCCCTTCTCTTATATCCACATTAAAAATTAACTGCAGAAGAATAACAACTCGCATACCTAACCTACATCCCGTACCTACATGTATTACGAAATACTATATTCCAATTAAGCCACCTTCGGACAAGGCAAGGTTAGTCACTAGATGTAGCATGAACTTGCACTTAAGATGGGTACTGTGACAGTAACTAGTGTCAAAGGAAATTAATATTTTATTAAATGGTGTAAAGGCATAACCGTAGTTAATTACGTTACAAGACAGACCCGTAGACAAACTCACACACGCACGCACGCACGCACACACACGCACGCACGCACGCACGCACGCACGCACGCACGCACGCACGCACGCACGCGCACGCGCGCACACACACACACACACACACTTACACACAAGTGACATGCCACTAAAAATGTCGGACTGCATTGTTTTAGAATAATAGCTGAATAACAAACATGTGAACGATCTGGTGACCTGTAGGTCTAGCATGAGTTTCAATCCGAAACTTCGGAGCCGAACGATACACGCAACGAAATACGATGCGTGTACCTACCATGAAGTTGTATCGGATTTATTTCTTTCGGTCGGGCACCATAGATTTTGTTCGTGAATGAATGACAAATGAGAAGTATGTTTCCGTTTACTAAAAAAGTTGGTAATAAATGAAGTAGTATAAACCCTACCTAATAAAAACTGAATTCGTTTCTTATCAGACCAGACACATGGTAACCTAGGAACATTCCAAGTTCGTCGTGTAAAATTGACATGACAATCTGTCATAATGACATAAAGACGCGAACTATGAATATAATGTTTCAAAATTTCGCAAATATATATAAAAACTGAAATAGCTCATTTAATAATAATAAACTAACAATCGACAAGAAATCGATGTGAGTTTGAACCCACAAATATAGTTATTATCTTTTTGTGTTTTTACAATCTTTATATTTTGTTATTTTACGTATGGGAACGGCAACAAAGGCTATTTGGTTGTTTGGTTATTTAAGAAAAGTAACTCGACAAGATTTATTATGACAAACGAGCCACCGCAACCTAGTCGGATACCCTTCTGCTTTCGATCTTTGAAAGGATTCTTTCAAAATTCGTGCTATTTTGTATGCTTGTACTCTATATTAGAAATAGCAATCATATTATAAAAATACCAAATAATTCCAGTTTGAACGCATTTATTGCTTTTAGATATCAACAAAATCACCACTAAACCACTCGTGTTTAAATTAAAACATACAAAATTATATAATACACACTTACGAAAGTAAAAAGTTACCTCATTAGTTTTCGTATAATTGAGGTTAAAACGCGAAAGAAGTGCTGTCAATATACCGAAACTTCGTTTGTTCGGATCATTCCATGGTAGCGTTTTACGACGGACGAAACGTCACAAGCCGTCATCGGGACCGATTTCGGAACGAAATTACTTTGTAGTACGAATCGCCCGAAATTTCGATCCGAAACTTCGGAATAACGTTTCATGGTAGACCTACTGAAATACAGGTTGTACCTAGCTTAGGCACCAGTCTCCTGCAATAATTTGTGTTATGTTTGTAGGCAATGTAATTAATACAATATATGGTGAGAAAATAAAGAACATTATTATTTATATGTATCTCGCTGAGATTCACGGGCTTTACCCGGACCTTTGAAAGGCTTGCATGGGGACATGGGTCTAACACGTAGAGGTTGCGAGAAGTTAATGTTATGTAAGCCACCTGCTGAGATCACTTGCTGAAAATGAAGAAACATAACCAGCGAACTGACCCCGGCAGGTGCAAGGACTATTGTAAATTATGGAAAGAAAACTAGGGCTATGTAAATGAGGTTTAATGGACAAAAACTGGACTACTTCAAAGGGAACGGACACCGGCCATAATTAGTGATACCTAATTACCCGTAGCCGGCGGTGACTCGCCGCTTACTAGATAGGCCCTCAAACGGTCATCCTAGGACAACTGAGGGCAACACCGGTGTGAGCGGCTCAGGGGTGTAGAGAGGTGTGCTGCGCTTTCTCCGAAGTTACTCGCGGCGTTACGCCCTTTAACACTTCCACCCCTGGAGTACATCGACGTAGGAACGCATTATCTTCCTACGTCGATATAGCTCTCACGGCTCTTCCCTGGACGGCCAATTATGGCTAGCCAGAGCCGAGAGTCCTGCGGGCACCCTTCGGTTTCAACTCGACCGACGAAGACACGCCGAGTTGGGGGCTCTGACCGACTCTCTGAAGCACTCGGGTCCGTGGTGTCGTTACTCACCAACAGCTCGCCACAAGCTGCCCTGCGGGCTATTATTATTATTATTTTTAATTATAGAAACCTCTTATTGCCATTGAATAGAGTAAAATTTCCTTTGACACTTAGAACCGCCACAGTACCCGTCTTACATGATAAATACTATAGTCCGGAGTGTTAAGGTACAGAGATACAACTCGCTTTTTAAATAGGTTGTACTGTTTATTTTACAAACCCTGGTGGTAGTTATTTAAACAAAATAATAGAAGCATATTTATACATAATTTATATAAAAAAAATTAAGATGACTTTGTCAGTATTGCTTCAGTGTTTAAGACCTGAAAACCCACCGATCGCTGGATCGAGGAGTCGAGGGTTCGATCCCGAGACAAATCTTTGTACGACCCACGAATTCACGCGCTGCGATACATATATCAAGGGATCGCTGAATTACATTTAGCTCCCTAGCACGTTAGCAGAAAAGTGGACATTGAGAGAGAGTACTTCCTCTTTTTACGTCCTCTTCCCTCTACGTTGGCGTACAAATGAGCAGATTGTAAAGCAAGGGATTGGGAAGCAATATATGAAGCCTCCTACGGTATTTTACCGAATCGGTAGTGATATAAAATTGTCGTTTTTGATATGGCGAGAGATGATCCGGTGTGTCAATTTCGATATTATCTTCGTCGTATCGGTCAATGAAACGCTCAAATTCACGATCTCACGGATACGCGAGATACCGTGATTACTGTAGATTTCGAGAGGTACAAACGTTCGTAACAATAAAATTTCGTGGTAGAACTACACGTCACGTTTTGAGTAGTTATAAATGTAATTTATGCATTCTTTTGCGGAAATACGTTTTCTACAAAATATATTTCGGTGTTGGATGTGCTTACAAACATGGAATCCAAATACAGAAACACCGAGACAAAGTGACAAAGATTTGTCTCATGCGGACCAGATGTGAGACTGCTCGATCCAGTAGGCAGAGCGGCTAAGCCCTTAACCACTAGAGCAAGTTATCCGTCAAATTTGTGCATTAAAAACACCCCCATTAATAGGTGTATATTGGAGCCGCGTTGAATGGGTACAAAAAACATTTCTAAAATAAATGATCATATACCTGACTCTGTTGAGTGATGGGATCGGTCTGATGAGCACACTCGACGGTGCGCACCGCGGAGAGGTCGCACCCGGTGGGGGGCGATGGTGGAGACGAGGACATGCTGACAGGACTACCAGGCATGCTCTCAGTCTGCTCTACGTTGTGCATTGAACTCTCCAACGACGCAAACCCAAACGATATCGGTCCTGTAACAAGTAAATAGATACACCACATAAATACACTACATGTTACGTAGCTTATGTTGAACTGTATTTATTGAACAATTTGTTCCGGTTTTTTTAATATGTTTCCGCGCCGTATATTATGTTTTATTTCTTTTAAATTGTAAACTCTATCCAAAATAAGAGAATAAACCTAATTTAGAAACCGCTGATAAACACATTCAGTACAAAAATAAACAATTAATTGGAAGCGGCCTAAAAAAATATTATACCTGCATATCGGCCGAATATAATAATAACCAAAATTACAATTTGGTAAGTTGATATAGGTAATTACAATTTGGTAAGTTGAGTATACTCTAATTCTGAAACCAGAAAGCTTAATTTTCCCTGCTCTTGCGTTTGTCACTATTTTATTAAGTCATCAATATTATCATGCTAAATATCCCTTAAGGAAGACAGAATATTAAATTACCTACACTTTCACGCCTATATTCCCCAAGCAGAGCGGGTAGAAGTGTACTGTGTACACCCACACTTCGCTAGAAATGTTCGGTCCCAATAATACTTATTTTATGCAGCCCATAAGTCCGAACAGCCACTAAGACTATTTCGATAGAAAATCTTCAATAACCTGGACACGAATGACCAGGATTCGAACCCAAAACTATAAGATCGCTTCACCATACGTCACTAAACAAACGAGGTAGTCTCTATCCAATTTGTTTTCGTATTTTAATATATTCTAAATCATTTTAGGGAGGGCTTTGTTCTGAAACGGATGTATTTCGGCTGGTGATTTAAGATGATATTTAAATCTCTTCAAAGACTATCACTAGCCTAATTAACTAAAGTAGTTTGGGCTTAGACCAATTCTCAAAACACTTTTTCCAATCCGACTAACACTCCTCTTCTACAGCCTACTCGAACACTGATAGCGCAACTTCCACTGGGAGGGAATAAGAAGAAGTCACATGGTGCCAAATAAGGGCTATAAGGCTCTCCATACAAGACCCAACGGTTCAACAGTCGTGCTGTCCAGGAAGCCCTTCGTTAGCCCTTCGTTACGACCGTTATGTGGATAAGTCCGTTCAAATAAAAAAAATTGTAGACACAAAAAAACGTCAATAAACTTAAACGTGTTTAGTGATGTGCCCATTGCATATTACAACAACTGTAAAAGAATGAGGAATGAATATTATACGAATGTATTATACTATGAAACTTCTATTTATCTATGTAGGTATACCATAGAGGTAGGATTAAAAACATAGGGGGATTATAAACGCAGTTCAGCTATACACTTTTTCTGGACATTTGGTACCATTTAGGTAACCAATTTAAAAAGCTTTGTTTCTACATGGTTCGAACTTCTTTTTTATTCAAAATATATGACTTGTCATTTTGATGTAGGCTCCACGCAAATTTATCGGTTAATATTTGTTTGTCTAGTGACTGTGTTCTTGGAGACTTTTAATTTGTTTTCAATTAATAAAAAGATATATATTTAAAATGTTTGTAAAAACATGGTGCCACAACTAAAATAACGTGCTTTATATTGGAATGCAAATCTTATTGGTCTAGAAAAGCAGATGAAGCTAAATTATGTAAGCTTCGGCCGGTGACTTGGTTTTGCTGTGTAATGGTAAACATAAAATGTATTTTCTAAAAACATGTAACTAGTTTGAAGATGCATAATAACTACACCAGATTCGACTGCTTTCCTTGAGCATAAATGAATAGATTTCGATAGAATCTTAATAATCGTATTCCCAAAGAGATTAGTCATAATGATGGTAAAATTTACATCGATATCGATAGCATTTTCGAAAATTGTTAACGCATGTTTTTTGTTTTAGTTTGCCTACAGATATTGCAGCCTAAATGAATAATGTTTTTATGCAATATTAAGAGCACATTAAAACTCAGTATAGTTGCATCGTTTCAAAACATTTTACAAAAGAGTGCTTCGATGTTGGACTCAAATAGCGAAGATTACAACTAGTAGCAGTTTCAATGTAAAATTGACTTCAATTTGTTCTCTTTTAAATTAATGATATTTTTTGCAATAGGATTTTTCTTATATATTTTGTTCGCGCTTACATATTAAATAAACACGTTATGAAAGGTTCAATTTTATTTTTACAATTTAACTTACAATGTTCGTATGTCTATCTGTCTGTCTTTCCGTTTCAAATCTTGATCCATTTTTCAAGCACGTGCGGGTATCCGATTGAGCTAAAATTTAGCATACGTATGCAAGTCCCATGTCATTGCAATAATATGGTACCATGGAGCTGGTCTGATGATAGAACATCTAAACTATACAACGTAGCCTAAACATGAGGGCATGTTTAGGCTGGTTAAATTGGTATTGAGAAGTACTATATAACCCTGCCGTGTTTGACCTCATTGTGTCCAGGGTCTCATGTTGGAGGCGAAGGGTGACCAACAGAACTACCCAACAACTCAACATAACCCTGTTCTGTTGAGGCTCGTTACATTTGTCTTGACAAGTACCATAGTACTTGTTGGTCTCCGTTATGTATTTGCTATAAAGGGTTGTTTTTAAAAAGATATTTTTAAATTAAAAAAATTATATAGTGAATTTCAAGATTCCTCAATAGCTAGATAGAATTACTATTATTACTACAAAACTAAGTTACGCATAATAGGCACTATGCGATACAGCGATATCTTGTATTGTAAAAAAATGTTTTGTAAAGCAATAATCTAATTGGGGTGTTTGAGGACTTGCGTTATTTAAATAATAATAAATAATAAATTCTTTATTTGCCAATAAAAATACACACAAATGAGGTTACCGTCGGTCCCAAACTAGGCTAAGCCTGTATCTTGGGCACCGTGTTTGTGTTACTTTGTGTTACACCTTGTATTTAATAAAGAAAGAAATAAACCATGTATTAGTAAAAAAGCGTTATTAAATAGATAATTCCTCACCTTTCAAAATCTTTCGGTACCTTAAAAAAGGGTAATTTAGAGGGCATTTGTTTATTACGACTCTTTTTCACGCAATCATTATTAGTATTGTATTTCGGCATTATTACGTAAATAAGGATTTATCTATGGGCCAAATGTAAATGAAATCACGTGATAACCAGACCGAGAGAAGTAGGTACAGGCGTTCATTGCGTGGGTGTTGCGCTTTGTGGCCCTATATTTTTTCGCAACCACACTGTGGGTTCTTATCGCAGTAGGTATCGACAAGTAGAGTGATGGATGCCTGGCAAAGGGACGTTTCATATCAACTCCTTGGGTTGCACTTTAATTAGTTAGAGTAAACAATGTGATAAGGACAATAAAATTAATCTGCTACTTTGAGCTGGCGTCATCTGAATATAAATAACTCTCAGCTTTGCATCATTTAAGCTTAAGCAAACATTTGTTGAGGTACTTATAAGATCACTGACGCATCTATATCTACACAGGTAATTCTAGGCTGTATATCGAGGGCACGCCTATGCGCCTAGTTAGTGCACTGCGTATTCTCAACATGGCAATGTATTAACCAGACGTCAAACACACCCCCAACTAAAAAAGTAAATAAGCCTAAGAATTGCAATTATAACAATTATTATTTAAAATAATCATAAAATATATTGTTATAACAATTCTTACTAAGCGAGATATGTTGCTATGAAAATAATGGTAGGCGCTCGCATTTACGATCTTTGAAGCGCCTGGCAGAAAGTATCTGGCAGTACGAATCTTGGTTTTTAACCATATTCTGTATAATATTATAAAACCAGCTTTCGCTTCGGTTTTTTTAGACTTTTCTCGAGTTCCTGGGTTCAAATTCTAAGTCGAAATGTAAATAGAAAAAAATCCAGTATCAGTCCGAAATCTGGCATTGTGCCCGATATAATGGCAATAGGCTCGCCATGTAATAACATTCGACCTAACATCGTCGGCGAAAGTGAGTGTACCTCTACCATCTTTGCTTGGGGAATGTAGGCGTGACAGTATTATTTATCTTAGTTTGTTGGATAGCGTCCACAGGCATGCGAGAGGGGTAGTAATAAGGCGTCCAGTTGAAACCCGGACACCATCGGTGTCCGGTGAAACAAATTATTGTTAAAGACTGAATGAATTTACACAATTTCACGCTTTTACGCGATACGGTTACTCAAAAAAACTATTGTGATAAGCGGAGATACAGATAAATCAAACCAAAATATTATGGTACCAATTTATTTTGAATGCATAAAATAATGTGCCTTATTACGTGGACCCGATTTGCACGTCTCCCTATATTTTTTGTGTTGGAACTCTTACTCTCTGCTTACCCTGTAAGGGACCTGGCGGGATAATACAGTTAGATATTTTTTAAAGGGGATGGGGATCGATCACCATGTTTAACCTAATTATCCGAAATCTTTAGACAATTCATGTATGCGTGAGGCATGAGTCTTAAGTACTGCGATAATAAATCACCGGAACACTGATCGACCGGAAGAGTGACAGTAATGCAATTACTTTACAAATGAATAATAAGATACGGATATATTGAGCGCGCGCTCGGAAATACATATATGACGTGTCGGATATACGATAAGTTAACCAATTTTATTACTTAAAAAAAAAAACTCCGTTATGAAAAAAAACTGCTTAGCAACAACTTTGTTACAATTAGTCTATATATTTAAAAGTAAATTCTATTGACTAGTTCTTAAGCGTTAGCTTTGGAATTAGAAAATGTAAGCAATAGACTTTACATTTTTTCCTATCAAGAAAATTTCCACATTCTAAACTATATAGTCAAAAATTATTTTTAATGATTTATTAACTATGGATATGTCTAAAATAAATGGCTATTATTGTTATTTGTATCTCGCTGAGATTCACGGACTTTACCCGGAGCTTTCAATGGCTTGCATGGGGACATGGGTCCAACACGTAGAGGCCATTTGCGAGAAATTAATGTTATGTAAGTCACCAGCTGAGATCACTTGCTGAAAATCAAGAAACAATCAGCGAACTGACCTCGGCAGGTGCAAGGACTATTGTATATTATGGAAAGAAAACAAGGGCTATGTAAATGAGGTTTGATAGACAAAAACTGGACTATTTCAAAAGGGACGGACACCGGCCATAATTAGTGATGATACCTAACTACCCGTGGCCGGCGGTAACTCGCCGCTTACTAGATGGGCCCTTAAATGACCGTCCTAAGACAACTGAAGGCAACACCGTTGTGAGCGGCTCAGGTGTGTTAAGAAGTGTGCTGCGAGCTTTCTCGGAAGTTACTTGCGGCGTTATTCCCTTTAACACTTCAACCCTTGGAGTACATCGATGTAGGAACGCATAATCTTCCTACGTTTATATAGCTCTCACGGCTCCTCTCTGGACGGCCAAATAAGGCAATCCAGAGCCAACGTCCTGCGGGCACCCTTCGGTTTCCACTTGACCAACGAAGACACGTCGAGTTGGGGACCCCGACCGACTTTCTGGAGCACTCGAATTTGTGATATCGTTAGTCACCAACAGCTCTCGCAAACTGCCCTGCCGGCAGCCCGGCCCTGATTATTATTACTATTATAGCGGCCAGCCAGCGCGCTGGGACGAGTGCTTAGATAGTGCTTAGACTGTGCCCGTAACAAAGTGCTACTTTATAATACTATATAGCCCCACAGCGACTGTCCCAACGGAGCACGCCTTGAAGAGGCGCCCTCGGTTGGGACAGTTGAGTATATCTCCCCTTGCCCTTCTGGCTCGAGCGTAGTGGTTGCACGCTCGCCCTTAAGTCCGGTGAATGTAAAGGCCTCGCGGCCAACAGCGTACATCACTCACACACACACACACACACACACACACACACACACACACACACACACACACACACACACACACACACACACACACACACACACACACACACACACACACACACACACACACACACACACACACACACACACACACACACACACACACACACACACACACACACACACACACACACACACACACACACACACACACACACACACACACACACACACACACACACACACACACACACACACACACACACACACACACACACACACACACACACACACACACACACACACACACACACACACACACACACACACACACACACACACACACACACACACACACACACACACACACACACACACACACACACACACACACACACACACACACACACACACACACACACACACACACACACACACACACACACACACACACACACACACACACACACACACACACACACACACACACACACACACACACACACACACACACACACACACACACACACACACACACACACACACACACACACACACACACACACACACACACACACACACACACACACACACACACACACACACACACACACACACACACACACACACACACACACACACACACACACACACACACACACACACACACACACACACACACACACACACACACACACACACACACACACACACACACACACACACACACACACACACACACACACACACACACACACACACACACACACACACACACACACACACACACACACACACACACACACACACACACACACACACACACACACACACACACACACACACACACACACACACACACACACACACACACACACACACACACACACACACACACACACACACACACACACACACACACACACACACACACACACACACACACACACACACACACACACACACACACACACACACACACACACACACACACACACACACACACACACACACACACACACACACACACACACACACACACACACACACACACACACACACACACACACACACACACACACACACACACACACAAACACACACACACACACACACACACACACACACACACACACACACACACACACACACACACACACACACACACACACACACACACACACACACACACACACACACACACACACACACACACACACACACACACACACACACACACACACACACACACACACACACACACACACACACACACACACACACACACACACACACACACACACACACACACACACACACACACACACACACACACACACACACACACACACACACACACACACACACACACACACACACACACACACACACACACACACACACACACACACACACACACACACACACACACACACACACACACACACACACACACACACACACACACACACACACACACACACACACACACACACACACACACACACACACACACACACACACACACACACACACACACACACACACACACACACACACACACACACACACACACACACACACACACACACACACACACACACACACACACAATAATACTTTATAGTATACATGCTACTTTATAAAGAAAACCTAGTCCCATACTAGGAATTATACTTGTGTGGTGTGTGCGTTTACAAACATGAAATGTACAAACACCTAGACCGTAACAAATATTTGTTGGTCACTCAAAGATTTGTCCCGTGCGGTGATCGAAACCGTCACTACACGATCCTCTTAACCACTAAACTAAGCTGATATACAGTATCTCGGGAAAGAATAATTTGGCTCTTTCGCCACTGTACTGGCGATTGGATTCTTGGGATTCTGTGCACCTACAGTTAACCATTGTGGTATTGGTACCATCATGGTATATTTTACGAATCTACGTAAAGACATTAACACCACTTCGGAAAGTCATTTATGTTGAGAAGAAAGTAAACGGTTACTCTTTTAAAATATTTTTTTGTATACTATTCATTACGGTGCCTATCAAGGGTTGCTGCGACGCTTGCCAGGTTTGCAACACGAAGATATGTTAACACATATCTTCGTAGTACACGTAGTACGTGTCTATGTACAGACATTAATGGAGGTGGAGGAGGAGGACATTAGTCTATACCAATCAAACTTTAAAATAAAAAAAACATCACCATTTTTAACTGACTTCAAAAAGGAGGAGGTTCTATGTTCGTCTGTATGTATGCATTTTGTTATGTATGTTCACTGATATTTTCGTCAAATGTTAATCAATTTGGATGATTATTTTTGCGTTGGGTTAAGTATAGCTCTAAGGTGGTCCCATTTTAATATAACTCCTTAACGATAAACAATACAAATGTGTAGATTGATTTATTATGTCATTTTATGAGCTATTTACTCGAAAGGTACCCTAACATGAACTAAATACAATATTAACCGACTTCAAAAAAGGCGGAGGTTCACAATTCATAGGTCTTTTTATAACTTCTTTGTTTATGAACGTCATTTTTCTGTTGTATCAGCTCCAAGGGGACCAACTTTTTAAATTTAATTAGTTTTGGACTTTAGACTTCGAAGATACACAAGAGGACTCCTTAACGGCAAACAAATTGAATGTGTAGATTGAGTTATTATGGGAATTATCCTTATCCTGTAGGTTCCTTACTATAGATGTAAGCAGGATAATATAATATAGGTATATAAATTCTAATTATTAATATTATATATATATATATATATATATATATATATATATATATATATATATATATATATATATATATATATATATATATATATATATATATATATATAAAGACGGTGCCAGTCGTTCGATGCAGTCGGTTATTTGACAACGACTTCAAATATTTCTTTTTTCTTTTTAGTTAGCTTAGGTACCTTAGTTTTGAGCTTTATGAGTCGGTCAACCTTTTTTTTTTAGTTCTTTATTAGATGCTTTAGTTGTAATTGCAGTATATAACAAGTTTAATATGAAGGCGACAGTATTACCGAAGACATCAACTTTTTATGTAGAGTGAAAAAAGGTTTAAAGTTGATTGGAATATACTATAGTATTACTGCTGTGGTCGCAATGTCATAAGATCACTTTTCTACATTTATAGTTAACATTGATAGTTTACTAAGAAATGTGAGTAATACATTACATCATTGCCAAATACAACGATAGACGCCAAAAAATATTGCAAACAACAGTCAAGGATACAATATATCACAGAGGCGTTGGAGTAGAAAGACAATTATAATTTACACATAGGGGAAAAGATGAATGTTTCCAGCCGATTATAACATTAAATATTGTACACAGACAGAGTCTTATCAGAAGGACAAGTCAAGAGTCTCCGTAACCGGCGAGCGTGTATGAGACGAGCTATGAGAGTGGGGGAAGACAGGGAGGTATGTAAGGAAAAAACCTGTTGGAACTTTGTACTTTCTGCCTACCCTCCAAGGGATCTGGCGTGATGATATAGATAGATAGATAGAAATATTGTCTCATTTAAATAAAATAGAAAATGCATACATACATAAACCTACGCCTTTATCACACTGGGGTTGGCAGAGACTACCCACATACTATGATTCTGACACACCTCTTTCGCTTCATGTACGTTCATACATCTCTTCATACATTTCCGTTGATTAAGAGTGCTACGCACTTCACCCTTTTCCAAGAGACTATTAATTTGCTCGTGACAGATTTACCTTGGGCGACCTCTTCCGACGCTTCCACTCATACATATAACTTTAAAAATCCGAACGCCGTATACTCAATATTGGTACTATAGCGGCTTCCAAGTCAAGAAGCGAGCGTATATGAGGCGAACTCTGAGAGTGAAGGAAGCCAGAAAAGTCTGTAAGGAAAGAACCTGTTGGAACTCTGTACTCTCTGCCTACCCAGATCTGGCATGATGATATAGAATCTATATCATCTATATTAGAGATACTTACGGCTTCCATAAATTTACTATAGTACACTTTGTAGTTGACGCGTGAAAGAGACGTGGATACACGCAGTTTATACCTTTGCTACTTTCTCACAGCAGGTAAGATTAAAATGATTATTATTTACCGCTACGGCTACGGACATTGTATTCGCCCGCCAGGGCTTCAGCTGGGGATGGAATATTGATTGTGATTACAGAGCAAGCATTTAGTAATCGTTTTATTCATTACAATCTATGTCACACTATCGTAAGCCAGTTTCCTTCAGCTGTTTATTTTCCCACGAATGTTTGAATAATATATAGATCGATCAGTGTCCAATAAAATAATGTATTAACAGTTTAATTAAGAAGGTATACACAAAGAAACTATTACAATAAAAACAATATATAATCACTCGTAGCATTGTGCGACCGCGGTGTTCGTTTTTTTTATTGCATTTTAATATTCGAGCGGATGCCCAGAAGTGGGACAGTATAGGCTGATTTTGATCACAAAGCACTTACCACTGGATCTCATAGGGTTGAGGCCGAGCCTGCCGCGCACCTCGCCTCTATCACTAGTAGTACTCATCAGCAACTTCGTCCTCTCCATATAGTCCACGTGGGTCTTGAACAGCTCATTATACCGCTCGTGGAGCTTTGAATATTCCTATAATCAAAATAAAAAAACTAATTGTTATTCAGGACTAGACTGCATTTTATTTACATTCCTGTTAAAAAAAGTTTTTATTTAAAGATTTTTTTTTACATAATTAAAGTAGGACAGGAACAATAAAATATGGGCTTCTTATACAATTGTCCATGGATACTACGACGACTAACCATAGTTTATTTATTTTTTATAATATTTATAAGTATGCCACGAATCATTCCTTCAAAATGGATTCCCTGATTGCATATTATAAGTCTGTGAGCGCTACCCAGACCTATAATTATACAAATTCTAGATTTCTGTGTCTTACCATTTCAGAGAAAAACGGCTGTGACAAACATCTAGATGCTATAAGGGTTCAATGTTTCTTTTGAAGGTACTTTCTTACCTAAAAATAATTTGATATCGATATCATGGGGTTACACCTATTAATTAAGGATCATCATTATTTATCTTAAACCAAAAGTTTATTTTTTAAAAGTGTATTTGTTTATTACTGTCCCTGTTAAAACCTTTTACGTGTATTACAGTAATTTATTATTGTGTAATATAATTTACATATCTTTGTAACATATCTTTGTGGGTAGGTCTCCACAATTTCGCCAATATCAGGTACGGAAATTGTCTTATGAGAAGTGAAGTCATATAATATAATTTCTCAAAGCATGGTCACTGTCTCGTCAATAAAAACAAGTATTACTTTATTGGATCAGCAAAAGAGGATTGGACTATCGCTTGGTCAGCATGTATTGCTACTGAGAAACTGTGTGGGTAACAAAATGACCTACACTTACATATATCTTATACTTATACAAATATAATAATTAAAATATGCACTGCACAAACTTTTTTGTAAAACATCCTTGGTATACATTTGTGATTGGTAATTTGAAAGAATACAGAAATAAACATGAAACTGGCTAGCGCGAAATTGTAAATTGGAAGGGTATAGATAGGAAAATGTGCATAAAACTGCGCTGTATGCCCACATAAGTGTGTAAACACTGCAGCGTGCGTCTGCTAAATATTACCCAGGAGAACATACTTTTGTCAATGGCAAAGTCAGCTTGGAGGGTACTCAGTTCGTGTGTGTGTGTGTGAGTTATGTACGCTGTTGGCCGCGAGGCCTTTACAGCTTCACCGGACTAAAGCGTAACCACTACGCTCGAGCCAGAAGGGCAAGAAGGGACATACTCGAGGGCGCCTTGAAGAGGCGGCTTCGGTTGGGAGAGTCGCTGCGGGGTGAGGGGGTGCACTACTAAATGCACCGGTCAACCGCCGGCTACGGGAGGGGATCTACGACTTCGTCGTCGTCATCGCCCGTACTCGGAGCGGAAAGAAAGGATGACAAAACATCGGGGGATCGGTGAGAACATGTTGCGGCCGGCGGTGGCGGGGGCGGCAGGGGTCGGGGGGATCGTAGTCGGCGGCGGCTACGATTAATGGATTCGCATGGGTGAATGCGTTCGCGAAGTTTCGAGTTGTCGCCTTTACTCAGTTCGTACTAGCACATTAAATATATGTAAACAGTAGAACATCATTGTACTAACGGTGCAAATGAGGAGCACGCACATAGACGCTAAATGCACAGCTTCTTGGCAGGTTTCTGAAGCGCTCGTAGCGCTGTGCGACCGCGGTGTTCTTACCGATTACCAAGGTTAAGCAGCGTTCGACTCGGTTGGCCCGAGGTGTGTGACCCTTTGTGGGATTTTCATATTCGAGCGTCTCCTTGCTTCAGAAGGCGTGTTAAGCCATAGTCCAGACTACCACTTAATGTGGTAATCGTTAAGCCGAGTTGGAAGCCTTTGATAAGTTCCAACAGCAGGTGGCCACAAAACTGCCTTCGTCAATCCGCATCGGGTCCGCGTGGTGGAGTATGACCTAATCTCTCTCACCTCGATTTGTGAGAAAAGGCCTTGCCCAGCAGTGGGCAGTATAGGCTGATATTATTACATATTAGAAATTTCGTCGTTGGATTCAGGTCGGCCGGAGCAAGGAAAACATGTTCAGATGGAGACACAATATTATTAATTTGTACGGTGAGACGTAATGTCCCACCTAATCATGCTCCGTGTGCCCAAACACCTACACGCAGCAGGAGTTGATGGCTGCCTCAATGATGCCTCGACGATAACAAGAATAATTGAATACCTTACAATGATAAATTATGCTACTTGCAATGGATTCAGGAACCGCGTACGCACACGTTAAAATGAAATCGAACTCGCTTGTTTTTGTTTTAAAACGTTCAAGGATCGATTAAACGGATGTTCAGCGTAGATAACCGGTAAAAAATAAGGTTATATACTTCACTGAAACAGTTAAACATGAATAACTTGTCTACTAAAGTACCTACGTAACAGTGGCTGCCAGTCACTTGAATATTTATATTACCTCATTTTAAATTTAAATAGGCACTAAAATTATTTTTAACTTCTATTGCCATCAAGTAACTTGTTGGTATTACACTAAAGTCAATATAAGAACATTGAGTTAGCCCTTTTTGACAGGTGAAATAAGCAAAGAAAAATGACTATTATAAAAGGACATAAGGTGTCATCATTCAAATTCACGTTAATAAATCTTTAAACCTTATATACTCTTAATAAATATTATCCTCGGCAGATGCAAACATTTTGAAAGCATACATTTGTTTTTGGTTGGCTGGGAAAAGGCCAAGGGGACGCAGCCCTAAGAGATGGCCACATCAGGTAACCAGACAATTGAAGGTACCAGTCAGCACGGCTCTTTGGCAAGCGATCGGATTATATGGAGGGAAATCATAAAAAAGTCCAACAAAGGAATCACCATCTTCAGTAATGAGGGCACGACTAAAGAGATAGAGAGAGAGAGAGGCAGGTGCAGCTGTCAAATCGGGTTTCTTATAATGGCATTACCATATAGACGGACAGTGTGTTTCAGTGTTTAAGAGCTTGAGTCACTCCGCCCACTGGATTGAGTAGTCACGAGTTCAATTACCGCACGGGACAAATTTGAATCAAAAGCATATATGTATATATATATATATATATATATATATATATATATATATATATATATATATATATATATATATATATATATATATATATATATATATATATATCTTACCTTTTTCAGTTCATTCTCCCTCTCTTCCAGCCTGCTCGCATGATCCAGTGAGTTCTTGTGCTTCAGTTCTAACATCCTCACTATACTGTCCAAAACCTCGAGCCTGCCAGAAAGCTCCTTTCTCTCACCCTCGAAGTGATCTTCGGCCTCCAGTAGCTATAGAAATAAAAATGAATAATTAATGGACTGATCTCTCTTCAGAAGCTAGAAGTAGTTTCGTTTAGCTGATATACATATATTTAAATGCCAAATTGCATGATTCTTGTTTGGCCCTACAGACTCGGTATTTCTGTTATTATCCACTATTCATTAAGTATTTAAAAACATTCTGTATATAATTATTTTGATAGTCTGCTGCTCGCTGACTGCCTCGTTGGTCTGGTGGCAAAGCGCAACGCTTTGTGATCACGAGGTCCTGGGTTCAAATCCTAGGTCGGACAAATGTAGTTTTTCTAACGAAAAATTTCCAGTATGAGTCCGCAGTCTGGAATTGTGCCCGGTATATGGCAATAGGCTCGCCCCCTATTACATGGGACTTAACATCGTCGGCGAAACATGGGTGTACTCAATACACTTCTGCCACCCCCTCTGGGGAATATAGGCGTGACGGTGTTATGATAATAACACCGTCACGCCTTGCCAATGCCTTTCTCGCAAGGGGATTTTCTCGCAAGATTAATATAGATAGATTAATTAGATGATATTATTATTTTATGGAATATTATATGGAAGGTTCGGGTGGTCTGCTGGGTCATAGTTTCTACATTGATAATGAACTGATGAAAATAATATTTAATTCGTTTAAAAAGTAATGTCTTGCTGCAGGTATATTACTTGCTGATTACATAAATAGTTACAGTAATAAATATTCTTTTTGAGAATCATTGTTAATGGTGGAGACCTAAGACAAATAACAAGGAATATTGCAATTCTGCTGTGCTAGAGAATATTACATATCAGACGTCCTTAGATGATCACTAGTGTAGTCTCCTCTTTTGCTCGTACCGGTGCCACGATTTTCAAAGCATTAAAAAAGTGCTTATAACCAGTGTTACCAACTCTCGAAAATATTTGTCCCTAAACCTTAAGTCAAAAACCCCTTAAATACCCCAAATAAAATATTATTTAAAAAATTATAAATAATAAATAGGGCCAAGATCTGTTGCCTTGATTTCGAAATGAATGGTTTAAATGTTTGATATTACAGCGAAAATTACGCGTCCTATGTTTATGTTTATGGTCAACACTATGGTGGCATTTGTTATTCATTCAACTCCCCATTCTTAGTAATTAGAAACCGTACTAGATGTCGCTAAGCCGCTAGGTCAACAAATAAATATGATTGGCTAGGTTGCGATACTCCAGGACCCATATTTTAAACTTTTGTTTTTTCTTAAAAAAAATAAGATATAGAAAATAGGAAAAAATATAAGAATTCAAAAATTCCTAAATATACCCCTAAAAGTATAACCCTAAAAAAATGCCAACGCATTTGTTTACCCATTAAATTTGGGGGATGGATTGTTAGCAATGACTTCTAGTTTATCTACTGATATTACTGTTGGTAAAGGGCTTGGCAAAGTAAGTTGAAAATATCGATTGAATAAATAGATTTGAAATAAATCTGAAAACTACGTTACATTTATTTTAATCTATCTATAATTCATTTATCACTAAACCTACCCCACATGAGATCTGGCATGATGGTAGAATACCACAAATTCCAAAGTATTTTTATGAATTATACTTTTTTTACTAATTACTTATAGTATATATAAATTATTGTAAGGAAAATTAAAAAAACATGTCCAGATTCAAATCTATTGAACGATACTAAAACAATTGATCGCTTATGTTACGCGCGCGCGGTCTAAGCATTGGATAACAATCGACCAGCAATCGAAGAATTGTGATTGTCATTCGATTGCATTCGAATGAACGGAACAATCGAATGATTCGGTTATTTTTAGTAATAATCGCCCATCGCTACTTCCTTCTTTTTTTCCGTGTGCTGCGCGCACGGGACGGACCTTTTTTTTTAAATAAAATTAAATTTAAGGAATTATAAGTTATTATTGTAGCTTGCCTATAAGGACACACTCAGATGAATATCTGAGCAGAAAATTAATGAAATTAAAACGAAAGATTCGACTAAGACAAGGTTTTATCCGACGATGGCGGTAATTCATCCTACTTATAAATAAGTTCAAAACACAAAAACCGTCACGAGATCGGTTATATATTTGCTTTAGATCGATATGGGGGGTCGATTATTAGCAATCAAGAATATCGTATATCGATCGACACTGGGGGGTCTTTTGATGACGGGACCATGTCTAGGATTGATACTGTGGGACCTTTCAATGGCGTATTCTACTGGTTCTACCAGCTTTAAACAAGAAGGGGATAAGACAAGAGGCCAAAGGCGTCCTTGGAGGAGTGCTATATATGTGGAACATTATAAGACAACTTTTCACAACACATGAGCAGGTAAACTTATTTTCGTTGTCTTAGATGTATCATACAACGAGAGGCCTAAGCTGGATTCCTATTTGGAGCTAGTACCAAACTCTAACATTATATTAAACTTGAGCTCACACAGTAAAACCCTCAGTCTCTAGAAAATGAGCCTCAACCTTAACCGGAGGCCGTGTCTCAATGTGAACGGAATTGAACAATTGAGTTCATATAGTATTGACAAGCATCTCTGATAGAATGACTAAAAAATACTGGAGCTAATGTCCATATTAATAATTGGTACCAAATTTGCTAATGTTTGGCAGTATGCATAAAAATTTATATTAAAAGATGTTATTTCATAATATACTGGCAAAAGATGCAAAGTCAGGGTGTTACTGGAATTGCATAGGCCATTGGCAAAATAATACTGGAGGTGCACCTCCAGTTCTTAAGGCTGCAGCCTTCAGTTTTTAAACTAAGACTATTAGAATATTTAAATGTAACAAAAATTGTTATTGATATTTTAATAAAACTACAACTAATTTATTTACTTCAAGTTTACACAAGGAAACAAGAAGTGTATTATTGGAAAAAGACATGACAATTGTTTGTTCAGAGATGTTTTTTCGTATGAAAAATATTTATTATTAATTTAGTAATGTAACTGAAGAACTGAATTCCACATAAACCAAGGTACACTCAACAGTTTAACTGGAAAGGCCCAGTGCAGCAAATTTAAAAGCTTTAGCACCCCGAGTCACACATCATTGAGAACAACAACTGCGATTACATCAGTACCTCAGAGAGACCTACATCTATGATAAGGAACTATAAGAAGTAGAACTATGTCAACCACCACCATCAGCTGAGTGACTATTACAAGTGGACAGGTTACCTTATTTTTTAAAATATTTGGTGAAATATAACTAAGGACTCCAAAGTTCTAAGCCGGGTAAAAGTTTAAGTATTCCTTTTAGTGAACATGTAGCTCAAACATACTGGCCTACCATGTAATTATTCTATATCTACTAATGATTTGTTTTTTGGTATTATTAAGCTAATTGGTTCTTATAGGTTTATTTTAAACCTTAAAAATCTGAATAAATTTATTGATATGGAACATTTTAGAGTACAGTTACTGTTAGTAAGACTGGTTATTTAGCTAAGTTAGATATGTACCACAGTAACCTAACGAGGATATATCGGCGTGACGGTGTGTGTGTGTGTAAAATGCATATTTTATGATATCTAGAAAATACAGTAACAAGAACAAAGTATTTTAGTTTTCAATTTAAAGGAAAATATCTTAAGGACTGTAGGATGAATTCCTCAGTCACAGAGTTTTTCTAGTTAACCAAATAATTACAACAACCTTATTCAATGGCAGAATCAGTGATGGAGGTAATAGTTAGTGTTTTTTGTTTGCTATATACAGTGTCTTAATATTTTATTTTTATATATTCCTTCTATTTCTATATATCTATATATTCCTCCTATAACCCGCATGCCCAGCGTGGCGATTATGGGCAAAACCTTCCATGGCAACTCCAAATATACCCCCCCAGTTCCCGGTCGCTCCGCTATTCCTGACCACGGCGGCGGTCACGGTTCCGGCGGGGCAGGGGGTGCGAGGAATCTCCGGGCTACGGTAGGCCGCCAACCTCACAAACATGAACTGACCCTGGCTACGTATAACGGACGCACGCTGTGACTCGATGAACATCTTCTGCAGTTAGAAGAAGAACTGAAGTGCATAAGATGGCACGTTCTGGGTTTATGTGAAGTATGAAGAGAGGGAGAAGACACCATAACCCTAGAATCTGGCCATCTTTTGTATTTTAGAGAGGGAGATCAACTTTCCTAGGGTGGCGTCAGGCTTCTGGTCCATAGAGTCTTCGCTGACAACGTTGTAGAAATATTCAGTGTGTCGACAAGGGTGGCATTCCTCATAATTAAGCTGACCGAGAAGTACACCCTCAAGATCGTGCAGGTTTATGCACCGACTTCGGCACACTCGGACGAGGACATAGAGGTACTCTACGAGGACATCTCTAAGGCCCTTTATAATACCCCTAGGGCACACTACAACGTTGTCATCGGAGATTTTAACGCCAAAGTGGGAGTCAAAACTGACAGCGAATCCTCCGTAGGACCATACGGTTATGGCAGCAGAAACGACAGAGGGCAAATGCTCGTCAACTTTCTTGAAAGAGAAGGACAGTTTATGATGAACTCTTTCTTAAAAAAATAACCCCAGAGAAGGTGGACGTGGCAGAGTCCCGGTGGTAAATATAAAATGAGATCGACTTCATCATGGCGGATAAGAGGCGCATATTCAGAGATGTCTCAGTGATCGCAAGGTTTAAAGCCGGAAGCGACCAGCGGCTCGTACAGGGCACTCTGAATATAGAATACAAGCGCGAAAGAGTCCGCTTGTTGAAGTCAAGGCTCCGACCGAATCTGCTCCAAGCCGCTATGGGTTTCCAAACTTTCCAGCTACAATTGGATAACTAATTCGCTGCCTTAGAAACCACTGACAGAAATTCGACCAGGTGGTACAGACTTTTAGAGAAGAAGCCACTAAATTCTGCGAAACGAGGCGTACAGGCAGGATATCTAAATTTTCGAGGGAGACTCTGGAGCTTATGAGCGAACGACGCCAAAATGCTCCCTCAACCTTGTCAGAACACCGGGCTTTAAATAAAAAGATCACGAGGCTGGTTCGACGCGACCTCCGAGCTTCCAACACGCTTGAGATCGAGAAAGCCATCGAGTAGAACCAGGGGTCGTAGGTGTTCCTTCAGCCACTCGGGAGAAGCCAATTGACACGGTTGACTACACAAGCGGGTAATATAGTCGCTTCTAGGCCGGAAGTCCTTTCGGAAGTCAGGAATTTTTATAGCCAGCTTTACGCCTCACACTCACCTCGACCCGTATCTCATAGAGGAGATCCCAGAGTCACCCTTACACGTCACTTCACAGAAGACTTGCCCGAGATCAGCCTGGATGAGATCGACTTGGCCCTTAAGCAACTTAAAAATGGAAAAGCCCAGGGTGAGGACGGCGTCACGACTGAGCTTCTTAAGGCAGGAGGTAACACAGTTCTAAAGGAGCTTCGGGAATTATTTAATGCTGTCCTCTGTACTGGGAGAACTCCGCAGGCATGGAACAGAAGCGTGGTTGTCCTGTTTTTCAATAAGGGTGACAAAACCCTTTTGAAAAACTACCGACCCATATCGCTTCTAAGCCATGTATACAAGCTGTTTTCAAGGGTCATCACGAACCCTCCTGCGCGAAAGCTCGACGATTTTCAACCCCCGGAGCAGGCCGGGTTTCGAAGTGACTACGGCACCATAGACCACATCCACACAGTGCGGCAGATTGTACAGAAGACTGCAGAGTATAATCTGCCCTTATGTCTAGCCTTCGTGGACTATGAGAAGGCCTTTGACACTGTCGAAACCTGGTCAGTTCTGGACTCCTTGCAGCGATGCCAAGTCGATTGGCGATACATCGAGGTGATGAGACGCCTGTTTGAAGCCGCAACAATGACCGTCCAAGTACAGAACCAGTGGACTGAACATATCCACCTGCGCCGCGGAGTGCGCCCGGGTGATGTCATATCACCAAAACAGTTCACCAACGCACTGGAGGATATGTTCAAGACGATGAACTGGAAAGGTCGCGGCATCTATATAAATGGCACACACATCTCTCACCTGCGATTTGCAGACGACATCGTCATCATGGCTGAAACGTTGCAAGACCTACAACGGATGCTGGACAGCCTTGCTAATTCGTCTCAGCGAAACTGTCTCCGGATGAACTTAGATAAAACCAAAGTTATGATCAACAAGCATGTTGACCCGGGACCGATCGCCGTAAACGAAATCTCCCTCGAAGTTGTTTCCGAGTACGTATACCTAGGGCAGTTGCTCCAACTAGATAAAAACAACTTCGACAGGGAAGTTAAGATTACGGATACAGCTGGGCTGGGCAGCATTTGGAAAACTTCGTCGAGTCTTCTCATCACGCATACCCCAATGCCTAAAAACGAAAGTGTTTAATCAGTGCGTCCTACCTGTAATGACATACGGAGCCGAAACGTGGCCACTCACCGTGCGGCTTGTCCACCAGTTCAAGGTCGCTCAGCGAGCTATGGAGAGAGCTATGCTCGGAGTTTCCCTTAGGGATCGAATCCGGAACGAAGTTATTCGTCAGAGAACCAAGGTTACCGACATAGCTCTGCGAATTAGCAAGCTCAAATGGCAGTGGGCAGGTCACATATGTCGCAGAACCGATAGCCGTTGGGGCAGACTGGTTTTTGTATGTAGACCGCGTGTCGGCAAACGTAGTGTAGGGCGCCTTGTAGCTAGGTGGGGCGACGATATTCGTAAGGCAGTGGGCCGGGAGTGGAGGAGGTGAGCTGAAGATCAACCTCAGTGGCGTGCCATTGGAGAGGCCTACGTCCAGCAATGGACTGACACGGACTGATGATGATGATGATTAATTCTCTATTTTGTTTTACACATTATATTATAATTTTAGAAAAGTTACTTTGAACAACTACACTAGTGATCATCGAAACATGTCTGATATGTAATGAGTGATCAAACAAACTTGCCTGTAAGTGATGTTCGATCATCTTTATATGAAGACAATGTCCTTCGATGATCACTCTCCTAAACCCACAGAGAGAGTAAATTTATAAACTGATCTCCTCCACCCAGGCAAAATTATTATACCAATGTGTAGCTTTTAAGGAATGAAATTGACAGATGACAGCAAATTTAGGGGGGAAAATAGCGAGTGCGATTTGTTATAAGCATTTTTTTAATGATTTGAAAATCGTCGCACCTGTACGAGGAAAAGAGCAGACTACACTAGTGATCATCGAAGGTAATTGTCTTCATATAATGATGATCGAACATCACTTACAGGTAAGTTTGTTTGATCACTCATGTTAATTGTAATCAAAAAGCTAATTGCAATAGAGTAAAAAACCTAAAAACATATCAGACTTGGATAATTCTACTCAATATTACTTGAGACATCATTAGGTATAAGCGTATATAACATAACCAATGAATGTATGTAAAGGAAAGTTTAATATATTGACTAAATTACTGAGTCTGTAGTATGTGTAGCACTCTACTGAACTGAAGTGAAAGAGGTATGTCAAAACATAACAAGATACACAATCCCTTCAAAAGTTACAATAAAAAACGTCCCCAAATCCACTTGAGCAGTTATAGTTATGATATAAACATAAATTAGAGCATATTTATTACCTTACTCATAAGACAATGTTGTATTTGTAAAAAAGCGGAAGCCCGTTAATTTTTTAGTATCCTCCACTTTTGGCTACCTTTTGGTTGTGCCATTTTTCGTGCGGCGAGTGTGTATCTACCTTTACGAGTTAGCACTTTTAATATTTTTCACATAATGAATCAGAACAAAAAATCTGCTATTTTTCCATCTGATCCCCATGTTCCTTAGGCAATGAGAAAGCTTTTTTGTGTATATTAATATAACTAAGCATTTTCAACAATGTGTAAGATAATATATTGTCAAAAAGTAAACTAAACGTAGTTTTTCAATTTTTTTTTGCTTTACTGATTCAACTTGAATTAACCCCTTTTACCTGATCAGCAAAAATAGATTAATAATGGTGTACAATGATATAATTACACATGTATCAGTGTACACCAATGTTATTTAATAAATGAACCAATTTTAAAATAGCATTTTACATATCAAATACTTATGTCGTTCGACACCACTTCGACACTAAACCAAAACCGTGTGTAACGCTTCATGCAAATCAACATACATTTACACAAAAACGTATAACAAAAAATCATCATGTCAAAAAATATAATAATATTATAAAAAAACTACTTATAATCATTTCTTGAGTCTTTGAATATAATTATCTTTAAATAAGTGTCTATCAATAACCATAATCAATATTCAATTAAGAGCAGTGAAACATTTTTAAAACTTTAAAGATGATTTTCTCAAAAATTACGATTCTGATTTTCAACTTGATCTTTCACTGAATGTACAGATATTTGATCTATGTGTCAGAATCATTGTATGTGGCAAACTGTCTCTACCTAGCCCGGTGGGACAAAGGCATAAGTGTATGTATGTACATTGTTCTGCTTCAGAATCACATAATAAATTTCAAAATGTTAATATCAAAATTCCACCAACACATTCGAAGCCTTGATCTACAATTCGCATTTGTAATCACGCGATCTAAAGTAAATTATCAATTACTTACTGATTAATCGAAACGAATTGGTTTACGTATTCTTTTATTAGATATTGTTATACAATAAAGGTATGCGACATTGTGTATGAAATTTTAAAGTATTTCAGTATATCTGTGTTGTAAGTTGTGTTACTAAACTAGTTGTTTCATCATGCGGAATTGCATAATAATGAATGAACTGATTGTAGAATCAATACGGTTTCCTTTTCTAATGGTGAATATGAAAAGGTTACATCCTATCAACTAATACGTCAAGTAGCAAGGAAAGCCGTTTACATCAAGGTCACAACTCAAACTCTGTTAAAATGGAAGCTGCTACTGATCAATGCTGTTTAGATGCTTTCATATATTATTCTAGTCCAGTAGTTACAGCAGCTATAGGCTGATGAAGATGACAATGATCTTTTTCTTGTTTTCACGTCAATGGTTTGTATTGGCTCAGCTCTTCCCTTGTACAGTTGGTGGGGGGCAAAGGGCACATGATATTGATATATTATTAGAATACAAAAATCCTTGATAAGAAACAGCTTAAATTGGTTAAGATTCAGTGTAAGCAGAATTTTTAAATTTAGGCCCAGTATAGATCGATTTATACCTATATGATAAGAAATAGATAACTTGTTTTATTATATACATATAACTATTTTATAATGAAGAAGAATGAAAAAAGTAAACCTAAATTATACTAATGAAAGTTTAAAAATATTTGTTTTATTAATCATCATCAAATTCACTTTCGGCACAATGACACAACCAATCTTGGCCTTGTTACACATCCATGCGTCTGGTTACCGTAATACGGAACTTATTTTGACATTAAGATGTGTATTAAGAATTATTTTTATAACAATCGTATTCACTAAAAGATCTAAAATAAGCACTTTAGTCACATGTAACTATTGCTATGACTGTTTTACTTTTTAGAGATAAGAATGCAGCCATTTATTGCACATACTGTTCTAAACACAACTTTATTTCTAATTAGATATATTCTCCTACAAATATATTGTATTATAAAACTGGTAATTAGTAGCCTCATAGTATATATAGGTTTAGAATTAAAATTCCATTAAAATAAAATCCTTATTAGCTAGTGCATATAAATTAATGTTGGTTGTTTGTTTCTCCTCCATATTAACAGCTGGTTCAATGACATTGAATTACTATGTGTAAATGGAGTATATCTTAAGATCCAAACATAACAAGTGCAGACACAGTTCATATAAAAGCTGATTAACCTCTTCAAATAAAAAAATCACATTAGCATGTAAACAATAACACTAACAAATGAATAAAGAACTTTAAACATCATTACCAATACATGCTCAGTACACCTTTGCCACCCCACTTTAAAAATGTGGGCTGGTATTATTTTAATTTTTTATACCAAGCCCTAAACCTTGTAACAATTATAGAGGCCCATAACATCTAATTATGCTAGAATGACACCAATCTTGTTTACCTTGAAATTAAGATAACAGAATGGATAGCACATTCCTAAGAGACTAAAATATAACAAAAATAACTATTGTGTAATATTGAACTACATTCGTGAGATTTAATAACAGCTTGCGTGTATGTAATGCTCAGCTCAGTTAGGTACTGACAACAATCGAAGATGGCCTTGCTTATAAACAAAGGAAGAGAACCAAGGATGTTGGCTCACCTTTTGCTCTGCATGCTTCCTGGCCGCCTTCTCGCGCTCGTACTGCGTCGCCAGCTGCTCGTTGTCCTCGCGCAGCAGCTCGAGCTCCACCTCATGCTCCTGGTTTGTCTGGTACGCGGAGTCCAAGCATTCCAGCACGTTCACCAGCAGGGGCATCAGCGTCTTCACCACATCCTCATCGTACCGCGCTATCATCCGCTCGAACTCCTGATAAATACTTCGCGCCAGCGATTGCACCTTCTCCGACATCACAACGTGGGAGTCTTCATGGGTCCCATATATTGTCTCTGAAGAGTCTTCGTAATTCATGGTTGCAAAGTTGTTGAAACAATCGAGGAAATATTAAGTAATAGAAATTAAAAACTATGCACCACCGCGACCCTAAGACGTCTAATTAATTTCTTCAAACATTATGTAGTTAAAGGTACTTGATGACGCGATCGATGACTGACTCGAAACAAATTGCACCCTATGGTGTTTATTACATTTCGGAAACTAAATTTAATATCACATTGTTTATACAATAAACGACGACACAAAACTACACAATACCAAGGTGCGTAAAATAAATAGGAACCAATTATATCGTTCAGATCATGTCTTGTCTAAAAGGCTTTTTTGCTGACTGTCGAAAAAAATTAATTGACAATGGATGGATCCCGATCCATGGACATTGTCGTTGACATCGGTTGGCAGCCCTACACCATTTCCGGATGTCATGTTTGACATTCTATGGGTCCATTCCCAACCACATAGAAAAGCTAACGACTAGATGGTTAATTACTAGCTGCGGCTAGAAAGTTGCTAATTACCTACATACAAATTCTTAAACAACAATATTTTTGATTTATAAAAATTCACACTAGAAATAAAATTTCACATAAGATTTTAAATTCACTTACATATTCTTTTGAAGTAGCTCAAAAACGATTTCCACTTGGATCGCATTACGTGTGCAAATGTGCAATATGCTCTGAAACAAAATTGTTTACGCAATTTGCTGCCAACATCACCTTTAAATAATTGCTTTACGTTGCGTACTCATTTTAACACACACATATGGAAGTAAATGCATGATTCTTTATCGTGCCTACGTGCCATTCACTACAAGCGCTATTACAAAAACTAACTTTATCTAGGAAATTATATTTTTGGAACACAGTTTTAGTTAGTAAGTGTAATGCTGTTTTTTGTCATCTTTTTTTAGTAGTCATTGCTTTGTCAATTTGGATAAGTAGCTACCTGTTAATGCCTAAGAAACTCTTTTCTTATGTTATTAATTGATACTTTACTGATTCTTTTGAAGATATTTTATAGGAAATGTGATGTTTAATACATATATGAGAATAAGTGATTTAATAATAGTACATATACCGTGGGACATATTTTAACAAATAAATAAGCAAAAAAAAATTTCAGATTAAAATAATCTGAATTTTTTTTTCCATTTTGTACATTATTCTTCTTCAATAAAGGGAAGGTTTTGAATGCAAAAGCTTGGTAAAATATCTAGTATTATCCCCAACTCGGTGTTTGCACTGAGGTACAAATGCCAGATTAAACCCATAATACGGCTGGACGTGGAAAAACAATAATGAGTCAATCGAGAATGTTATTTCTACCATAACCAATTTATCAATTTTAATAATGGCAACAAACCATTGTAGATTACTTTCATACATTCTGTTCACTCATTCGTTTATTTATAATCTGTAGTAGCGATGGGCGATTGTTACGAAAAAAACTATCGAATGAATCGACAATTTTAGTTACACACATTCGATTGTCAATTCATTCGTCCTCACAAAAATACATTCGAATAACAATCGACCAACGAATGAAAATCGACGGCGCATCGCCAATGCGCAGGTCACATTCGATACGGGGAGAACATTCCGATTGTTAGCAATGACTTTTAGTTAATCCGTAATTACTGTTGGTAAAGGGCTTAGACAAATTAAGTTGGAAATATCGATTGAATTATAGATAAATTAAAATAAATCTAACGTAATTATTATCACTATACCTACCCCGCAGGATATCTGGCATGATGATAAAATACCATAAATTCCAAAGTTTTTTCATGAATTATACCTATTTACCAATAGTAGTATACATATTTACTAATAGTAAATAAGTACAATTCATAAAAATACTTAAAAATTATTTTTTTATATAATAATTTATGTTTATAAGTAATTATATTTATGTACATCAATTATTTTATAATAAATTAAAAAAACAAGTCCCGATTCAAATCTATCGAACGATGCCAATATAATCGATGGTGCGTTCGATTCGTGCGTCGATTGCAACCTCGTTACTAAATTTACGCGCGCGCGGTCAAAACGCTATGCAACAATCTAACAATCGAGGAAGAATTATGTTTGTCATTCGATTGCATTCGAATAAAAGGAACAATCGAATGATTCGATTGTTTTTAGTAATAATCGCCCATCGTTAATCTGTAGCATTCTGCTAAATTGCCCCACGTCATGAACGAAGCCGCGTCAAAAGTTGTGGTATTTTAAAAACTTACTATCTTTTCATCGTATTGCATTGATTGTACTGTATATTATAATAATTGTGGCTTGCTAATCCTGCAAAATTTCAATTCAAGCGAATGAAATACTAGTTATCATTAATTTTAGTCAGAAAGTGTGCAGTTATTATCTGCTGAGTAAACACTACGGACTAGTGAAATGGTTGTAAAAGGGGACGTTAAAATGGGTCAAAAGTCTGTATTTTGGGCTTACGTATTGTGGCTTTTCGGAGGTATACTTGGGGTTCATCTGTTCTACCTGAGAAGGGATAAACATGCCTTCGTTTGGTGGACTACTTTGGGTGGGTTCGGAGTAGGCTGGCTGGGTGATTTATTCCGAATACCGAGGTACGTGAGAGACGTGAACGAAGATCCGAAGCATATGGAGGATCTTATCAACAAAATGCGTCGGAACAAAAAGGTAAGTCATCAGAAAGGCAATTTCAATGTAGGTCAACGTTATTTCATGTTTCGTGTACAATATTGCGCTATAGGTTATCTAAAACGCTCCTATAGAACTGTCTCCTTATGAACATTAAATTAATAATATGTCTTGGAAATAGATAAAGAAGCAATGTTGTACACAAGAAACAATGTAAATAATTAAGCAGGAAGTTCAAATAGCTGGCTTATTGGCATTGGAATTGATTCCTGCTCAAAGAGCACAAGCATTATCTATAGATTATATATGATGTTGCTGAAACACTTTTCCACCATTATTTTTTCCTGTTCTACATTCATTTTTCTAAGACTCATATTTCAGTTCACTCAAGTGACAGACAGCTATCGAGACCATGAAAATTAACAGTATAAATGTAAAAATTTCATGCCTGTGCAGCTAAATTTCCTAGCTCCTTCTTCAGTAACTTTTACTTACTTACTACTTACTCTGTTCGCTCAGCGATCCAAAGTTAATCTTCCTAAAACGAGATTCTGATACTTCTCACGGTCCGCACACTTACAGTTTTTTTTTGTATTATTCATTTTATAATTGTCTTATTAACATTTCCATTAATACTTACATTTATTTTGTGATAGATTAGATCACCAAACTCCAAGATTCAAACTATCTGTCTAGTTTGAAACTCACTGATTATGTATTTTACATTTAGTTATTTATACAATTAATTTATTTTTAGTTAGCACTGACAAGCTGTCTACTTTCATTTCCACTTCTCTGCTCACTGTTTTGCGTGTGTTATATTCACTTACCTACACAATTATGATCTAAACAAACTGCTATTGGTGGCACAATGATGTGCACCATTTCCAAAATGGTTTATTATACACACTGGCACACCTATATTCCCGGAGCGGGGGTGACAGATGTATGCTGAGTACACCCACTTTTCGCCGACGATGTTAGGTCCCATGTGATAGGGGGTGAACCTATTGCCAATTATATTTTTCATATAACATATATCTAATTTTTTGTGGGCTATATTTGAATGACCAGCGGGCCTAACGAAGTTGCAAATATTTTGTGTCTATTCTTTTTCTGAAAGCAAAAGTGCCTTGTTCTGAACACAACTTCAACATATTCATTTATATGATTACTTTTAGCGTTGTTGATTGTGGAAAGTCTATAGGACAATAACCTCTGTAGACCTGTGCTTGGTATATGGCAATAGGCTCGCCCCTTATTCCATGGGACCTAATAATGTCGGCGAAAAGTTGGCGTACTCAGTACACCTCTGCCACCCCCGTCTGGGGAATATAGGTGTGACAATGTTTTTGTTTCTAGCTTTTTGATTAGTATTAATTCAGCTTTTATATTCTAACATAATATCAAGTAATGTTTAAACAAATTTAAAGATAGCAGCATTTGAAATTTACAGTGAGTTTGCTGACCTCAATATACATAAATGTATATGAAAATAACAGTAGAAAAATTATGTATTCTATTTCTTTGTGTAAAGGCTAGAGAGATTGGGTGATTTGATTTTGTGAAGAGTGATTTGATTATCTATGTTCAGCATTGGACAAGTATAGGCTGAGATGATGATGAAAGGCTGTATCCTAAGATCACCGTCTATATCACACACAAGGAGTTACCTCAATCTGTTTAGCAAAACTATTTTAACCTTACTTTGCCATGAAAAAGAGAGAGAGCTGTAAATAATAGATACCGACATCTCTTTCCTATAGCATAGTGACATTATAATAGCTTTGTTAAAATAAATAGTACTTGCTATGCTTGTTTGTGTGTTAAAAAATATTGGTCAGCTATTTCAACTATCCCAGTGCAATAAAAAGAGACCACCCAATGTTCTCTTAGAAAATATTTAGGAAGAATGCCAAATATTCTATCCATTCACTACCTGAGTATGGTAAATTTATATGGGCCTTGTGACTAACTTTATACTTTTGGGAATATTTTGTTTACATATCCTTTTATATGGTTCGTTACACACCAAACGAATATAGATAGCTATCTTCTGCCACCATGCTACCTTTGTGCCCTCAGGTGACCTATAGACCTAAAGTAACCTAACCTAACATTCCAACACTCAGTTGTGCAATTCATAACCTGCAAGATTGAGCATAAAGGTTTGGTCAAATAGCCGACGGCGCGCGACTGGAGCGCTACGCAAGCGCCCGGCTACGTTCAGTTGTGACGTGTGCCGTCGCGCCGAGCGGGGCTGCGCTCACAACAATTACAACTACCCAAGCGGCGCCACCGTCGCGTTCCCGTCGCGCTACGTCGGCTATGTGGCGAAACCTTAAGTAATTTATTGGATTATGGGATACCCAAAAGACCACCTATTTTGCCTTTGGTGTTACTGTATAATTTCAGTTCTTACAAACTTTATAATTGAAATAATTTAATACTATAAATAATTATAGTTTTATCATTAAGTTAACTTTGTCTTTTCTATTTTAAAGACCTCAGGTGCCTTATGGGACAACTCTGTTTTTGTACTGTAAGTATGTATATGTAAACACATGCATGCCATTTTTCTCTTTATACATTAAGCTATTTAACTATTTTTTGTTTAATTTCTATTTTGCTGTTTTTGTACTGTAAGTATATATATATATATATATAAACACATGCATGATATTTTTCTCTTTATACATTAAGCTATTTAACTATTTTTTGTTTAATTTCTATTTTGCTATGTGTAATAGTCAAATGCTGTTCGATTTAACTTGCTAACACTTATTACTTTATATGCTTCATGTATTTCTATTTTGTTTTAATAATTTTCAGTTTATTTGTTCTGTAATACACATACATGTATTTGTATTTAACAAATAATAGCTGTGTATATCTAATTTGGATTTTTGGTATAACACACATCTAAGATGCCTCATTGCATTTAAAATTAAAATTACGACTAACTTAAAAAATATGAGTAATATTATTTTTTATTTCTATTATAGTATATTACAAAATTTTATAGATAAAATGGTAGAATTTGGTTGCAGACTGATATCTATAAGATTAGTCCTTTGAATTTTCTAATGATAAGTGAATATTTTCGTCATCCAAAATGACAGGGTTTGATTCCCGAATCGTGTAGTATTTTGAAAATATATGAATTCGGTTATCTTTCCAACATATTTTTATTGTAGCCCAGAGGCACTATACTATGAGAGTAGAAGAAACCAGAGGCAACCATTTATTTACATTATTAATAAAATAGTTCACAGATGGATTTGTGACGACCCCTTTAGGGATAGTAGTTCTGAAAAAGTGTTTGTGTGTTTTATGTGTTTTATTATTTTTTCATCAGCCACCATTCTCGACGAATCGTTTCACTTTCATGCTGCTGGTTGGGTACACATGGGGACAGATGATGATGTTTGCACTGCCGCCAGACGGCTTCGGGTTCATAAGCCTGCGTTACCTGAACCTGCTGATACCCTTGGCAGCTGCTCTTGGTGAGTAGATAGGAACTACATAATAAACTACAGCAAGAGAGTCTATATAAATTAAACTTGTCGTGTCAACATATGTTCTTCTATTGACCACATTGTACAATGTGTAGTGTATAGGTTCATATAGCCCCATTACAGATTTTTGGGTTTACAATACAATAGTTCTAAGAGATTATTTTATTTGCGGCCTTTCTAGATTTTTAAGTTGAACCTTGGATGTAATATGACGGAGCTAGACTTTATAGCGTATTCAAATTGGTTATTGGATTGTGAGATATTAACCGATTTTTGAATCGTGCTTGGATCTTTACGTTCTATAAAGTTAACATTTTTATTATTGCAGTTACTATATATATACTAGGGGGGATCAAAAAGTAGTGTGAATGACATACTCCTAAGTAAAAAAAAAAAATACCGGCAGGCATGGGTCAGATACATATTTGTAATATTAATAAAAAAAAAACTTCGATTCTCTTTTGTTTTTTTCTGAATGTAGTCATTTGTTTGCTTCGTGTCAGAACGTGTTCTCGAAAGTGGAGGAAAACGAAGTGCGAGCCGTTAGTAAATACCTCTATTTAAAAAAGTTAACTACTCAAGAGATTCATTGCGATTTGGAGGCAACATTAGGAGAGTCTGCTCCGCCGTATTCCACTGTCGCAAGGTGGGCTTCTTAATTTCGAGTAGGGAGAACGAGCACGGAAGACGAACATCGTTGCGGCCGTCTATCGACGTCAGTCACCCAATAAAATGTTACGAAAGTCGAGAAAATTGTATTGAGCGATCGAAGAGTTACCATTCGATACTTAATTCAAGAATCGGGCATTTCATATGGATACTTTCAAACCATATTGAAACAATCTTTGAATATGAGAAAAGTCTCCGCAAGATGGGTGCCGAGAATGTTAACCGACAGTCAGAAACAAAATCGACTTGACATTTCGAAGATATTGTTGGACAAGTTTCAAGAAGATTCTGAAAACTTTTTGTCTCGTTTCGTAACAATGGACGAAACATGGGTCCATCATTTTGATCCCGAGACAAAACAGCAATCTTCGCAATGGAAACGGCCGTCATCACCGACCCCGAAGAAGTTTCGTGTCGTGGCATCGGCTGGCAAGGTTATGGCCTCAATATTTTGGGACTCAGAAGGAATATTGTTGATTGATTACCTGGAGCGTGGAACCACTATTACAGGCCAATATTATGCAGCTTTAATTCCCAAGTTGAGGAATGCCATCAAAGAGAAAAGGAGAGGGAATCTTCGAAGGGGCGTGCTGTTTCATCACGACAACGCACCCGCGCACAGGTCGGCAGTTGCGATCGCTGCCATTCAGCAAGCTGGCTTCGAATTGGTTGACCACCCCCCTTATTCACCAGATCTGGCGGCTAGCGATTTTTATCTGTTCCCCAAATTGAAAAAATACTTACGGGGAAACAGGTACGAAGACGATAACGAGGTGATGGATGCCGTGGAGAGCTTTTTGCAGGACCAAGACAAAACTTTTTTTCTGAAAGGGATTGAAGCCTTGGAAAAGCGCTGGACTCGGTGTGTAGAGAGACTCGGAAACTATGTATATGTTTAATCGTCATGAAAGATTTCTGCAATAGAGTAATCTTAATTTAACTAGTCACAGAATGTACCGTTTGTCACAATATTTTCTTTTCGCAGGAGTGTGGACATTTGGCAATGTCGGACGGCAACAGGGCGGCCTCAAATGGCCACTGTTGGCTGCATACGCCGCTCACCCGGTTCGTTACTACATTTACGATGAGACGGTGTGGTTTACACTCATGGTGCTGGCTTCAGCTCTAGCCTTCGATTCCTTCTCGAAGGAGTGGAAGAGGACGCCCAAGAAGCATCATGTTGTGAAGTGAGTTGTACAATAAAATGTTATTGTTAAGAGAGATCTGCGGGAAAAGTTTTAAGATTTTTTTTGAATTTGCTGATCTATTTTGAGCTCATTATTAATTGCGTGTTGAGTGAACACACAGGTGTGCATTTCAAAGTTTTCAAGGTCACATAAATCTGGCAAGCGACGGGCACCATATATACTTAAAACTTAGTAGCTGAGGACACAAAAATGATTTCTTTTAATTAAAGGATTGATACATTTTGCTAAATTGTCCTATTATAATGATATGAGTTAAAAGATAAAAAATATAGCAATAACTGACATATTGTTGCCATTGCGGCAAAAAAACAATATTTTAAAGTTCATTCCATTGACAGGCGTGTGGCCGTGCTCGGGTTGTGTGCATGCCTGTACCTCTCCCTCTGGTGCAGTTATTTGTACTTTCACGGTACAATCACGGACAGCGAAGGCGACGAGGTACCAGTGTACGAAGCTCTCCATCATTTCTTCACCAGCCCGTGGTAAGTATACCATTCCTCATTAAAACAATTAAACCTTCTTCAACCGAAAGCACAAAGCACTTCTAGTACACTAGTTTTTGGTGAAATAAAGTATTGATTATAATAAAGCAATCCACTGCATGACATCGAAATAAAATCGCTACATAGACTGGCTTTGCCCTGTACACATCCAGCTTCTACTTGCGACCTTTATCAGGTCATCGGTCCATTTTTTAAGTGACTTGTCCACTTCTTATCTTTTGATACATGGTAGGTCTCTTACCTTTCTGCAGATCGACTGTCAGTTCTACGAGGGATGAGCTTTTTCCACTTATGTTGGGCAATTCTGTTCGCTATGTTGTTGACTTGGGACCTCGTTTCTGATACGATCTCTGGGAGGAAACTTCGAGCATAGATTTATTTGCGGCACTGTGGGCGATCTTAAGTCTTCTTATAAGTCATGAGTGACCACATCTCAGTGCCGTGAGTCACTAGTCAAAGGCTTGTATTGAGACACTGCAGTTCATTTATTGGAAAATTACAGTATTTTACCACAATTATCTAGTTAAATTAGTATAACTCTATCATTTATACTAGCCAATTTTGACTGTAATCACTTTAGTAGGCATGGCGGTCATACTGATTTATCCACTAGTATAGGTGATAAAAAGATGTGTACAATTACAGAATTAACATACAGAACATTGTGTATCATATCGTATCGTATCTTTCGGTTAAAGAGAAAATCGTTTATTGCTCTGTAAGCGATTCAGGTGCGTCTTCGTAGACTAAATGATTTTTGTGGGTTAGGGACACCTACCCGTACATCGAAACTCCAAGTTGTATAGCCGCGTGAACTTGTCACCACACATGTGAGAACATTATCACAAAGTGCTTCAATTTCGATGTTCCTATTTTGAAGCGTATCCAACTACGAAGTCTTCCAGAACTTGTAGCTGTACTTATAAGGCATCGATACATTATAACAAGATACACAGTTCGTTTAAAAGTTACACAAAAACGCCAAATTCACGTGAGTAGTTATAGTTATTATATAAACATAAATTAGGGCATATTCTACCTTACTCGTATCACTTAAAGTTGTAATTGCATAGGAATAATCAAAATGTAATACAATTTTACGACTGATGCTACCGGCGGTAGAACACAAAGTGCGTGGTCCGCACCCAAGAGAGAAAGAGACAGTTGGGGACTGGACTTAATAGGAATAAAGACAACACCACACGGTATAGAATTTCATTAATGTGAAGTGATAGTTATTTAAAATAAAACACCCCATCATTTTTTGTTACTGTTTTGTATAATTCTTACAGTTTTTAATTGCCCAGTTGCGCATGTTCGTCGCGCGGTAAACAAGCGACTTAAAGCGTAACACTGCTAGTTTTTCAGTACCGCCCACTTTTATCTGCCTTCAAGAGGTGCCATTTTTCGTGCGGCGAGCGTGTATCTACCTGTATTTGATCGGTGTTATAAGGTATTACAGTATGTACTTATAAGTACAATTAACTGCAAAGTATTTTTACAGCAATAATGTGAGTCTGTGTGTATATTTTTTCAAACATACATGAATGGCAAAGCAGCGATTATGGTTTCGAACGAAATCGTGCGCTATTTTATATCTAGTATTCTATTATTGCGATTTCGGTTTGAAGCTAACATATTTATGTGATTCAGGTGGCTGGACGTAAAGCAGTGCCTTCTGGACACCTACCAGTACGCTCAGCATCACGGTTGGTACGAGGTGTGGAAGCAGATCATCGACCTCTCAGACCCTCATGGCGAACAAAACGCTTACAAGGTAAACTACAGATCTTACACAAGAACCACATTCAGCTCACTCGTATGGCAGTGTGCAGGGAAGTGGGTACGAAAATGGGCAGTGCTAGCGTGTAAGGTTTATATAAACACTGTAATTTTTACAAACATTTTAAATTGCAGTGTTCGTATCTCTGTTATTCGGTTCAATTATGTGACCAATTTTTCAAGCACTTGCGGGTATCGGTATATACCCGCAAGTGCTTGAAAGTTTGATGCCAATGCAAAAATATGGTACCATGGAGTTGGTCTAATGATGGAGACTCTATCTCCGTTGTGTTTTCGATATAAAAACATGTTTTTCAAAAGATTTTTTGTATTCAAATTATTATGTCCAATTCTCTGGTCACTGCTGGCCTATTGCACGGAGATTTCTATGTGCACTGCCATCATTTGGCACCGTCACGACTATATTCCTAGCGGGAGTGGCAAAGGTATGTGTGCATCCCACTTTTCGCCATTAACCCAAGTTAGAAACCGAATGGGTGGCTTCAGAAGTTTCAAACACAGGTCAAATCAACAACAAATTTCTCTGTTTGACTGTCTCTGTATATGACTTATTCTCTCTCACATTGAGTTGTGAAAGATCTTTGCTGAGAAGTGGGACGGTATGGAGTGATTTATCATATCTCCCAGAAATCAGTGTAATTTAATATATAGCTATTCTAAAATGCACTTTATTAGTTTGTATAATATTGCTCTAATTGCAGGTCCTTGGCCTCGGTCCCGACGCTAGTCAGCAGGAGATAACCTCGACGTGGCGACGTCTCTCTCGCGAGAATCACCCTGACAAGGTTAAAGACGAGGGACTGCGTCGAGCGGCACAAGAACGCTTCATGGAAATCCAACAAGCGTACGAGATACTTTCCAACAGCAAACATAGGAGGAACAGGAGAAACAAGAAGGATAACTCGGAGCCGCGGTCCGGTGAGAAAGTTGAATTGTAGGTAGCTCGAAACTTAATTTTGTATTTTTTTTCTTATACAGGGTAGTGACGACATAACGGCATTATTTAAAACTAGTTTCAGCCCGCGACTCGTCCAAGTTGACTATAGACAGTAACCTAACATTTCTCCGGGATAAAAGTATATGTTATTCCAGGTAATAAACTATCTGTGTGCCAAATTTATAATCCAAATCCTTTAAGCCGTTTTAACCTGATTATGTTGCAAACATCTAAACATACAAATTTTCATAATTATAATATTAATAAGTAGGACGATATGCTGAGTATCGCGCTTGTAGTTCGTACACCAAAAATTATCCAATGGTATACACAGGATGTTTTTTTAATTTAACGCCATCGCCAGTACTGCCAAGCCTAAAAGTATACATGAAGCAAAGATAAGTAATGTTGCCTTATGTTAGCTCTTACATGCTATGTCTATAGGGCAAGTAAGCTCAGTTAGAAACCTTAAAATTGATAATATTATTTAGAATTTTGCGTTAAGATTATTTTTTTCCCGCATATACTTTGTTTGAAATTTAGTGTATAGTGCGACAAGGATCTTTTGGCCCATGGATGACATTCACAGGGTGGGTGTGAACTTAGGGTTAACATTTAGTTTGACGGCCTCGTTGGTCTGGTGGGAAAGCGCATCGCTTTGTGATCACGAGGTCTTGGGTTCAAATCCTAGGTCGGACAATTATAGTTTTGCTAACAAAAAATTCCCAGTATGAGTCCGGACTCTGGAATTGTGCCCGGTATATGGCAATAGGCTCGTCCCCTATTAGATGGGACCTAACATTGTCGGCGAAACGTGGGTGTACTCAGTACACCTCTGCCACCCCCTCTGGGGAATATAGGCGAGACGTTGATTTTTTTTTTTATATTTATTTAACTTTTCCTACTTCCAAAGAGATATTACAGCAGGTGAGTCCCCACGATTACTAATTAAAAAAAAGAACTTGAGTATATTTCATAGCAAACGACAACACTGCGACTGTCATGAAGTGGCATTTTACTTGATGATAGCGTTGGTTCCGATTTTGGCCGCGCGCCCCAAGATCCTTGTATGACTGTAACACCTAATTTAATAATCTTAAAGCATTATTATTGAGAGTAGCGATCGTGTTATAATTTCACACCATTATGTAGTCACCATCCTGTACAGCAATATTTTAATATTATTTTTCTCTTTTGTTTATTTAAAAATCAAAATGTCATATTTGTATGTTATATATGTATATATTTTTTTATATAACATTAATTTAAAGACACGAAAATTAATATGATAATGTGTAAATTGGATTAAATGTGGACTATCTGCGTCTATATGCGATCATTATTCATGTTATAAGAGAGCGATAAAAATATACTGAAAACTCAATTACTCGTGGTAATTACTTTTTTGCGATGAAAATTTTTGTATAAAAGCGAATTGTTTTTATTTATTGATAAGCAAAGATCGCGTAGAATATTTTGTTTAATAATAGGTATAGTGATTTAATGATAGTCACTTGCTAACGGTAAAGTAAATCATCGTAAAGAAATCTCCGTCGAACCGAACAGGGTTTTTGGAAGATATTTGAAATGATGTGCCCAAAATGGAGACTCAACCAGGGAATTTCAGGGCCCCCATTTAATCTTCTTCTTTTCTTATTATGTATAATAGCCTCACGCTTTAACAGATTGTTTCGACAATGCCAAGTAGTAATAAAATAAATATTTTTAAAATGTCGCCATTATGGCAAAAAAATGCCCTTTTTAATAAACAGATAATTCGAAATACCTAAAAAAAAAAATACAAAACTATCATTTCACGACAGCTGTTGTTTAAAGGTGTGGTTTTGTCTAAGTATTGACAAACTTGTCATTTTATTAAATAGGGTCCTATCATATTGGGGCTTAAATACCTCTAAGAAACGTGACATGGGCTCTGCCTACCTCTTCAGGGACAATAAGCGTGAAAGATATTTTATTAATTTTCCATTTTCGAGTACTTATTACAACGGATCTGAACATCGAATCGGCAACTAGCATTAGGATAGAATCATTTTTTTTACTTATATTTTTGCTTGCATTTACTACACCAAATGTACTTAAATTTATTTAATTGTTTAAGCCGTATACTTTTGATGGTAATTTTTATAGATAAGTAAAAAGTTAGAATAAGTTTTTTGTTCAACCTTATGTGTCCTACTGCTGGGCAAAGGTTTCCTCCTTTTTCTCCGACTATTTCTATCCTCTGATCATTATGACCAATTATTTTTTTCATATTTAAGCGATGGCAGTGTGCAGCAGTGATTGCCTAGTGGTTAGACCGTTGGACTGCAATGTTTGCTAGAAAGCATGTCCGTATTAAAAAATGATTATTACTTGCTTTAACGGTGAAGGAAACCTGCCTAAGAGTTTCTCGAAGGTGTGTGAAGTTTGCCAACTCGCACTGGGCCAGCGTGGTGGACTATGGCCTAAACCCTCTCAGTTTGAGAGCAGGCCCATACCCAACCGTGGGACCCGCTGTTTTAAATTACAATCCTATACAACTTTGAGACAGCAGCCTTTTACTTCGGCCGACTTGCACGAACCAGGGTTAGTGTGGCCTATTCACCTACTCTATATTTATAAGGTCAAATTGCCTTCAACTAAACGTTATATCCTCGAGTTAGTCAATAGGTAACGCTAACTCTGGTTCGTGCGATTTGATCGTATTTTCATAGAATCTGTAACCACTCTGTATACTTATAACATATCCGTCCAAATTGTAAGATCTTTTAGGATTAACCGTATTATTTATTATTGTTAAATTAAAAAAAAAATTAAATAATAATCGAATTAATCCTTTATTTATTGTATTCTTAAGGAATCAATTCGTGTTCATACTTAGCAAAAAGACTTGAGAGAAAAAAAAATATGTTACGTATTCTTTTTTCTATGGGGAGGTATTTTTATTGGTAATTTTTCATTCGAGATCCATCCATATTTATCCATCGAATAATTTATTACTTGACGGACGATTTAGCGCAGTGGTTAAGAGCTTAAGCCGCTCCGCCCACTGTCTAATAGTCGCGGGTTCGATTCCCGCACGGGACAAATCTTTTTGTGACCCACAATTATTTGTTTCGGTTTGGATATTTGTATATGTGAATTTTCATGTTTGTAAACGCACCCACGACACAGGATTAAACACAAGTGTGGGGCTACGTTTTTTAAAAAAAGCAAAGAAAGACCTAGACTTAATATCAAAGCTACATTATTCAACTATCATACAACTGTGTTTTTAATTTATTTATTTTGTATTTATAAGTTAATAATTTGTTGATTGAAATATCAATCTTGAATCTTCTAATTTAAGAGTTGCACTTACGTATATCCCCTCCCCACCTCCCGACTCCCTACAGATTCTATTTTCGCGTCAATGGTCTCCCCAATGTTAGACCCGCCAGATGAGCAGTAGGCCACCTTAGGCTGCTGTCCGAACGATGCTAATATATACACGGTATTATTTTAGTCGTCCCGGAGCGAAAGCCCAGGTGATGTATCCATTACAGAACACTTCAATAAGTAACATCCCCATACTAATACTAATTTACTTCATTAAAAAACACCTATACCACGAGCAAAATAACACTGAAGGGTGGCGCGGCTCGTCAGCTGACCGGTAGATACCTTCGGTGTCCGAGATATTCACCCTAGATATAATATTCGGATAGGTCAGTAGGTAGATATTACTCATTGAAATGTTATTTTTATTATTTTTTTATAACCAGTGAAAAGTAGGCATTGGATACATTCGAGATTTCGTTTTATAACGACTCAAACAATACCGTGTATAAACGCTTAAAATATGAGTGCTGAAACGTAGTAAGTGTACCAAGGATTTGGCACGCTTGTGCCTTTTTGTAATGCCTATATGAGCGCTAATATCGATATTAACATAGTTCGGACCGCAGCTCGGTCACGCTATCTGTGGCGTCTAGCCCCTCTCTTGCACAGGTGATTGGGCATAAGGGGCAAACTAGTACGCGTGTTTCTCCGAGTTCCTTATATAACGTGACAGCAGCGTTCCCTTTATTTTGCTTATAGAACTTGTCCTAAGTTTTCCTCTTCCCCTTTTTTTCTTCTATATTTCCTTATTCGACCTTATTGAACAATCTTTGTTAACGACATGCAACGGGATCAGACCTGGCATTGTGGTAGACTGATGCCATTACCATAATTTTTTAGTTTTTTTTTTATATTATACTACCTATTTTATTTTTAGAATGTTTATTATTTTAATTTTAGAATGTCTGAAAAATATTGATTGGGTTTTGGCGGGAAGTCGAAGAGTGATGTTGTCAGTTTGTTTTTATTTCCAAAACTTGTGTTTTTTCGACTAATAATGTGTAATGTTGGTGGAATATTAACCATTATGTGTTCTTATATGTGCATGAGCGAAGGTAATTGTAACAAAGTGATAAAACGTGCCTTTTCGACTTCCCTCAAAACGGCCGTTGCAATTGGTATGTAAAGTATCCACCGCTTTACTATCCAGGGTGGGGTACTTCATTAATTTCATTATCATCGTTGTCATCAAATTCATCGGGGTGTCAAATTAATTTAAACAAACACGATTATATATCTCACTGGAAACTGGCAAAATACACTTATAATTAGTGTGAAGCCATAACTTAAAGAAGAAGAAATATTGATTGTCTACGGCTCATTTTTATGCAGTGTACTGTGGTTATAATCATTTTCCAAGTCCATACTACGATTTTCAGTTCCTTTGACCCTCAACACACACACACACACTGGAGCTGACCACGCCCTCCTTAACTTAGCACCAACAATCATACCTTATAAGATAACCTAACATCTCTCATCTCTCCTTTGTCTCCACTTGTGATCTTCTTTCCTAGATTTTTATTTGTACTTTTTCATTGGTAACTTTCTCTGTCCAGTTAATTCTCTCCACTTTCTCCAAAACCACATCCCAAATGCATCTAAGTATCTACCTTTCTGCAACATGAATCAGATGTCTATCGTGGAACGATAGACATCTGATTTGACGTATAAGTAGAGTTGACATGTCATCTTTCTCACAATACAAGTTTAGTGAATTAAAATGAACGAGACAGCATGACTTCTCTCGGACCTCGGATACTTGCGAAAAAATTTTTAGGCAAAGGAATTGACTGTTAAACATCTTATGGTTACGTCAGATCAAAATGAAATATGACTAACGTTTCGTGCGTGCCTTACATGATTGAGTCTAGTGGACCTTATTAGTTGATAACTAGACTTACAGAAAGTAGTTTTATATTAGAGAAAACTTGGCTCATATTATGGCTTATTTTTTAGTTGATATGAAGCAAGAACTACCATAATATATACAGTCAGCGATATAAATCACTGAACATTGTAAATCTTTAAAATTAGTAATATTCGTTATTTAACAAATATGTTGATGAACGTTGATGCAAAACAGCGTGTAATTTGAAAAATTAAGAATGTTTAGTTGCTTATGTTGCTTACCAAATTTCGTTCGATTTTGATCTAAGATATATGCATATAGATATGATGTGAGACAATTGTATATAATAATTATTTCTTGAAAATATCTAAGTTTATAAAATATCAATGACTGAATATTCTGACTAAGTTAAGAAGTATGCAGCACCCGCAAATATATTCGGTGTGGGGTATGATTTTTAAATTCGTAAGCTTATGTGGGTTGTATTTTTTTTTATTTAATATTTATTATAATAAAGATTTAAAAAGGCCAACTACGTTGGTTAACATGTAATCAAATTTATATTTTTCTGTAGGTTTCTAAGTATTTAAATAAATAAATCTATTACGAAAATTAAATGTTTTATTTTGTGGACGCAGGTTCCTTGGTAGTTTTTGTACGTATCAATATCCTATAAATTGTACGTGTTAACACATTCAATCGTTGTCAAGTGTCATTACCGGGGTCACCCAAATAGCTTCTGGAATATTACCGAACCATTTTTAACACGTCTGGCGTGTTGCCGGCATCTTCGCTCCTGCCTCACTTGCGTTGTAAATTTGTAATACGCTTTTATTTTATTTATTTATTTTTTAATAAAGACATTACGCATATGTAGCCTGTGTTTTAATGCATTTGTGGCAGGATTTGTCAAAGGGAAAATCTTCCAGCCAGACGGGTGTCTGGCGCGTAGTCTGCGGTAAAGAGAATATAATCACTACGTTAGTCTGCGGTGCGTCGAGAATGTGTGCGCAGGTGCCTACAGTAAGTCGAAACTGAGCTTGGAAGTCGACTGTTGGGTAGCGAATTTCATGTAATGACCTGTGGTCCACTGAGTCGGTTGAGTGCCGCGACCTAAAATGGAGGGATGTACGATGATGACTGCAGATGGCTTGCTTGTTGTCCGTGTCGGTGGTCACTAATGGGGCAGGATTTGTCAAAGGAAAGATTTTCCATCCAGACAGGTGTTGTGTATGGCGGGGTCTGCCACTCTCTCCAAGAGTTGTTGTGTGTGTGTGTGTGTGTGTGTTTGAGTGATATACGCTGTTGGCCGCGAGGCCTTTACCGCTTTACCGGACTAGAACCAAGAGTTGTTGTCGGGGGGTTGTATATATGTTACACGCCGTGGGCACTCTAAAATCGCGTTCTAGACATGTATGGCGGATCGTCAACGCCATCTACTGGTAGGTAGTCGTACAACTACGTAGCGATGTATAGGGTCGCTACACATTAATAGTGAAAAGGAAACTTGTTATTTTTAGCGAATTATTTAAAGAGCAAATTGACCCAAGCGTCAGCTATCGGGATTTTCAGGATTTAACAAGTAGCATAGACTTATTAGTATACTATTAAAATTTCTAGTTTTAGTATTACTTGTAAAATTTTTAGTTTCTTGGAAAAAAAAATGTATTCATTCAGTATACAAAAAATAAAATTACTATTCTATAATTTGGTACTTAATGATGTAGATAGAAAACCGAGGAATGAATCGCATATCACATACGTTAGAAGTTTTATTTTGCCCGTTCTTAGCGTCGGGGTTTAGGTTGTTTTTTTGTAAATGCTCTTTGCGTAAACTATTAAATTTTTTCATTAATTAAATAACATTGAGTTATTGTTACGTGCGGTACTGGAGAAGCTTATTCAAACAAAAAACGGCGCACAACTTAGTGACAGCAGGGTGAGTAGGGTGTTATATTTTCATAGCTCTTATGTTTTCGAGTTGTTCAAACAGTAGGTATATATCACAGTGCACATAAAGGCATATTTTTGAAATAAAACTTAGCACTCGAACGTGTCACGTTGTGAGAATTTGCATAGACTAAGGTAATTAGGGAATCGCGTTTTAAAACTGACTTTTAGTACAAAAATCAGTTTTTATAACTAGAATCACGACTGATTTACGTTCTGTAATACGGGCCTCAGTGGGTTAGTGTTTACCGTGCTACAAAAAAAACTATTAAGGTGTCTATGTCGTACAAAGTACCTGTATAATAACTCAATAAAACTAACGTGCATTGTATATGGGCAATCAGGAGTGTCTACCTCAGTATAATACACTGAACATAGATTAATTTGTTAATTATTATTATTCTTAAGTGAGTAAATATATACCGTCACGCCTATATTCCCCAAGCGGGGGTGGTAGAGGTGTACTGAGTACATCCACGTTTTGCCGACGATGTTAGGTCCCATGTAATAGGGGGCGAGCCTATTGCTATAACCGGGCACAATTCCAGACTCCGGACTCGTACTGGGAAATTTTCGTTAAAAACTACACTTGTCTGACCTAGGATTTGAACCCAGGGCCTCGTGAACACAAAGCGATGCGCTTTGCCACTAAACCAACGAGGCAGTGAGTATGATGATAATATTGTCTTATTTATTTAATAATGTTTAAAGGTAGTGTAATTGAATTCTTGAGGCAGGCGTTGCCTTATTGCCTATAAACAATGCACCCTATTTTGAAAAAGTAACTTACGGGCAACTAAAAAAAAGCAGTGATAGCCTAGTGGTTAGACCGTTGGACTGCAAAGTCAAAGGTCTCGGGTTCAAACCCAGGCACGCACCTCTGTCTTTTCGAAAGCATGTGCGTATTAAAAATTAATTATCACTTGCTTTAACGGTGAAGGAAAACATCGTGAGGAAACCTGCATGCCTAAGAGTTTCTCGAAGGTGTGTGAAGTTCGCCAACCCGCACTGGGCCAGCGTGGTTGACTATGGCCTAAACCCTCTCAGTTTGAGAGGAGGCCCGTGCCCAACAGTGGGACACTTAACAGGGCTAATATTATTATTATTATAACTTACGGGAAGGGGAAAGAATTAAACAAGACTTATTTAAAATTCATTTATCAAGGTACGTGCACCAACAGTAATACCGAATGTCACGGTTCCATTATTTTATTTTATCCACTATGAAAACATAATGTCAGCCACAATTCATATATCGTTTGATTCATTAAAATGCAACATTTCTATTTAATATTGAATATATTCACACATCCATATAGCCAAGATTACCAGATTTCAAAAATGATATAGAGGCAAAATATTAGTAATAAAAAATATAAACGAATAAGTAACATAATTGCCAGTGTGGATATATTCAATAACATTAATTAAACATATAATAATGAAAAATGTATATATATTCTATTTCATGGTAATGGCACGAAACAATTTAGAGCGTTTATAAAAAATTAATGAAAAAAAACCACGATAAATTTATATGTAAGCAGTTACTACTACATACAAAAATTTAAGACTTGGAACCTAGTATAAAATTATATATTATGTACAAGTAGCATATTATTTACAAGTCACATGGCAAATTAAAGGTTTGGTCTTATCTATAGAGGTAAACTTAAATATTTTTTGCATTTTACTCGATTGAGCTTTGTGCTATAATGTAATGTATTAATGTCTTTTATCCTTTGCTATAAATAATACATTTTATGATAATGTTATGTATGTACATATAAACAGCTGCTAGTAGGCAGGGTAATGGCCATTTTGTAGGATTTTTATAATGGCAAGATTATATATTTAAACGTGTAGTATTGCAAGCAATATGAACAATAAAAAAGTATAAAAGTGTGGCTTTGATATACTAAACGTAAGTTTATATTCTGAAGAATGTGTTCGGAATAAATGCGGTTAGGAAAATTTTATTCACAGAATGTTCAGACGTAGGTTTCTACATTATATAAGTACCGACCTACACATTACACATCAATGGCAAAATGTTCTCAAATATTACAAATAAAAAGGCACAAACCATTTTTTATGCCCACAATTGTTACACTGGTTATTTTGTTGTAATTAAACTAATTATCACAGTTTAAAATTAAAATAAAACACGCTTAGCTATTTAACTACAGCGCTGTGGAAACCTAAACATAGCCATTCTTAAACTAAATTAATAAATAACTTAATATTTTTTTTTGTTAAGCGCATCTTGCGTGCGCCGTATAAAAATTATAATATACACATTATAGATAACAGTTCCTTTACATTTTTTAATTATAAAAAAAGAATTAACAAAGGGTTTTTTTTCTTTATAACTACGATAAAAATTGGAAATAGTTTCAACGATCTAACACTAGCCATCACACTAATGGCACGGGGTGTGCGTACGCGCACATTAATTGTATATAGTCGATTACACACGCGAGATCAGGGTGTTCGTATCACATGTCTACACCGTGGTTTCGTTTCTGCGGAGCGGCTGCAGCTCGCGTTGGAGGTCATTGTAGTACTCGTGGTCGCTCATGGACTCTTCCTCCACGGACCTCTGCGGCAAGTACTTGCTTGTGCTGGGCCTTGGCGTGGAGTCGCTGCCACTGCCCTCGCTGACGCATAAGGACTCCAGGGGAACCGGCTCTGTCGGTATGCCTAACGTCTGAGGAGGTACACTCTCATCCGACATCAAGTATTCCGGATTATCAACACACCTCTTCCCCATGAAACTGGTAAACCGCAAGTCCTTAAGGTCCTGTCCCTCCCCGCCTTCTCCGATCAGGTCCATGTAGGTAGAAGCATTCTGGTTGTGTTGCGGCGACGGCATTAGGTAGTCGTCCTCGTCGAGCGGCAAGTTCAGCTTGAGGTTCCCGACTTGGGCTTCCTTGATCTTAGACATGCTGTCAAAGTTGCCTTCACAGACCTCGGGCCTGACCTTCATGGGGTCGCTGCAGTACCTAGAACTGGAGCTTTCGGAGACGCTGACGCCGTTGTTGTAGTAGTGACGGAGTTCTGGGCCATCAGGGTTCGCTTGGTTGTATCTGAGGAGTTCCTGGTCCCAGTTTTCGGGTTTGTTAGACCCGTCGGTGGTTGCTTCGGGGTTGGCGGGATTATTCGCCCAGGAGGACGATGTGCAGGGCTTCAGGGAATTGGACTGGGTCTCGATTCCAGCGCTGACGGATAGATTTGTGTTGGTCGTGCTAGGGACGGCCTTGAATTTCGGCTGGAGATATTCATCGGCTTCAACAAGTGGTTCTGGCCCTTCCATAGCCGATGAAAGATTCCTTATCATCTCCTTTTCATCCTGAAATATTAAAATTTAATGTTTAGATATTGGTATAATCAAAAATTTTGGAAATTTACGTGAAAAAGTTTTATAACTTAAATCATCACGATGGATCCCTATTGTCTGTATCTGTATTGTATGTATCTGTATCCTCAAACTCATCTAGAGTTTCTTAAATTTTCAGTTCAAAAGTCAAGCACATATCAAATTATATTATCAATGGAGTAAAAAACGAACATCGTCACACCTACCTTCACCATTGAGGACGGCTGAGGTGTACTGTGTAAACCCACATTTCGCAAACGATGTTAGATCCAAATGTAATAAGGGTAGTTGTACAATCGATCGAGTCAGCGCTTAAACGCTCACGTCTTCTACGCGCTTCAACGCTCGTAAGCGTCGACTCTGCGCTAAATGCTCGATTTCAGCGTTTATTTTTACAAGACTATGTAACGGTGAGCCTATTCTCATTACACCGGATATAATTCCCGACTCTGGAACGCTACTGAGATTGTTTCGATTGAAAAAAGGATTGCCCAACCTAGGATTTGAACCCAGGACCTTGTGATCACCGGACGCCACTAGAGCAACGAGCAGTGAATTTAATTAGTAATACAGAAATATTGTATACCTGTGTAGAATAGGACGGGAGACGCATGAATTTGTCCCCTGGTATGACAAGGTATCTGCCAGGGTCTCTTGCCATATCCGCGAACGTGTCCGCCAACTGCTTAAACGTCGGCCTGCTGTCCGCGTCCAACATCCAGCAGGACACCAGGATGCAATAGATGTCCAGCGTACATATATTCGGCTGAGGCAGCTTCAAGCCATTCTCGATCAACTCTGGGACGTTCCTCGCGGATATGTTCTCGTAAGGCCGCGCCCCATAACTAAGAATCTCCCATATCGTCACGCCGAACGCCCACACGTCACTCTTATGCGTGAATATCCTGTGCTGTATACATTCCAGCGCCAACCACTTGATCGGCATTCTGCCGCCAGCGGCTTTGTACTCATCTTCATTTATATCTAATAGTTTAGCTAAACCGAAATCGGTTATTTTAACACAGTTCGGTGTTTGTACTAATACGTTGCGCGCTGCTAAGTCTCTGTGCACCAATCGTTTCTCCTCTAAGTATGCCATGCCACGCGCTATTTGCGTGGACCAGTTCAGGAACGCTTTCGAGCCTATCTTCTCTTTGTGTGACCGCACGTAATCGAGCAAGCATCCAAGGGGCATAAGTTGCGTGATCAACATCATTTGATTTGTCATGCAAACAGCGAGTAGTTGCAACAAGTTAGGATGCTCCACACTCGCCATTATGTACGCCTCTTCAAGGAACTCCTTGCTAGTGTTTGCGCCTGTTCCTTCCTTCAGTACTTTGATAGCAACTGGTATCTTAACGTTTTCTCCTTCTGGCACCCAGACTCCTTTATAAACTTTACCAAACGCACCGAAACCGAGCATGCCTCCTCTACGTAGCTCTGCTTCCTTCACAATGCGAAGTTTGGCCAAGTTCGGTTTAACGTTAGTCGGTCGCAGAGGCTCATTGTCTTCGCAGCCAGTAAGTGCCATCGTCATTTTAACTGTTTCCTTTTTGGCTTTCGCTTTTTGTCTGCAGGTGTAACCAATGATACCCAGTATTACCAGCAATATGAAGGCTAGTACCAGTATGATTACCAACACTGTAGGCACCCTCGCAGTAGCTGTGATCATCCCGCTTGCATGCTCAGAGCAATACGGTTCCTCAATCGTATTTTGTAGCTGTTCGTCAAAGTATATTTTGTGTGGAATATGTGAGGGGCAGGTATCAGTGCAGTTAAATTTTGTTTTTTGCAAGGGACCGCTCGTTTCGATTAGATCAAGTTTTAAATTCTTACACTTAATGCAGTCTGTTGAAGACGGACCCTTGCATCCTTTGCATTCTGGGTGACATGGTGTGCATATTCTGTTCACGTCGTCTGTAAAATGATCGGGTGGGCATTCATCCTCGCACTGATCTCCTCGCTTGAAGCCGTTGCACACCTGGCAAACTTGGGCGTGAATACCGAATCCATTGCACTTTATACATAAGGGATGGCACTTCCGGCACACTACCTTTACTTTCCCTTCAAGTGGCTTGACGTTGCCGACCCATTCGTTGTAGTAACCGTCTGGACATGGTTCGTTTTCTTTGAGACAACTCTCGACTGTAGCTTCCACGCTTATGATGGCCTTCTTGCAGGAGTTGCAGCCACCTTCTCCTACCGTATTTTCTGGCCCGGTGCAGCCGTTGTAGCAGTTGGAATGGCAAGGCCAGCATGAGCCATTTTCTGATGCATATCTAGACTCCGGGCACTCTGCTACGCAGTACGGTCCATCTCGCACGTGTCTGCATTTAGTGCAGTTAGCTCTACTCGGACCGGTGCATCCATCTAAACACTCTGGATGACATTGCTTGCAGATCTTCGGTCCGACTTTGTACAACCTGTAACGAGCATGAAGTTTTACGTTAAATACCTTTTATTTTAAAACCCCAGACTTGTTACGTTTTACACGCAGCTGTCAAACAGGCAATGAGACCGAAATGCAAGTCGGACGTCGAACCCGTAAGAGTGCTACCCACACATGATTCGCTTTTGTTATGCTAATGAGGCTGCCAAAACGAAGGTTGCTAAGCGACTTGATGGTCGCATTTCTCTTCCATTGAACTACAAATGTAGCGAGTACTAACTCGACAATAGCAAACTACTATATATTCGCAGTGCATTTATTTATAAATACATTAGAATACATGTTTTTGGTAATTTTTTCTTATGATAAATACCCACCCAGGGTGTATGCTGCAGTTCTGGATGCAAGTTTCGCCAAACTTGTAATTCTGACAAGAAAGGCACTGGTCGGGCCCCGGGCCCCAGCATCCGTCCGCTGAGCATTGAGGATCACACACCAAATTCAGTTTTTCTGTTGAAAAAGTATTTATTAGGAACAAAGTAAGACATACATTTGTGTGGATACTCAGCTCCACGAGTTGGTAGGGTAACGCGCAGCTTTCTGTTGCATTGGCTGTTAATAAGGTTAGTAATTGTATGTCATGTTATAGGAGTAACAAGAAAAAGTTTGAATAAAGAAATTCGCTCATGATACAGGATAATATTAAGATCGCATAGGCAAAATATATCTACACTAAAACTAAACTTTACTATGAGGATCCTCAAAAAACAGAAATACCGCAAAGTTAACTCACCACATGTCCCTGTGTCACCATTTTTCTGTATTATTTGCTTGTGATCTTTCGATTTCCCAAGCTTGTTCCAAGCAATTTTTTCGGCGAAGCATAGATATTTGTTTTCCATAATTGCTATGGCTCCAGAATTCACTCGCCTCAAAGATTTTAATCCTAAAGACTTCAGGGACGTTTTGACTATGTAGAGGGAAGCAAAAAGGTTCTCCACGACTTGGCGTCCTCCAATCACTTCCAAATTTCGGAAGTAAGAGAGGCTAGTGAAGTTTGGATGGTGAGCCTGCACGTTCAGGTAGCCGGTGACCTCACGCACGGTGCTGAACACCTCCAGTCTATCAGGCTCCATCTTGGCGTAGCGCTCGCCGAACGAATAGTCAGCATTAATGTGTTGGAATCCTGTAAAGGTCATTTCTAATATCTCTATGGAGCCGTCGATAATTGTGCAGTCTTTGAAGCTGTCGATGTTGCCTGAATGTATCGGGTTCTCAGCATGACACGTCTTTGGACAGGTAACGTTGCAAGGTATGCATTCGCCATTGACGGCGGTCTTGTTGGGTGGGCAGCTCCTGACGCAGGCTCCATTATCCTTCAGCAGATGTTCGGGACAGTTGCGCACGCAGGTAGCACCGTAAGCATATTTCCCATTTGGATTTGGCTCCCATGAATAAGTGGTGGGATTGTATATTTGCATTGGCGGGCATTCTTGGGAACAAGTGCCTTCGTCGTAAAAGTTCCGACAGGCGAGGCATTGGCTTGGTAGCGGGCCAGTACAGCCGCCCGCGCAGAAAGTGTTGCAGCAATCTCTTGGATTAGGTCCGAAGCAGCGGCCTTGTGCGCACTGCGGACTACAATTCGTTTTAGAGAACTTCTGACAGTTCTCAGGGCCTTCACCCCAACAGCCTGCCTCGCAACTGGGGTGACATCTCGGGCAGTCACGTTCCGCGACTGAGAAGTCGTATACATAGACGTAGGTCGCGTTGACGCCTGTAATAATCTCATCCCAATTGATTGTTTTCACGTGGCAGAGATTGTAGTTTTTGTAGATGCCGACGCTACCCCGGAGGACGTCCCGAAGTGCGGGCAGTTCTAGTGTGAATGCGGTAGACATGGTGACCATGAGGGCGAATTCTTCTTCCCTGACTTTGAGCTTAAAGAGCGTTCGTCCGCGGATGATCTGCAGCTGAGGCAGCACGATGTGCTGCACGTTCACGTGCGATATGAGCACGTAGCCCGTCACCTCTCGGATGTACTTCAGAAAGGACAGATCCATCGTCTCGTTCTGCAGCCATGTCAGCTCCAAGTTGCCGTCGACGTATGTGCAATTCGTAAACCTATCCCGAAGATTTCGGTAATGAGTGTCGCGATTCGATGGCACCGACATCCGTCCATTCGTCCCAATACATACTGAAAAAGAAAAAAAACGAAATCGTCAGTCAAAGATACACGAACGTTACTTAATTGGGCGGTTGTCTATTCGTGTAATAATAAAAACAATGTATTTATATTGGTTCGTCGTTCGACAATCGACAAGTTAGGAACTGAGCTCGGCTAACGAAGAGGCGGTGCCGTGTGGGCGGGCTTTGGAGCCAGTTTCTTCTACTACGTTACAAGCAGCACCGCTATTTGCGATGAATCGTTGGAAATAGTTTACAATGCTGTTTGGCCGCGGCGAGCGCGCTCGACGCGGGGATCTGAGCCATGAATGTAAAGCAAATTAAACGAAGCGACGTAAATTCAGTCTTGTCAGTTTACCGTTGGACAGCTTATTTTTATAACAAACACAATAGACGATTGTCAGTATTTATATTAGTGCGGTATAAATGTTGATTTTGAATCTGTTTTTAAATAAATCACAAATTTAGATATTTGACGCATTGATTAGTTGTCGAGTCATAAAATTACCTCTATTAAGGACCGACAATTATATTGTGTTAACTAATTTGACTTTCTCAAAGCATTACATATTTACGCTCTAGAATATTTTGCAATTTAAATATAACAGTTCAATTCCCAGGGATCGAATAACTACGCGTAGCTTGCGTAACTATGTTCGAAACCACAAAACTTGTGGTCCTAAACCGTAAGTTTTAAATATTGAACTCTAGTACTTTGTACTTTAGACCAATATTGCTTGACCGCCGCGAGGAGCCTTTAAAATGTCAACAAAGAATACTTTTTGTTATGGAACTCTATAGAGATATTAAGGTATTCAAGACGCAAGGTAAATTTTACCTGCTTGTCTATAAAATGGACTGCTTTTTTCCACAGAAATATACACGAGTGTAGTATTACTGTCATGCGATACTTTTTGGCATCAGAACTTTCTGAGTCGAATACTTTTGTGAGCTCGGATATTAGAAGTTATTTAAATATTAGTCAATATCGCATATGGTCGCCGACCTTACAGTCTTCAACCACAGACATTTTCCAAATCAAACGGCTTTCGTTTTTTCAAAGAATCTTTAATCAGTTTGTTATCTGAGTTCTAGTGAGACCATTTTTTTCATAATAAAAACTATCACCGATAAATTAAACAAAATTTGCTTGCGCTTATCCAACGTCAACTCAGGGCTTACATAAAGTTTTTATATACGTAACAAAATTCTTAGGCTGTATATGTTATAATGCTTAGCCTGCAGGCCCACTAAATGTCGGACGTAACTTGGTACTGAATTTTTTGTGTGAATACAGAATTAGTCAGTCAGTACAGAATTAGAGATTTTTTGGAGAAGCTTATGTTCTGCAGTGGAAAATCGGGAATCTTTGGAAGATGCCTATTTCCTGCAGTGGTTGTCTTTCGGCTGATTAAGAGTCGAATGCTTACTCTTTATTGGATGATTCACAGTAAACGTTTCACATTTTCATTGCCGCTATTTATCTGTCAGCCCAGTGAGTATATATTAACGATCAAGTGTTAATACGAGTTACCTACATTCCCAAGGCTCACTTAAGAAGTATGAATGTCTAGGTACCTATGTGAAATGTAACGTGGGCGACGATCAAGAGGCTTATAACTTTCGCCTTTAGAGGTCTTTCAAATGATTTTGTAGCTAACGATACGCCCCGGCTTCGCATGGTACGGCTGGAAGAGTTGCACAGTTCAAAACTATGATAATTTAAATATGCTCTCTAATTGAAGCTTCATTTCTCTTGGTCTTGCTTTTTAGTTGTGTCGCTATTTCATTCGGCCAGCGATTTAGTTACCTAATGCAGACTTATGTTTATCTACCGTTTTTCTGCGCAGTTCTCTTAAATTCAATTCACATTTTATGCAGTGCACGCCATTGAAGCATGCGCTGCGTAAAATGTGAATTCGATTCAATTGACAAATATAGGTCTTATCATCATCATCATCATCTCAGCCGATACTTGTCCACTGCTGAACATAGGCTTCCCCAATCGCTTTCCAGCGTAACCGGTCCGATGCCGCCTGCATCCAACGACTTTCTGCGATCTTCACAGGATTGTCGGTCCCTCTGGCAGGCGGCCGGCCCACGCTGCGCTTGCCAATACGTGGTCTCCACTCTAGAATCTTTTTGCCTCAACGCCCATCTGAACTTCGCGCTATGTGCCCCGCCTATTGCCACTTCAGCTTGCTAATTTTATGGGCTATTTCGGTGACCTTGGTTCTTCTTCGAATCTCCTCATTCCTGATTCGATCACGTAGAGAAACACCAAGCATAGCTCTTTCCATAGCGCGCTGAACAACTCTGAGATTTTTTATGAGACCTATTGTAAGAGACCACGTCTCTGATCCATATATCATCGCTGGCAACACCCATTAACTAAAAACTGTAGTCTTAATGCACTGAGAAATTTAAGATAAGAAGACGTTGCGCAGTTTCCTGAACGCTGCCCCTTTGAAGTTTCCCTCTCCTTTTCTCTTTGATGGCATTCCTCAACTTGGGAATTAAAGCTGCATAATATTGGCCTGTAATAGTGGTTTCACGCTCCAGGTAATCAATCAACAATATTCCTTCTGAGTCCCAAAATATTGAGGCCATAACCTTGCCAGCCGATGCCACGACACCAAACTTCTTCGGGGTCGGTGATGATGGCCGTTTCCATTGCGAAGATTGCTGTTTTGTCTCGGGATCAAAATGATGGACCCATGTTTCGTCCATTGTTACGAAACGAGACAAAAAGTTTTCAGAATCTTCTTGAAACTTGTACAACAATATCTTCGAAATGTCAAGTCGATTTTGTTTCTGACTGTCGGTTAACATTCTCGGCACCCATCTTGCGGAGACATTTCTCAAATTCAAAGATTGCTTCAATATGGATTGAATACTTCCATATGAAATACCCGTTTCTTGAATTAAGTATCGGATGTTCGTCTTCCGTGCTCGTTCTCCCTACTCGAAATTGAGAACCTCACCTTGCGACAGTGGAATACGGCGGAGCAGACTCTCCTAATGTTGCCTCCAAATCGCAATGAATCTCTTGCGTCGTTAACTTTTTAAACAGAGGTATTTAATAACGGCTCGCACTTCGTTTTTCTCCATTTTCGAGAACACGTTCCGACACGAAGCAAACAAATGACTACATTCAGGAAAAAACAAAAGAAAATCAAAGATTTTTTTTTTATTAATATTACAAATATGTATTTGAACTATGTCTGCCAGAATTATTTTTTTATCAAGGAGTATGTAGTTCTCACTACTTTTTGATCCCTCCTAGTATAGACATTAAACATTATTTTCGTGTTGCCCATTTTTATTTTTAGACCCACTTTTTGGGATACTCTGTTGAGGTCACCGAGCAGTCTCTGATCTTCCAGCAATTCTGCCATAACCACGATGTCATTATCAAATCGAAGGTGAATGATGTATTCGCCATGGATATTGATGAAAAGTCCTCGCTTCCATTCCATGAGCTTGAAGGTTACCTCCAAGGTAAACAGTTTCGGGGAAATTACGTCTCCTTGTCTTTTTATGGTGATTGCCTTTGTGCACTGCCCCTGTACTCGGACTGACATGGTGCCCTTATTATACAAGCACTTGAACACTTCGAAGTACCTATATTCAGTACGGCATAGAGAGATCTAAGAACCGCCCAAGTCTCGATCGAATCAAAGGCTTTCTCATAGTCCACAAACGCTAAGCATAGTGGCCGATTATACTCCTCAGTCTTCTGAATAATCTGCCGCAGCGTATGTATGTGGTATATGGTACTAAAGCCTTTTCGGAAACCGGCTTGTTCGGGAGGCTGGAAGTCATCAAACATGCGTTCGAGACGATTCGTGATGACTCTTGAAAATAACTTAAAAACATGGTTCTACAGTGTGATGGGCCTATAGTTCTTTAATAAGATGTTATCACCTTTCTTAAAAACAGTATATATGGTATAATATGGTGGATATTCCTGTTCCATGCTTCCGGGGTTTTCCCTTCTAGCAAGACGGAATTAAACAGCTTCTTCTACTTATGATTATTATAATATGGACAAATAATTATTAATTATATACTTAAACTTTCCTTGTGAATCAAATTTCGGTGTAAACCAAATTATAATCTGTAGGTATAGTTGCGATTAGTCTGTGCGAGAACAAATAATAAATACAGCTGGCGACTAAGTACTTATAGATTCATAATTTAGTTACAATAATATATAGAAATCTCTATATTAATAGCATCTATGAAGGATTATAACGTCGACTACGTTATGGAAGTTGATTGGTTGCGTGCTTATTTTGGAGGTAGGGCAGTAAAAGCGTCGAAGAATCCTGTTTTGTTGCAAATTCTGAACTGACACTTAATTATAAGTATGTACTTAATAATTCAATAATTTACTGGAAATATTTGAAATAGGGACTCGATTAAAACACAAAATAATTTTGCATCGTATCTACGAACATTGTAAACCTCGTCAAATATAAACTTTCTAAAATTCCATCTGAACATTATGAACCAGCTAAATGTATAACAACACGACGCCTCTCAGATGCGATCAGATGAGCAGCCAATTCAACTCAGTTGGATTTTACTTCGACGCTCATAACTGATTTAAAGTGTCGTCAACTGTATCCAAGGCGTTACTTGATATATGACTTTCAAATTTGGTATTTTAATAATACTACTTCGAAAATTAAATTATTTGCATCGTTTTAAATAATATTGCGTTATTTGTACGGAATTATTATGGGAGAGCTAACGGGTAAAGTGCAGTGTATTCTGAAATATCGTTAGGGCACATTGATGTATTTAAACATACAGTTGCGTGATGTCCGGTCGACCCACTTGTTCTGTCGATGACATATGCGATAGAATTGAAGTTCCTTTATGTGTCCAGCGATTTAGTTGATATTATTTTATACAGAACAATGAAGGGCGAGTGGGCGAAACTGGTTGCGTAAACGAAATCGAAACACCGCTTTCATATTGAGTGACAATTACGTCGTTTATAGAGAAAATAAAGGTTACAGTAATGTTTAGGACTTTTATATTATTGTGTTAAGGCCGTTGCTGCCTGCAGTGAACATCTTGTGGTTGAAGAGGAAGATTTGATCAGTTCGAACATTCGTATGTTTTCAAAGAATCATCATATAAAAATGAATACAGCTTGGTTCAGTGGCTAAGAGCCTAAACAACTCCGTGCACTGGATCAAGTCGCAAGATCGATCCCCGCACGAGTCGAAACTTTTGTGACCCCAAAATATTTGTGTCGAGCTAGGTGTTTTTAAATTTCATGTTTGTACGCGAGTTCAAACGAGACAGTTATGCGAGGTAACGTCTTATGTAAGCGCACCCACGATACAGGAATAATTTCTAATGTGGAGCTTACCACATATTTTTACATGTATTTTTAAAAGAAAGATTTCGCCTTTAATAGTAGAGCGCTTAAATGTCTAAAAACGACTAAATTTAATACCGATTAGCAACCCGCCCGAGTTCGGGAGTGTGTACACAGCAGCTCCGGCGCAGCCGACTGGTTTGTCTTAGCCCAATGTTTTTATCCCGTCGCTTGCATTCTGAAGCATTGAAACCAGTTCTGCGCCGCCACCATTTCGTTCTTGTAACACGACCTTTCACTATAATCCATTATTGTACGGTATACCCTGCCGCGCCTTGTACAGTTTCTTATGTGACGGTGAAGAAACGAGGCATTGGACGCGTTGCGTTTTGGATACGTGTTCTGAACTGATCTCCAACTTTTCCACGAAAGTGAAATAAGTTTTATATTGTAGGTGTACTTTTGTATGTTGTCATTCAGTGTAATTGACAGCTTTATGGTCGAGCGCGATAGTTCGATAGTTTTAGCATTGGGTATTGACGATTTGATAACTTTTCAGAAGCTGCAATTTCGACAATTAGATATACGTATCCCTCACTCTGCACACTATCGAACGCCAATACGCGATTCAGGATCTATGCAATCGCAAAATCGCTGATAGCTATAATAAATAAGCCTTCGCTGTCCCACTATTGTGTAATCTTTTCTCAAAAATCGACCTGAGAGAGAATAGTACTTACTCTTCCGGACTGACTCCAAAACGCGAACCTAGTGCGGATTATTGAAGATCAATATTTATGTATGTTTCAGCTCTCTTATTTTATAGACGCATACTTAGTCAAATGGATGTCGTTTAACATGACTTTAACTAGCTTTACTAAACACCGTCACGCCTGTAACTCGCCCATACCAGCGTAGGAAGCATAGGACCCAGCCTATTAACATTATATCGGGTACCCGGACTATTAAGTAATTGGTGGAAAGATCCCTAATATTGTACGACCTAGGGTCTAGTAGGATGAGCCCCAGAAACTAGACAAACGACATATACGAGGCAGCAACATCTATAAAATGCAGTTTATTGAAAAAGTACGACCGTGTTCGGATGACTACGTACTTACCTACATGCAAAAATCCTTGAGCTTAATGTGAATTATAATCACTATGTACATACGAACACTGAATCAACTGGAATATGCGAAACGTTGTAGTGAACGAATTAACACCTTAATAATTGCACGCGAATTATCTATTACATTGAGACCTAATATCGTCGACGAAATTTAGGTGTATAGGTTTTTACGTATGTTATCATAGACAAATGTTGATTAGTTGGTCACTTGTTTTCTATCTATCTATCTTGTCATGCCAGATGCCTTGCAATGGGATTATATTTTGCACAATTTTATGCTAATTCCTATGTCTTTGTCCTGCAATGAACGTCTTTCGGCTGATGATATTGATATGTTAATTTAAGCCACTCGAGTCTTTTATTTTTTTCGATCTATCTATCTATATCATCACGCCAGCTCCCTCGCGGGGTAGGCGGAGAGTACAGAGTTCCAACAGGTTCTTTCCTTACATACCTCTTTGGCTTCCTCCACTCTCATAGTTCGTCTCATACACTCGCCGGTTACGGAGACTCGTGACTTACCCTTCAGATAAGAAACGGTCTTTTTGGTCTTGGTAAGATAGTCTAGGTCTTTTTTTCTATTTCTTTTTTTAATATTGGAATACCAATAAAAGACAATAACGTGATTATGCTAGCCATAAAATTAGCCATGGCTTACTATATTTCCTGTCTTTTCTCTTATACACCTGTATCCAAATCTTTCAAAAAAATAATTCAATATACGCACTGGCAATAGACCCGGTAATAAATATTAAGAAACAGAATGTCTTTATTCATAGTACATTAATATTCGGAGTTCGAACGTCACCATTTTAGTTTGTCTTATAGATCAGAATAGGCTTCTCTAAAAAAGAATTAGCTATGGCTTTGGCCACGTACTGTTACCAGTGAATCACCTACAACTATTGTAAACATTTTACTGCTAGGAGAAAACTTATACCCGATATCGACTTTAGAAATATATTGTAAAAAATGAATGAAAAAAACCCCGTCACGTCTATATTGCCCAAGCGGGGGTGGCAGAGGTGTACTGAGTACAACCACGTTTCGCCAACGATGTTATGTCCCATGTAATAGGGGGCGAGCCTATTGCCATATCTCGCACACAATTCCAGACTCCGGAATCGTATTGGGAAGTTTTCGCTAGGAAAACTACACTTGGCCGACCTGGGATTTGAACCCAGGACCTCGTGATCACAAAGCGATGCGCTTGGCCACTAGACCAACGAGGCAGTCGATGCTAAGATAAAATGAATACCAAAATAGATGTCATAAGTATTCCTCAAAACTTTAGGCATTTTTATTATAGATTATAATATCCAAAACACAGCCTACCCGACCAGCACTAACCAACCAAGACCAAACCCCAAACACCCTAGAACGAGTAACAAATATCCAAATTTTCACATTAATTATTTTAGTAGAATTTTAATACCATGGTATCTGATTCATCGATACCGGTTGTTTTATACTTAAGAGTCATCTCGACGTATCGAATGTACGCTGGGTCAAGAAACTTACCGAGTTTTAGACTTGCATATCATTAGGTGTTAGTTAAAACTTGATATTCAAACGAGAATTCATTGGACTCGGTGGAATGTTAGCCGTTAGATACATATATCACTAGAAGCATAACGTTTAAAGGCAACTTACACCTGAAATAATTTGAATCAACCATAATTAAAAAAAAAAGTAGAAGACACTATGCCGTAATGGCAGAAACTATATCTCTTAAAAAAAAAAATACATTACTCATTTTAATTGATACCAAATATATAGGTAAAGCTATAAAATAAAATAAAATACGAAAAGGGTAATTGTACTTTGCTGCGAAATAGACGTGGATATGCGCAGTTAAAAGCTCCGTCTCTTACTCCCGACAAAGCAAGATTATAATAATACTGCTAAGTACTGTTGTTTGTAGACCTCTAGACCTCTTAAATTTACTTTACAACTTATTAGTTTTATATTTATTTATATTTCAACATATCGATTTGAAATATGAGATTTAAGAAACAGTGATATGATTAGTTGTGTCGTTTTCTTCATTTTCGTTACAAAATGTCTTCACCGTATTTATTTCGAGCCAGAGAGAATATTGTTTGGATCATTTTTGCCGGAGTGAAGCGTGATTATCATAAAAAACACGTCTTGCGCCATTATGGCGTCCCATACCTCTCCCGTCGGCGTTAATGTCAAGTATAAATGATAAGTTTATTTTTTAAATACAGGCAAAGATATTAAAACGGTGGTGTCATAGCCGGTATCAAACCCTATCGACGATAAAAAGAAAACTATACAAACAAAGCTACCGCAAACCAGTTAATAAGTTATAATAATTCGTTGTTGAGTAATAGTAGTTATATTGGTAATTACTATTTAATCCAATTCCTAAGCTGTTTTTAATTGATCCTGTTGTTAAATCAATAAATTAGCAATATGATCTTACTAAAGTGTATTACATGAAAATAAATGTGTACAAATACATTATAATTTGAACAGGAACACAGAAATGTATTATAATAATTGATTGGTACATTATTGCTGCTAATCGATTTTCATTAACTTTTATGTAGAGAAATGTTCCGTATTATTTTGATAATGTTAGAGTTAGGGATAAAAAATTAAATGAAAATAAATATTGAGTAGACACTGAAGTCACATATTGGGATGCCTGCCGACCTTAACGTCCTTGGATCTTGAAACATTTTTGTAGGTATATCTGTCTATCATTATGCTGAAGTACGAATTACGCTAAATATTCAAGAAATTTATTTCTCTTGGGATATGTCGATATTTCTAGGGACGTTCTAACTATCAATGTATTATATCAATGATTTCAACCATGGGACTATGACTCCAAAAAGAGGGAGGTTCTATGTTCGTCTTTAGGTACTTTTCTCGTCATAAGTTAGAGATACTGGCTGCTCCAAGTTACAGATTGGATTTATAAATTGTATAAGCAAAATGTCGTATCCATGGATACATATCCGTATAGCGGCCACGTTATTTCAATGGAAAAACGTGGGCGAAGACGTGTGTTTTATCCTTGCCTCGAATCTCAGTTTTAAAAACAACATCAATATGCTTCGATATTGTATGCTCCATTTAATATAATAAGTACCTTTATTATAATTAGGAAGTTTCTTTGATAAGTGCTTGTTGATATACATGAATAAAAAACTTTTGATGTTGATATTCTATCTATCTATCTATATCATCACGCGGGGTAGGCAGAGAGTACAGAGTTCCAACAGGTTCTTTCTTTACATACCTCTCTGGCTTCCTCCACTCTCATAGTTCGTCTCATACATGCTCGCCGGTTACGGAGACTTCAAAGAGAGAGACTATGTTGATATTGTCATAAGTAAACCTGACTCTTAACCTATACACCACACTGGCACGCGGTAACAACATGGATAGTTTTTAGTTCATTTATTTTCCGTAATGTTTTGCTATCGGCAGAATGTTACGATAGGGCTGTTTTGAACAAGTCCAGTAGTATTTTGTCAGATCTACTGCGTCTATTTACTTTACTTATGTGTCTTTTATTTGTATATTTTTTAACTGGCTTCTTAAATGAGGAGGATCTCAATTCGACTGTTTGTTTTTTTTGTATGTATGTTACGCGATCATTCCGCCAATTAATCGATTTTGATGATTCTTTTTGCATTGGATTTAGTATAGCTCCAAGGTGGTCCCATTTTAATTTCATCGGTATTGGACTTTGGACTTGAAAGATACACCAGGGAACTCCTTAACGACAAACAATACGAATGCCTAGATTGAGACATTATGGATATTACGTCAATCCTATAGGTACCCTGCCATAGAACTAATCAGAATATCTTCACTTCAAAAAAGGAGGAGGTCGACAATTCGTCTGTGTTTTTTTATAACGTCTTTATTTATGAACTGATTCTGATGATTCTTTTTGCGTTGGGTTTAGTATAGTTTCGAGGTGGTCTCATTTTAATGAAATCGTTATTGAACTTTGGACTTGGAAGATACATCAGGGGACTCCTAAACGGTAAACAGCGCGAATGTACAGATTCCGTTATTATGTAATCCTGTAGGTACCTTGCTGTACAACTCAGCAAAATATTATAATATAGGTATACAAATATTAGTAAATAATTCACTTGACACTTAAAATAAAAATTAATTTAAATAAAAAAATAAAACCCACTTCAAAATAAAAAATAAATATTTGAAGTCGGTGCCAAGTAACCGACTGCACTAACCGGTACCGACTTCAAATATTTATTTTTTGCTTTTTGAAGTCGGTTTTTTTTAAAGATTTTTTATATATTCACATTTAAATTAACTTAGGAGTAATGACTAAAAGATAAACTAACATTTTATAGAAGAACAGTAACACTATCTACCAAGTTTTTTGCAGTAATAAAAGAAACTAGTTTCATTGTATATTTTTCAGAATGTTTATATCAATGCTGATGGACTTAAGGCCCTGATTCATGTGCGTCCCTAGTCCTATTACGTAGATAACTCCATTTTGCAACGTTTGTTTACAAGTACGGACTATTCCTTTGACAGAAAGGGACAGTACATAAATAGTCAAAGCTAATGACACCTATCCTAGAATCTTCAAACATGTGTTTAAAAAAATCCTTAATACCTGTGATTCGTCAAAGTATTTTTAATGTTCAGCATATGTAGATGTATACTTAAGGAGACTTAAGTAAGAACTTATAATCTATGTAATTATGAGAGATATAAAAAAGTCTAGTCGACTAATGAAGGTGTCTGTTGGTGCCAATGTTGGTTGGTAGTTTGCGATATGTTAGTGATGAGATTTGAGATAAAGTTGCGTCGTGTATTACAGATATACCTAATGCCTTCTTAACTTTTTGTTGTCACTTTGAGTATCAAGCTGGGAAATATATGGCATTGCAGGTATGCTTCTCGGTGTTTCTATTCTGAAAATGTGTATGAATTGTTTAGTCATCAGTGTTAAGCATAGGCCCTTTTACGCCACATATGTCTCTCTATCCGACATAGCTCGCAGACTCAGTAAGCTAAAGTGGCAATGGGCTGGTCACATCTGCAGAAGGACCGACGGCCGATGGAGCAAGCGTGTCCTAGAGTGGAGACCGCGACTTGGTAAGCGTAAGGTAGGACGGCCCCCAGCTAGATGGACGGACGACCTCAAAAAGGTCGCTGGGACAGATTGGATGCGGAAGGCGAAGGAACATGTGCAATGGCGCGTGTTAGGAGAGGCCTATGTCCAGCAGTGGACTGCGATAGGCTGATTGATTGATTGATCTCTCTCTATCTTGTTCTTAACTTGCCTAAGCTTTACTTATGCAATTAAATACATCATCGACCATATTTTGTTATGACTTGGAATAGAAGGTCTATCTATCTATATCATCACACCAGATTCCTTGCGGGGTAGGCAGAGAGTGCAGAGTTTCAACAGGTTCTTTCCTTAAAACCTCTCTGGCTTCCTCCACTATCAGATAAAACACGGTCTATTTGGTCATGGTCTAGGTCGTGGTCGTGGGATAGTCTAGGTCTTTCCCGGTACCTACATCCCTCATCTTTCGCATTGTATATCTGTTTTTACATTCTTTCTTTCAACATTCTTTCAATATGTCCTCCACGGAGTGGAAGGTGTTTGCTACAAATAGGGTCTGTGCTGTTTCATTGGACAAGGTGACAAGCATCTATGTTTGTTATGTATATAAATACCTCTGGCTGTTATATAGAGGAATTAATATAAGTTTGGGTCTTCGCGGAAAGGGTTGAGGTTAGTTAAAAAAATTAATAGCATCATCATTCGAGATGATAAGTATTTAGGGCTTCAGCTAGTAGCAACAAGCGAGAATGCGAGTAGCTCAAAGATGATCTGAGTTTTCTTAGAGTATCTCATAGTAAAGTCTAAACCTCTAGATTCCAGAAAAACGCGAAACCGCCCTTCGGCGCAGTGTTAAAGCACCAAGAAGTTAAGGCTGTTTTGTAGTGAATCCACAGCGGAATTGAAAATATCGTGTTGGTCCAAATATTTGTAATCATTGGCCAATATGTAACCAATGTTCGTGAATAATAATTTGCAAAATTGTCATGTTGGATGAATGTTGGCGCCTAATGGCGCCGGCAAAGCGTCTTTCAAGTTTTCCTTGGCTACTGTTTATTAATTTATTTAATGGTCGTGTTTTGTTGTTGCTGTATTATAGATTGTGTTATAAACTAACATTGTGGTGTGACTTCAGCCATATTTAGGCTGAAATTATACAAATCGAAACTATATCTATCCCATCACGCCAGATCTCTTGCGGGGTAGGCAGAGAGATAGAAAAGAAGCGATAAGAGCTGTGTAATTTTTTTTAATAGCGTATTCTGTATCCTCGGCTGGGGAAAAGCCTCCCCTTCACGTTTTCACACAAATTGATCCTGGGCCAAGTTACGGATGTAGGCTTAAAGTCGGCAAAGCTGGAGTGGTACTCGGCGGGACATGTCGTGGTGGACACGCAAAGGTGGACAAACATCGCTACGATATGGAACCCTGAAGACGGTCACAAACGTCGTGGTCGACAGAGCCGAAGATGGCATGACGACTTGGACAGTTACGGGAAAGACATCGACGTTCACATAGAACAAAGTCACATATGCCAAACAAAATACAACTTACGTGCCCGTCGATAAGGTTATTTATGCCAAATATAAATACTGGATTATAGGAATTTTTTCGTTGGACAGGGTGACATGTATAATTTATATTTTGAAAAATTCTCGTTATCAATCCGGACTCTGGAATTATGCCCGGTATATTAACAATAGGCTCTTCCCGGTCTAAAAACTTCGTGAAATGACCGTGTAATAGTATTCTGTATTCAACTGGAGTACCATTAAACTATAATTTCAAGGTCATCGTAACGCGCCGCGTTAAGTGTTTACTAGGCTATAACGTAAAATGGCTATGTATGCCATCTATGTAAATAACCTTTAAATATGTTGCTAATATATTTGTTTGTTGTATAATAAAGTGTTACCGATTTAAAAAAAAGGCCGTTTTTCAACGACTTTTGTCACTCACTTCACGCATGTATTTTAGTAACATTGTGACACAATAATAGAGTATGTTAATAGAGTTACCGAAGTGGAAATTGCAGGTCAAAAAGTACACCCAACGGTCCAAACCAGAGTAGCGACAGCGGAAAATGGTTCATTACCATAACTTGTAATGCGTTCATTATATTTACAAACGAAATTACACACCGATTAAAAGCGTTATATCCGTTTAAATTTCACTTGTTTTAGAACATTAATAATTTTATTTTAAAAATACTTTTTTAAGAACAAGCTTTTATGCAGCTGTAATCTAAATTAAAATTATGACCAATCAATATTAAATGTGTATATAAAATGTTGTGTCCATACTGTTGACCGTTGAGGAATTCCTTCGTCTGGAGCCAATCCTGGGTATACAATCAGGTTATGCTTACCAAAAAATGCATAGCCATCGGAACTGAACCAACATGTCAAATTTCAATAAAAACAAACAGTAATATGAAAGTTTCTATGTTTGGATATTTAGATAGATATTTAGATGTTTGTTACTCAATCACGCAAAAATATCTGAAAGGATTTGGATAAAATTTGGCACACAGTTTATTACCTGGATTAACGTATAGGATACTTTTTATCCCGGAAAAATGTAAGGTTCCTGTCTAAAGTCCACGCTGACGGAGTCGTGGGCAGAAACTAGTTATTAAGATATTATTGCTATCGCATACTATCGTTAAGTTTGTTCTACCTACATTTTTATTATTGCTTACGTATAACAATTCAAATAACATTTTAAAACTACGCTAACACATACGACATTTCGATAATCAAATTCAAACTTTACAGACAAAATAATCAAGTTTATTTACCAAACGATGTTTATAGTTCGATGGGTATTTAATTGTAAAATGTTGGAATGCTGATCAGTTAATGAAAATTGTTGGTCAGCTTTTCGTGTTATTTAATTAGGCATTCTATGGCTAAAACGATCATATTTTTAAACTATATTATGTGTATAAATTAAGTTGTCCACCGCGACTTTTTTATCTATGAATGTGCTAATCTCGGAAATCACAACGCAGATTTACATTCAGTATTTACGAATTCAAAGACTAGTGTATAATTTATGTACGTTTTGTGTAAATTGTTATATTTGTCGGTGCTATCCTTCCGAAGAGGGGCGGGACACTATTAAATTAATATGAAGCAGATAGAATATAAAATAAATAACAGACAGGCCAGACTTAAGGCGTATGCAGGGGTGTTCATTGAAAACCTTAATTCTGACTAGGAGTAAATCTATTGCAATGTTGAACACATTTTTGCAAAAAACTATAACTTGGAACGAACTTTTTCCTGACCATAACTTTGAATATTTATAATTATTTACCTATTGAAGGTAATTTTGTTATAGCTAGGCTGAATGTGAAATTAAAATGGTACATTTTAAATATTTTATAACTTGAATTTGACAAACAGAAGTTTGGAACACAAATTGTATAGTCTAGATACTTTGTAAGTTATTTCGTTAAAAATTCAAAAACGTTTTGGAAGTTGGGATGTTTAGACGATACACTAATGATATCTATCATTACCTCAAAGTGAAATAATATCATTACTCTGGGGGTAGCATTAGAAATGTGTAAGACTTTGTAATCCTAAATCCCCACCACAGGAGATATAGTGCTACTAGCATTTTATGGCCCGTGGATGACATTGGGGAGTGACGGAGTGAAATTAGGGTTATAATTAAGTAAAATTTTCCTACCCCCAGGGGAATATTTTAACAGGCGGGTCCATACGGTTAATAAATAAAACAGAATTTTGGTAAATTTCATAGCAAACGGCAACTCTGCGAATGTCATGAAGTGACATTTCTCTTGATGACAGTGTTAGTTCCGATTTTGGCCGGTAGCCAAGAGATCCTTGTATGATTTTATAGAAAATTATTATTTTCTGGGGGTGGGGACAACATTTATTATTTCTAATCTTTTACTATTTATTTAGAACATATTACAGTTTTTTTTCAAAAATAAAATAATTTATGAACTTAATTCTAGATTATCATTACTATAACACACGTAGACACTATATACTCCTAGAGAGTAATGTTATCCAACACTCTAGTGTTGGGGATTTGGAATTGCAAGGTAAATTAATCCTTGCTCATTTCTAAAGACTTTCAACTTTCATAGTTCGCCGCATTAACTTATGCTAAATATGTATGTATGTGTCTAAGAAATTGTTTTATTATTTAAAAACTATTTGTCGAGTATTGTCTTTTTATGCATATAATGATATTGATCAAAATGTACATAAATATTAATAATACACCATTGTATGTAAACGTGAATCTCAAATTAACATTGTTTTAAGAAAAAAATACTATTTTTTGGTTTGCTATTGCTTTGAAACAATCTTTTTTTTTTTATTCATAATTAGACACTGCGGGCCCGGTTTGTCCCGCACCTTTTTTTGTTTAATTTATGTGTTGTTAGTAGTTGCTTTTATATGCACTCGTATGGTACATGCCGCTTATTTTTTTATTTTTTTTTTGTTTTTGTTGTTACAGTGATTGGTATTTGAAACAATCTTATAAAGTTTAAGTTACCTTCACGCCTGTTCCCTTGCGGAGTAGATAAATATATTCATGACTTATTCTTTTAATATTAGTATTAAAATATTCGACACAAATAGTTTGAGATACGGAGTTTTTGGAAACAATAACAAAACTAATGTTTAAGAAAAATGACCGCCGAATTGGTGTTTCAACACAGTCATGTATAAAGGATATTATAACAAAACAATGGAGCTTTGACCGCCCTGCCTTAAACCTTGGCTAAACCGACGGAATTCTATAACAATCGGCTCAAACAAGTTTAAAGTTACGAGCCGTTTTATCGACAACAATCTTTAACTTTAAGAATAGTTATCGGTTATTGCTAAAGTTAAACAGAAACCGGTAGTGTAGTAAATATAAACTAATATTATAAACTACTGGCCACTTATGATGTACTAGTTTCTGATTTTTGTTTGTGATAGGTGCTATATTATTAAATTTGGACTCTGTCAATTACAGCTAATCTCAAAATTATCAAAAGAGGAACCAAATGACTGCCCACCTAAAAAAATGTCATAGTAATTTTGTCAAACGGTGAACGAGAGACACATAAAAGGTGACCACTAACTCGAAAGTCAACCTTCTGCATTGCACCTTGCTTTTCATCCTGTACATTGTCTCGCATCCCTTTCACGATCTCTCGGAAAACATCTCGGACAAAACAAAATATAATTGTCCCGCGGCGAGTACCTACGCAGCCTCTTAAGGCCAGTTCAGCGTACCGTCAAACAGCTTTCCGAGCTATATATGGGTGCGTTTGTTAGTCCGAGATAAGCTTTGTTGATTTTATTCCAGGCTTAGTTTTACGTTATCGTCACTTGAATTGAGGGCACATGGGTATCACAGTCACACTGTACACAGGAAAGCACCGTGGGCGGCACTTACTTTTTCCTTTAACGAATTCGGAGTGCTTGTGTCTGGTGGGGGCGGCGTGGTGCTGGCGGTGGCCGCGGGCGGCGGCGGGCGTCGCTGAAGCGAGGAGGCACACGCACCACAACAAGGCACGCGCAGCGATCATGCTGCGTCATCACTCGCGACGTGCGCACGACCAGCCGGCACAAACTTCCATCGTGTACTGGCCCGCCCGGTTCTACAGCCTCGGTGCGCCCGCGCACCCACAGAGCTGAGGCTGTACCGCGCGCGTTAGAGCCGCCCGCGTTTGGGCGGGAAAAGTTTTTTAATAATTCAATGTTGTTGCAGACTAGCTTTTGTCAACAGGCCAAATTTTGTTTATGTTTATATATATTAACCGCAGAAATATATATTTTTCTATTTTTTTATTGCATACAGTTTTTCAGCTGTCGTATAACACACCAATAATTTTAAAGAAAATTTCAAAAATAATACACACTTAATAATATTACTGCATTTAAATTAAAGTTGCACTTGACACGGTCAACAATTTCAGGCAAAATTAGTATTTTTTAAAGTGATTACGTCACAGCGTCCGTTCTATTGGCTCCTGGCTCTATGATCCACAACTGAGCCCCTCACAAGCACAGGTAAACGTCGCGAAGGACTCAGGTATGCGCCAGAGCCGTCACGATGCCAGAAAAAAGCCACGTAACAAAAGTTTTAATAACTACGCATTGTACTCTTCTAGTACTGATACGAATAAATTGAACTCACAAACAGGCCTGCTTCTAAAGTTTTTTTAACGCACCTTTTTTGGTACATCACTCGCCAGTGACTGGCTATTTGATGGAGCAGTGATATGTTGATGGGATTTCTGGACGTTACGATACAAATACGCTGTGTAATATATTTAAGGCCGGTTTCTGAATTAGGTATTTCAAGATAAGATACGCTTAAGTAGCGATCTGTCAAGTACCATTGTAACAAAAATTTAGTTAGTCCCAACTCATACTTAAGTGACGCTTATCTTGAATTTCTCAAAGCAGCCATTAGCGACGTATTTCAGTTATGATTATTCAGTACTTTCTGGAATTTTTGTTGTTATTAATTTTCAGCGCAGACATGTTCTTTTTTGAAAGTCATATATTAGGTACATAATAATAATAAAAGCTATCTAGAGCCACCGTTGAGAAACTAATAATAATTTGTGTCGGCTAGGACTACATCCCAAAACGGGTACATAAATGAACATGAGAACTTCAGCGGAGCTTCAGACGGGCGAAAATAAAAGCAGGACTGACGGAGCACGTTCGAATGGACGGGTGAATCTGGGCAAAAGATTGTTCAAAGTAACGGTTAACAACACATTACCCTCTTTATATAAATCTCCAATGTTAGATGTTGTACATACACATTATAACGTACACATTATATTAAAGTTAATACAAATTAGTAAAGATCATAAAACCATAGGGATCATGGTTATATCCACCGCATATTATTATATTATTTTAATAAAAGCTACTCTATGCTATGAGAAATAAAAACAAACACACTCGTAGCACTACGTGGCTGCGTTATTCTTCATCAAGGTTAAAAGTGTTCAGTTCAGTCAGTCTGAGTTGGGTGACCGTATATAACGTTTCCATATTCGAGCGTCTCCATACTTCAGAAGGTACGCTAAGCCGTTGATTCTATTCTAGATCCCTTGCGGGGTAGGCAGAGATTACAGAGTTCCAACCGGTTCTTTCCTTATAAACCTCTCTGGCTACGTCCACTTCCATAGTTCTCATACACGCTCGCCGGTTAGGGAGACTCTTGACTTGTCCTTCAGATAAGACACGATTTATTTGGTCATGGTAAGATAGTCTAGGCCGTAAATACCGGTTATTACTTCTTTTGGTGGTCGCTAAGCTAAGATGGAAGTGTTATAGGTTGCTTGATAGTGTTCAACAGCAGTTGGCCACAAACCTGCCTATGCGAACTTCTACCCGCGACCTTTACAAGGTCATCGATCCATCTTGTAGGGGGCTTGCCCACTCATCGTCGTTGTGGCGGTCTTTTGGGGAGGCCTTTGCAATGAACGTCTATCGGCTAAAGATAGACTATACATATACCTATTTTCTTTCGCCTCGTTCACTGCCACTACATAATGACAATTGGAATACATGGTAGGTACTTTGAAAATCTCTGTCTACCATCATAATTTTCCTCACCTATCACCATAACTTGAGTCAACGTAATATATATTATTCACTGTAAGATATGGAATTATCTTTAAGATGTATAATTAATAATAAGTGATATGGAATTGTTTTACGATCTAACGAACATCAACTTCTCTTGGAGTATTGCTATAGCCTAAATGCAATAGATGCCGCTATTCCAAACACTGTTGTTCTGATTCCAACACTACCGAGCCTAAAAGAGTCTTTTTCGTTGTGGCACAAGAATATTGGCTTGCCTAAACCACCACTATTTGCAGTATTCGTTACTGGATTTTGTCGCCCCCTAAGTCCAGCTTGCTGTGGGTAAATTATATTCCTATGTGGGAAGAGTGACACAGATAAAAGTTTCTCTCCAGTTTTGTCCTGCTTTCAACATTCATGATCCATCCAGCATAAATGAGTCCTTCTCCGGTGTGGCACAAGATTACTGCCTTGCCTGACCCACTAATCATACTGTCACATATTCCCCAAAAGGGGGTGGCAGAGGTGTACGTACAATGTTAGGTGCCTATTGCCATATACTGGGCACAATAACAGACTCCGGGGATTTTCCGTCCTGCTTTCAATAACGCCGAGCATAAACAACCTCTTCTCCGGTGTGGTACGAGAGTACTGCCTCACCAACCAACAACAAACAACCACTATTTGTTGTGGTACTCGTTACTTGATTTAGTCGCCACTTAAAACCCGCTGTTACTCCAAATTTTGGTGGGGAAAATAGATTTCTGTATGGTAGGAACCTCACTGACGAAAGTCTCTGACCATTTAATTTTCAAATAACCTTGAATGTATATAGGAGGGTGCTGACAGCTGTCATACAGTTAATACTAGTGCAGTTGTCAACGCGATCCAAATGGTATTGAATTTTACGTTTTTTAGACTGTAAGTAGATCCATTGTGAATCCGTTGTTTTAGAAATCAATAAACTATAATAAAGTAAACTATATAGTGTAAAATAATTTTAAACAATTTTTTATCGATCACGAAATCCTAGTTTTAAAACATAGGTCCAACATAGTGTAGTTTTTCCATCGAAAAATGTCTAGTATCAGTCCAGAGTCTAGAATTGTACTCAGCAAAATGACAATAAGCTCGCTTCTTATTACATGGGACCTAACATCGTCCACAAAAAGTGGGTGTACAGGTGTACTACACACTACACATCTGCCACCCCCGCTTGGAGAATACAAGCATGACGGTGGTTTTATTTCTGTTATTAACATTTTTTATTTTAATTTTAAGTTTCCGACGTTTTGTAACTATCTTTCCCGTGACTATAAGTGCTATAAAGCATTCGGTAACTTAAAATAAAAGTAAATAGCAATAAAATCTATAAAACAAAGTTTACCCTCATGTGTAATATTCGCGTAAATCTAAAGTAGTCAATAATTTAATTTATTCTTTTCCTAGTATAGAACTGAAGATGGAAGCCTGGTGTTAAAGCCAATATCATGTAAGTTTATCTCCCAATCCCCATCTAGCCTCCGAAGTACTAAATTTCTGGGAAGTTATCGTTAGAAAAACTACATTTGTCCGACCTAAAATCGTGCCCGGTATATGGCAATAGGCTCGCCCCCTATTACATGGGACCTAACATCGTTGGCGAAACGTGGGTGTACTCAGTACACCTCTGACACCCCCGCTAAGGGAATATGGGAGTGACGGTGTTTTGTTTTTACTAAATTTCTCTACAGCTGAGATCATATAAGTACTCGTATCGTATAATTAAAGAAAACCATCTTCAGAAAACAACGTTCGGATATAGGTAATATGCAACATCTTCAAAAGTAATAACAGTAAAACTGTAAGCAAACACGCTATTCTTTAAAGATTGCACTGTGTAACGAACTCAGACGACATACGTCACGAACGGCCAGTGGACATTAATTTACACTGTTTACAGTGTAAACAATAAATTACAGTATTTACTCCACATAGATAAACTTTGTGTACTTACTACGTAGATAGTACGAGCGCGCGTTGAACTCTTTACGAAAGTCGAGATCCGACCTCTACCGCTGTAACTGCGTCGACCGCACTTCACTAACCTATCGCCTTGTTTCGTAACTATTGCCGGTGTAAAACCTCTCCACACCTACTATACCGGTAGTGGACGAGAAATGTATGCCGCGTAAGTGGAGATGTTAACGGATTCGCGGAATGAATGTTTGGTCAGTCGCGGTGAGTTCACCTTACATTCCTCTGGTCTAGAATGCTCTTGCGTCTTGCAGCTTCACGTACTAGTATTGTACTAACTTATATTAAATACATTCGGATGAAATGTAACAGTTAACTAATATGTATATTGGCTTTTATTTAAATGTATCAGCAATGTTGAATTTAGTTTATTTATCTCAGTGATAATCTTGGTAGCTTAATGATACTGGGTATATTTGTAGTGAAACGAATGATGGGTACTTATAGATAAGATTACTTAGGGTCTTTATGTGGTAGAGGCAGTGTAAATGATACTACATTCTCATATATGTAACAGAAAGTTTCGCAATGAACTAATACATGAAAATGTCTGTAATGCACGAAATTAAATGTTTTGAAAAATGTAAAAGAAGCATTTCAAGATTTTCGCTCTGTTTATTTTTATATTATGTCGAATTCGAAAAATAAGCGCTTTGTTTCATCTTAGTCAAGTCGCTCTTTGTATTGTATCATACTTCTTACTTCCTATTGGTATCAACCCAAAATATATTAAACTTTATTTCAAAGAGGATAGTATTTAAAACCTCTTGGCTCTGCAGACATGGTGTTTTGCGCTCCGTGGCCCTTATAGTACGCCTACAGAATCCACTCACCTCGAGAAGCGATCGTGCAAAATCTCACTTAAACTATAGTATATGAATGTTTCTTTGTTTAAAAAGTTACTAGGCATTTTATACGGGTGCAATGATTTAAAAAAATCACATTACGATCGTTACTAACTGTAATATAAATAAGCTTATAATTTCCCATTGCTAAGTGCTAGGTGTTCTTTCACAAATCGAAGTGAGACATATCAAGGCATACCACAAATAAAAAAAGAATAGAAAGAGACGGAGCTATAATCTGCGTATATAATCGTCCTTCTCGCGGAAAATAATATTAGAATAATATTGCTGAAATAATTGCAGTAAGATGTTAGTAAGGCCCCTGGCCATCCTCCACCACGCGGACCTTATGAAGATAGGTGGGGTGGTGAAATCATAGATATGTGTGAACAACAACCTTAGATTTTATTTATAGGACCAAGGTTCAACAATATTCGGCACGATCATTCTGTAATGGGTGATCGTTAGTAAAATTTTTATATTCGAGCGCGTCTCTGCTTCAGAAGGTATGCTAAGCTGTTGATCCCGGTTACCACTTCATGTGGTAGTCGTTAAGCCTAGTTGAAAGCCTTATGGGCGGCTTGATCAGTTCCAACAGCAGGTGGGCACAAACCTGCCTCCACCAACCAGCACTAGGTCCGCGTGGTACCTAATCGATTAGTAAGAGAAAAACATTGCTTAGCATATTATTAATGAGTGGAATTATTCTACTACGCCACCACGATGAATATAAGTACGCTATTGTCTGATAATATACAGTGATTGGTATTAAATCTTGAGCGTAAGACTCAGTAATATTCGGTGGTTCCCCCCTCTAATTTATCGAATGTACGCGGAATACAAACAACCCATTTTATTTGGTGTACACACGGATGTATTAAAACAATTAGAACTATACTCTAAGCCAAGGTCTCCTGTAATGGTTTACTTCTAAAGAATTTTAAATTCGAGCTTTGGTTTGTAAAAACTAAGCACGAATTCAAAGCATTCGACTGTTAGTACAAGCTTATTTAACTTTAGAATATAGCAAACACTGTCACACGTATGTTCCCTCAGGCGTGGGTGGCGGAGGTGTACTGTGTACACCTATAAACCATTAATGTTGCGTGCGTAAGCATTTTACCGTTAAATGAAGGTATTTAGTAGATTTACTTACGCATGTTCTGTAGCAGACACATATCTATTACGACGCCAGATACCTAATGAAATAAATGACGATCATGACACAGACTTAAGGAAAAATATAATAAATGGCCTCCATCTGCCACCCCCGCTGGGGAAACATATGCATGAACCACTGTACATTTTTCATACAAATAATAAACGCACCAGATCGTGAATTAGATTCGTAGCTACTGAAATGATCCTAGTAACGCAACTTTAAGAAAAACATAAAAAAAATGCAGTACTCATAAAAGAGCAGATAAGTTACTAAGGTTAAACTTCTTAATGTACAGATAACGTTTCCGAAATACTAATACTCTATAAGATCGCCCTCGAGACAGGTTCAGTCGAAGTCAACAAAAGCACTTCAAACACTTGAGTGCATTGTGATGGCACAATGGGACTTTGATTTGGTCCATTGTAAGCGCAGGTACCGGCCACCGGTTGCCTCGTAGTTTTTAGGCCCGTGCTTCGTTTGTAATAACACTTTTTTTGTAATATTATACTCTTGTATGCATGCGGATTTGCTGATCACTTTATAGCTGTTTGCTTTGCTTGTAGGTACCTTCTTGATTTGTAATAATACATTCGAGTTATGTAGCTAGCTAGACAAGATACTGAATGAAAAACATGGCGCGCTACTTGATGACTAGCTAGCAGGGATGTTTGTTTTCATAAAACCTTATGTTCCTGGAGTTAAGTATGACAGTGCATTATATGCGCATATTGTTAATCGTTCTTGTTACAAATAAAATGAAGACCATTAAGTTAGTTAATTTTTATTTATTTATTTGTGTAATCATTATATAATATACATGTTATATTTTTATATTGTCTTACTACTAATACCTACATAATATTAAATAAAATTACAAAACTAAATGATCACTCGTAAGTTGTTTTGGTCTAAAATTCTAAATCATATCGACTTTAAGTGTCAAAAAGTATAAATATAAGAATCAAATGATAATTAATGAACTTAATAAAATTGTTTCGGTTGATAAGCAAATTGTCCCCATTATTTATAAAAAAAAATAAACCAGTAATGTATAGCTAAAATATGCAATTTAAAAAGTTTCCCAAGCCATAGACCATTTAGCATTCGAAAAAACAAGGATTTATTATGCGCTATACAGTATGATTTAATTAACTACATTCCTTTCAAGATTTTTACATATAAATTAGTGACATGTCCAAGCGAATTTAAAAACTGGAATGTCAGATCTGCCACATTCATTATTAAACAAATGTATTCTAGACTTACGAGTATATCAACCATCATTAAACATTCATTAAACACTTGTTAATATGAAATAAACATTAATAGTTGTTAGAAACCTTAATGCAATCAAAATTTAAAGCCCAATAATAATTCTCTAAACTATAGGAATTCGACTAAGCGATAAATAAACGACAACGACCAACTGACGGACCGCTACCCAGCGACATTAAAAATTATGTTCAAGATCATTAATACTAAACGTAGAAACTTAATAATTGCCGCCGATTATATATTATGATGGAATAAAAAACGCATTCTTGGATACCGGCCAGTACCCCACTGGGCCGGGGTTGGAGTCTTCGCTTTATGATCTACGTACGACCTTTATCAAAGCCTTAATGTTCGTACAATAAATTTTTTACTTTATTATCATCTAAATAACGCTCAATTTGTTACTACCTGTATGAAATTCACTCAAAATACGATACGGTGTTGATAATAAATAATACATTCGAATTTTGAAATATAAGAAAATCAAGGGCGAGGCATCTGCCACCCCCGACCGCTCGTCTTAACCGTATCAAAAAGTCAGCCCGCAACTCTATTTTATATCGATATCAATCGATCATAACTTCGTGAGTTTATGATACAATCGCATTCGTTTTTCGATTCGAAAGTCTTCTGTTTTATAATTAACAATGAATTGTCGTTTTTTTAAATATATATAAAAAGAGATTGTTATCAGTGATTTGTTATTTGTGAGTAAACCACGCATTAAGGTTGTTAATTACGAATCGATCGTAAAATCGCTTGCGGCGGTTCACACTCGTTCGTGCGAGAAATTTTCGTTGAATAACGACCGGGGCGGTCGGAGATCGTTCGTAAACATGCGCCGATGCAGACGGCTGATAACACGCTTCGATAACGAATTAACAGATGAACATTGAAAAGAACCTGCATAGTTTAAAATTAGTTGAAAGATCTGTGCACAAAGCAATACGAAGATTGTCGAGAATGCATTTGTACAAGAGATATGCATCCAGACGCTTGCATGTTAGTAGAAGCGATTCTCATGGTAATGCCTGGCATTTGAGGCATGACCGCCCTGGGCCCGGCTTTGGGATCAGCTATACGGCTCGAGAACAAAATATGTACTGTTATCTACTTATATTACTTACAATGTATCGAATTGGTCGTTGAAACATCGAATGGCACGAAATTTTAACCTTGTTAGAAATTAGTTTAAAAATACCTATTTGTTTAAATTACATTACTACCTTTCCGTTTATTCTTTTTTTTTGTAAATTGTTTAAGGTTATTTTAGCTAAATGCGATAATTTGAACGTTTTGTAAATGGACTGAAACTATAATAATCATTAGCACTTATATACAAGACTTTTAATACATGATTATTGGGAAAGAAAACTGCAAGTTGTTAGACGAATTCTTTTAAATTCTTTCTTTACGTAATATTCACATATTTTTTAAAATCACGTGAATACCATCTAATTTGACATTGAACTTCTCTCCGGTTATACGTCTGCGATCAAGTCAGATTTGCAAATGTTCTGAATTTAAACGAAACGAAAACATTGATGTCTTGTCCCTGATAAAGGCGTAAATACACTTCAGAAATTATAATGATCTCGACAGATGCAGTTTTGACGTACGAGAGGAACAAAGGGCTGGTTCGCACGGTCGGCACAAAAGATATTTTTTGCCTTCGGAGGCTCCGCGCGGAATCTAAACGCGGATCACATTGTGGGAGCGGGCGTTCTTATTTCAAATTTAGTTCTTTTTTGGTATCGTCTACGTGGAAATGTTGACAATGTTTTACATTTAATTTCTGTGAGAACTATTAAAGTTGTAATGGGATTAAAATTAAGATTTTGTTTCGCGCACGGATTTATGTAGATTTTTAACGAATTTTAATACAGGTTTTCACATTTAAATACACGTACGACGGCCAAGATCTGTAATAGTGATACGAGTGATAATAATTTTGTTTTTTGGTACGGTAAATACGTATTTACTTACTATCCCGAGAAAACCTTAGCAAATAAATAGATGCCTTAAAAAGTGGCAGTTCTTGCTTAAAACAATACTAAATGCTAAACTTAATTGAATATACATAAATTAACTAAGAAGCATATTTAATGCCGAATATATTTTCTTTTGAAGATTATGGAAACGCAAGTGTAGCCTTCCACTTCAAACTAAAATCTGAAATATTATCATGTTTTAAAATCTTGTTTTATTGCTTAGACACCTATCAAGTAACGTTTTATCTTTCCAATCAATCTGGATATTTTCCATTCATTACATTACACTAGCAGTTAATAATAATAGTATCTGCTTTAGTCACAGGTTACTAGAACAGCTAGTTCACCCCACTACCGCAAACATATATTTAAACCGAAGTATAAAAACATTATATTACGGTATGATACAATTGACGCGTACTAGCAATCAGGAGTTACCAGCCAAACTGAGAATATTATTTGGTTACATTATTCGGTTACTTACGTAAATACAGTTCCCTAAAGTACTTAACACTATGTAAGCACGGTCGATGATGAATCAACCATCAAATTCTGGTCATGAGCAGGTTAATTTAACTAAGGTACAGTTCCATGGGCTACTTTACTAGAAAAACGTGAAAAATATGCTTTAAATAGTTATTAGCAACCTAAAATCATTTTAAAAGAATCTTCTATTCGGTTATCCGACCCCAGGAATCTGAAGTGATGATATAGATAGACTGTTCGAATAACTTAGCTTAACTGTGCCTGTAACCGTATGCGTGAGATTCATTTCTTGTATCGTTGATAGTACGGAGTGCGCCCGCTGTTATTCTAAGCTGTACTGTAGTATCTAGGTTTTAATTATGAAGTTTTATGTAGATATCGTTCGCATTGTAAAATTTTATCTATTTTATTAAAACTGTCATCTTGAATGTGTAATTAACAAATTGGTTTACTATTTACTTCTCTACTTAATAATATGATATCTTGATGATATAAACGAATAAATTATTTCTTCTTCAAGCTTTTGATACCCATCAAAAACAAAAACAAAGTTTAAAAAATACTTTTCGCTTACAATTAAGTTCCTATGTAATAGGGGGCGAGCCTTCTGCCATGAAACATTAAACCTTATCCCACCCAACCTCGTGATCACTACGTTAATTTTTGCCACCAAATCTAAAATCTTCGAACAAATTATGGAATAAGGGTGAGCTTACACGTGATACGCAGTTTGTAATATTTTATTTGTAAGTAATCTATTGTAAAGACAGAAAATCATGGCTTTGTTGCATCCGCCCAGTATTGCTAACACTTATTTTTTTCCTTCCCCTAGTTGTAATCTCAAAAGCCCCCAAAAAATTTACACGAACCCCACTAAGGGTACATTTAGCATAATACAAGGAAGTTGTTTTATTTTACTACGAGGATTTTGTAAACTCCCAATTTAATCAAAATTTTAAGCACACTTGACAAAGTGTTTATACCGCTAAGCATTTTTACCCTTGAAAAACCGTGTTTTCTCGCTATATTTATGGGGAAAACTACTAAGTCGGCAACACTGTATCCACCTTTTGTATTGCGTAGATATCCTGTAATCATACGGGGAACAACTAATAAATACATATTATACGTGAATTTATAATAATGCAATTAGTAAATCTACTAACTTGGCACCCTGTAATCTAGGTGCAAAAAAATTAAATATGTACCTATAGATTACATGTAGTACCAACATAAGTAATATAGTAAATCCAATCCCTAACCCACATCGATCATCATAACTATTTACCATGCCCGGGCATAGTAAACGATGAAAGTTGACCACTGTATATGGCGTATGACAAGAAAGTGCAAACTGATGATTTAACCACAACACAACGACGGACCGTCCATAAATCGTCGGAATAAAAACACCGCCATGCCACACCACTCGACGACTAAAATGGACGATTAAAATCAAAAATAAAACTACAACACGGCTTGCTTTTGTTTTACGTCGTGTCTACAACAAGCTTTTATCTGTGAACGTCGGGGCCCGGTCCTTTATTTAAAAAAAGAATACTCCATGGTAAAGTGGCGCGCGCAGGTAACCCGGCCATTTTGTATCACCTTTTTATTGTTATTCTTTTTCAATAATCCGCATGTTTTACGTCTTGTAAGGTAGTTTGTTACGATGCGAGGTTAATAATTAACTAACGGGAAACACCAGTAGCAGGAAATATTGATTACCGGAACGATTTTTTGGGGTGAAGCTTTAAGGGCGGGAATGGACCTGTAACATATCTTTTTGTTTTAAAATGTGTATGTAGGTTAGTTACTTGGTGCTTAGGATGTAAAGGATATTATTCAGATATAATGTCCGACGTTTGAAGGTTGTTGTTGTATTTAGTTCAGATAGCTGATATATAGTTATGAATTAGTTATGATTTGTCATAGTTGAATAAACTTTTTTAAAAATATCAAACAATGTAAAAGGAGTGATGAGAGACTGATTTGTGGGCACAGGCCAAAACAATGATATTAAGAATGTTTACCTGTTAATATAGTTGTTACTTTATATGTTCATTATAATCATCGTCATCATCACTTCATATATTATGCAAAACCTACTGGAAATGTTCGGATTTATTACTTAAATTAAATTTAAAAATATGTTTAAAAATCACGTTCTAACCTAAACACAAGCTCTGTAAAACAAAATATACAATATACAAACCACTTAACTGGTCTAAAAATAGGATGGCGTGATACTCTAATATTCATTTGTATTATATGTAGATACTACCGATTACATAAGTTAGAATGTATACCTAATGAATCCCAAAATGCAAGTCCGACATCAAACCGGAAGCAGAATACATCAGCCCAGGCTTTTTATGATAATTCAAAGTCGCAGGATAAAAAAGACGTATTAATTTTATTACATATACATACATACATATATGTAATTTCAATTTCCTGTGATTAGAACTCGTTTAACAACTTTAATTAGTAATACATATGTTATGTTATAAATATTGTTATGACATGTGTTTCAAATATTTCATTTTTTTCATCTATATCATTATGAGCGGTGGCCGGAAAATTGACCAATAGACTAGCACAGGCCCTGAACGGAATGATTAAGGAGACGCCTGCACTCAGCAATTGGTGGATACAGGCTGATTGATGATATCGTTTTGTTAGATCCCTTGCGGGGTAGGCGGTGAGTAAAGAGTTCCAAAAGGTTCATTCCCTTACAGAACTCTCTCGGTAGTCTCGGTTCCTCCACATACAATTTGTCACTCGCTTCGTCGCTCGCCGGTCACAGAGACTCTTGACTTGGCCTTTAAATAAGATACGGTCTATTTGGTCATGGTAAGTAAGATCGTCTAGGTCTTCCCCGGTATCTCTATACATCATAATTACAAGAGGCACGAATAGTTGTACTATTTACCACAAACTTAAAAAGTGTAGCCCTGTGTCGCATCCAGCCTTTACAAAAAGCCACTCCACGTACTGGATTGAGTGGTCCTTAGTTGAATTCTCGCATGGAATATATTAAAGGTCCCATAGAAAAACGTTACATCTGCAATATATTGCATTTGCAACTTTCGTGCCTGTCGATAAGATTAGTTATGTCAAATATAAATACTGGATTATAGGTTATTGTTCGTTAGACACATCGATATCTTTGTGTGTCCCACAAATGTATGATGAAGCCGTAAAGGCTTCGTGACCAACAACGTAGATCATCCACACACAAACCCACAAATGTTTACGTCTGGGTGTTTGTTAAAGTTAATTTAATGTTGGTAAAAGTATTAATGATACAGGAATAATTCGGCTAAGACACGATTAGTCTAATTTTTATTTCGTCCAATTCACTTAAACCGCAGTTAGCCCAAAAGCATACGTTACCGAGGTATAAAACATAGTATGGGGCTACGTTTAAAAAATAAACTTTGGCTATTACGACGTTCACAGGAAGTTTGAATGGCGATTCTATTACCAGACGGATAATAACCACTAATAAAAGTTCAGTTTAGTTTCAAATAATAAATATTATAAGGCACTTGTAGCCAAGGATGCGGTATCCTTCGATTGCAAAGGTTATGCAGCGTTCGGCCGGTTCAATCTTAATGGGTGACCGTTTGTAACATTTTCATATTTAAGTGTCTACGCTTTCATTTACCTCAGTGGTCTACGCACTTCGACATTTTAAGCTGTTAGTCCCGGCAACCATTATGTGATAGTTATTGACCCAAGTTGGAAGCATTATAGGTGGCTTGATAAGTTCTAAAAGCGGGTTACCACAGATCTGTATGCAGTTTCATGGTTGTTGTATGAATAAAATGTTTAACTTTTACATTTACTTGATGTATAACTTTAGGTCTACCTGATCACAAAGAATTTGACATTGGAGCGTTGTTGAGAAAGTGTGCTCTCGACTTTATGGTTATATAGGTAGTGTGAAAAGGATGGCATAAACTATATGGCATAATTCGATATCGTTACGCCACTCTTAAATAGTTTGTGCTAATCTCTTGATCGATTGATAAAGTCCTAAGTAATTAAAACCAGACTTAATAAAAATAAAACAATTGAATTAATTTAAATTGAGAAACTATAATTTTAATCTGTTTATGTTATATTGTGCTACAAATCTTTTGGCGTTTTGAACCATGGTTGACATTGACAGAGAGGCGTTTGTGTGAAATTAGGGTTAATATTTACTAAAATTTTCCTATTTCCAAGGAGATATTTAAACAGTGGGCCCGCACGGTTAATAATTAAAAAAATAACTTGGGTAAATTTTGTATCAAACGGTACCTCTGCGACTGTCATGAAGTGACATTTCTTTTGATGACAGGGTTAGTTCCAATTTTGGCCACTAGCCAAAAGATCCTAGTACGACTGTATACATAACTTTTATTGATTGAATAATCGGGATTGAACTGCCTCGTCGGTCTGGTGGCAAAGCGCATCGCTTTGTGATCACGAGGTCCTGGTTTCAAATCCTAGGTCGGACAATGTAGTTTTTCTAAAGAAAAATTCCCAGTATGAGTCCGGAGTCTGGAATTGTGCCCGGTATATGGCAATAGGCTCGCCCCCTATTACATGGGACCTAACATCGTCGGCGAAACGTGGGTGTACTCAGTACACCTCTGCCACCCCCTCTGGGGAATATAGACGTGACGGTGAATAATCAGACTTCCGAATTCCGTCACTATGCGTTACTCAATAAACTGGGGTTCCTTTCGATAGGCGCCTTCACATAAATAACTTGTTACATGATAGTTATAGTATTCTGGGTCCTTATCCGTTATGACTAACGCGGCGCGTTACGATAAAATCGTTAAATTATCGTGTAATAGTATTCTGTATGCCACTGGGGTTCCATTAAAGGATCATTTCACGTAGTTATCATAACGCGCCCCGTTACGTGTTTGATTAGTAATAGCGAATACGGGTCTTATAATGTATTTAAGGCTTTAAAATAGGATGCGGACCTATTTTATGCGAACGTGCGGCATTCCTGGTGATTTTATTCTAATCTTTATGTCCGTTATCTATGAAAATTACATTTTATTGCTCGTTCTGCAGATATCGGTATATATTTTGTGATATTATGCGATATTATTATTCCTGGTCAAGAATCTTCGTAACGGGTAAGCGTACAATTGCGAACTATGAAAATGTAGGGAACCAGATGTCTGTTGGAAATTTCTACTCTATGACAGATTATCCAACTGATAACTTGTCTGAAGGACAAGCCAGGAGTCTCCGTAACCGGTGAGCGTGTATGAGACGAACTATGAGAGTGGAGGAAGCCAAAGAGGTATGTAAGGAAAGAACTTGTTGGAACTCTGTACTCTCTGCCTACCGCGCAAGGAATCTAGTGTGATGATATAGATCCAACTGACTTGTTGGTATAATGACGCACAGTTGCGCCTGGCGATAACGAAGTTTGAATCTTAGGTCAGAAAAAGGGAATTTTGTGCCAAAAAGTGTGAGTTCGATATTGTGCCCGGTATGTAGGTTATGCCTCGCTCTCGATACCAATAGGACCGCCCTCTGTTACACTGGACCCTAACACCTTCGGCAGTAAGTGGCTAAACAGTACACCTTGGCCATCGGCGTTTTGTATATTTATCTTTTATATTCAAAAAGGAAGAGACCCCACCCTTAATTTTCGTACGAAATTTAAACAATTTTTTATTTCTCTAGTAGGTATTTGTTGAATAAGATTAAGTATAAACTAAACAATAGCAATAAAAAAATATTATTTACTTTAGTTTTAATGAACTACCGAACTAACCCTCACTTTTATTATTAAAATTTTTAACTTTCTGTGCCCACATTGTGAGAATATAGTCTAACTTTAAATATGAATGCCCACACGCGACGCGAAAAATTTAAATGTTTACATATATCGTATCAACTATACGTAACCACACCTCATAGTAGAATCACCGAATCAGAACCGGAATCGCAAGGTGCAATTTTCATCTGCACAGGTGGGGCGTCACTGAATCTCCTTACTGTGACTATGAAGACTCCGTACAAACTATCCAGCACATCGTAGAGGATTGCCCTACTAGAGATTTTAGTGGAGGAGGGGCTGCACCAGCTAAGCAGAGGCTAAACAATGGATCCTTTACTCCTCTGACATAAAATTTTGATCGTATGTCGCAGTATTAAAGTACGTCGCCATACGATGCTGATGATGAGTAGAGCTTGGAAGAGCTACAGATTTTTGCCAATGAAGAGTAATTATTGACTTAAGCACCGGAGCTAAGGATTCTAGAAGTTTCCCGACTCAACCGAGAAATTCTCCGTAGAAACTTAATGCCGTGTATGCGGATGTCAACAGACGGAAGGCACGCATGGATTCTGCGCAAACAATCTAACTCGTTTCTTGATATGCGCATCGTAATCAGACTGTAATTACTTTTAAATGAATAGTCATACATGTTTGCGCCTATTGACCTTGAAAGCGTAGGGTCAGGTATACTTTACACACCTCTTTAAGATTTTAGGTGTCAGGGGAAGATTACTGATCCACAAAGAATGTGTTGTTATATGGCTGTGGCGAACTATTTAGTTGATCGTTTTTAAGCAGGCTTACACTTTCGGTACAATATTTTTACACTACACATTTGAAATATTATTTCTTATTACTTAACCTATATTGTCCCACTGCTGGACAAAGGTCTCCCCCATAACCCTCCAGACCGATCTGTTATCAGCCATCTCCGGCCAATCCTTCTGAAATGCATCTAACTTCTCACGCCAACGTAAGGATATTCCAGTGGGCTTAAAAATCATAGTCACAGACACATTCACTGTTTTTACCACTCTAACCAGATGTTAGAGTGGTTCTAGATTTTATTGTCGCTCCAGATCGGTTTCCGAGAAGGAAGTCTCTGAGGGGGGGGGCATGTTATTGAGGGTCTTTCGGATTGGGGGGCCGTCCGAAACGACTTCCGCCTCTTACTGGCTGCTGCCTGTGCTGTCATGAGTTCCGGTGCGGTTCCGGTTCAATATTGGCAAGTACCGGTAAGGGGTGGGCGTGGGTCGGAGTGTACCGGTTATGATTTGCATTACCCTGTTAAGCTGAAAGTCGACCTTATTTGTGTGTGTGCTTTGTTACCACACCGAAACACAATACTCAGCTGTGGAGTAAGTACAGAAGTACGCAGGACGTCAGCACGGTCGCCCCAGGATGTTCCTGCTAAGCGATCTATGAGATTGGGTCGAGTCTTTAATTTCTGGGAGGTGACTTCCAGGTGGTCGCGGAAAGTAAGAGATCGGTCAAGGATAATACCCAGGTATTTAGGATAAAACTTGTGGTTGACCTTTTTCCCCACTAAAAGTTACATTAAGTTTTCTCCGAGCCAAACTGTTTGAGAGATGAAAAGCGCTTATCTCAGTTTTGGTCCGGTTAGGGCATAGCCTTCATTTAGCGTGCGTACATATAGTACGCGTTCATCTCCCAGAGATCTTGTGATTGTGAAATATATCCCTCCTCAAACTTCTTTCCCTGGGCTAGTGCCAGGTATGCCGATGCATATATAATTTTTTCGGACCGGATACTTGGCATGTCGCTCGTGAATACATTAAACAACAGGGGAGCCACCACCGAACCCTGTGGTAAGCCATTTTTGAGCAGATGGACTGCTGCACAAATTAAGCGTCATGGTGCTCTGCAAAAAACTTATTTCGCTGCTCAAGACCATGCTGGCTCACTTTATATCAAAGTGTTGCTAGGTGGCGGGGGGAGTAGATTACCTTGAGATAAAAAACTTATATTTGCTAATTATACAATATGCAACTATTAAAATATGTCGTGTAAATAAGGGCTGTTGAAATATGATTATGTGATATTACTGAATGTTATTTTCAGTGCAAACTAAGTATCTTGATATCAGCTGACAGCAGTAGGGCTAGCACAGAAGGCACGACAAGACATATTCGACGACGATTTAGCGCAGCGGTTAAGAGCTTGAGCTGCTCCGCCCACTGTGTCTAATAGTCGCGGGTCCGATTCCCGCACGGGACAAATCTTTGTGTGATCTACAATTATTTGTTCCGGTCTGGATATTTGTGTTTGTGAATTTTCATGTTTGTAAACGCACCCACGACACAGGAATAAATGAATTCGTATTTCAATGCCAACAAAATAAGGACCTACGTGAGAAAAACCCTGCTGCACTATACAACTGTATTATTATTAGTCATATAGTATTATTGCTTAGAATAAATGTCCTCTATTCCACTAATATCTTTCAGATGTATGTACCATGTTAGTTGAGCGGTAGTCAAAAACGTCAGTTTTCTACAGTACCGTGCTCCGATTCACATAAGCGCAAGGTCAAAGTGGTTGATGACAAATTTGACAGTATTTATAATTATAATCGTGAGCAGGAGGGATCTAGAGAAATGAATCCGTACCAGCAACAAAAATCGATGGGAAGTCTTGTACTGACCTAGTCACCTATAAGGTGTCATCGATTGATTAATAAATACAGTAAAACTTATACCACACGAATGACAGACAGACATACGAACATTGCAAGTTAAATAAAAGCTTGTAAAAATAGTGATTCAACAGTACATACATAGCAACATATAACAAATATTAATCAAAATGCACTATCTAGTTATATGGTGTTTTTCGATATCGATAGAACACCAAATAAGATTTATTTTTTAGTAGTAAAAATCCCTGTTTAAGTAGTAAAAACAATTGAATTTTAACTAAAATAAAAATCAAGAGTAATCAAAATTAAGCATTTTTTACTAGAGATTCAAGATCAACCCTCGATTGAGCACCTTTTTACGCTGAATTTAGGCAACTGAAATTTTACAATGTTATTACCACAAAAAATGTGCGGCTAACCTAAAAAATAACAAATAAAAAATTTTGGTCACCCTAACGGGATACATAAGGGCGAATTCCAAATGTTGTTATATATAATATGAAAACTTTTAGCAGCATCCTTTACATTATGTTCAGATGCATTTCTTGTTCAACTTGTATAAATAGTTACTTGTCTTGATTAATACCCACAAACAAAGTCATGTTTACATAACCGTTTGCCTTTTCAACAATAAATATTGCGATTAAACAAAACAATGAATCTTAACTGATATCTATTAGTTTAAATAAGAGTAGCTGTTGAAAATAACATCATTATTCCTGTAACAATGTTGCAGCTAACTATAGAAGACATCTCCAGGTATCTAACCAAAGATGTACTCGAAAGAAAATTCCAATTGAAGACGAAGAGCAGTGATCGAGTTAAAAGCCTCGAAGTTTCCAGAGCTGCCCCTGCTGGTGAAGGTCTCATTAGCGCTGTTTACAGGATTACCATCGTTGGCTATGAGCACCAGGCAAAATTCATCGCCAAAGGACTCGTCAAAGATCTCCTACTCAGAAAATCCCTCAATTGTAGTGTCTACTTCAAAAGAGAAGCTTTATTCTTCACGACAGTATTACCCATTCTAAGTGAACTCCAAGAATCTTGCGGCGCAACAGAGCGGATTCAGGATTACCTTCCACTGTACTATGGATGCCATATAGATGATAACGATGATTATATTATTTTAGAGGATATGGGTGAGACTAATTGCGTGTCTATGCCATGTATTCCAACTAACCGCGAAAGAGATTTGACGCTGAAAACTTTAGCACATTTACATGCTGTGTCCTTGACTTTGCGCATAAAGAAGCCTGAGGAATTTACAAAACTTGCAAATGACTTAGTTGAGGTCTATTACACGGATGTAAATAAAGCATGGTACTCAAAATATCTGCAGCATGCGATTGATATTTATAGGACAGTGGTTGTGGAATTAGAAGATCCAGAGAGTATTTATTACAAGAAGTTTAACGATGTTGCAAACAGCGATGTTTATGGGCAACTGATTGAATTGTGTTCGACGTCAGGTCAGCACCCAGTTTTCAACCACGGCGATGCTTGGTTCCCAAATTTTCTACTATCCAAAACAAAGGCCGTGGCTATAGATTTCCAGATTTGCAAATGTGGGTCACCAGCTTTAGATTTATCTTACTTTTTACTACTGTGCAGTCATTTGTGCTGCACTAAAAAAGATTTTGTGGATGCGACCCATGTTTACTACAAGTCTCTTGAATATTACTTGAAAGATATGGGTATAGAGAGCGAGAAAGTTTTCTCTTATGAAATGTTGCAGGAAGAATTGAAGAAATATGGAAAATACGGTGTGTTGACATCATTGTCTTCATTAGTCTTGATAGCTAGCGAACGCTGTGATGTCATGCAGACATTACAATTAAAGGACCCAGGTTCTGAAAGGATACCACTGGAGGAGATTTGGCGATTAAGTTCTATTGAAGACGAAGATCGGAAAACATCTTTGATAAACGCCGTACATGTGGCCGTAGACGTTGGTTTAATCTAATTTCAATTAATATTCATAGAGATAGTAGTATTATTGCAACATTTCATAAATTAATATAAAAATGTTTAAGTTAAAGTGATGGTTTGAACGCCGACCCGCAAACCGATTTGTGTAGCAATTCTATACAAAAGCACCTGTATCTGTGTTGAGATAAGTCGGCGGCTTTAGATGAGTCGGCGGTACGTTGGAATGTTTGGGTTCGTGAACGTTAGACGGCCCAAAACTAATTACTGGGGCTATGCCGGCCACTCGCCGCAGCAACCTCGTATGTCGACTAACCTCGGAACGGAGAGTTAAGCACAAACTATTTGACGTTACGCTGTCAGAAATCGTTCTGTCACGTTCCACTTTATTTAGCATATTTGTAGTGTGAAGAGGATGTCAACTCGATACTATTAACTAGCTAACGTGAATTTGTTCATACTTAACCTTCGGACACTAAACGTTTTTAACTTACTGCATTTATATTGACAGTTATTTTCTGCCAAATTTAAACAGCATATAAACGACCGATACTATCTAAAATTAGATGTTTAGCAATCTATGATTTCCCGTCTGCATTTTAATGGCGGTCGTGTTTGTCGTTTATCGCCAGCGAATTCGCAGATTCAAATAGAAAGTGCGTAAGTGTCAATTATGTTAGTGTTGCATTAAAAAACGAAGCTTTTAGCTACTTTGTGCGATATTTACTATCACTTTGTCGTATTTTTGTTTCGACGCACTCACTTCTACAAGCCATTAAAATCATGTAGTTTTTGTCCAATAAAGCGAGGTTTCGACGTGAATTTATTCCGTAATAAAACGCGAGAAACGGCCAGATATTAATTCGTATCACATCGGATTCCGAAAACCGTGCAAATAAAATACGGCTGAATAATTATATGGTGTGTAGTATTCAGAAAATTTGTAGCAAATAGTATTCGACGGTGAATGCTAATGACTTCGGTGCTTCGTACATTAGAACACAATACTCGTATTTTGACAATTACTTTGGAACGTGGAATTTGAATTAGTAAAAGAATGTCGATGTACATTATAGGGTTAGTATTCAAATTTTATACATAAGCCGTACCAACTACGCATTGTAAACGGTGCGATGTGTAATCCTCGAGCTAATAAAGTTTCTCACTCGAGTTGCTTGAGCAATAAAGTATTATTAAACTAGTATGTGATTCATATGGGAAGGAAACCAGGTAAACGTATGAATTCGAAGGCCAAATAGTTTTAGATGTAGAACCTGTACGGTATCCTAAACTCGATAAATAGCAAGCATAATGTATGAGAACATAATATAATAAAACTGGAACAGAATCTGGTTTCTACATTGATAATAATATTTGTAATCCTACTTATATTATAAATGTGAATGTTTGTATGTTTTGATGTTTGTTACTCAATCAAGTCAAAACGGCCGAACGGCTTAACACATAGGAAACTAAATTCAACGCGGACATACGGGCGGGGAGAACCTAGTGTTAAATAGTTGTGTTAATATTACTTATAGAAGTTTAAAAGTCTATCTAGCTTTTAGTGTCCGACTACTGGGCAAAGGCCTCCTACCATTTGTTTTTAGTCTTCTCTAGTATATGGAACTTATTAGCGCTAATCGTGTGTAAAGGAAATTGGATGAGAGAAGTCGAGGATCGTAGGTACTCAATGGCGTGCAATTGGATAGGCCTTTGTCCAACAGTGGACTGCTATAGGTTGATGATGATGATGTTGTAAAGGTGTGCTGTTTATCCCGCCACCGTCTCATAGTGCCCTGCAGCATTGTAGTTTAAGGGGAACCTAACCCTAACTCCCAAAAATAAGCTTTATTTGCAGAAGATTGTTGATGCATGTACTGCGTATTTGATATAAGAAATATATATAAAAATGAAGATGAAAAGGTCGTCAATTTAATTTATGGAATAAAATAAAATTAAACGTATGTGATTTTCCAAAATAATACTATTAAAAAACTCTATCTAGTATATATATTGCAAATATTCTGTTTAATGATAGATTGGATATGTATAAAATGTATACAAAAAAACAAGCTTAACACGATACGACTTGTATGAATGACTTTTTTATTTTCTATCTATATCATCACGCCAGATCCCTTACGGGGTAGGCAGAGAGTACAAAGTTCCAACATGTTCTTTTCTTACATACCTCTCTACCTCATATTTAATTTTTTTTTTAACCTTAGCCCCACTCTCGGATTTATTCCTGTATCGTGGGTGCGTTTACAAACATGAAATATCACATACAAAAATACCCAAACCGAAACAATTACCGAACCGAATAATTAAATATATGTATATTATTTGAAAAAACATGCATTTTGAGTCCTCCGGCCACTGTTGTCGAGTTCATCAGACAAAAGAAATTTTCAAACAATAATTCTCAAGGTCATTGACGTTAGTAATGCTCTTAACATAAAGTAAGTTTTTAAAGTTAAAATGTATTGCCGGAGGTCTTTAGTAATAAAATATATTATCGTGAACATAAATTATTCAGTCGTTTCATTTAAAGTTAATGTGTCCCTAACCTTACAGTGACATTGGCGGTTCATGCGAATGATGCATATGTATAAATGTACAGTTGTTGGATTCAGACAAAGCAAGAACTTATTTGCTGATTAACTTTTTGACCGCTTTATATCAGTTGCCATGTTCTTGGCTTGGGGCCCGCTACGTCTATCTATCTATAACCTCACGCCAGATCCTTTGCGGGGTAGGCAGAGAGTACAGAGTTCCAACAGGTTCTTTCCTTACATACCTCTCTGGCTTCCTCGACTCTCATAGTTCGTCTCCGCTACGTAATTTGGCAAATTAAAACATACTCATCTTTATAGAGCGACAAGATATTTTGGCCAGTGGATGAAACTGATAAGGGCATTGGTGTTAAAATAAGGTTATCATTTAGTAATTTTTTTCTACTTTCAGGGAAATATTTCAACGGAGGGCCCGCGCGGTTACTATTTAAAAATGAGCTTGGGTAAATTTCACAGCGAACGACAACTCTGTGACTATCATGACATTCACTTGATGACAGAGTTAGTTCCGATTTTGGCCGCGGGCCAAAAGATCCTTGTAGGATTGTACGCAATACTTTATCTTTGTACACAATGATGTCACAATGTTATATTTATCGTTCATAAATAATTTAATTAATGCCATTTTTATGTTTAGAGGCTAATTTACATTTTTGCTCACATTTTTATCTTCATTTGTATTTCATAGTTATGTGCATGCTGAGATGATTCTTCTCAGTGGAGAGCGTTCCGATCCAGGGGTAGGAAGATTAGATTTAAAAAAAATGTCAATGTGCAAGTGCCCATGCAGGGTTATCTTTCTCACCTTGTTTTGTGAGTGAAGGTCTTTGCCCAGCAGTGGGACAGTAGGAGTTTGATTTATGAACTAAAATACGAAAATATTGAACGGCGGTGGACAAGACTCGGTTTTAGTGAATTGTTTGTAGTCTGGGGCCCAGCACCGGACACGTGTTAGTATTATTTAAATATCTGGAAACAATACAGGTCAAATGTCAGTTGACACACGAAATCACGGGTCAATGTCTTTTGAATAATTAAATTGCAACGTTCGTTATATATATGCGGCGATGATTTTGTAGAAAATTAATATATAGTCTGTCGGTTTAGGTACTTGATCATCTCAGCCTATACTTGTTCACTGCTGAAGATAGGCTACCCCAGCTTCCAGCTGCGAACAATCGCTTTCCAGCATAACCGGTCCGATGCCACCTGCATCCAACGACTTCCTGCGATTTTCACAAGATTGTCGGTCCATCTGGCAGGTGGTCGTCCCACGCTGCGCTTGCCAATACGTGGTCTCCACTCTAGAAGCTTTCTGCCCCAACGCCCGTCCGATCTTCGCGCTATGTGGCCCGCCCATTACCACTTCAGCTTGCTAATCTTAAGGGCTACGTCGGTGACCTTGGTTCTTCTACGAATCTCCTCATTCCTGATTCAATCACGAAGAGAAACGCCGAGCGTAGCTCTCTCCATAGCTCGCTGAGGTACTTACCTAAATAACTTTAGGTACTTAACTAAATATAAACAATTAAAAAATAGATATTTTAAACCTCACTTTGTCTTTGTCTAAATAAAGTTTATTATATGAGAAACGATTACTTCTTCTTTTATACTGAGTTCTTAGATTACGCGAATATTACACATGAATAATACTATTTTTCGGATTTTATCGAGGTTAATTTTTGATTTTTACGTTTCTGATGTTTAATTATAAAATAAAATACCATTTCATTCGTTTTGAAATTATGTTAAATATTTTAATAGCTTTTATTGATTACGTTTAGGTTTAACTTTACCTTTAGGTTACCTAAGCCGACAGACTATAGTAATTAATTAAATGAGAACTGAGTGTCACGCTGACCGACCGTATTCGTAAGAGCGTAGTAAGAAAGCGAGTAGGTATGAAAGATAGTATCGGTGTAAAGATGAGAAAGGGTATGCTCCGTTGATTCGGGCATATAAAAAGAATGCCAGAAGAAAGAATGACAAAACAGATATACTATGCGAAAGTGGAAGGATGTAGGTACCGGGGAAGACCTATACTATCTTACCATGACCAAATAGACCGTGTCTTATCTGAAGGACAAGTCAAGAGTCTCCGTAACCGGCGTGTGTATGAGACGAACTATGAGAGTGGAGGAAGCCAGAGAGGTATGTAAGGAAAGAATCTGTTGGAACTCTGTACTCTCTGCCTACCCCGCGAGGGAGCTGGCGTGATGATATAGATAAAGATAGATAGAACTGAGTATTTTATTTCTTTGGTTAAAAAACCTGACTGGAGATTGTAATAATAATAATAATATATTTAATAGAAGCGTAACACACAGAAAAACAATTAACCCTGGACTCCCACACTAGGCTGAGCCTGTATCGTGGGGATCAAGTTAGTGCTACAGATACTTAACATTACAATTAAAGTTACAGTGCACACAACAACATAACATTATTAAGATATTATAAAGATTAGTAAAAAAATAACGGGAGAAGAAATAAATTATTATTAGGTAGTTTCTAAACGGACGTAATCGAGAAAACATAATCAATACAAATATAATTAAATAAATGGAATATATACGTAGATAAGAATATATATTAATGATAAAAATGTTAAAATTGACTAGTGAAAAGCGCATCGCTTGGTGATCACGAGATCCTGGGTTCAAATCAGAGGTCGAACATATGAAGTTTTTCTAACGAAAATTTCTCCAAAATGTTGCGTATTGTGCCCGGTATATGGCAATAGGCTCATCTATTACATGGGACCTAACATCGTCGGCAAACAGTGGGTGTACTCAGTACACTTTGCCAACCCCGCTTGGGGAATATAGACGTGACGGTGTTTAAAAATGTAAAAAATAACAATTGAATAATTTTTGAAATTTGTTCTGTTTCGGTATAATCGGTAAATTGCTAGACTTAGTTTGTTAGATAATTTATGCTGGTGACTAGTATATCCTTAACCTTACATTCTGTATGGAAATAAGGAGTGAAGTGGACATAAAACTTATTATTTCAGGCAAGTTAAAAAACTTACGTACAATTCCTCAATCAACAATAAAAAAATACGCCGTTAAACATAATTTTGCAAAAAAGAAATAAACAGAAAAATGATCTATCTATCTATCGATATCATCACGTCAGATTCCTTGCGGGGTAGGCATAGAATACAGAGTTTCAACAGAAAAATCAGTCGATTAATCCTATTTCAGTTAAAAGACAGGAACTTACAAGTAAAGAACTTTCTACTCTCTCTCTCTCTCTTGATCTGGGCCCGATGATATGGGAAGATAGAAATTTAAAAGGCTATTCTTCTCGCTCGTGTAAGCTTCTCGTCGTTTTTCTCAGAAGAGGTTGTTTGTAAGTGACCACTATCCACTACTCTGTTCATTATATGTGCAACATAGGGGCATATATAATAGTATTATTATACTGGCCATTGCTCGGCAAAGGCCTTCTCTCACATATCGAGGTGAGAGATTAGGTCCCACTCCACAACGCGGATCCAGTGCGGATTGGTGGAGGCAGGTGTGGCCACGTGCTGTTGAAACTTAACAAGCCCACTATAAGGCTTCCAACTCGGCTTAACGACTACTACATGAAGTGGTAACCGGGACGAACGGCTTTACGTGCTTTCTGAAGCACGGAAATGCTCGAATATGAAAATGCCAGAAACTGTCACCCATCTCAGGCCGACCGTACCGAACGCTGCGTAACCTGTGATCGGTAGGAACACCGCAGTCGCAAAGCGGTACGAGAGCCTCTCTCAGAGGGACATAGGGTCCAGGAAGTTCACCTACAAAGCTTAATAACTTAAGCACAGGAACTATTTTAGGATCGCATCTACGAGTACGCTACCCGATATGCGCGCATGCCGAAAAATGCTCGCTTAAAAGTATTATTTGTTTACATATAAAAATGTATTGAGTTAAAACAATAATTATCGTACGATATCTAGTGAAACGCAGCTTTAATGATAATCCGATATTAAAAACCTTATAAATTCTTGCTTGATTTTCAACCAAGAAATGTATCGGCACATTTGAGTGAGCCGCAGATGCCGCGCCGGCGCGCTTTGCTTAGCTTTATCTAAACACCCGACATTTATTCCATGCATATTTAAAATGTAATTGATTCAAACGTTTTCTTCATTTCGATATAATGGTTAAAAGAATCAGGTGAAGTATACATGATGAAAATCATGTGGATAGTATATACATTTTATTTCCAGGGTTTCCGCATTTGAAATACGGGCTGTTTACGCGAATATTACACATGAAATAAAACTGGAGGGAGTCTCTCCGTGAAAATAGGTGCAAAGCATTCGACCGTCGGGAACATAAAAATCAAAAATAAACCGTGACGAAATCCGTAAAATACTTTTATTTCATACGGGCTGTTGTTTTATCCAAAATTTACAGCCAGCTGGTAATATCAAACACAAAACTAGAAACTAAAACTAGTTATTGTATTAGACTATTTATTCATTTTTTTTTTTTTAATTTCTTCACTTGTTTTAACGGTGAAGGAAAACATCGTGAGGAAACCTGCATGCCTAGAGGTTCTCGAAGTGTGTGAAGATCGCCAATCCGCAATGAGCCAGCGTGGTGGACTATGGTCTGAAACCATATCAGTTTGAGAGGAGGCCCGTGCCCAACGGTAGGGCAGTTTTTTAACAGGGTTAATATTATTATTATTAATTTTGCCTATTGCGTGCTACAGTATTCTTCTCTTCGACTAAATTATTGCGAATAATTTCTAATGAGTATTAGTTAAATAAGACCTAAATAGTAATGTGCTTTTAGTAATATGCAATAATTCTTTCTTTATCGTTTTAAAAAAAAAACGTAGCGACGCTAGGAATTATTCCTGTGTTGTAGGAACGTATACAAATATCATGAAACAAACATTTGGGGGTCACAAAGATTTGTTCGGGGATGGAACCCGTGACTACACGATCCCGTGGGCGGACCTGTCTACGCTCTTAACCTTTGGCAAAAGCCGACCAAGCAGTCCGTTTGGACCAAAAATTTAACTCCTCCTATTGACTCCGTGCGAATAAAATCAACAGCCTGTATTATAAAATACCGAAATATCTCGAAGTAAAATGGTAATTATTAATAATCTTACATGCCCCATTAAGAGTGACCATGCGGCGAGGACCCAAAAAAGGATAAAAAAACAAGACACCACATTCGACGGGGCTTTTAAAATTGTCAGAGGGCACTTCTAAAAAGCGATAACCCTTAACATTAAAAAAAGCCGAGTCCATTTTGTAAACAGGTTGTAAACGATCTTGTACGCGTTGTCTAACCGAAAAATGGTTGGACATCTTAAGCGTTCACTAAAATATTTCAAATCTTGGTCCTTATTCGCTAATACCACACGCGGCGCGTTACGATAACTTTGTGAAATGATCGTGTAATGATATTATACACACACACACACCTTCACGCCTACATTCCCCCAAGCGTGATTGGCAGAGGTGTACTATGTACACCTATTTTTTGCCGACGAGGTTAGGTCCCATGAATAGGGGGTGAGCCTATTGCCATATACCAGGCACAATTCCAGACTCTGGACTCATACTGGGAATTTTTCGATAGAAAATCTACATTTGTCCGACCTACGAGATTCGCTGCCCTAAGGCCGACTGCATGCAACTGGAGAACCATTAATCGCTTATTTCACGAAGTTATCGTAACGTACCGTGTTGTGTTCAATTGGCCACTTCGTTTACGGCGAAACGACGTGGGAATGGATCTAATTATTTATTATTTGATAAAATCAAGGAAAAATATTTTATAAAGTCTCGTGTTATGGGTTAAAAATTAATATTTTACAAGCTTCGGTTGGAACAAAGTGGTATTTTAGGAGGCGGTATTTGTTTATACAAAAAAAATAATGAACACTATAAAGTATATATTTAAGAAGCGAGGTGGCAGAGGTACGCTGTGTGACGATGGTAGGTCATAATAGAATAAGCGTGTACCTAATATAGACTCTGGACAACCGCCTAAGAATCTTTAGAAAGAATAATTTTGATTTAAAACGAAGATATCTTACTTAGTTGAGGAGGAGGAGATCCTATGGCCTTCTTCCGGCTCAATCATCAGACCCTGGACACCGATCCCGTCTACAGTTCTCGTCAAGACAAATCCAACGAGCCCAAACACAGCGTGGTTATATTGAATAGTTGGGTGGTTCCATTGGCCACCTTTCGGCTCCATCATCAGACCCTGAACACAATCTGGTTCTATAGTACTTATCAATAACAATCTAACAAGCTTAAACAAGTAGGGGTTCTGTTGTGTAGTTCACATGTTTCTATGGTCTCCTTCCGACTCCATCTTCTGACCAGCTCTATGGTACCATGTTATTGCATTGTCACCGAACTTACATAAATATGCCAAATTTCAACTCAAATGGGGGTAGAACTTGCGGGTGGAAATGGATTAGGTACCAGACTGGAACCGAAAAGACAGACAGACAGATCCTGGTGATCCTGGTCAGGATATTAGTATCGGTAGTAGATCGGTCCTTAATACGTGTACCAATTTTCAAGTTATTCGGACGCCGTAAAGTTGGTGAAGATTCCGTTGAAAGATTCCATTACATGCAAAGATATATAGTAACAGATCAAGCTAATAAAAGGGTCTGTAAAACCACACTTAATTCAGCCTATTATACGAATTTAGAATCTCGCGATCGGCAGCTGCACTACACGATCGTCACAGTCAGTGCCTGCATATATATTTGTAAGATAGCGTATGCGCACGATCTATTATCACCAAGTAACGTACTATTCCACTATTAGACTAAACAAGCAATTAGTTTATTCTAGCTGTATGTAGTATTCTTCAAGAAGAAGATTGCCCCCTTCTATCAGCCGCTACCGCCGTCCGCGGCATGTTCTCACCGACCCTCCCGATGCCCTTACATCTCGTCTTTCGGATACAGATACCGCACACAGGATCAGACACCGACCTCGTCGGCTAGGTCGAAGAATCCCTTACTCGCCGGCCGGTGCAGAGCACCACGGCGAGACACCCAGTATACTCCCTCCCCCATAGCGACTGCCCAAGCCGAGGCCGTTCCTCCTTGAGGCGCCCTTGAGCTAGTTGCCCCCTGCCTTCTGGCTCGAGGATAGTGGTTGCTTGCTTGCCCTCTTGTCCGGTGAAGGTGTAAAGATCCCGCGGCCAACAGCGTAGATCATTCAAACACATACACACACAAAATTCTTCAAGAAGAGTCGTGGATATTTGATATTATTATAGAATCCTGCTTTTCCATGGTTTCGTTTACTTCGCTAAATGTTTGTGTGTACACCGTTACACCTATTCCCAAAGTGGGGGTGGTACATGTGTACTGTCCATACCCACATTTCGCCGCCGATGTAAGGTCCCATGTAATAGGGGGCGAGTCTATTGCCATATACTGGGCACAATTCTAGACTTCGGACTGATACAGGGCATTTTTCGATAAAAAAAAACTATAGGATTTAAATCTAGGACCTCGTTATCGCAAAGCACGTTATTCGCTACTAGACCACCGAAGTAGTCACCATAACATTGTGCTAAAAATCAACAAACGTCAGTTATGTATCTATATCATCAAGCTAGATCTCTTGCGGGGATTTAAACTTTATGCTAATGCAGTTAAACTATATTTTTAATTGCCTTAGCTATATATACATATTATGTTTGTATGACCTTAACGGAAAATTGGGGAAGAAAAATCTGTACTCATAAGTAGAGTTCTATACTTTATCTTCTACTTAAGAAAATTCTAACTCTGGTTTAGAGCCAAAGTATAATTTATACCGGTGAGACGAGGTCTGCACAAGAGTATCTGTACAAGATAGATAGATCTGAAGAAGGGACAGGATTTTTTTAAATTTATCCCCTGAAGGAGTTAAATAGTGGTTAAAATTACCGATGGGAAACACCATCGGGCTACTTCATAAAAGCGTTTTTAAGTTCCAAAGAACCGCATATTAATTACCTACTTATATCAAATTCACAAACTCTTATACATTTCAAATAACAATTTATTTGTTTATATTGCAAAAGATATCTTCCTACGTTTCAAATATATATTCATTGAAATGTACACCCACACGAAACCGAAGCGTGATTCATTAACACATTACGAATATACACATACCTACTATGATATTTATATATAGATACGTTTTGCCATATTAATAACTTAGGGTAAAGTCGTAAATATATTTTTTAGAAATCTTATCCGATGACAGGGTAAAAAACATGGGTTTATGGGCCTCGAATACACATATGAAATTAACACTACACCATTAATTTAATTTTTTTATTTGAATTTCGGAGGCTTACAAGGATATTTTGACCCGCGGCCAAAATCGGAACTAACACTGTTATCAAGAGCAATGTGACTTCATCACATTCGCAGTGTTGCTGTTTGCTATGCAATTTACACAAGTTTTTTTTTATTAGTAAACGTGCGGTCCCCCCTGATGAAATATTCCTCTGAAAGTAGAAAAAATATCACACCTAACCATCCTTCTCTAATATCTAGTGTCCGACCGAAGCTCGATTTTAATCCGAAGCCATCGCCAAAACCCTACGGCGGAGGCCTTAGCCTAAGTTGAAGGTAATAACCCTAAGATATTTGGTTCATGAATCGCTAAATTCAAAAAAAGTTATGTTGACTGTATTAACTTAACGAGATGATTAAAATTACCAACAACTGGTTAAAAATAATAACACTGAAATATTTTTGTTTATAATATTGATTTACTTAAAATATTCGTTATAGTATTTTTCATGTAGGGTGGGTACTGTGACAGTTGTAAGTGTCAAAGAAAATTATACTTTATTCAGTGGTAATCAGAGGCATGACCCGTTTCTATACTTATGGTTTTATGCCTTAACACCATTGAGTTAAATATTAATTTCGTTTGGCACTTAGAACTGTCACTACCCATCCTATGTGAAAAATATTATAGTCGAAAATCGTTATAGATCGTTCAATTTCATTGCTTCTTAGAAACCGAAGTATTGGCCGACGGTAGTATTTTTGTTATTCGACGCCGAAGCTTCGGTCGGACACTACTAATATCCTATACCTAATAACCTTATTTGACCAGTCCAGCCTATCTGTTGCTATATTAAAGTATAATACTGAAACTACTCAACGATTTAATAGGGTTTTCACTATACCTTCGACTCATTAAACTATTTAGTTGCATTACTTATATTAATATTATATACCTATATTTACTTACACCATTTCATAACCGCCCCTTTTTCAAACATCTACTAAACTTATCCATCTACTTATCATACCAGTATAAAGTTTCAACTAACTTTCGTGTTTTTATTATGAAAATAACGTTTCGATAGCATCTGTAGTAAAGTTTGGGGGCATACTCAGATAGGTATCGAAAAACCTGATCTTTTTTAAAAAGAACGGCGTGCGGTTGGATAGTAGATGAGGATGATAAAAAGCATATTTCAAACCTGTAATAATGTAGGGATTCGGCCCACTGGTTGCAGGCTAAATGTGGCACAAATGTTTCTTTCCATTTTCATATACAACAAATTACCCATAGATATCCGAAACATGTCAATGAATAAGTTCAAAAAGGCCACCACAAAATCGGCCATCGATATTGAACATTTAAAAAAAAAATACATATCGATTATAACGATTTCATTGTGTCAGTCCCTAAAACGTAAACCGTTACAATTTACATAGCTTAGTAATAGAGTTTAAAGTTTTTAAAATAATTAGGCAAATTTATGAACAGTGTATTATTTTAACGAAAAGTAAAGTAGATTTTTTATGTATTTTGTAAAAATATTCCTGTTTATTTTTTGGATTCTATATTTTCAATATTCTTAAATACATTATACGTGAAATGGAATATGATCAAATGTCACCATGTCTCGTGAAAAAGACTATAAATCTAGACTGTAAAAAAGAGTTTAACAATATTTCTGATATATAGACGGTTAAACTGATTAGGTTTTAGAACAATCAATGAGCAAATTAAAAAAAATGCTGTAAAAAGATATTAAGCCAGTCAATTAAAACAGATTAAGTTATAAGACTACCTTTCTCGTTGAATTTTCTTAGTGAAGCTCCGGTGAAAAATGTAATAATTTGAAGTTTGCAATTGGTTTTGTTGGCCAGTACAAATAAATTAATTTCGACTTTGATGTTGACTTAATGTCCTCATACTAACGCATGTCTGTAACTGCGCTCGCAAGGAATTTGTATAACATTATGTGAGCTACTAGGCATGTGTACTTTCGCCTTTATCTGTGTTCCTAGTAAACTGCAACTAAGTATTCAGTGGTATCAGACAGACCAGCTTAACGAGTTTCCGATCCCGAAGGAGGTAAAATGTCGAAATACAGATAAGATATGCTGCAGAATGTGTGTGTGAATAATAGGTACGTACATTTATTTAGAATAAGTTAGCTTCTCTATCCAGTTGACTTTTTACATTCGTAGAAAACGGAAAAAAATGCAGTGTGCATTTTACAACGAAAAGATACGTGGTCAGAACTAGTTGCTATCAATTGCGAAAAAAAAAGATACAAAATGCTTGCAATTTCGTTAGTTACGTCGTCATCCGTGTGTAGGTAAGACTAAGTAAGTTACATATGACAGTACCCTAGCACTGTGTTTAATTTCTGTGCGATGAACTTTAAGAATGATTTCGTAATTTTTCAGCTTTTAATGGGGTACGCTCCTAGTTCCTTAAGACTACTTTTTTTAATGCCTGAGACTAATAGTATTTTATATTATAAACACTGGAGTATTTCCATTCCACGTGGACCAAGTGCGGGTTAGTAGGGTCAGGCTTTTGGAACTTACCTTATAACTTAAAAGATAAAGGTGAGAGCACGCTTTCTAAACAACGTTACAATGTCGATGTATATTTTTAAACCGTAGTCCCACTACGATATACTACTACGATTTATTCCCGTGTCGTGAGTGCGTTTAAAACATGAAAATTCACATACACAAATACCCAGACCGGAACAAATAATTGTGGATCACACAAATATTTGTCCCGTGCGGGAGTCGAACTCGCGACTATTAAAGACAATGGGTGGAGCGGCTTAAGCTCTTAACCACTGCGCTAAATCGTCCGTCAATTGTTCGTGCTTAGTTAAATCTAGATAAAAGCTATTCATGAAGAAGATATATACAAGAGTAAATCGAACAATTTTATTTATACAATAATGCAACTGTATTCAGATTTGGGGTTATCTGCTGTTGAAACTTATCAACAGCAGGCTACCAACTTGGCTTAACGACTACTACATGAATTGGTCCCAAGACCAACGGCTTAGCGGGCTTCCCGAAGTACCGAGATGGTCAAAAATGGATGTGCCAAAAACGGCTATCAATCTCAGACTGACCGAGGCGAACTCTGCTTAACCTTGGTGATCACTATGAATATCGCGGTATCACAGCACTACGAGCGTCCGATATATACATATATATTTTTATAAAATTGATGGATTATTACAGAACTGCCTCGATGGTTTAGTGGCGAATAATGCGCCTAGCGATCACGAGATCCTGGTCCTAATCCTAATAATATAATAATATTAGCCCTGTTAAGAAACCGTCCCACCGTTGGGCACGGGCCTCCTCTCAAACTATGAGAGTTAGGGCCATAGTCCCGTAACGCCGACCCAGTGCGAGTTGGCGAACTTCACACACCTTCGAGAAACTCTCAGGCATGCATGTTTCCTCACGATCTTGTCTTTCATCCCTAAAGCAAGTGATAATTATTTATTAATCCTAGGTAAGATATATTTTTTTTAAAGATGTAACCTCGAAATTGGATTTATTCCTGTGTTGTGGATGCGCTTACAAACATGAAAGTTTACACATACAAAGACCCAGACCGTAACAAATCACGCAAAGATTTGTCCCGTGCGGGAATCGAACCCGCGACTATTCGACCCAGTGGGTGGAGCGGCTTGACCTCTTAACCACTGCGCCAAAGCATCCGTCTAAGTAAAATGTAACTTTTCAATAGAATACCGTATCAAGCCGGCACTGGCATTGTGCCCAGTACAATGGTAATAGGTTCACCCCCCATAACAGGGGACCTTACATCATCGGCTAAAAGTACACACAGAACATCTCTGCCAACCACGTCCGGGGGCATATGTGTGACTATATAAATTGATATTAAATAGAAATTAAAACATATGTTTTAATTTCTATTTGTGTGACCTATAACACCTCTGTGGGTGGTCATTAATATACCAGCAGATCCATGGCTGCCCACACGGCTGTTGGCAAATAATTTATAAATCTATCGACTTACCTATTGCCTGATTATTATTTGCTTTTTTATCGCAATAACACCCAACTTACTGCCATCCTCTATATACTGCCCACATGATGCTTACCTGTAAAGGAAAATGCTGTTAGATATTGCAAAACATAAATTATTATTGTCCTATCTGAAGGGCAAGTCAAGAGTCTCCGTAACCGGCGAACGTGTATGAGCCGAACTATGAGAGTGGAGGAAGCCAGAGAGGTCTGTAAGGAAAGAACTTGTTGGAACTCTGTACTCTCTGCCTACCCCGCAAGGGAACTGGCATGCTGATATAGATAGATAGAGTATTACAAATAGTCAAGAGTCAAGTCTCCGTAACCAAGGACTGTGTTTCATATAGGAACTGTGAGAGTGGAGGAAGTCAGAGAGGTCTGTAAGGGAAGAACCTGTTGGAACTCTGTGGTCTCTGCATGCCTGCGTGCTGGTACAGCAGAATTACCAATAGATGCTTTTAATACAAGGTAATAATAAGCCCTTTGTATGTATATTTATATTTTTGGTAGCATCGTCACAAATAACGTTCCGTCATGCCAAAGCCTCCCGCGATATAAAATACTAACGAAATACCAATGTTAAGTGTATTGATATAAAATTGAAAATAAATTAAAGGTTTAAAATGCCGTACCGTCCTATGCCATTAATGAACGCGGGGTATTAAGATATGTTTATTTAGGAATTACCAATTCAAAAGCCGGCTAAAAGATACAAAAAGATTTTATATAAAAATATAATAGACAGCCTCGTTGGTCTAGAAGCGAATACTGCGTGTAGCAATTACGAGGTTCTTGGTTGAAATTCTAGGTCGGACTAAATGTTGTTTTTCCGTAGAAAAAATTCCATTATCAGTCCACAGTCAAACATTGCGGTTTAGTATCAATGGGCTCGCTCGTCATTACACGGGACCTAACATCGTAGGCGAAAGTTGAGTGTATAATCCTCCTCTGCTTGAGGAATCTGACGTGTCGGTGACTTTTTTGTATAAAAATAAAGCAACCTTCCAAAAATATTATTGAAAGTACAACCAAGGAATTCGGTCGTTCGCTCACCGAGTACCAATTAATATGATATGAATCCGTCGAGAGGCTCATTTAGGCCTGCGCAAACGCATTAACGAAACGTAACCCGTTTGACTAGTTGTTAAAATTCCCCCGGTTCCCCCCGGGAGGCGGTCGAGCTGTGTTTTACACCTTCCAATCTTGTATCGGTTATGTGTATATTGTGATTTTTCGATGGATGTATGCTCGTGGTAATAGTAGTGGTTATTGTATATATTTTGTATTTATCAATCCAACAGAAAAGAAGATGTGCGGAGTCAAGCTGACCGATTGTGTTCGCAACAGCGTAGTGCGAAAGCGTGTAGGTATGAAACATACTATCGGTGTAAAGATCAGATAGGGTGTGCTCCGATAGTTCGGATATATAAAAACAATTTCGGAAGAAATATATACAATGTCAAACTGAAAGGACCGGGGAAGACCTAGACTATCTTACCATTATCAAATAGTGTCTTCTTAGGAAAGAGCAAGTCAAGAGTCTCCGTAACCGACGAGCGTGTATGAGACGAATTATGAGAGTAAAGGAAGTCAGAGAGGTCTGTAAAGAACCTGTTGAAACTCTGGACTTCCTGCCCATTACGCAAGTGATCTGGAGTTATAATATAGATAGATATAAATCCAATAGACTAGCGTATTTCATAGGGAATCCCAATTGCAGACCAACACTGAATTATATATAATAATGATAATAATATTAGCCCTGTTAAGAAACTATACGACCGTTGGGCACGGGCCTCCTCTCAAACTGAGAGGGTTTAGCCCATAGTCCACCACGCTGGCCCAGTGCGTGTTGGCGAACTTTACACACCTTTGAGAAACTCTTAGGCATGCAGGTTTGTTCACGATGTTTTCCTTCACGGTTAAAGCAAGTGAAAAAATAATTATTAATACGCACATGCTTTCGAAAAGCCAGAGTTGCGTGCCTAGGTTTTAACCCGAGACCTCTGACTTTGCAGTCCAACGGTCTAAACACTAGGCTATCACTGTTTAGTGGCTAGACCGTTAGCCTATGAAGACACACTGAAATATATGATGAGAATTAATATAGCGAATTACATTAAAATTATTATCATCAGGATACAGCACTCCACTGTTGGACATAGGCCTCTCCGAATGGACGCCACTGAGTACGATTTTCGGCGTATCTTATGTTTTTTTGTGTGATAAATGTAGAACGTTCTTTTGTGTTTAGGTGGTTCTAAAAATAACATAATAATAATAAGTTCATTCAAAAACTTAGAAGGAAATTAAAAATATTTTTTTAAGCTAGAAAGTCCACCATTTTTTAAGCTGGGTTAGTTAAAGTAACTTAGAGAGTTAATAAAAAGAAAAAAAAATATGTTCTTTACACGAATATTGACAGTCACGCTAGAGCACTGTACAATTGATTTAGATAAGAAAAAATAAAGTTATTCACCTAATCTGTAAATAAAGTATACAAATATGTTCTGTGACTATCTTCTTGCAGGGCTGTGCAGGAGGCGACACAAGATTTGCGTTACGGATTTTGTCGCCCTAGAGGTGAGATCACCGTTTTGTCATACGCGCTAGCATGGCCGTAACAAAAGTTTGACACGAGAATCCACGTTTCAAGAATTGTATTGGCATATAAACAAGACAAGACAATATTTGAATTGCAAGACTCGAATCACGATCCCACAAAATTTTGTTCCGCGCGAGAAAAGTATTGCCGCCAGTGCTAGCCCGGCTGAAAGGTAAAACGTCCTCTTCCGAATCAGAACACGCACACAGACGCACGGAATACTCCCGAGGGGCCGCATAGAGCTAGCGCCTGTGTGCGTGATTTGATTCGAAATGCTAGTAAAATGCTCAACTGTTTATTTATGTTAACTGTGGCAGTACCATGGAAGAGTCGACTGGTATCATAGCTGGCTTATACTCGCTTCGGATTCGATCGATTGAAGTAGGTATTACTAAAAGAAACGCTCTATCTACGCCGAAAAACATCTACTAAAGGACAAAGAAATCACCAAAGATCACCGTAACAATCGGCTATGTCAAGCGGCCAGCTTTTTCCAGCAAGCTGCTCAAAGCATTTAAACGTTAGTTTACTTCCAATTACTTCTTTACGAATGTCTTGATACTCAGTGTTAAATAAACACCGTCACACCGACGAAGTTCATCGTCATCATAACCAATCAGCCCGTATCCACCCACTGCTGAGTGTAGGCCTGTCTTCTATCACGCCATTCGTTCCGGTCCTGTGTTAGCCTATTCCACAATTTTTCGGCCACCTTCACGATGTCATCGCTCCATCTGGCTGATGATCTGCCTCTAGGCCTGCGTCCTTTTTAGGGCCACCACTCTGTCACGGCCTTGGTCCACCTGCTGTCATCCCGCCTCTCGCTCCCGCTCTCATCTCCGACGATGTTAGGAACCATGTAATTGAGGGATAGTCTATTGCTCTTCAACCAGTCACAATGTCAGACTCCGGACTGATTTCGGAAATTTAAATCGGAAAATTACATTTTGTCCGATCTAGCATCCGAACCCAAGATCTCGTGATCATTATTCACTAGTAGGCCAATATCATCAAGTTAGTCGTCTACTAGAAAATCGCCTGTTTATTAAATGTTTTACATTTAAAAACAGGCGATCTTAAGATATAATTAATATTCATAACATTACTAGTTCAATTAAATAAGCCGAATTTATAATTAAGTACATAATGTTAATTAAAATATACTTGAATACTACTATAAAATCGACTTGTCGAATAGCGAAAGTAGCTATCCTTCGTGTTAATTGCGAAATAAAAAGTTTTTGAGGGGTTGCGTGGGTCGCCATATTGTAAACCAGTGTAGATTTATTATACAATCTACGATGTGTATATTGAACTTTATGTCTTTGAATTAAGACATAGTTTAATCGCAATTTGATTGCGTTGTGGTATGTACAACTAGCCCACGTTTTTTTTCAACACTACGAGGCAAAGACTAGTGTGGGCGCAGCCTACGTGAGACATTAAAAAATGAAAACAACCTAGTCTAGGCGCAAATTCGTCCCTGACGTAACATTCGAAATTTAAATATTGATACAAAATGTTAACGTTTTAGGAAACAAATATAGAATGATTGTGTATGTTGTGTATGTTATTGTTTTTTGTAGTTAATGTTACAAGTATTAATCCATCATATTAAATGTATACTTAAAAGCGTTAAAACTGAAAACTTGCTTTGCTATAAACGGATGAAATCAAATTAAGTAGGTATTTTTGGTTACGCAACACCGTACAATTTATCGATAACTTCTCACAAGGATTCGTTATCGGCAGAAACTTGTTCATGTAAAAACTGCCAAAAAACGCTCAGTTATGTGTCAATAAGATATTATTTACGTAAGCTGCGTATGTCCTTTAAATTTCCCGTGTCCCATTTTAATTTAAGGTAAAGTAGCCGGTTATTGGCTACTTAGAAACCAGGTTGATATAAGCATATAAAAAAGCAATCTAGCAAATGACAACAATAAAAATAAGCAAGTTTGACAGGTTCCTTGTCCACCTTCATTTGATCCCCATTCAGTGATTCTGATGTTCAAATTCATATGAATGTTAGTTATAGAGACCTGTGATCTGGGGTGATCATATAGATAGATCTTTATCCTGTAAGACTAAGAAACATAATTCTAGAAAAACTTCTAAATTAATTTACTTAAATTGTAACTTAGCATAACGCGTAATTTGCAACACTAATAATTGATTCTCATATAAAATGATAGCCACTATATCACTAACTCAACTTTGCAAAACTATCAACACGAGGTCTTTTTAATATCAGAACTACCTTAATATTTCGCCAAGGTCAATCCATCATATCTCCAAGGATATGATCACAACGACTCCTTGTCCAATACATTTCGGAATATTATCATACACTGACGGTTATCGGTTCCAAGGAGAATAAACACCAACTGTTTGCGTTCGATTACGATTTATTTAAAAATGTTATTTCGGATAAATAATGTCGTTGATACACGTAGAGACGGCTTTATGTCTGTGAAAAGATATACATTTTTTATTTAAATTTTGATCTCATTATCAATGTTTTTGATTTGAATATTGAAATTAAAAAGAATTGTATTTGATTAACTGTTTGATTTTAATTTAAGAATTTCAATGTAGAGATCAAGTGAAGGCGCGTGTAATAATCTGTCAAAACTGTGTTTACAGAAGAAATAACTTGTAAATTCCCTATTAGGTACTAAATTACGTCGTACAATATTTTATTTATGTTCAATCCAACCTAAGCGATTATCTTAAATTTTATCTTAATATCGTCATGTACTTCTGTATTGGCTATGACTATAAAGCGATGCAGTCATAACCATATTGGAACGTTACCTGAACAACAAGTATCAGACTTATCTCTATGTAAGTTTCACAACACATCAGGAAGATAACAGTTTCTGGAAGACCATTTGACGTAAACAACTGAATATGAGGGATATTCCGTAACTTTATCAATAAGAAAAAAAATAGATCTAGACCTAAACCCCTAATAAAAGAACTAATAAAATCATCCCTTTATTCTCTACACTAAGCTTATTTATGTAAATGTTACAACATATCAGGAAGATACCAGTATCTAGAAGACATTTAACGTGACCAACTGAATATCTTTCCTCCCCTCCAAAGCTATATTAACAAGAGAACATTTATTTACGTCAAGACCTCAACCCTAAAAAAGGACCAATAAAATCATCGCTTCATTCTCTACAATAAGCTTCTCATTTACCCCTCCTCCCCCTCCCAAGGTGAAAAAGGTACACAATACAGTAGTATTCAGATGTCAACGGGTCAGATGTAAGGCCCTCAGTGTAAGGTACATAATAAGCCGTGAACGAGCTACAACCAGCTATAAGCATTGGTGTGGAGCGTTTCGGGCACACTTTCGACGTGCGTAGGCGCATTATAAAATATTTTAAAGTATAGGAGGCAGCGGGAGAGATGTGAATATTACTGGATTGCGATTCATTTGTTTATATTGCTATCGTACACCGACGTTGGCAGTGGCGGCTAACAGTATTAATACTCATTTTGGAAAAGCATTTTTTTCTTTGGTAATACGTTATGTAGGTATTACCAGAAAGAGGTAGCGAGACGAACTAGCACCTAAAAATGCACGAGCTTGTACTAGATAGGTGGATAGACCGTGATAGGTGGATGAAGGGAGGCGGTGGAACATTTTAGGTTTGTAATCTAAATATTTATATCATCACGCCGGATTACTTGCGTGATGCAAGGAGTACACAGTTTCAACAGATTCTTTCCTTACAGACCTCTCTGGCTTTTTCAACTCTCATTGTTAGTCTCATGCACGCTCGCCGATTACAAAGACTCTTGTCTTGCGCTGTGTATAATGATAATAAAAAATACGTCACGTAAATTAACTGGGATTTAGACATAGCGCTGGAATATCGGCTTCACGATACTGCAAAGTTATTTTCACGTCTTTCATTTCATCCAGCGTTCTTTCTTTTCTTGCTTAAATTTTCTTTTTAGTGGTATATTTATTTATACCATCACGCCAGATCTCTTGCATGGTAGGTAGAAAGAGTATAGAGTTCCAACAGGTTCTTTTCTTACAGACTTCACACGCTCGCCAGCTACGAAGACTCTTGACTTGGCCTTCAGATAAGACGCTTTAAACACATAAATAATGAAAGTATTTTTTTGGAATTTAGAACGGTAATCATCGCTACGCGTTTATGTTCTATCCCACATACAAAATATATAATGCCAGTTGGGAAGGGCCAGGGTCAGATTATAAATTTTCTAAAGAAAGTATCACGTGGGTCGAGGCGCGTGCCACGGATTACGAAATACACAACACACGGTCATATTTCTGAACACAATCATATGTTTGTCTTTGCGAATTAACCTTAACCTTTAAAATCGGTGGAACGATTTCTATAAGGTTAATTTTCCTAAATATCTACAGGTGTAATGCCTGTTCAATATAAACCGTGTCTAATCTGAAGAGTAAGTCAAGAGTCTACGTAACCGGCAAGCATGTATGAGATGAACTATGAGAGTGGAGGAAGCCAGAGACGTCTGTTAGGAAAAAACCTGTCGGCTTTCTGTACTCTCTGCATATACCGCAAGGGATTTGGCGTCATGATATGGATAGATAGACAGGTTCAACTGATAGGTGTGAGTTCTAAAAGATGCAAAAATTGTTTTTTACAAACTCATACCCAAGCCTTGTTGAGCCCCTCAATTAGGAGATCCTGATGGACTAAGACCTAGACTTCCCCTTGTTTTTAAAGGAGGTTTTAGCTTTACAGTCTGGTACCAAATATATTAGTTAGAAATCCTTTTGATATAGTATTAAATTGATACAAAAAGAAAAAAGAAAGAAAGAAAAGTTTATAGATATTACGAGCTTTAAGTTGTTTTAAAAAGAAGGGTTGAGGGTCATAATTACTAGATTTCAGATACAAGGTTTACGAGAACTCGACAAATTCAAGCAAAGAAAGCTCAGCACTGCCTCTTTGATTTATTTTAAAACGTTGTGTTAATAAATAACTAGGAAACTGTCAATACTTTTCGAGACACGATAGCTCGCCTACACGGCCTCAAGCTGTATCTATAACAGCACCTGTTAAAAATTGTATAACCCCGCTCATTAATGACTCGTTTAGCAACTAAAAGGCCGGATGTATCTTTATTGCCCATAGACTCAGCCTTTGACACAGTTGCATTATCAAATCTCGCCCCCGCTCGGCCAAAAAGCCTTTAAATATTGAATAAATACACCTACGGTCCGCCATTGCAATGTCATATAACCCGACCGTGTTGAATACTCCGTTTAGTAACAGTGTTCTCTATTCAAATACGTGACTTTTCATTTTCGTCCATTAGCAATGCAGTTGCCTAATGTCATGTAGGTTGACGGTGTCGCTGGGCGATCATCGCATCTAGTTTTCGTATCACAGGAACATTGAAAATAAAACTTTATTACTGAAGCATCTGAGGCGAGTTTCTATAGATCGGTGTTGATGTACCGTTTTGAAAATGGAATTACGTCGTCATTCGTTCTACGGTGTCGCAATCGACGCGTGCCTCGTTGGACCTTAATATAGATAAATAATGGTAATGGATTTTCAACTTAACGCTCATTGATTTATGGCAAAATTTTAAATGATTTATTTAATTTTGTTCGGCGCGAATTGTATGCAAGTGGGGGCAAAAGGTGAATTTGTTGCCACGTGGGAAGAACACTGACGTCATTTTATGAAACAAGCACCATAGAGCTACCTAACTCTACATGTCAAAATTGTAATGAATCATAAAATTAATGTATTATAGGTACCTACTTAAGCTGTTTAGGATATATCTATGAGTTTAATATTGAAACCGACTATAGAAGAACATCGAGATCAGGACAAACATTAAAAAACTAAGTAGGTTTCAAATTCGCCAAAAACGAAGGCCGCAAGATGAAAAAGTTTTAACATTTTTGTGAGATTTTCTTTAAATTGCATTTCGCTGCTTAGTCCTTAATATAAGGAAAAGTAGAAAAACAAAATCTTATTGACTATTTAAATGTACAAAAATACTTTTCAAAATAAATGATTTTTTACTCACAATGTTGATTAACGACAAAAAATAGGCCTGTAAAATTCGCAGCCGTTATGACATAAAAACATACGTACAACGTACATACAAACAAAAAAGCAAAGTTTACACCGCTTAAATACAAGACTCGAGGTCTGAAGGTAATCCACTCTTCCGTTCCGTTCGCACTTGTGTGGGACCGGTGCGTTCCTCTCTTTCGCGCAGCGCAGCCTCCGCGCGGTTTTCTGAGAACTCTCGACGTTCCCTAGATAGATCCTTATCGGGTCTGTAGTAAGTTACGTTTCTTTGTATTAAATGTTGTTAACTTACATTTCGTATTATTTAGTTACTTTTTTCTTATATTATGTAACTTAATGTTATGTCATCATCATGGTCATCAGCATCGAAATATTATTTGTACGAGGTTAAAGATGACAATCCGAAAAACGACGCGGAAAATAGGAGAACAAGTATAGGTGTGGTCTTATTTCAAATTAGTTCGATGGCTAACGTGAGGACGTGTGAAATGCTATAGTTCGCTAAACCTGCCATTATAAAAACATCTGAGGTCACTCATTATTGAAAACTGTTTTCTACAGCTGCTACGAGTAAAGATGCGTAAGTAAAATAGCCCGGTTTTTGGCTGTCATTTTGTTCGTGATTCGTAATCTAGTATTAATGATAATATATCAGCGATCATCAGCCCATTGCTGGGCATATGTCTCCATAATAAAACGCCACTAACGACGATCCTCGGCTACTCTCCATATCTCCACATTTCCATTGTCTTACGTATGATTTCTATACCGTACCTAAATATCAAATGGTACCCTATATCCTTGCAAGATTGACTTTAGGTACATGACATAAATATAATTTTTCCAAGTTTCTTCATTAGCAATTGCTTAATCATAAAGAATTGCTATTTTTGTTAACTACACAAAGTATTAAAAAAGTATCAAAAGCTGGCTGCATACAGCGAAGCCGGGCGTCGCGGCGGTCTTTATGGAAAGCCTTTGTCCCATAGTAGATGTCCTTCGGCTGATGATATGATATGACAAGTGGTGAATCTGTTCGTAGATTTTTATAAACCCTAAGGTGCACAAATTTGAAGCCATACCTCATAATTAACTTGCAATATTCTTATGTCTGTCTCCCTGTCTGTCTGACTTTCCGGTTCAAATCATGTAATCCATTTTTCAAGCATTTGCGGGCATCCTATTGACATAAAATTTGGCATATATATGTAAAGTCGGTGACAATGCAATAATATGGTACCATGGAGCTGGTCTGATGATGGAATCGGAAGGTGGCCATAGGAACAGGTGAACTATACAACGTTACACTCTTGTGTTTAGGCTTGTTGCATTGGTAATATCAAGTACTATTCAACCAGATGGTATTCAGGGTCTGATGATGAAGCCAGAAGGTGACCAATGGAACCACCAAACAACTCAATGTAACCCCGCCGTGTTTGGGCTCGTTGGATTTGTCTTGACGAGTACTTTAGACCCGGATGTTGTCCAGGGTCTGACGATGGAGCCGAATGAAGGCCATAGGAACTCCACGACTAAGCAAAACATCTTTGTTGTGTTTTGCTATAATAGCTTGTGTTTAAAAAAGCCTTTTTAAATTAAATTTTTTTAACACGAGGGTTTAATCTATTAACTATCAATACTTATTTTTTCTCGATTATAGCATCGAATCCGAATCTAACCGAATGTAACTCTCAACAACTGAAAAAACAATTACTCAAAAAAGCACTGTAAGTTAACAATGAAAAAGCTTTATTTCATCTATTCTTGTTTTTTAGTTGTGTCACTATTACATTAGACCTGCGGTACGTTTCGTACAGAGTAGCTTACGCTAAAGCAAACAGTACGTAATGACCCAAAATGTAATTTAAAACGTGTTTGTACGAGCTAGATAATGATAGCTGTGTACAGATTAAGTGTCGTTGACTCTGATAACTAACTGGGTAAGCTGATAAGGATAGAGTCTAAAACACATACCGGTTTATGCTTCTTGAACATAAATTATTGAAACAGATGGATCACTCCGAAAAGGTAATCGAGATATTTATAATAGATCGTGGAGCCGTAAATCCATCGCCGCGTCTTCGCCCGCAGGTATTAGTACCATCACATTTTCATTAAAAAAAATAAACGTAGATCCACGCTAAGAATTATTACGGTGTCATGGGTGCGTTTACTAACATGAAATTCATATGCACAATTCATATCAACATCAAAAAATCTGTATCTACCAACGGCTGAGTGTTGGCCTCTCCTCTATCACGCCATTCGTTCTGGCCCTGTGCTAGTCTATTCTACAATTTACCGGCCACCTTCACAATATCATCGTTCCATGCTGCTGATGGAGCTCCATCGGTTTTAAGGACTTCGTTCCTTTCTAGGCCACCTTTGAGAGTACTTATAAAAACCCCATGTAATCCAAGTTTAATTAAGAATTAAGAATAATGCTCGTAGCTATTACGAGGTCTCGGATTCGATGTTTAGTATTTGGGTCCATAGTATGTACTATATTATTGCATTGCCATCGAACTTGTATATGTATGCTAAATTTTAGCTCAGTCGGATACATGCTTTCTATTGTCAAACGCTATTGGATATCTTAATAAAATAATATAAAACTTATAAATAAAATACCCGAAGTGCTTGAAAATGGATTACAAGATTTGAACTAGAAAGACAGATAGACATATGAACACAAAAGCTTCTAAAAAGTTACCTATACCTCTTTAGTCTATTGGCGAATAATGCGCGTAGTGATCACGAGGTCCTGAGTTCGAATCCCAGGTCAGAACGAATGTAATTTTTGGATAGAAATATTTCCCTTGTCAACTGGCATTGTGCTCTATGTAATGACATTAGGCTTGCCCCCACATGAGACCTAACATCCGACCTTGTGGTGTGACGATGTTTATTTTTATATATTTTACAATTCAAATGAACAACTGATTGATATAAATTATTTCCGTATAAAACATTGACACACACCGGGACGCCTACATTCCCCAAGCGGGAGTGGCTAAGAGGTGTACTATGTGCGCACACCAACTTATTGCTGAGAATGTAAGGTGCCAATGTCAAAGGAGCGAGGCTATTGCTATTATACCGGGCACAACTTCGGACTCCGGACTGATACTGGGAAATTTTCTATAGAAAAACTACATTTTGCTCGCCCTACAATATGTACGAGATCCTCCGGGATCTCTAAACGCATTATACGGAACCTACTTGTTCAACAAGGCAGTCCATAAAATTAAATTTTAAAAAGTGGTCTTTCTTTATAAAATTTTGCCGTAATTAAATTATTAACATTTATTTTCATTCAAACTTTATAAAAATAAAAGAATAAATCGACAATCTGATCCAATTTATGTCCTATACCGTACACAGATGGCACCACAAATCCAAGAGATCTGTGGCGCCATATCTGTGTGTGTGAATAAATATTTATTCACCACAAATCAAAATAGTTCCACAAAATGCCACTGATAGGCACGTAGACTAAGAAGTATTGTTGTCGTGTGTGAGGTAGTCACTAGACGGCGCTATTTTAATTTTTCATCAGATTTGAGGAAAAATTATATTTTTTTTATATGCTATAGTTATTAATTGACAAATATCAGATTTCTTCCTTTACTTGTACTTTAAAACCTTGCTTCTTACCAAATTCCACGATTCTAGGTTAACGGGAAGTGCTATATAATTTCTAATAAGTGACTTTAAATAGCCATATCTTTTGTTTGGGTTTACTTAGATCATTCATTTTTTTACACTAGTAGGGGACCGTTGATCTTCGTATTTGGTATAAATTTCAACTTATTGCCAGCCGTTCTTGAGAAAAAAAAAACCTAAATAAGGTGATAACCATCTGACAGACAGACAACGAAGTGATCCTATGAGGGTTTCGTTTTAGGTACGAAACCCTAAAAATGACATGGCCTATGCGGAAATTCTAATATACTCTGAGGGAAAATTTGTCTATGCAGGATTGATGGTGAATTTATGAAATGTAAAAAAAACCAAATGCCTAATTAGAGTTTATGGTATCACCACTGGGTAGTATATCGCTATTAATTGTATAAGACGAGGTTTTAATATTAGTTTTTCTCAAACCTTATTTTCAAAGTTTTTCGTCCTTCTACACCATCATCGGTTTATACTATTCTAAAAATGGATGAACAGGTTTTGAAATGGTAGACTTTCTTCATAATTTTGGAGTAGGACTACATTCCTGATTAACACCATCCAACGCCATACATGGTCAAACAGGCCATGTTTTTTGCAATACGAGAAACGAACTATAGTGTTAGTGTTGCCAGTAATATCTTTTTTATTAGATTAAAAAGTATTAGGGTGGAAATGTGGGTATGGCAACGTGGTAACATGTAAATAATTTGTTAGTATGATAGTCGTAAAGCTAATTTGGAAGTCTTATGAGCGGCTTTATCAGGTGACCACAAACTTGCCTCTATCAAACCGCGTGGTGGAGTATGACCTAGTCTTTCTCACCTTGATTTGTGACAAAAGGCCTTTGCCCAGCAGCTGTAGGGTCATATAGGTTGATTTATTTTATACCATTATCATTATAAAATGATTATAATTTATTGGTGCGGGCAATGTTAACGGAACTTGAAGTCGTCACCGTTTTTTAAGTGCCAAATTTTACTCTTGATACGATTATATTGAATCTACTGTCGTTCTATTTTGTCTGTTTATCGGATACTTTTGCGGTTATAAAAGTTCTGTTCTACGGGTAGGTACAGTATAGTATTCATAACATAAGTAAGGAAAAGAAAAAAATCCAATACTAAAATAGAACTAGAATGCTAAAGCCACGGTAACACAGCCACGCACCTTAAATTAATAAGGATATTCAAATTTTCAATGTTGGTAACATTTAGGTTGCGTGCGGAAAATTGCAGATTTTAATTTTGAGCCTGTCGAAATTAGGCCCGTGCCAAATTGGCGAACGAACCCATCATTATCAACATTAAAATCAAATCTACATACCATTGATTAACATTTGCTTGGCATCCTCGCCCAAGGCAAAACTTTCGGATGTTTTGAAGCATTCCTGCGATTCTCCGTAAATTTCATATTAGGCTGCGTGTTTAGGTGATGCCACGTTGCCATCGATAAAACAGATATCGAACAGAAATCGAATTCTGGTTAAATTGCAAATTGTGTGAAGACCGTCTTTCGCTTCTTTATACTCAAACTAGATTCTGAGGTTTTTTAACTCTAACTAGATTATGAGTTTTAAATTTTAAGTCAACGTATGAGTACAGGTATCGGAGTATATGATGTAAAAATATTAATTATAGAAAAGATGGCTGCATACTTGCGAGTACGCAGCCATCTTTTCTATTAAAATTATAAATAGCTTCACGATTGATCCTTTGTAGGAATCGGGTGTTCTTTCGGCAGATTGATAGGCATACTATTAAAAAAATATGTGGAATTAAAACTTAAACCATAATAGGATTAGTTAAAATACACTAGTAATAAAAATGTGAAAACAAAGTTTGTCGCTTACGATTTACTTTTTTCTTTTTCAATGTCAGTTACATGTACAGCTTACACCGGAATACGGCATTTTATTGACAAAACTCAAAACGTATTGGCATTATAAAAACCGGGTGTTTAAAAGTGTCCCTCAATTATTACTTACGGAAAACATAATGAGTTTTCTGGTTTCTAAACGACAAACTAACATGACGTGCTAATAAAGAGGGACCGTTTTCAAACGGGTTTTGAGCAGTATAGTGTTAACTCCAGGGTTACCAACTTAAAAACCTTTTCCGTAAATTTGGGAGATTTTTTTCGGGAAAACATATCATTTGAATTTAATGAATTGACGAAGATTTATTGTAATTTCGGGTAATAAATAAAAGTTATTATACCGAAATAGGATGTGTATTCTTGTTAACAGAATAAACGTAAATAGATGACAAGATCATCATTTCAGCCTATACTTGTCCACTGCTGAACATAGGCCTCCCCAATCGCTTTCCAGCGTAACCGGTCCGATGCCACCTGCATCCAACGATTTCCTGCGATTTTCACAAGATCGTCGGTCCATCTGGCAGGCGGTCGTCCTACGCTGCGCTTGCCAATACGTGGTCTCCACTCTAGAATCTTTCTGCCCCAACGCCCGTCCGATCTTCGCGCTATGTGGCCAGCCCATTGCCACTTCAGCATGCTAATCCTAAGGGCTATGTCGGTGACCTTGGTTCTTCTACGAATCTCCTCATTCCTGATTCGATCACGTAGAGAAACGCCGAGCATAGCTCTTTCCATAGCTCGCTGAGCAACTTTGAGCTTTTTTATGAGACCTATTGTAAGAGACCACGTCTCTGATCCATATGTCATCACTGGTAACACACATTGACTAAAAACTTTAGTCTTTAGGCACTGAGGTATTTTGGATGAGAAGATGTTGCGCAGTTTCCCGAACGCTGCCCAGCCGAGTTGGATTCGTCGATTGACCTCTCTCTCAAAGTTGGACCTACCTAACCGGACTGCCTGTCCCAGGTAAATGTATTCGTCGACAACTTCAAGAGTAGAGTTCCCAACGGTGAGTGCGGTGGGTACGACATGGACATTAAACATTATTTTTGTTTTGTCCATATTCATTTTAAGACCCACTTGTTGGGATACTCTATTGAGGTCACCGAGCATTCGTCCTAGATCTTCCAGCGACTCCGCCATGACCACAATGTCGTCGGCAAATCGAAGGTGAGTGATGTATTCGCCATTGATGTTGATGCCAAGTCCTTGCCATTCCAAGAGCTTGAAGGCGTCCTCTAAGGTGGCCGTAAACAGTTTCGGAGAAATGACGTCTCCCTGTCTTACTCCCCTTTTTATGGGGATCACCTTCGTGCACTGCCCCTGTACTCGGACTGACATGGTGGCGTTATTATACAAGCACTTCAACACTTCGATGTACCGATAGTCAATGCGGCATCGCTGGAGAGATCTAAGAACCGCCCAAGTCTCGATCGAATCAAAGGCTTTCTCATAGTCCACAAACGCCAAGCATAGTGGCCGATTATACTCCTCAGTCTTCTGTATAACCTGCCGCAGCGTATGTATGTGGTCTATGGTACTAAAACCTTTCCGGAAACCGCCTTGTTCGGGAGGCTGGAAGTCATCAAGCCTTCGTTCGAGACGATTCGTAATGACTCTCGAAAACAACTTATAAACATGGCTCAGCAGTGTGATGGGCCTATAGTTCTTCAATAAGGTGTTATCACCTTTCTTGAAAAACAGCACCACCACACCCCTGTTCCATGCTTCCGGCGTTTTCCCTTCAAGCAAGACGGAATTAAATAGCCTCTGAAGGACTTTAAGTACCGGCGATCCGCCCGCCTTCAGAAGTTCTGTAGTAATTCCGTCTTCACCCGGCGCTTTGTTGTTTTTTAGTTGTTTGAGAGCCATCCTAATTTCGCACAGGCTGATGTCCGGGATATCTTCAGTGCAGTGTCGGGTTAGCTTGGCTCTTGGGTCTTTTACCAAGTCAACAACAGGTTTAGCTACTGAGGTATATAACTGTCCATAGAACCTCTCTATCTCCCTGAGCACCTCTGACCTATTCGACGTTACGTTTCCGTCCTCCATCTTCAGCTTCGTCAACTGGCTCTGCCCAATAGACGCGTCTCTTGCGAACACTTTAGAGCCCTTGTTCTGCTCTATGGTCTCCTCAATACGCCTTGCATTGAAGGACCGTAAGTCGTGTCGCAAGGACTTCAATATCTGTCCATTAAGCTGCCTATAGGACTTAGCATCATCGGAGGTTTGGAGCGTCATGGAACGTCGCTCAGCCATGAGGTTTCGGGTGTAGTCAGATAGTTTTTGAGGCCTATTTTTACGGTGGGTCTTAAAATACTTGGACCCGACCGTATGAACAGTCTCTACCAGCCTGTTGTTGATTTCGTCCACTGATGCGCTGCTGTCTAGCAATTCGAAGCGGTTTGACAATTCGAGTTGAAAGTTCTCGGGGTTTTGGATATATGCATGAGTAGGTCGGAGCGTAGACCTCATCAGACGCGATCTTTCCATTTTGACATTAATATTTAATGTGCCTCTGACCATTCGGTGATCACTGCCGGTTTTTACCCTATGAATCACGGAGACATCATTAAATATTTGTCGCTTGGTGCTCATGATGAAGTCTATCTCATTTTTTGTGGAACCATCAGGGCTCATCCAGGTCCATTTCCTATGAGGCGGCTTCTGGAAGAAAGAGTTCATCATAAAGAGTCCCTCTTTCTCCAGAAATTCGGCCAGCCTCTGACCCCTGGGGTTGCGCTGCCCATATCCAAATTGCCCCACTCTCAACTCATCATCGCCCCGTTGGCCCAGCCGCGCATTGAAGTCACCCATAACTACTGTAAAATGTGCTTTGGAAGTATGTATGGCTCTACTAATGTCCTCATACATAACTTCGACCTCATCATCTGAGTATGCCGAGGTCGGTGCGTAGACCTGTATGACCTTCAGCGAATATCTTTTGGATATTCTGAGTATCAGGTACGCTACCCTGCTCGACACACTAGTGATGGACACAACGTTGTTTATGAGTGACTTGTGGACGATAAATCCGACACCACCTTGGGACTGCTGTTCGCCCTCCCGGTAGTAAAACAAGTTGCCGGATTTTAAGGTTATCGTGTCCTCGCCCTCTCTTCGGACCTCCGATAAACCAACAATACTCCACCGCAACTTGTTTAACTCTTCTTCCAGCTCAACTAGCTTCTCATCTGTCCTCAATGTGCGTGCGTTGTATGTCACCAGGGCCAATTTTCGGTTTTGGTGGTAGCCGAATCTCTGCCGGAGATTCTTAGCACCCCTTGACCTGTCGTTACCATGGCTGCTACCGTGGCCAGGACGAACAGGACCGCCGGGGACTAGGGGCCTGGTTTTCCTATTTTCTTCCATAATTGGGGGTGTTTGCCATACTCGCCACGCTTGGCAGGCGGGTTGGCGAGCGCAGTTATTGGTCGTCGAAGTGTTAAGGGAACGCTGCTGCCCATTCCCTAGTTTTCCCTTAGTCGCCTTGTACGACACCCGATGGGATGAGATGGGTTGGTCCTATTCTAAGCCGGGAACCACAACGACAAGATACTTTATGTTAATTTAAAATAATATAATTTTATAGAATCTGGCAGATATTTAAACATAGCCTTTAGTAAAGGTGAGACGACAAAATTAATAGAAATTCAATATAACTTCAAATTCGTGTGTACATAAAGTTGGATGCTGGATGGTTCCTGGGCAAAGTAAATAGCAAAATTGTCTTCTTGTTAATTTTTGTATATCTAGAAATTGCTTGCATTACACACGGTTCAATATCTAGTCCTTTTATTACTGGCAATACTTAGAATGGAACTAACATTGGTATTCTGGTTACATTGACATTTGAAAGCTGGTATCCCTATTTAAAACGTGTAAAATTGTTTAAACACGACTACGACTGCCACAGAGTTTTCTCCGATACCGCGAATCGATTAGGCAAAGGTATTTCTATGAAGCCAGCGCTCGTTGTTGGAGCGTGTAAGATGCTTGATATTATAAATGGACTGTATTTGAATGGCAATGAATTACGAAGGAACTAGATAGGGTTTGAACTTGCATATAATATATATTCCATAAACTTAAAACACTAAGACAAACATCTGCGTTTCTTCTAATATATTGCGACTCAATGCAAACGGAACGAAAGAAAAGGAAATTCAAATGTAGATGAACTTAATTTTACTTGATGAACTTAACTTTACATAATATTTTTCATAAAATTTTCAAAATGCTGCTATTTGCAAGCATTTTAATTGTTTTCATACACTAGCCACACTAAAAAAAAATCGACATCAAAATAGGTAAAAATTGGAACTTTAAAATACTAAACAAATTTCTCATCATTAAATACCTATTATGGCTTGTCTAAAAACTTACAGTCGTGGTTTTATTTATATGAGAACGCTTCTGTTTTTAAATCCCACAACGTATATTTAAATATGTTGTGAAAGAAAAATGCGTGTTAGCCTACAAACTGGAGGGGTTAAGTTTTGGCGGGAAATCGAAGTGTGATGTTGTCAAATTGTTTTAATTTCCAAAACTTGTGTTATATCGAATAATAATGTGTAATGTTGGTGAAATATTAACCATTATGTATTCTTATATGTGCATGAGTGATGTTAATTGTAAAAAAAGTGATAAAACTTGCCTTTTCGGTTTCTCTTAAAACGGCCGTCGCAATTGGTATGTAAAGTATCCATCGCTTTACTATCCAGGGTGGGGCACTTCATCAATTTCATATTCATCGTTGTCTCAAGTTCATCGGGGAGCTGAATTAATTTAGAAATGAATTATTTCGTAACACTTGGCATTGGCAAAATACGCGTCCACGTAATGCCATAAACAAAAAATAAAAAACCCGAGGGGTTGCTGTTGCGTTCATCCTTATGTATTAAGAATGTGGAGCGAGCGAATTGGTATGTAATATCGTGATGATACAAAAAAATGTATCGTATTCGCTACGTAGTTAACCCAGTCTGTTACTTAATATGATACTATTTGTGCGCAGTTTCAAGGAATGTCTTGCGAAATCAGGGAATGACTTATTTACCTATTCGACTAATATTGTTGTTCACTATTATATTTTTGCTTTGTGGACACATGGAATATTTATCTGAAATGCTTACTCTATGAAAAGTGAAACTATGACAGCAGGTAAATTTTAACGTTGGCCTTACTTGGATAGAGGCTAAATAACAGCTTCACATGAACGCAACAAAATCTTTAGAGATCAGTAATGTATTTTGTTCTGTGCAGAAATCAAATCCACGACCCGCAGTGTAGGAGTCAATACCTCTACGTCTATATTTCCTAAGCGGGAGTGGCAAAGGTGTAGTGTGTACACTCATACTTCGTCGAGGATCGTATCAATACGTATCAATATAACAGGGAACCCGCGTAGTGCCATTAGGTATACTGGCCATCATTTCACACTCCGGACCAGTACTGATAATTTTTCAGAAGTAAAACCCGAATAACATTGTCCAACTAGGAACTACGACTACGAGTATTTATAAAAAATATAAACTATCATTTAAACCATATCACCTACTAAGAATAAAATTTAAAAAATATTCAAGATTATACCCAAAATTTTACAAACACTAAATATTCACTGTATGCACAGATCAAGCGTTCGTATCGATTCCAATATTTAACCGATAAAAAAACAGAATCTAGAAATATTATATAAATAGTAGCATTCGATGTTTTCTTATCCGTCTGTTTGCTTTACAAGCATTGACGGGAGCAGTGTTTGCGAGACGATAACACACGTTCTAAATGAAGGAAGGAACACACGATGCACTAAATGCTTGCTTGAAAATTTGCTCGTGAGAGCAAGCATAATGAAATTTCAATTAGACAAAGCATGTAGGACGATAACACGCGTTTAGATGAAGGAAGAATCAAATGATATACAATATGCTTGTTTGAATGCGAGCAAGCAAAGCAGAATTTCTATTAGGCAAGGTAGGTAGGTACATACAAAAAAAATAAAGAAACCCTGCGGGCTATATTTCCCAAGCTGGGGTAGCTGAGGTGTACTGTGTACACCCACTTTTCGCCGACGATGCTACAATTCGATGTAACAGGGGTTTTATAGGACTAAGAACACATATTTTCTCCACTGCAGCTCCTGTTAGCCAGGTTCCACTATGGTCTACATAGATGACATTGAACCCTGGGTTGTTCCGGGGGAGCGCAAATTACTACATTACATGCTGAGTCGTCATTTTCATATCCGTTTCCCGGCATACTACCGTGTGAGTAGGCTAAATGTACGTAAAACAAGAACCAGACGCGTTAGGTCCTTACTCGCTATGACTGAAAGCGGCGCGTTAGGATAACTTTGTGAAATGATCGGGGAATGGTATTCTGTGTGCCCTGGATATCTTAATCAATTATGTCAACAAGTTATTGTAAAGCACCCAGTTACGTGTTTAATTGAAATAAGGGTCTTGATTAGGGATAAAATCACTCGGTACTTCGTGGGCAAAACCGATTAATATAATATGCCAATCACACCCAATCTTGAGTTCTGTTTTTGAGTTCGTGAGACCGCTTTAAAGCTCCCATTATTCAATTTATTATTTTCGTATGTAAATTACCATAGATACGCATAAGAATGCTCGCAAAAAACACTCATTCATGCTTGTCAAGTTAGTGCTGTGTGTACCGGTCCTAACCGTTTATCAACACCGATACAAGACCGATCACCGGGCGTTATCGTGAATAATATATTTTAAGTTGATTCTAATAATTTAGATAAAATATTCGATAAAAGCGCCACTCCATAAAGTCCACCAACTAGTGCGTGCGAAATATCAAGTAACGGTCGAAAGCTATAAAAACTTCTCAGTACCATACCATACCATATGCTTTATCTTTTTAATTTTATTTCTCATCACTTGTAGCAGATATCTTATTCTTTAATATTTCGTAATAAATTTTAAGCTCATTTGTCTAAATATTAATTCCCCCTAATGCTATAAAGAATGTGATTTACATTTACGCAGATGTTAAAAGACATTAAAATAAAATATAAACATTCGTTTAACGGTTATAAAATTTATTATTAGCTTTTAGTGTGTATCAAGATATCAAAGAATTTAATGAAATCCTGTGGAAAATAAAATTTAAATAAATTTGCGTCGTTAACTGGTTTCCTTACTTCTGTAAAGAAATGTTTTTAAATCTCAATTATTAAACAAAGAATTATGTAAATCACGATATTATCAAATATGTACATGTATCATGTATGTATTCATAAATCTGTTCGTTCATTTACTATGTTTAATATACTTTAACTTTAGGTAAATTTTAATATATTTTTGTATATTAATATTAAAAAGTGAATCGAATCATTTCGCCCGAACACAATGCCGTGGATAATCTCGAAGATAAATTACATAAGTATATACGTAGAAACCAAAAAATACCGCATGTACGAATAATTACGTCGAACTCCGAAGAAAACCATTTTGAAGATTAGTTCTTCTAAGTTTATTGAATTAATATTATAACATACGACTTATGATCGGTTTTTGATGTAATCATTCCAGATAAGCTCAATATAACTATTGCAATCGAATAAATTTATACAAGAATTTAACAATGCCTTACTCAATATATAACTTGAGCAATACTTATTTTGAAAATACCCTTACTTATAAATATTACTGGGTAGCTACCACAACCTCTTTAGCTAAACTATTTTACTTACTATCTTACTTTGCTGTGAAAAAGAGATAGTGCTATAAACTGTGTATATCCCTAATGCTATATCTGTGTTACCTCAGCTATAACATTAGGCGTCCACATATATTTCATCTCAGATGACATATGGAGTTTTGGCGGGAAGTCGAAGAGTGATGTTGTCAATTTGTCTTAATTTCGAAAACTTGTATTATTTCCACTAATAATGTGTAATGTTGGTGGAATAATAACTATTATGTGTTCTTATATGTGCATGAGTGAAGGTAATTAAAACAAAGTGATAAAACGTGTCTTCGATTTCCCTCAAAACGGCCGTCGCAATTGGTTTGTAAAGTATGCATCGCTTTACTATCCAAGTATACATCAATTTAATTATTATCGTAGTCATCAAGTTCATCAGGGAGTTGAATTAATTTTAACAAACACGATTATGTATCTCACTAGACACTGGCAAAATACACTTAAAATTAGTGTAAAGCCATAACTTAAAGAAGAAGAAGACATGTTACCGAAGCTTGTAAATGGAGATTTAAAAAAAAAATCACTACAAAGTACTATTTCGAAATTAAAAATTATTGCTTCACAGTAGCTCGACTATTATATCTTGTGATACGTGACCGGCGTAACGACGCCCAGGTCTTGCATATTTGCATAGGCTAAGTGATAGGTGAGTATTTATACACAAATAAAGTGTCTTATGCACGGAAAGCTCCATCGTACACGCTTGATTTACATACATATAGTTTTTTAAATCTAATTCCGTTACGTACCTTTTTGGGATTCCGATTTTAAATTGTTTCTTAGAATACGTTTTTGTATTCGCTTCTACTTAATGAAAACCGTTAGATTTTACAATGTTTTTATAAATACCTTTTAGTTATAAATTAAAATCGGTTTAGTTGCAATTTTAGGGCATAATAAAATGTTGATGATTTTTCCAGTAATTAAATATAGGTCTTATTCTTGTTTCGTCCGAAAATGTTATGCAACTCTAAGGGCCTTTTCACCACCCTTAAATAAAATCTGAAGTAGGATAATAGATAATTAAAGTGGCAAGTAAGTCTATATAACTTCGAATATCACCATCTCTAAGTAATCCTATCCGATGATTACATTAGCCAGTTTAAATTGCCCGGGAACGCTGATCAAAAAGTAACTAACCAGCACTTTATTAGTTTCAAGTATAAGTTTGGGGCAAAAATACTGATGAAAATTTGATTTTGTGGTACTTCTCCAGTCGTAACCAGCTGCAACATCATACAAAACAAGTGTGTTACAACACGCGTCGTGTCTTTACGAGCGCACGCGCACCCACAGGAAGTTCACGGACGGACGCCGGGCCCTACCACGGAAACCTGTTCGGATATCACTTTCTATCCCTCGCATATACCGATGAAATATGTGAACTTTTCCCGTGGCCTACTATTGGACACTGTATTATTGTTTTGTTGTTAGAAAGTCCAATTCTTTAAGTCACGGGATTAAGGGATTTTTTTAGAAGGGAAGGATTGTTTTATATATTGTGAAGATTTTGGGGTCTATGTTAGTTTGTATGTGTAGTAATGGATCCTGTTAAACAAGTGACACTGACTGTAGTCAGTTAACAATGTAACGTACAAAGAAATTTGGTAGCGTATTTGTGTATAATATGCCATAAATTAACTGCTTTACAGAGAATTTGATTGCTGCTTTATAAAAATAACGTAACACATTGTAACGATTTTGTCATGCTTTTGAAATTTGAAACTAATAGGATCCGACAATTTTTGCTTACCTCGAAGAAGCAGGCGTATAATTCAATTTTTATGAAGTCCCAAATAGGAAACCTTTCGGAACCCTGTACTCACTGCTTACTCCGCAATGGTTCTAGCGTGATGATATAGATAGATAGATAGAAGTCCCAAGTTATATATAATACAAAAACTGTTCATATCAGCCTCATCCTATAAACAAGCAAAGCTTCTTAACCCTACAGCCTTACATGTATAACTTGCGTATAGCCGTGTTTAAACGTTCAAACAATCGTACTATCGATAGCAACGAAGGCAAATGAAGGCCGTACATCAAAAATTAAAAAAATAAAAAGCTACAGGTACGCCTTGATAGTAGAGTGGAGATAGGCTTCATGTCGTGCCGGGCGGCGGGCGTGTGCGCAGCGTCGACGCATCTCTGCTCGCCGCTCACGATTTGTAACAAAACCACAAGCATTTTAGACGTTAGAAGACATATCGGTTCTATCTCGTTGCGATTTGAAATAAGGATGAAAAGGATTTTAAAATAACATTGATTTAGATGTAGAAATTTAATTAGAAGGTACGAATATTAGTGTAAAGGGTGATCCCAATTGATCAATTGACAATGACTTTTAATAGCTTTTCATATACTAGCAGTCTTCCGCAGCTAAGTATCCGGTCGACATCAGCGCTACCTGCTAGGCCTATGTTACTTTTGGATAATGTAGCTTTTAATGGTTTATCGGTTACAAACAAACCAATTTTTCCGCCTTATAATATTAGTATAGAGGAGTAATCGTGGATGTTCCGTTTGCACTAGTGACATTCCTATATGGTCGTCGAGCCCTTGTTCTTATTTGTGACTATTAATAGGTGATATAATAGTCAATACGAATATGATTCTGAAACTGTTATCAACTACTTAAATCAACCTCACTAAAACATTCGTTTTACTACAAGAAAGAGAGGAAGAACCCTTTATTCTTAGATTACTGAATATAACAAGCCTTCAAAGCCGATAAGTGCATCTTTCTCTTCTCTATCATGAAATATATTTAGTAACAAAATCTTATGCATCTTTTATAATACAATACTCTCAAACTTGACGGACGATTTAGCGCAGTGATTAAGAGCTTAAGCCGCTCCCCCCACTGTGTCTAACAGTCGTGGGTTCGATTCCCGCACGAGACCAATCTTTGTGTGATCCACAATTATTTGTTTCGGTCTGGGTATTAGTGTAAGTTAATGTTCATGTTTGTAAACGCACCCACGACCTAGAAATTAATCCTAGTGTGGGGGCCATGTTATTAAAAAGAAAAACAAAAAAACCGGATCTGCACAATTTGTTACTGTTACATGTTTTTGTTTATATTTTGTAACAAGCTCGCGCTTCGTGACATGGTTAGTTTTTATTATAGAAGGTAGCAGGGGACATCTTTAATTATAATGTTCCTGTATTACAATCTAGATTTATACAAGTAAGTTATATTTATATACAGCAAACAAAATACTGACTGCTTAGTTTAACGATGGTCGTGGGATTTAGCGTAAGTCACTAGGATTAGATCGTGTACTCACAGCTTCGATACCCGCACGAGGCATATATGTAATTCTGTGTCCCACAATTATTGGTTTATGTCTAGGTGTTCATGCATCAATCAATCAATCAATCAGCCTATCGTAGTCCACTGCTGGACATAGGCCTCTCCTAACACGCGCCATTGCACACGGTCCTCCGCCTTCCGCATCCAGTCTTTCCCAGCGACCTTTTTGAGGTCGTCGTTCCATTAAGCCGCTCTGCCCACTGCGTATAATAGTCGCGGGTTCGAGTCCCGCACGGGACAAATCTTTGAGTGATCCACAATTATTTGTTCCGGTTTGGGTATTTGTGTATGTGAATTTTCATGTTTGTAAACGCACCCACGACACAGGAATAAATACTAGTGAGGGGCTCCGTTTTAAAAAAAAATAAGAAAAAATCTAGCTGGGGGCCGTCCTACCTTACGCTTACCAAGTCGCGGTCTCCACTCTAGGACACGCTTGCTCCATCGGTCCTTCTGCAGATGTGACCAGCTCATTGCCACTTTAGCTTACTGAGTCTGCGAGCTATGTCGGTAACTTTGGTTCTTTGTCGGATTACCTCGTTACGAATTTTATCCTTCAAAGAGACGCCGAGCATAGCTCGCTCCATAGCCCGCTGTGCGACTTTCAATTTGTGGACTAGTCCCACTGTGAGTGCCCACGTCTCGGCCCCGTAAGGTGTTCATGCATGTGATTTTCATATTTGTAAACGCGTCAGGTTTTTTTAGAGAGTGGCAATGTATTTAAGAAAATCATACAGGAAGCCATCTTCCGTAAAACAGGCTAGGACAGATTTTTACAACACAATCACCATCATCATCTTTAGCTGTCTACAACTCACTGTAAGTCATAAGCCTCCTCCCTCTTGTGCCATTCTTCGCGGTCCTGTGCCAATCTACCCCAAGTTCTTCCTCTAACTCTCGATATATCATCTACCTATCGAGTCATTGGTTTGTCCACGCGTCGTGTGCCTGTTCTAGGCTACCATTCTGTCACTACCTTAATCCATCTATTGTCATTTCTTCTAGCAGCATACCCTGCCCATTTCCACTTCAATGAAGAGTTACAACCAATATAGGTGGTCATTTCAAATACCTTGTAAGTACCTACGCAATATTCTTCCATTTTGAGCCATAATTTTAAATCCCGTTGGGCAATTCTTCATCTCATCAGCCGAAATTTGCCCACTGCAGCACCAAGAACTCCTTCAAAGATCGTCACGACGACCTTCTTTCTTCCAATACTAATTCTAGTAGCCACCCTTAGAAACAAATAAAATACAAAGTGCATTTATGTGTATTGAAACCCCTTATGTAGCATCGACTGTCCTACATAATTACCGTTCAATTAGCCACGATACTCTAAAAACTCAACCTTTCGACTGTATTTTCAATGGGTGGCCAGATTGTCGAAATATTCCTTTTAAGTCCTATTTTCTCGTTTAAATTTGTGAGTCTTTGCCCAGTTGTGAGATTGTAAAGCCTATTTATTATTATAATAAAAAACGATATAAATGTAGTTACTGTTTGTACAATCATTGTAACAAGTACCTCGACAAGAAGTGTCGGGGGCGTATATGAACTAAAGCGAGTGTGGAATGAACTAAAAGATGGTCCTTGCTAGTTATATTTTCCGTAAGTAACACGTGCTATTAAACAGAAGCAACCTATGGTTAAACATAAAATCCTATTTATTATTTGCGGTTGGTATAAGTTGGTTTTCACGAGGAGGAAGCCATAAAAGCCTGTAAGGAAAGAACCTGTTGGAAATCCGTACTCTCTGCAAACCCCTCAAGGGATGATATATATAGATGGCACCACGTTTCTTTCAAGTTTTTGAGTTGGGTACCTACCCACGAAAGCCTTCTTTATAGAGCCGCTTCAGAGGGAAGAATCTATGCCACAAATATCAGCGCACAAACAAAGCGCACCTGTATTCAAGGGATTCGTGGCGACGCCTATACCCGTCTCATTACTCGTTCAATTAGCCATAGCTTACTAAAAAGCCATCTTTGTTTCTCATATGTGAGTGAAATTCCTTGGTCGTTTGACTGAGCGTGTTGGGGCAGTTAGTCGGCGCACGCGCCGGTGCCATAGGCTCGGGTTACATGGATAGAACTAGAACTATGCGTGTTTTTATAAAGGAAAGTTGTGGAAGGATTTGTTAGTCATTTTATGTTTTAGTTGAACCTGGTGAAGGTCACAGGTTAACGCAGGATGCGTATAGCACAAGGCCGGCTGTAATGGCAATCTTTAAGAGATGTATTAGTCCTGCAGTGAACGTTTCTCAGCTGATAATGATGACCTTTTGATTTAATATTCCGAATATGTATATGGTCCAGAATATGTCTAAAGACCAAATTGATAATTGAAACTTAAGCAGAAAACATCTTAAAAAGATATCGAGTATGATAACGTGAACTACAATAAGTTATTATTATTAATCAATTTTTATATTTATAAGTTATTTTTCACAATAAGTGTGGTAGGTTATATATGAAAAACATTCGCTGTAAGCAAAGCTGCACTATATTTTTGCTGCAGACTACTTCATATCTTGTTCACAGTACTTGCTTAAATTAAACTAACCTCTACCTGGTTTCTATCTATATTGCAAACCCTACTCTACGGTAACTAAAACACATTTAATACTACTTTTAAGTTAACCAATGTAAGACTACCCTAAGTGTGTTACTTCTACCGGTATTTCAACTGCATAAGCAATAAGCACCGTGTTTTCATACACAGAAGGTTCTAATTCGTATACACTGTGGTCTAGCATCCATGTCAGATCTTACGTTTCTTACGAAACAGCCTTGGATCTTTGTTAGATGTTTTCATAGCGAGTTTAACATGAACTATATAATACAATTTTTGTTGAAGTGACCGCTTTACAGTTATATACAAGTGTATTATTTATGTCAACATTTGGAAAATACATGTAAATTGTGTTTAGTAAAAATAGGTTGCGCTAGTTGTGTAATGGATAAAATATTTTTAAAGTTACCTAAATTATGTTTTTCTTAAGATCTATTCATAAATAGAGAAGGAAAATGCAAAATCATGTCACCATCAGCCAAAACACAACCATTGCGGGACGAAAGTCTTCCTTAAAGATCACCACAAAGACCTCCTGTACGCATCCACCTATTCGTCGGCGACGCTTGAAAACCTAGTAAACTGAAACCAAAATAGGGTTATTCTTTATTTAATTAGAAAAGTTCATATCGCATAATTTGAACGCACCCAAATTCAGAATGATAGACCATCCATGACTGTCGTAAAGCATGAATCTCTATACCTATATATGAGTCTGCCATTTGGAAATGGCAAATTCTGAAAAACTGTCGGGGTGTGCATTTCGTTTAAGTGTCTAACTAACTCACTCGTCGCCGGCGTTTTATCCCTGGCGTATTTTTTCTCGCTGGCCACATCTTTTGGTACGTGGTCGCACCGCAAGAACCTTTCTACCCCAACGGCTTAAAAACTGACGGAGATTTATTTACCTCTCATATGGTTATGCGAAACGTGGATAGTAACCCGTCCTTTTAAAGATATTTATTACGAAAATTCTTCTGTTTAGCGTCTAATATTGAAGCTGTTGTAGATAGCTAAGTTAAAATAACTATATTTTTGAGTTTTAATACAGTGCTATTAAACGATCATTTCACGGAATTATCGTAACATGACACGTTCCTATCTAATTGGTCTTAGCGAATAAGGGCCTGGGTAATTAGCACTCGATTATCGATACGGGGATATTTAGTACAATACGAAAAATCCCTGCATAATTGTTGTGAACATGTAAGGATTTTCTCGACGCGCTCTATTACATGGGACCTAACATCGTCAGTGAAACTTGCCACTTCTGCATGGCGAATATAGCCGTCTCATAGGATAGTTACAAGTCTCGAGAAACTATTCTCTCTGAATCGGAATTGAATTATCTTTTTTGTCCTTCACAGGTAAACAAAGACACGTTCAAAATATGGTCATTCGATCCGAATTTTATATAGGCTAGGTAAGGCAACACATGTCCGAATAAAAATCTGTTATTAACTTTTTAATAGGGTCCTTATAAATATCTGATAATAACACACTGCGGGAGTTTTATTACCATCCTTTTGTACGGATCGCCAGTTTATTAGACACCTGAGCTGATGGTTGATATGCTTTATTGAGTAAAAAATAAGATTCAATATTTTTTAACGATAGGGTCTGTTGCGAGAGATTTTGTATTGGTGTCATCTTTTGTTCGGGCCGCGTTGGTAATTACAAATCGATACGTTCGATTCGGAATGCTAAGGAATTTGATTGTAGATATGTAATTTCGGGTAATGTTATAGCAGTCACAGAACTCTAAGGTGAATAATTTGGACATTCCGTAGTGATTTTGTTTACGTGATTACAGATCGTTCAATGCGTTGGGTTTTAGTTTTGCTGGCGTAGTTAGGTGTACCATCTATGATAAGTTATCACAAAATATTACATTTGCATAAGTCAAAAATATGCTATGCATTTTTTTGTACATCACTAACAAAAAATTACTTATATCACCATTTAAGATTTGTTACAGGGTAGGCAGAGAGCCTAAAGTTTCAACAAGTTCTTTCCCTACAGGTCTTTCTCGCTTCCTCCTGTTCGCCGGTTATAAAAACTCTTGACTTGACCATCAGACAAGATCCGGTCTTTTTGGTCTTGGTAGGATAGTAGGGCGACTGGCAGTAATTGGATGAGAGTAGCCGCGGATCGCACTCAGTGGTGTGCAATTGGAGAGGATTATGTCCAGCAATGGACAGATTTAGGTTGATAATGAAGAAGATAGTCCCGGTCTTCCTCAGTATCCACTTTCTTCGAACACCAAAAAAAGTAATAAACCGAATATAAAAATCCTAAGGTAAATGCTAAACAATACCCTTAAGCGATGTCCAAGCTCAACACGTGCTAATAAATATCGAAGCATACGCATCGCCGCTGGCGCGAACTAGTCTACGGAATAAATCAGGGCTCTAAGGGACCTGATTTATTTCGTAGACGCTATGACGTAAACACGTAACGCGGCGCGTTACGATAACTTCGTGAAGTGATTGTTTAATAGTAACTTCTCCCGTGGTATACAAAACAATAATAATTCATTGAATTGCCCAGTAATGAAGACAAAATTTTTTGTTAGTCATATTTTAATTATAAATAGGAAGAAACACCGTTACGCCATTCTCAAAGCGGGGGTAGCAGAGCAGGTATACACCCACTTTTTGCCGACGAAGCTAGGTCCCATATAGTAGGGAACGAGCCTATTGCCATATACCGGACTCAATTCCAGACTCCGGACTAAAACTGGGAATTTTTCGATACAAAAACCACATTTGTCTGACCTAGGATTTGAAACTAGGACCAACGAGGCAGTCCTTATATATAATAGACCAATGAGGGATTCTTTATTTATATACTAGACCAACGAGGCAGTCTATATTAGTCTTTATTTTTAACTAGCAACTACCCGGTCGAGCGCCACCTACTAGTTCTGTGTTATATGGCCTATGTTACTTCTGGAAAAGGTAGCTTTCCAATGGTGAAAGAATCATTAAAATCGGATCAGTAGCACCGGAGATTACCCCGAACGTCCAAACTCACAAACTTTACCTTTTTATAATATTAGTATAGATTCAAACTAGGTTAGTATTCTTATTACCTTCATGTATGGTATGTGTACTCCTATAGATTTAGATGAAATCCAGCAGCAGCTGTTCACATATAAGCAGTCTAGTCCGCTCGCTATCCAGCTTAGAATGCTGTTGGGGCTGAACCGAACACGACACGGTAAATGCCATTACACGAGCATTACACGAGCATTTCACAAAGTTATCGTAACGCGTCGCGTTTAGTCATAGCGAATGAGAACCCTGTGAGCCTTTTATTTTTACGAGCGTCCCGGTACAAATTTGTAAGGGCCCGACCGGCGCACACGCACGCTTCGTTGTCTTTTTTCTATATTTTTTTTTACGTGTGAGTCGTTTTGTACCGACCTCGAGGCGGCTCGAAGGTCGGAAAATGATTGCTTGTTAGTCTTTTTTGAAACCGTTGCTCTAATGTTTTTGAAATAGAAATTACTTTATTATTGGTTGGTTACTTGTTTATGGAGTAGACGGTTTCTGTTGAATCTAACGGGTGATGGTACTATGTTTTTGGTGTTAGGTATGACAGGATTGGTAGACTTTATTTTTAAGGATAAGACCTAAATTTAATCTTTAAATTCAATTCAGAATTAATTGGTGGGGCGCCTTGCCCTCGTTTTGAAGTATTCTATCCCAATTTACTTTAGCATATGCTATCCCCAGCATATGCTATAAGTAAAACACGTTTCACACGCTTTTCCGTCGGTATGGCAGAGTTGTATTGTGGGTGCACCCACTTTTGTTAGTGTGTTAGTTCTAATAATCAAAGTAATAGAGAGATCTATCTATCTATATCATCAAGACAGATCCCTTGACGGGTAGGCAGAGAGTATAGAGTTTCAACAGGTTCTTTCTTTACAGACCTCTCTGGCTTCCTCCACTCTTATAGTTCGTATCATACACGCTTGTCGGTTATGGAGACTCTTAATTTGCCCTTCAGATAATACATATTCTATTTGGTCATGGTAAGATAGTCTAGGTCTTCCCCGGTACCTGCATCCATTCACTTTCGCATTATGTATCTGTTTTGTTATTCTTAGAGAATAGAGAGGTGATCCTATTATTGTCATTACACCAGACACAGTTCTAGACTCCGAAGTATTACTGAGAATCTTCCGATAGGAAAACGGGCACTTGTCTGATGTAGGATGCGTACGAACCCAGGAGATCTAGGTAGTCATCATTATCATCACCTGAGAGACTTCCATTGCAGGACAAAGGCATCCCCTAAAGATCGCCACTACGAAAGAGGAAAAAAAAACACCGTCACGCCTATATTCCCCAGAGGGGATGGCAGAGGTGTACTGAGTACACCCACGTTTCGCCGATGATGTTAGGTCCCATGTAATAGGGGGCGAGCCTATTACCATATACCGGGCACAATTCCAGACTCCGGACTCATACTGGGAATTTTTCGTTAGAAAAACTACATTTGTCCGACCTAGGATTTAAACCTAGGACCTCGTGATCACAAAGCGATGCGCTTTGCCACCAGACCAACGAGGCAGTCGAAAGAGGTATTAATAAAATTATATTTAACTAGTTTCTGCCCGCAACTTCGTCCGCGTTGACAATAGACAGAAAACTTACATTTTTCGGGGATAAAAAGTATTCTGTTTTAATCCAGGTAATAAATTATCGGTACGTAAATTTTCATCCAAATCCATTCAACCGTGTTTTCGTGATTGAGTAACTAACATCTAAACATACAAACTTTCATATTTATAGTATAAGTAGGAAAAAGTAGGAAATACCATCTCTATGAACACAGTCTTTTTATAAATAATACATCTATTATACAAAGGATACCTCTATTACCATTATTAAACTTAACGAAAATCGTCGGTAAATGTTTTTACCGACTACAACTCAGTTTGGAGACGGACATTTTTGGCGTGTTGGTATGTGTGTTCCCACCTACAGCGTGAACTGCTGCGTCGATTTGTACAAATATGGTGCTCGCATCGCATCAATGCCAAAAAATGAACGATTTTCGTTTTATTTTGGCAAAACTCAGCATCTGATTATCAAAAAATTGTTAATAGGATACGTTGAAAAGGTAGCGGGTAAAACCAGGAAGTTACATACACCTCAAAGCCAGTCGTTGTGGTGTTTGGGTAGGTGTTTTGTCGTGCAGTGGGTGATGAAAAGTTACCCCAAATTATCAATCAAATAATGAAAAATTACTACAAATAATCCACCTAATATGGTTGAGTAGCCCATGCTACTAGTGCTCCCATCCATTTTCATTTCCCTGGGTTTCTCCTAATTAGAGGGAGTTCAGGAGGCTATCCTCAGTCGGGAGCGGTACAAACCGCTGATCCTGGCTGCCACTTCATACAGTAGGCGTTACGCTAAGTTACAAGCTACGTGGTGTTGGAGCTTAATGCTTGGTAAGTCCCCGAAGGTTCCCGCTTCCTATATGACATATCTAAGAAACGTCTTTAGTGACGAGCAGTAAGACTTTCTACGCGACGGACGTAGGCTGACACTGTTCCAATAAAAACAACTTGTATTACTAACAGATGGAAGGGTTCCCACCTGAGTCCCATGGGTAATTTGTATGTAGATGATTGACTAGGGCATTTCTATAAAAATGTAAACGTAAGTGAAGGCCATCTGATGTTAGGCTTACGCCTCGTAGAAAATTCAACTGACAGCAAGCGAAATGGATCTTTTATTGAGTACATAAACCGCTAAAATATACTCTTGTGCATAAATTTATGACATTTCATGCCATGGGTCCAGAATGACCCATCGGTTAAAGCTGTGCTTTGTATACCAGACCATTCAGTAGATTATGAAGCTTTATCAAGTAGATTATGAAGCATAATGTCCGCGACCTAAGTCATCAAAATCCTGGTATAATCACCACGTGCACCTATTAGAATTTCATGTGCCCTCAAGACAAGACTAAGGGCATTTTTAATATGCTAAACCCGCCGCCAGGGAGCGTCGCGTGGGGCAATACCGCATGCAAAATGCATGGCTTGTTTTCTGTCCTGTACCCAATATCTGAACGTGGAAAACTTTGAGTTATGCCGTGAAAGATGCTGAACGTGGATTTGAGAGTATTGTTACTAAAACCTGCAGTCAGCTGGCAAGAACGCAAGTCCTCATCTTATTTTTCTGGATAATAGTCGTGATGAATATATTCGCCAGTGATAAGTTTATTTTCATTTTTTTTACATTTTGTCTCCTTTCGGGGATCTCTAAGAAAAGTCGCCTCAGTAGGTAGTGCCAATATACTAAGTATTATTTTAAGTAAATATGGATGGGCGCATTTTAGTTATAGTTTAAAATGTCGCTTTTGCTATATTCTACCCTAGCTAGGGCATGCATAATTTCTCTGTGGTCATAGATGGACAAAATCTTAAGGAAATGATACTGATGACAAACACAAACTAAAATTATCTTAATAAATACACGTACATACCAACAACTCTTTTGTCACGAGACTATCTTGTGTGGCCATGCTGACCATTCTATAATGGATCGCTACATCTCGCAAACAGGTTCAACTACTTCTCTGTACCTTAAAATGGAGAGTTCAACTAACAATGGACGGTACGGTACTTAGGAACTTAACAAAATTATAGGTTCAGAACAGGAAAATGTTATTTAAAGTAACGTTACTGCATTATGCGTTGTGGGAAAATAAATAGAGTTATTAAGTTTGTCGTAGAGAACAAATAATTTTTAGTCTCCGCAACTATTAAAAAGCAGCTAAATAGGTGTCTAAAAATCTATCAAATTATTCTTATGATATTTATACAGATCGGGTGGGGGTGGCTGAGATGGAAACTAAAGAACGTTTTAAACATGTCTTAGAACTTATCTCTTGCGTGGTAAGTTGAGGAACGGATTACCAAAAGGCTTTGTTCTTCCGATAATAAGTAAGTTTTGTGTTCGTTTCACAAGATAATTAGCAAGACTTGGAATACATCCCTAGAGGGTACATATTACGAGTATTTAATGAAAAATCAAACTTTCATCATATCTTTGTCTCAAATTTGTCGTGTTAAAAACATATCTGTCAAAAGTTTCGCGCCAATTCCCGCCGTCGCGAAAATGGCGTGTAGCAATCTTTGAAATCGTACATAGCGCATGCGCCCTCGATACGTTTAGAAGAAATAAAACCTACGTGGCATACGATACCCGCGTACAAAACTTATTTGATCGGTCGTTCAACCATGTCGGTATTGCGTGCCACTCTAGCATATAAGTCCGTCTCGTTCCAGCGTACCGTTAAGGTGGTATGCCTGAGTTATGGCATTCCGATGTACCACCACCATCGCGGAGGCTGCGCGGGATACGCGTAAGTTACATGAGATTTTAGCTTCACATCAATGTTCCGATGTTAACGCCCTCTCGGATTAGAAAATTAATTGGACAACTCGACTGTACGGATGGTAGGTTTTTTACTGACCAAAATCTAACTAATATAAATAATGGATGCGAAAGTTTTGATGTTTGTCGCTGAATCACGGTGAAACTGGTTTGGATTCTTAAAACAGAAACGTTGCCCCTACTAGGAACTCGCCCTGTGTGTATTTTACGTATATACACAAACAATCAGACCGTAACAAATGTCTGAGGGTCGAATAAAAATGCCGTACTCGGTCCTTTGGTCGATGCCGTGTATGCTTTAACCGCTAAACCATGCAGTCGTTGACGTTGAAATGGGTTTAAATAGAATTTAACTAACTTATATTGGTTAAAGACATTGTTTGGTTGGATCAGTACAGTCAGGTCAATAGGTATAACCATAATTTGACACCAAGATAAGCATACCAAAACGGCAAACATGGTAATATGTTATAAATAAAATTATTTTAACTGTTTGTAACAATAATTTTCTATGATTTCCGGGTTGCTGTTTAAGAATAGCATTAGAATCGGAAGGACGGATTTGATAGCTTGGCTTGGTCCAGTGAGCATGAGTCGCTCCACCTACTGGACTGATTAGTCGCTGGTTCGGTACTTGGTTCAAAAAATCCTAGCTTGGACAAATATGCTTTTTCTATCAAAAAAATCCCAGTATCAGACTGGAATCGTGTCCCGTATATGGCAATTGGCTCGCCCTCTATTGTATAGGACCTAACATTGTCAGCGAAAAGTAGGTACACAGGGCACCTACCTCTGCCACCCCGGTCGAGGAATATATGCGTAACGGTGCTTATTATTTAAGTTTCAAAGTTTCATTGACGTACATTTTAATGATAAGTGACATAATACCTTGTATTTTCCTTAGATGGTATATTGCTTTGTAAATTTCATCTCACAGAAGGGACTTCTTAAAATTACTTTAATTTATATACACGGTGTTATTGGATACGTCCTGGAGCGAAAGCCCAGGTGATGTATCCAATGGCTACTCTTCACTGCTACTAAAAACAATTAAAACAGAATTTCAATAATACAGTTCCTTAATAATACTAATTTAGTTCATTTAAAACACCTATTCCAAGCGCAAAATGACACCGAATGGTGGCGCGGCTCGTCAGCTGAGCGGTAGATACCTTTGGTGTTCCGGATTTTCATCCTAGACATGATATTCGGATAGGTTAGATAGGTAGGTAGATGTTACTTATTGAAATGTTCTTTTTATCTTCCTCCACTCTCATAGTTCGTCTCATACACGCCGGTTACGGAGACTCTTCCTTCGGATAAGACTCGGTCTATGTATTATTGTTCTTTTTATTCATTTTTTATTACCAGTGAACAGTAGACATTGAATACATCACCTGGGCTTCCACTCCACGACGACTAAAATTACACGGATATTTAAAAATAGTTTGTTTATATCAATTAATTTTGAGACCGAATTGTGGTTTGCGTTAAAACGGGAACCACCCAAGATATCCAGCCTACGCACACTAGTAATACAATCCTTATTATACGATTAAGTAGTATTTAAGCAAGACCATATAATTCTCGCATTGACCTAAATAGTAAATGTATGTTTGGCAACACCTAGTCTGGTGCTAAAATATTCTGAGCCTATTAAGGCACCATTTTAAGGCCTTATTAGGCCAGATAAGAACGATTTAGTGCTATGGTGATATTTAATATAATATGTTGTATAAGTTAGCCGGGCGTAGGTTTTCGATATTGATTTGGAAATTTGTTTACACACAGCGAATTCTTAATAATGTGCTCACCCAAGTTCTTCTCTAAAAAAATCGTATTCTCATATTTGTCGAATATCACATATTATTTTGTTGAATGGATATTCAATAAAAAAAGTTTCAGATTTTGGATGATAAGTGCCTCGTTGTTCTAGTGGTGATTGGAGCGCTTTACGATCATGAGGTCCTGGGTTCAAATCCTAGGTGGGACAAATGGAGTTTTTCTATAAAAAAATCCCATTATCAGTATTGAGTCATAATGTTACATAATGGTATTGAGCCACTAATGTGAAAGTATTTATTTAGATACTTTGTATTGACGCACAGTTTTTCGCCAGTTTGGGAGCCAGACATTACACTAAATTTGAATTACGTTCATTGAATACAGCAAATTATTGTTACTAAAGATTTATCAACTTTTTGTAGACCTTCCTACCCCGCAAGGGATTTGGCGTGATGGTAAAGATAGATAGACCTGCTTTTAGGTTGTTAATTGACATCCAAATTATTAAACTTTTTGATTAATTTACTTTACACATAACTAGATATTGGACGAGCGGACGACCCTTAGGAAGACGGGTTACGGACGGACTTATAGGGTTTGCTGCACTCCATATCCGGGTGAGAAACTGAACGGCTTTAAAAATTGTTCTTAGTTTGCTACACTAAATGGTACAAAATGACTTATGAATTAGATTAGTAAGATGGCATAATTATTTGGGCGGTTTGAGTTTCAAAACCAAATGTGAGTACGTGATAACTTTCCTGGTCTTCTGCCTTAAATATTCACCTAGATATACCTTAAATACTACATTGTTTACAGCGAAATTGTTTCTGTAGTAAAGTAGAAAAGAACTTAAGCTGCTAAAGAATACCTTAACACTTCAAAATAAATTCTATTTTCGATTAAGCAAACTGTGTCATACACAACTTTTTTTTCATCAACCCATTTCCACTAACCAGTAGTTAGGTACCCCAGTACCTAATCCGATCACAAAACTCGATAATCGTATCAATCAAATCGATTGCGTAAACATCGACTCGCATAGACCCATATACGGCAATCGGTTCGCATGCGTCGCGACACTACCCGTTTCCTTTATAATGAATAGAATCCAATCCTTATTTAGTAAGATTCGAATTTACCATAAACAGCGCGGTTCATTTAATCGAATATAGAATTTATTTCAAGGTGTTACGGTTTTTATGGCAGCATAAGTATAATGGTCGGTTACATGCAATGAGTGAACGTTCGCTATGCAGAATGATGTCATAGCTAGGTTTTAGTATGGAAACGTGTATCAAAATCGGTTTGAAACTTGAATGCCTGGTAGGTATTTAGTGTTAAGTGTGTCAATTGCTGACGCGATTATTGTTTTTACTAATTATTTCATAAGTAGTCGGTGCCTAGGCGTAGAGATTTCTAGAAACTTTAAAACATTTAAAAGTTTTGATCTGCCTCGTTGGTCGCGAGGTACTGGGTTTGAATCTAGGTTGGACAAAATGTAATTTTACGATAGGAAAAGTTCCAGTATCGGTCCGGAGGCTGGCTCTCCTATATAACATGGGATCTAACTAGGTGGGCCAAAAACTAGGTGTACACTTTACCTACGCCTCTGACACTACTGTTCAGGGAATGTTTTAAAGTTTGTAATCGTTGATTTTTCTTATTATCTCACTAGCGTGATTCTCCTTACTCTATACTGGCATCTGTGATAGAAATCATTTAAACAAAGTAAGTACTAGAATCAAAACAATTCGGAACCGAAACAATTCGGAAGTGCCTTGTTGTTATTGTTTAATATTTATATTATAAATTTAAGTCTATTTTGGCCGAAGGTGACCGAAGTCGTTATATTTTTTCGGCATTTACCTATAATTTTTAAATTTTCTATTAAGCCTGGCTCTTTATATGTCAAACTTAAGTTAAGTTTCGTACTTAATTTAAGTCAGGGTGTGAATTTTCAGTATTAAATATTTATAAAAAACTTTAGCTGAGTTTTGTCGGTGACAGTACTTTTCAAGGAAGTCTCAAATTGTAATTTATAACTTAATAGGTGTATAGTATAACAGTTCTATGGAATCAGCATATACGATAATTAAATACCGATTGGTATTAAGGATTATGCAAGACAAGGTGCAATATGGTACCTCCTAAGTAATTAAATTACGTTGCGGCATGAAAAAACTATAGCTATAGGTAATTCAGTTACATAAATAATATTTTCTTAGTACAAACTGCCCAATACTTGTAAATTTTTTTTTTTAAATGAATTGTTCATTGGCTTGTGGGAATACAAGTTTTCTGTAAATATCTATTAATCCTTTTAGATCATAAATAAATTTATCACTACTAACGCCATCTATTTATCAAATACGAAAATAATAAACTCAACAACAACGCCATCTATCTGAAGTAGTAAGAACTAATTTATTCGGTTAACTTTGATGCTTACGTAGTGATTTCAGCAGAGTTGTATAGATGGCGCTGTATGACTAAAAATTGTGCGAGAGCATCCAGTTCAGTAACTTGACCCATAGATGACGCTACTAGCAAGTAAATTTACTTTGATGTTTGGGCCACAAGACATTGATGAAAATAAATTCAATAATCGAAATTAATTATACTTTCAATACATTTAATAATATGTAAAGCTATTGGTATTCAAACATTTTTTGCTATTTGTTACATCACTGTAAATCTATCAAAGCATACATACCTACATCACATTTTCAAATATATTTTTTGCCTATTGTTCACTTACCGTAACGGCAACTTAATATCTATTATAGGTACTCTATTTTACAGAGAAACAAAAATTCGGCGTACTGAAATATAATCAAAAATAACGCGTGTGATAGGTACGTCAATATAAAGATTATGAAAAATCCCACGCGGTTTTCTCATCATAATATTTGTAAGTCGAAAAATATAATCTTAAAATAATTATTTAGGCATCAACTTAGTTTCCGCTTTGCAGGTATATCTTGGATATTTAGTAAACTGCGAGTAGGTATTCTATCATGTGTTCAACTTTTATAATATAATATAACTTATATAATTAACATAATATATACTTATTAGGGATGCAGCGCAGGTAGGTTTAAGAATACATTGATATTATCTAATCCAACTTATCACGTAAAAGCTGTATATTTTTTTGTCTCGATGATGATATGTTAATAAATAGACATAAAACAGGGGGGTAAACAATGTACAAAGTGTAACATAATAAACGCAACACGTGAAAGTAGTTTGTTCTAAATCGATAACTGAATTGATTCCAACTAGTTTTAATGTAAACTACATTTTTTTTTTATTTGCAAAAAACGCTGTTACTTCCTCAGTGCGCTATAAGAAACTAAAATAATTTTTGATTCAAAGCAAACCGAAGATTTCCAAAGCATTTCTGAAACGTATTTCTCAATTCGCACATATAACAAGTTTCATTGTTAATTGGGGTATAAAAGTGCGTAAAAAAGGGGTTAAAATTTTTAAAGGACATTGTCGAAAATTGCCCCCGAACCATTAAACATTTGACCCATGCCATCAGTATTTATCTATTTTATTAAAATAATGGTAAATATCTATATCTAAAGGACAATTTCCAATGTAAAACGTATATTTCAAAGTATTGGTTACTACCAAGTAACCAATATTTTGAAATATGCGTTTTAGACTAGCGTTTTACTTTACGACTTCGATATAAGTACTCTTATATCGAAGTCGCCGACATCTTTACTGAATGTCAACACACACAATATAACCTTATATGTATTAATGGCTACTGAATTATAACCTCAAAATCTAATACGTTTTGTCCAATATTGCGATTCTCCCACTTGTCCGTTTAATAATAAATACTTGAAAAAAATTAATGTGTGATTTGAAATCATACAAGAATTTTTTCATTACTGTTGGTTCTGGGGCAAATCATGTATGGGTGCAGAACAATGTCCTTTAGAAAATTAGTTTTCGAATGGGATTTGTGAAGCAATTATCTAATCGGGGTGTCTGAGGTCTTGCGTTATTTATGATACACCTTGTATATATTCATTAAAACAGCTTTTGGCTGTAGTTAATCGGCTTGGATTTCAAGTTTAATATCATTATGCGTAATTAGCAACCCTGACAATTTGGAAATAGTATTTTCATTGTATTCAGGAAGCGTACGACGAAGTTTACAAAATTAATAGGCCTATGATCTTAGTGTAGGTATATTAATTTATCGACCGATTTAGCATGACTAAAAAATTGCAAATATCCAAATTACCGAATATTTCATTAATTCGAATTAGCGAGAATGGTTTAAATAACAAATAAATAATTATAATAATTTGTTTAATATTCAGTATAGACTTAGTTCTAGTACAATATATAACACATCATTTACATTTTGAAAAAAAAACTAAAAATATACTTTAACATTTTCGAATTACATTAGTGTAGTACGTACAAGTAGTAAGAGAACCATTTTTCAACCTAAAATTAAATATGTAGTGTCCGACCGAAGCTGAAGGCCGAAGTTTTGGCCGAAGCCGAAGGTTTGAAGCAAGCAACGAAATGAATGTTGTATGAGAATAGTAGTTACGTTCTATAGTTTACATGTTTCTATAGCCACCTACCGACTCCATCATCAGACCAGCAGCACGGTACCATATTGTTGCATTGTCAAATGTTGCAAATTTCAACTCAATTGGATACCCGCAAGTGCTTGAAAAATGGATTACAAGATTTGAACAGGAAAGACAGGCAGACAGACGTACGAACATTGCCAGTTAAATAAAAGCTTATAATAAATCAATGTAAGAACACTGTAAGCAGTTCGAAGAGACAGTTATTTAGGGTGCGTTTTGGTCGATTGAACGATATAATGAAAAACAAAATGCAAATGCGAAATAATCGTAAGAATTATATACTAAAAGGAACTGAATTGACTTGCGGGCTCGCAAAATACCTAAATCATGTGTACAAGTCGCCTGGCGGGTGTCCGCGGTAGGGCTGCGCTGGAGATGGCGTGTAATCAAATATCTGTCAAGTGATGCATGAAATTGTGCGCCGGCGCAGCGGCCGTTGCCCCGCCACGACGTGAGCCCGGCTCGGAGCCTTCGAGGATCTAATTTGATCTGTTAGAGTACCGTGTACTCGTTGATAGGCTATTCATTCAGTATATGAGTTGGTATGTTTCAGTATTGCCAACTCGAATTAAGGAAATATTGCTAGAAGCGACTTCTAGCAATGATTCAGGTTTCCCTGATTGACGCTTTATTTTTTTTATTCAATTTGGCCTTCGCTATGAATTATTGCCATGACATGAAATTCACATACAGTAACACCCAAGCCGAAACAAATATCTGTGGGTCACACAACGATTTGAGCCGTGCGGGGATCGAATTTGCAACCATTCGATCCAGCGGGCAGAGCGGCTTAAGCTTTTAACCATTGGACAAATTGTCCTTCATCATATTATTTAGGCGAAAAAGTCACAAAACAACGTATTTACAAACTCAGGATCTCATTTTACTAATAAAACTGGGCTATTTGAATCAAAATCGCCGGTTAACGGCGTTCATAATGTGTATGAATCAAAAATGTATTTACTGACAATACCTATGTGTAAATTTCAGCCTTTTATTAAATGGCTTGCTCAGTAATTATCAATGAGTTAGGTCCAATACCATGACCAAATTAATAACGTAGTTATGTCCGTAATTTTCTATTTTATTGAGATCACAGTTTATAACCTGTGGTAAAGTCCGAACATACGAGTACATTTGTAACAAAAAGACATCGTGACATTGCATCCTAATCCGATTTTCAATGCTACATTGGCATTCCAAAAAAAATTATTAAAAAAGTATACTTACACAGATAATAAAAGAACATGGCGGACTTCGTTCATTCCTTCAAAAAGTGCTTCATTATCAAGTGTAAATATATTGAGTACGTGTTTCGTAAGTGTATAAAAAGCAAGTGCTGTGGACGATAAGATTTTTTTGTTATTTTAATGAAGTTTTATACATTTAGTTCGAGCGAGGCTGACTACCTCAAAATAGAATAAGTACGACACGTGAAGTACCTACTTGCTATGTACCTATTTCATACACAATTTTTAGAAGCTTTTTACTTGCTTGCTTTGATGGTGTCTATTTTTCTAATTCTGTGATCTATTATTGAAGCACTTACTGGCATCCGATTGAGCTGAAACTGCACACCTACATATGTAACTTCAGTAATAGTGCAATAAATACTATAGTACCATGGAACTGAGATAAAGAAGGAACTTGTTTTGATAAGCATTAGCACCCTAGATAGGGTGTGTTTCTAAAAAAGGTATGTCGCCATTTTTAACGACACAACACAGGACTTTTACGGAAACAACATAGCTCCATTTGTGACCGTGTTTTCATGAATAAATATTTGTATTTAAGTTGATGCTTTTTTGTTTATTCCTTGTATACAATGTATGAATTCACAAATGCCAACGGGATAACAAATTAAGCGTGTGAATTTAGACATATTGCATTGCTATATGTCTGGACTGTCCAGTCAGCCTAGATTAGATTTTCTACAAATTAATTTATCTTAACACTCTGAGCAGACATATTTACACGTCTGTAGAATACTCAAATAACAAAACATTATAAAAACTATAAATTATTGAGATAAATTCCTCCATGTGTAGACATGTAACACTTTAATCGACGGGTACATTTGGGCCCGTATAATCTTTTCATTTAATTATGAGCCCTTAACGTTAACTGGGCTGGGGTCCGCGCGACCAATTGCTGTTTACATTTCTACAGTCTATTCGAATCGAACTTTAAATCTGTTTAATACTTTTTTCACTCAACATTAAAACGCCGATTTCTTGCTAACAACATTTTTATTTCGATGTCTTCGGAAATACTGTCGTCTTCATATTACACTTGTTATAGATTGAAATCACAACTAAAACATCTAAATATGGTGATGGTTTCTATGGAATGTTTTTAAGTTTGATAAGAATAGATTATAGATAACAGCAGAGGGTCTAGCCAAGTGTCAAGAATTTTGTTTTTATTCTCTTGCCGCAATCGACAACGCAGACAGACCACGTGTCCTTTCCTAGTATATTTTTCACAAACACCGTCACGCCTATATTCCCCAAGCAGGGGTGGCAAGGTGTACTGTGTACACCCACTTTTCGCCGACGATGTTAGGTCTCATGTAATAAATAGGGGGCGAGTCTATTGCACGGTTGCATAATACGGTGCACAATTCCAGACTCTGGAGTGGTATTGGGAATTTTTCGATAGAGAAACTACATTTGTCAGACCTAGGAATTGAACCCAGGACCTCAGTGACCGCAAAGAATATTATTTGCCACTAGACCAACGAGACATTCAGTACATTTTTTTATATTTTTGTAAAAAACTTAGATCCAGATGAGCGCCACACTAGGGCCCGTATTACAGAACGAAAATCAGTCAAAAATCTAGTTTTAAAAGTAACGTTTAGTACAAAAACCAATTTGTAAAACTAGATTCACGACTGTACACGTTCTGTAATACGGGCCTATAATATCAGCCTATACTGCCCACTGCTGGACAAAGGCCTTCTCTCACAAATCGGGGTGAGAGAGATTAGGTCATACTCTACCACGCGGACCCAGTGCGGATTGATGGAGGCAGGTTTGTGGCCACCTGCTGTTGGAACTTATCAAGCCGCCTTTAAGGCTTCCAACTCGGCTTAACGACTACCACATTAAGTGGTAGCCGGGACCAACGGCTTAACGTGCATTCCGGAGCACGGAGACGCTCGAATATGAAAATGCCACAAACGGTCACCCATCTCGGGCCGACCGAGTCGAACGCTGCTTCACCTTGGTAATGAAATGTGACACACAACCGTGAAATTCACACGCACAAATACCCGGGATGAAACAAATATTCTTAGGTTACATAACAAAATTGACATTCGCGTACATTTTTTTCGTTTCCATTTCATATACAGGTCCTGTTCGGAGAGTAGTGGGCCTTCATTGGCGAATGGGAAATCTATCTATCTTTATCATCACGCCAGATCGCTTGCGTGGTCCCCACACCTCTCCGACTTCCTCCACTCTCATAGTTCGTCTCATACATGCTCTTCGGTTACGGAGACTCTTGACTTACCCTTCAGATAAGACTCGGTCTATTTGGTTATGGTAAGAAAGTCAAGGTCATCCTCGGTACCTACATCCTTCCACTTTCCAACCACGGACTTTACGGACCCAAAATCGATGACTATAAATCTAATTCCTTTATTTTTTGTAAATGTAAATTTGTAGTGTTAAAAGAATAGAAATTATACTCGATAGCATCATGCTAACGTCAATGTATTTGTACTAAGCCTTCAAGTGGAGTTAAGTTAACATTCGGTTATGGCAGAATTTGGTTAATAGAATCGGGGCCACACATGTACTGGCTACATTACTTATGTTTAATTCATAGCGCCACCTCGCCTTTGACCACGGGAATCAATGTCGAAATAAACATACAAATTGTTCTAAAAACTTAAACTGCTTCAAAATCCAGTCACGTTCTTTTAAAATCGTCTAGACTGAGAATTGTTAATAGGCTGAGCGTACGAAAATCTTATATAAATTTACGCGTAGGTTTCTAAAAAGATTTTGTTTGATGTAATGTTAAAGTTTTTATAATTAACTAGTTGTTTTTCGCGGCTTAGCTACGGGTCGAGAACAGCGTCTTACCTGGTCTATGTTACTTCTGGATAATGAAATTTTCTAACAGTGAAAGAATTATTAAAATAGCTTCAGTAGTTTCAGAGTTTATCCATTACAAACAAACAAATTCTTCCTCTTACTAATATTAGTATACATTACACATGCAAGGTTTGCTAAAAGAACTTTAAGTAGACAAATTTATTTAAGATTATTAGGTAGGTAATATTTTTAATTTTTAAATGGGTAAATCGATAATTCACACATTTTTAAGAAAAATATTTTCTGCTTTGATTTAATTTAGTATTTTACAGTTGACCTATATATTATTATGCCAGAACCTCATACCCTTGCAGGGTAGACACAGTATACGGGCTCTACAATTTAGTTAAATACAAGATTTTAACTCAGGACCAATCGTGGTAGTCTCCCATAAAGAAAGTTGTGAATTAAATAAAAGGAGGATATTCCTCCCTAGGAAATATTCTTGTGTCGTGGGTGCGTTTACAAACACGAAATTTACATACACAAGCAACCAGATCGAAAAATAGTAATGTGTCACCCAAAGATTTACCCCACGTGGGGATCAAACCCGCGACTACTTGCTCCAGTAGGCGAACTTAAGGTCTTAACAACTGGACGAAGCTGTTGTCAAGAAACTTATATATAAAAGAAAATATTTGAAAATCGAATGCGCGTTAGTCTCATACGCTATTAGCACGAACAGATTGATGTTAGCGTTACATGATCGAGTTGATACGCCATTCTATTCATAATAATACAACGTTAATATTAGCCCTGTCAAGAAACTGTCTCACCGTTGGTCACGGACCTCCTCTCAAACTGATAGAGTTTAGGCCATAGTCCACCACGCTGTCCTAGCGCGGGTTGGCGAACTTCACACGTCTTCGAGAAATTTTTAGATATGCAGGTTTCCTCATGGTGTTTTTCCTTCACCGTTAAAGCAAGTGATAGTTAAATAATAATACGCATCTGCTTTCGAAAAGACAGAGGTGCGTGCCTGGGTTTAAACCTGAGACCTTTGACTTTGCAGTCCAACAGTCTAACCACTTTCTTGACAACGTTTCGCTGACGGTAATATATTTATACCAAACTTTCAAAGGCCTAAGCACACACGATTGTAATAACGTGGTAGAGAAAGCGTGCTGTGACGCTTGTCTCTATTTAGTGTGAAAAGGATGGCATATCAAATACATAGCTTTTCGGTAACATAAATATATTTATGCTAAGTCATCTGTTCAGCGGGCTAAGCACACCAGTTGATGTTATCGTAAAGCCGAGAAAGCATGCTGTCACGTTTATCTTTATTCAGTATGAAAAAAGGATGGCATATAACTTGGTAGAGTTAAGGTAACGTCAATCTGTTTCTCCTAAGTTTTCTGTGCAGTACAAAATGCGGGCATAAATATCTAATCCACGATTAAGTACAAGTCGCATGCGCGTCAAGAGCGATATAATCTCAAGTCTGCCAGTTCTCTTATTAAACAGGTTTCGTGCAAATAAAACATGCGATCACCGTGTTTCTGTCGGTTAGCTCTTTTTCGTATAACCGCTGGTCCATTCATGTGAACACGAGAGGAATAAAACGGATAAGATTGAAACCGGCTCTGCGGCGCGCCGTGGCCGCTCCATGCGTTCACTATTTTTTGTGTGGCGAATGTAATTTTTTAACTTTATCGTAGGCAAAGACGTATTTCGATTTTGTAAAAATAGAAATATCAGTTGGTCATTAATAAACATTTTTTTAATTAGGTGTATACGTAACTTAAGTTATGAACCTTAAGTTACTTTTTCTCGCATGTTTGGAAAATGTTTTGAACTCCGCACTCCGTACCTACCCCGCAACGAATACAACAATCATTCGTTCGTTCTTCAATCTATGTCTCTGGCCGTATTCGTTGTGGGGTAGGTACAGAGTACGGAGTTCCAAACATGTTCTTTCCTTACATACCTCGCTTCCTCCATTCCTATACTTCGTCTCATAAACTTGCCTATCAAATAAGGCAGAGTCTACTTCGTCTCGCTTATATAGCCTAGGTCTTTACGCAGCCCCTACGTTAGAAAAAATAGATATGTCCATTATATTTAATGCCAATATGCCTTGTCCCAACAAGAGTACAGAGTCCCAACTCTGTACTCTCTGCCTATCCGACAAGGGATCTGGCGTGATGATATAGATAGATGCCATTATATTGAAGATAGAGCCTTACAGGTTAAGTTAAACTTAAGGCGAGTCTAATAGCGAACATGCATTCTACACTTATTATCAGTGGTAGTGGTGATAGTGAAGTTATCGCGATAAATTATCACAACGCAGCTGGTATCTAAGAGAGTGTAGGAAGTCAAACAAGCAGGCAGGTGTGGTCCGTAGACCGGTTCTTGCGTACGGATTTGCTAGTTGTGTTTATAGGGTATCTTTATAGAAGAAATAAATAAATTACGGTGGGATAAGGAAAGCAAACAATATTTACGAAAAAATAAGCTCCGCACCCGTTCGCCCCTGTTTTCGCCCCTTATTATTTAAAAGCGTATTTCGCTCCTTTTTATGGTTGCCCCTTAACATAGGCGAACTTATTTTTAATAGTACCTGTTCGCCACTCGTTCGATAAAAGCATTATTTTTCAAAATAAATGTGTACTGTAATCTGAATTTACTACAATTTATTTTGAGTTGATGGCTTTAAAATCATGTATGTATCCAAAACTGTATTTTGACATAGACCAAAGGAGGGGTGAACAAAGTCATTGAGGCTATCAGGGGCGAAACATACCGACCACACAGCACCGAACAAACAGACCAAAATAAACAGGGCACGTATCACAATCTCTATATAATAAGTTACTATATCATACTATTCTGTCAGAAAGAGATGTGCATTTTAGCTTTGTCTCTCTTTCTCCATAGAGTAATATTAAAATAGTTTTGCGAAGGAGGACTCCAAATTTGTTAGGATTTCACTACAATCTATCAATGAAGCCACCCAATGGATGATCAAATGGACGAAGCAACACCTAAAAGTAGGTGTTTTTTGTCAATCTGTAATTATGTACAATAAATTATTGACCAATCTTTTGGGAATGTCTATAATGTTTAGGGGTTTAGACAGCAGTGGGATATATATAAAAATAGCATAAGGATAACCAAGATTTTTTATGCGTTCAAAATCCAGACACTGAGGGTAAGAAACCTTTTAACTTGTACGCATGTTCGTGGCACCCAAAAAGTTAACTTTCTTCATAAATATCTTTAAAATTAGTCCAACAATAATACACATAATTATTTTTCGAAAATCTCTTAAAAGTCTAATTTTGTTTTAAAAAGCTCTTTATTGCCAACTAAAGCCGAATACACATCGTAAAGAATTGGCATTGGTATTGCAATCTCAAACAATAAATTGGACGTTGGGATACTGGATTCAAATTATAATACCCGAATATTCACAAGTTTATCGAAATGGACCCATTAAATGCGCACTACCTTAAAACCGAGAACACACCAGCGACAAATGTAATATGAATTAGAGGTTGCAAAAGTGACAGATTAGAATGAGGATATAGCTTTACTAAGAACTGTACTTTAAGTCTGTAAACACGAATTGTAATGCAGTAGACCTGTCGCGACTTAAAATGCAAGATAAATTGTTCCATAATGTTTCATTTTGGTAGAATAGGTATTAGCGTTCTAGTGTGTGTCGCCATAGTAATAGATCTATCGCCTTTTTCAGGTTTTTTGCGCCTGTCATTGGCACCCCGTATTAGATAGGTATTTACTTTGATATGAGCATTCGCGGCAAAGTATTAGAGGGGTTAGTTCTAGGAGTATTTTGTTATTAATAAGAAGCTTTTATTCTTGCTGTAGTACTTGTTGTTATAACAGTGTAGTTGAAGGTCGACTTAGTGGAACTGACATGTTTGATTAAGACCTGTTTGCCTGTACTACCGAGGACTAACACGACTCACATTACTAGTCTAGAGTACTTATTAGACGCACGCTATGGTTCACACATATGCGAACGATTTATGTCGAGTTGCATTATTTAGCATGACTGGTTACACAACTGAGATATTGAAGGTCGGTATTCAGTATGCGGTTATTATTTGAATTTATGCAAAGAAGACTGCTTCGTTAGTCTAATGGCGAAGAATGCGAATGCGTCTGGAATTTGGCATCGTGCCTACTACACAGGACCTAATGTCGTCGGCGCTATGTGTACACAGTACACCTCAGCACCCCCGCTTAAGGAATATAGGCGTGATGGTGTTCGTGTTTTATTTATTTTATTGCCAAAAATAAACTGTGCCAAAAAACTGACGGTACTTCACATTTTGGCTTTGCAGACTGAAAAACGAATAGTTTGATCACGTCTTTTTTTAACTATGTCAATCTCGTTTCCACATATTAGTTTTGTGGAGACGGTACCCCATCCTTCAATATTTATTAGCATTTGTTTAACCAATCATGACGTTTATTATCATTTTTGTCGCTAATCTACACCCGGCTTAATAACCATCACATGGCGTCAGTGAAATTTGGTTATAAAGGTTGCATTAAATACCCCGTAATACTCAATTCAATTTAAAGTTGGCAAAGCCGTCACGAGATAAGACGGTCTTTCATTTGCTTTTATATTAATACGCGTTTCTCCACCAGAGTTAGCACGGGCAAAACTTTTCGCGGCAAAATTTCGGTCCGTGATTTGAAGCAAAACAGTCTTATTTAAGCGTCTACAATTCTTAAAACGAGTTTCCCATGTCAAGCTTTTGTCACGGCACGCCACATAAAATGAGAGGCTGTCTAAATTATGACACATGAATTTTGGAACCATACCTCGTGCTTATTATAAGCAATTTTAAATTTAGAAATGATGAGAACGTGCTGCTGTTTTAATAATTTCCTAATTATTTATCTGTTATTGTTAAGTTATTCGTTAGAATTGAGGTTTGAAGTTTTAATATTTTAGATTACATTTTTACAGAATGTCGTAACTTACGACTTGGCCCATGCTTAGTAAATGTCTCTTCCATGACTCCATTTAACACGATCCTTGGCCATTTCAGACCATTTCATGGCGTCAAGATCTTTCGCGATTAGGCAACTACAGCATAGTTATATTGAAAACATAGAAGATTATTTATATAGATTGAATATACATTTACTGGACGCAGTTTTTTGTGCCCCCTGTAAAGCTACTTCTTTCGAGATTTTACCTCTTCCAAAGTTGTTACACAAAGGCACATTTTAAACGTGTAGCGCTGAAGCGCTATAAGCGCTTTTGAATAATGTACTATTAGCCCTTTGTTCTATTCCAGCGCTCCTCTACCGCGCGTACGAGGAGATAGGCGATAATAAAAAGTTAGGTCCATTATATATAATTATGTGGAGACACGCGCAAAACCTATGCCACTTATCTTTCAATTTTATTTTAACCGTAGCGTAATGATTCAGTATTTTCCTAATAATAATTTCACGAGCGGATGCATTAGAGCCTCGAGAAAGAGACGGTATAGTGTTAGAAAAGGATAGTGCTTGTGAATCATTGGCACAGAATTTAGCGAGTTAGAATAAAATGTATTGTAATTAAATGTGTGTAAGGAATTTTAATGGCGCCCGCGCATGCTAGAAATGTGGAGTTTAGCGCTTTACATGAATATATTTTATTGTTTAGTAATAAAACAAGATTGGAAACAGTATGTTTTTTATTTGTCGACAATATAATTTAAAAAGGCAGCAGTTATGTTTGTGTTATAATATAGCAATGTCTTTCAACCTGTGGGTCGCGACGCCTTGGGGGGTCGCGAAGCCTGTATAGGGGGAGCGAGCCCTCAGAAAAAAAGGAAAGAAAAATATTATATTTGGAAAATGTTAAAGGACAAGGACGCTTTGAGTATCTAGTCCCCAGGGTAAAACCCTGTCGCTCCATCTTTCTTTTCTTCTTAGTACACCCCGACATACCTCAAGGCGATACGATGGCTCTACTGTGCGTGTTGTGCATTTACCGAACTCTCTCCCTCACTCTTTACGTGATAGCCCTACTCTACAGGTTTTCAAGAGAAGAATAAGAGAACATTTCCTATCTATATAAGATGTTTGTATGTATGTATATATTTATGTAGTATATTAATTTATGGTATTGTATAGAATGTAGTATATTTATATCTGTAGTTTTTACCTCTACTATCTTTTGTGTTGTACTCTTATTACTATCCTTATTTTGATGATTTGTTTCTCTATCACTTAAAGGTTTGCTGGTAGAGAACTCGACTTTTAGTTAAGCTCGCCTTTATGCATTCATTTATTCTGTTATTTTAATTTTATTATTTGTAACAATTTGTGTGTACAATAAAGAATTAAAGAAAGAAAGGACAGGTTTTGTAGGTTAACACAAGTCGATTTTTCGTAGACCAATGTCTGTCATCTTGGAACATTTTCTGCTACACATAGAATTAAATCGTGTTCTAAAAAAGGTCTAAAAAAGGTTGAAATACACTGTGTTATAGTATAACACTACAGTGTACTAAACTTTAAGTATATACTTTTGTTTCAAGAAAATAATAATTTTCCGCTTTAATATACACGTGGAGGCGGCAAAGTATGCTGAGTACACCTACATATTGCTGACAATATTAGGACCTAATAAGTTGCAAACTTATTAACATTATAACAAAATTCAGATTCTAGACAGATACTGCGAATTTATCTTAAGTTTTATTAAACATTATTCTCATGTAAATGACAAATGTCTTAATGAGAAATAAAACGGATTTTTTTGATAGAAACAGCGCACTGTGTTTAGTTTGCCCTAGGATTCAAACTCTAGGTCTAGTGATCACCATCACCACCATCCCTATACGCTATTAGACTAACGAGGCAGTAGAAATATAATCTAAAAAAAAATGTATTATCCAAGAGTCGTGGGCACGCGTTGAACTCTATTGATCAAGTTAGAGCAGTAATTTCTTTACCTATATATACAAGGTGTATCGTAAATAACGCAAGACCTCAGATACCCCAATTAGATAATTGATTCACAAATTAAATACAAATTAAATGAAATTTACAAAATTTAAAATGTTTTACCCCCCTTTTAAGCACTCTTATATCCCAATTAACAATGAAACTTTTATATGAATGTGTGCATATTGAAAAATATGTTTTACTAATGCATTTTTAATCTCCGTATTGCTTTGTATCAAGAATAACTTTAGTTTGTTATAGCACACTGAGGGATAACAGCATTCTTTGCAAATTAGAAAAAAATGTAAGAGGCATTAAAAATAGTTGGAATCAATTCAGTTATCGATTTAGAACAAATCACTTTCAGGTCTTGCGTTCATTATGTTACACCTTGTATATATTATAGACGGACGATTTAGCGCAGTGGTTAAGAGCTTAAGCAGCTCCGTCGCGGGTTCGATTCCTGCACGCGACGAATTTTTGTGTGACCCACAATTATTTGTTTCGGTCTGGGTATTTGTGAATGTGAATTTGCACCTACGACACCGGAATAAATCCTAGTGTGTTAAAAAAAACCTTAAAAAACAAATTCTACAATAAATACAGATGCCTGGCTCTTGTGGCGAATGATGTGCTTTACGATCACGAGGTCCTGGGTTAAAATCCTAGGTCGGGCAAATGTAATTTTCCTACTGAAAAATTCCCAGTATTAGTCCGGAGTCTGGCATTGTGCCCGGTATATGACAATAGGCTCGTCCCCTATTACATGGCACCTAAGATCGCCGGTGTAAAGCAGGTGCCCACACAACAGCTTTGCCACCCCCGCTTTGGGGAATATAGGCTTGACGGTGTTTATTTTATTGTATATATACAGACGTATTCTGTATTTATTATGGAAGGTAGGTTTGTGTAAAAACGGTCAGGACTAATTTACGAGTTGTAAAATGAAACGAACTATTTAGATTGCTCATTTGGTTCTTGTTCTTTTGTAAAATTGTATCTGAATTAGATTTATTATACACAGTGCGGAATCAGTAAGAGTTTTTATGTAACGTCAATAAAGTAATAAAGACTACCACTACATTAGAATCTCATTACCGTAGAGAAGAAGAGCAAGAAATTCAACGGTTACTCTTTTGATACACAAAATGGGTACATTTTTTCTGCTTGAGTTATTAGTTGTGAAGTATGTATTAACAAAATCATAATAATCAGGGACGCTGTAGTGAATTTGCTTATAATACCAACTCAGCTTTTTAAAAATTTATGGTTGTGCTAATGAAAATAAAAATCAGGATGTCAAAGAAACTTCGCAAGAAATAGTTCGGATATCCTCAGCGCCATGTGTTCAGCGTCATAATTTTGTGGAAAGAAAGAGAGGTGGGGAAAGAGATAGAAAAAATGGCATCCTTTTTTCTTCCGACCCATCTCGGCCCAGCATCTGTTGGATATTGGGTGACCCGCGATCTCACGTAAGAAATGGATAGGTAGACCGAGTGGTTTTGATACTTAGTAATCTTAATACTAATAATAGATGTAGGAAAGTTAGGCATTTCAATAAAATAATGAATATCTCAGGTATTTTTCACTCACAGTACACATTATCTGTCTCTATTTCACAGGCTGTAATAATAATTTTATTATGTTTGCATATTTTTATGCTATTTGCTATAATTGTATTCACAAAACTTGTGCAAGTATAAAACAGCAAAACAATTTACAACAACAAGATACTGTATACATATACACCTTACCGTACTTTTTTATTATGCTTTAGAATATACTATAGATAGACAAGTTTAATTGAACAATATTGTTAGAATCTACCTATTACGTAAGGTTTGTCGTCGTTATTAAGGTAATTGTCGTTTATAATTGTTCTCAGAAAATATGTTTTCTTTTTAATTTACTTACTGACTTCCAAACGGAGATCTGTAAACGTTTCGGAGAATCTTCTCAAGTAAGTCTTACCTGTAATAAAAGAAATACAATCATTTTAATTTGGGCGTCCACTAACAAGTTGTTCGGTTTTTAGAGATTAGAAACCGCAAGTTACATTTGCCATTTCCAACACGACTACCTCTTAGACTAGTAATGTAAACGTAAGCCGCTCAGCTTATTCGATCGAGTATATATGGGTTCGAACTCCGTATGGAATAAACGGCTATTTGATCCAAAGGTACCGTGGTTATGCATGTTGTGTGTGTAAAATTATATTCACGCACGCTACAGGAAAATTGAAAAACAGAGACAACTTAAAAAAAGGCTAGTTCTAATCAGATACTAAAAATCTAAACGTTTGAGTATCATGGTCGTCACTGAAAAAATACTTTTAAAACCATAATAAAAGCACCTCTAAAGTTCTCGTGAAAAACGTGAAATCATGGTGGATTCACATACATATTTTTAGCAAGCACCAAAGATCTTCAAATGTCATTAGTATGGGTTTGCCTAGGCGAGAACATGGACAAGGCGTTAAAAACGTCACTTAAATTATTACTAGCCACCAAGTATCAAAACATTTTCACTGCCGCACGACTTACTCCGGCTGGGCTCCAGTTCACACACTCCCCCTCCCGCTTCAGTTTTTTTGAACCTGTTGAGTTGCACATGTGTGTGTGCTTACAACAGGTAATACATGTGCGTGTGTGGGAGTGGTATAAGCAGTTTTTGTATTCGCCACTCGCCATAGAATGGAATGCGTTTTTATGAATGAGATTTCGATCGTATTTCATTTTCATTGATGGTTTTCTGTAAACACATATGTAATATGTTTTTGATGACTACGCAATGATTTACGCGCATAATATCGTGTACGTGGTTTGATAAGTGACATAATAAAAGCGAAAGTGTGGTTTGCGGATATCAACACTAAGATGGTGGGTGGAAAGACATTTTGCGGGTATTGACATAAAAGTTATTTATTGGTGTATTTGTGGTTGAAAAATCATGTTTTATATTTGGTAGCTGGCTATTATTAGCATTGTATATAATTTTAGCTATGTTTAAATTGTAAATAATTTATAATTAATTCACAGTTACATATAAATCTTGGTCTATTTTAAATTAAAATAGTGTAAATTTTTAAGAATGATTTTAAATCATTACAAAAATACAACATCTACAATTTTCAAGCTTATAACTGAGTAAAACCAATTCATTCATTCACTAAAACCAAAAGCTAAGCTGGAGCTTCATGATATGATATTGTCTTAAAAACTTTAGTCAGAATTTCAGAGAATTTTTTTTATTCCAAACGTGCACATTTCACCAAAATCGACTCAAGTACTCTACGTAATGAGGGCGTAAGCCGTATCAGAATGCTCGGTTGACTTCAAACGATTTTTACTTTTGTCAACTTCAACATTCACAGGAAGTATTTAGGGGTGTTGCTATTCTAGTACCAGTCGAAATATCTAATAAATACTCATTGCACTCTAAACGAATTACTAAGTAGTTTCTATGGAACAAAATAATAACATATTGGGGAATTTATTCCTGACTAGAAAGTCGGAATAAATACAACAAAAATATGATTTACCGTTGTTCGCTTTGAATCGCAACATACAATCGAGACAAGTTGTAAATTCGATGAGCTGATACACCGTTACGTCTATATTTCCCAAGCAGGATTTCCAGAGGTATACTGTGTGTTGTCATTTATCGCTTACAATATTAGGACTCAGTATAATACCGAGCGAGCCTAATGACATTATATTAGGGTACATTCCAAGCTTCGGACTGATACTGTGAGATTTTCGATAGAAAAACTACATCATCACGTGGATCCAGTGCGATTTGGTGGAGACAAGTTTGGGACCAGCTGGTGTTAGAATTTATCAAGCCGCCTCTAAGGTATTTAACTTAGTATCGACTACGGAATTAAGTGGCAGTCGTGATCAATGGATTAGCGTGCCTTTCAAAGCAAGAAGATGCATGAAAATGGAATTGCTACAAAAATCACCCAAGTCAGGCGCACTTGAGTCAAATGATATTTAACTTTGGTGATCGCTTAGAACACCTCGGCTCGCGGGGCGAGGGAGCACCTCAGTCAGCCGTCATATCAAAGTGGAAGATATTAGGTCATACTCCACCACGCGGTCTTAGTGTGGATGATATGTAGAGGACGGTTCGTGACGACCTGCTGTATGAATGTATCAAGCAAAGGCTACAACTTGATCTAATGATTACGCTTTCATATTATAAGCAAGTTTTAGCAGAATGGGCAACTATCAAAATGTGTATGTAATGTAACATGGAAAAAATCATATTCTATTCTTTTTCATTTATTCACCCCTACTTTTCTGTACGTGGGTTGTTTGAATTACACTTGATATCAAGTCGCATACTCTTCGGTTGTCATCGCATAGGAAATTGATCATTATTCATTCTTCACTTTGGTCGAAAACTATAGCCGCTAGTTAGAACTGAGGGTTTAACATGAACAGGTTTAAGTTAGTGTAAGGCCATGGAATTTATATACCATCCTTTTTACACTAAAAAAACTGAATAAAGATGAACGGGACGGCACGCTTTGTGAATAACATCAAGTTAACGTCAATCTGTTAGTGCTAAGTCCTCTAAAGTGAAATTTAATCAGTGTGAGATAGACATGTTATAACGTAACTAAAAGTAGCATCATTTCCATTGCTAAGGGCAGATTGAAAAATAAAAAAAAAAGATAGATACGTCACACATACGAGGCAAGCCTTTTAAGTTTTGTCGTTTGAAGAAAAAAACACAACTAGAACCTTATAGTACTTTTTATTTTTTATCGAAGTATTTACCACGTAGCTTAATACACTTTTCCATTCGCTCAAACCAGTTATTATAACATTTATTCCAATCTAAAGTGGGGGTGTCCAAAATGGCTGACTTGAAAGCGTCGACTGCTTCTTCACCGGACTGGAACCTTTGACCACGAAGACTTTTCTTAATTTTAGGAAATGTAAAGAAATCGTTAGGGCTTAGGTCAGGACTGTATGGAGGATGGTCAAGAATTTCTACTCTTTCCTGCTTTAAATACTCAATCGTTTGACGAGCGCTGTGTGAGCTTGCGTTGTCGTGGTGCAGGATGATGCGTCGCTTTGAGTTAGATTTTCGAAGTTCGGCGATGACTTGTGTTAAACAAACTGTGGTATACCACTCTGCGTTAACCGTTCTACGATCTTCAAGTGCAATAGTCGCAACATGGCCGGTTTTTCCAACGAACGTGGCTACCATCTTCTTTGAAGTGCTTTGAGAACGAACAACTTTAGTCGGCTTCGGCTCGTCTTGAAAGACCCAGATTGTAGATTGTTGTTTGGAATCAGGATCGCAGGCTCGATAGATAGATCCAAGATTCGTCACCACTGATGATGTCGTAGACGTGATTTGACTCTCCTCGGTTGAACCTTTGCAGAGTTTTCTTACACCATCTGACGCGGGCCGCCTTCTGATCGTCGGAAAGCGGATGCGGTATCCAACGGCAAACTAGCATTTCTCACACCAAGCGCTTCATGCAAGATCTTCTGAATGGTTGTCCCTGAGATGCCTAATAGAACTTCTATCTCTCGATGCGTCACATGACGATCTTCGAGAATTAGTTGTCTCACAGCAATGATGTTATCTTCAGTGAAGGCGGATTTTGGGCGTCCTTCGCGAGATTTGTCACTAACACTAGTATGTCCACGCTGGAATTCTAAATACCAGCGTTCGACAGTCCGCAGACATGGGGCTTCATCACTGAACACAGATGTTAGCTCTTCAAAACACTGAAGCCGTGTCAGGCCTCTTCTAAAGTTGTAGAAAATTATTGCACGAACATTTTCCTTAGAAAGATTCATTTTCGTACGTAACCTGACAGATTCCAATCGACGCTGTGACTAAACAATAGCATTAATCCTAATACTTTCAAATGCTTTGAAATTCAAAATTTAAACACATTCGAATATAGAATAGTTCCAAATTCAAAATTGCCGGTAAATATGCAAACGATAGAACTTAAAAGGCATGCCTAGTACCCAGTTTATATCTAAAATAAGGTGTCGATTATTAGATCAGCGGTTACGAAGTTGTAACGTTATGTGTTATTATGTCAGTAGCCATATAAGGGAGAGGTTACACACTTTACTACGCGGCGTACACGTGGGTGCGCGTGTGGGCCGGGTTCAATGCGAGTGGAATCGTAACACGAGGTTTTTTGTAAAAGGTCAGTTATGTTGTTGGATTATGTCACATTTTACTTTTCATGAAAAGGGAGGAAAAAGTGGTGAAATGTGTTTAATAATAACTCGGTTTTCCGCAGCGTTGCATCCGATCCTCAACAGCTTTACCTAACGGGTTCAAGTACAGCAAGAAGCATTCAAGCGACCCTATAACTACAAAAAAAATGAAAATTGGTCAAGCCGTTTAGGAGGAGAACAATTACACACACAATTACTGACCTCTATCGCTCGTTTCTCCTCAATGGAGTAGATGGTCGTCTAGATGTTAATAGTTTGTTGCGCGTTCCAAAAAAATTAAAGCGCTCCGCTGAACGTCCCGAGGTCCGAATTATGGTGTCTTGTGGATCGGCTTACAGGAGTTACAATGGAGGGAATGTTGTTGACGGACGGATTTAGCGCAGTGGTTAAGAGTTTAAGCCACTCCGCCCACTGTGTCAAATAGTCGCGGGTTCGATTACCACATAGGACAAATCTTTGTGTGACCCACAATTATTTGTTTCAGTTTGGGTATTTGTGTATGTGAATTTTCATATTTGTAAACGCACCCAACACACAGGAGTAAATCCCTTAATTAACCTCCCTCTGCGATTATGCGGTTGATTCCATTGGATGGTGCCAATCGTGGATCTTAGTGCACTTTTTCCTCCACTTAAATCCACCATCAGTTCCAAATAATTGATTTTTATCTATCGACCTATATCATCACGCCAGATCTGATAATTGATACTATGATATTTAAAAAGTGCTATTGAATCCATAGAAAGGTTATTTTGCATGCGTTACTCATTTTCAAATCCGCTTTCCTCGACTGGTCCTGGGTTTAAATCCTAGATCGGACAAATGGAGTTTTTCTATAGAAAAAATCCTAGTATCAGAACGAAATCTGGAATTGTGTCCGGTTGTGCCGCTGTGGAATTTGACAACAGGCTCGTCTCCTATTAAATGGGACCTATAATCGTCAGCAAAAAGTGAGTTACTGAGTACACTCAGGGGTACACGAGGGTAGCAGAGGTACTCCTCTGCTACCCTCGTTTGGGGAATATAGGCGTGACGTTATTTCCCTGGACATTGCCACGCGAAGGTGCTGAATGTAAACCAGCGGTTTAAGGCATGAACAATATTCGTACTGCCCATACCTTCCTGTATGTAACAATTTGCGTATAAATATTTGTACATGCCACTTACTACACCCAGTTTCTTGTTTCAAGACAAATACTTCCACTTGATAGGTCGTGGGACACCAGATAACTTGGACGTGAAGCAAAACCGTGTCAAACGCAGTCAACATGCCAACCGAGTTTAAACTCTATACTCGTATAAATAGAGTTCATTTACCTTTGGAACATTTAATTGTTTAAGACACTATTCCTTATCTGAGTCCATTAAGATTCCATAGGGTTGTGTTACGTTTATGTACTGTAAATAAAAGCATGTTAATAAAAACTTAAAGGTTACCTTGAATTAAATATTATGTAGAGTATAACAGGTATAGAGACGTTCAACGTTTTGTGGCAACGCGGTATTCTTAAAGATTGCCAGGGTTAAGCAGTGTTAAGGTAAATGAGTTTGAGATGGTTGATCGTTGGCAGTATCTATGTTTTTGGATATTATGGTGTTTTGGATGGCATATTAAGGTGTTGGTCTTGGGTGTCAGTTTATATGGTAGTCGTTAAGCCTTTTTTACAAGCTTTTATTTAACTTGCAATGTTCGTATGTCTGGCTGTCTTTCGGGTCCAAATCTTGAGATCCGTTTTTAAAGCACTTGCGGGTATGCGATTGAGCTGAAAATTGGCATAAGTTTGTAAAGCCAGTGACAATGTAAAAATATGGTACCATGGAGCTGATCTGATGATGGTGTCGGAAAATGGCTGTAGGAACACCTCAACTAATCAAGATATCTTCGTTGTGTTTTTGCTATAAAAGCTCCGCTTGTCTCGGTGACGTATAAATTTATACGAGTAAAAAAGGCCAAATCGCCTGCCTAAAATCGGTAACGTATAACAAATAAATAGATAAGAAATCCAGGAAGAAATCTAAGTTGTTTCGGTAGCTTACGAGGTATTATTAGCTATTTATTTGTTTAGATGACCTAAAATTAGTTATGCATTCTAATTTATTAGTTTATTTAGGATTAGAAAGTGCAATAAATCATTTGTCTAAGTTTTATGACAATTTTCGTAAAAAAAATTTGTTTACGTGAAAACAGGGGAAAAATTACGTGATTTTCCTGCTGTTTATGTTTGTGGTAGGTTTATCATAAAGTCGTTTACTTTTTATTTCAAGTGAAAATTCCCTATAGTTTTTTTATTATCTTTTTTTTTGCAGACGTCGGCAAAAAATACACCTTCCTCCAGCAATTATCTTCACGATCTAACAGGTACATCTCACGTCCTTGTTTGAGTCAAAAGGCCGAAATGGTCTTTTTAGATTTTTTAGTTTTTTATAACGTAGATTTTTTTTACTATGTGAGACTATCGTAGTCAAAAAATAAATCATATTTTCAGCGAGATATTAACATCGCTCAAGTACAGTTTGATTTTGGTAAAAGCTGGATGCTACAGCATCTTTAGGGCAAGTCTTAATATTGTTTTTAGGAGGCGGGGTGCTGGTGTGAAATCAGGGTTAACATTTAGTAAATATTGTTACCTTCAGGGAAATATTTCACACGGTTTTAGTAACTTGAGGGAGTTCACGCACTTGCTTAAAGAATTGGTCATGCGGTATCATGAGGACGCAGTAAACCAAATTGAATTAAGACGTTCGTAATGATTAAAAAAAGATCTTGGGTAAATTTCATAGCAAACGGGAACTCCGCGACTGGAAGTTTTGGCGGGAAATCGAAGAGTAATGTCGTCAATTTGTTTTAATTTCCAAAACTTGTGTTATTTCGAATTATAATGGGTAATGTTGGTGGAATATTAACCATTAAGTATTCTTATATGTGCACGAATGAAGGTAATTGTAACAATGTGATAAATCGTGTCTTTTCCATTTCCCTCATAACGGCCGTCGCATTTGGTATGTAAAGTATCCATCGCTTTACTATCCAGGGTGGGGCACTTGTAAAAATATATATAACACATAATGCTTAATATTCCACCAACATTACACATTATTAGTCGAAATAACACAAGTTTTGCAAATTAAAACAAATTGACAACATCACTCTTTGACTTCCCGCCAAAACCCCCTTTTACATCTATTGAAGGCTATGATCAAAACATATTTTAATCATCAAGAAACATGACTCGTACCAGCCAGTGTTACCAAACTGATAATACAAAACTAGAAAAAAAATCTCATTATAACGCGTATCCGATATTCCATTTTCAAAATGGAAACGAACAGACATCCCAGTTGGTTTTTTGTATGCATTCTTTACTTTTGTAACGGTAGCGAGAAGGTCAGAAGTATTTTAACGCATAAGTGGGAAAGGGACGGGTGATTATGAATGATTTTTTGCTAGAGCTTTGAAAATCGATGGAGAACGAAGTGCGCCAAGTTACTTTATGTATGATTAATAACTTTTTGTAATGCAAGTTTCGGTTGTATTTAAATTATTGTGCGACAGGCATCACAAACTCAGGCTTAGTCTACATTACTGTGGTATTACGGTGTTGACTACTTGGTTGGTTTTCTGGCGAATAATATGCATAGCGATCTCGAGGTTCTGGTTCTAATCTTAGGTCGGACAAAATGTTACAATGGAAAAAAAACTAGTATCTGTCCGGAGTCTAAGTCTATAAAGGCGATACTCTTGATCCTAATTACATGGGACTTGAAATCGTCGGTGAAACGTAGGTCTACATAAAACACTTCTGCCGCCCTCGTTTGGGGAATCTAGACGTGACGGTTGTTTAATGTGGTATTATGTCGTTAACTAGTAAGCAAAGTTCGTCAAGGATCTTTTGGTCAGAAATTTCACTACATGACAGTCACAAATTTGCTGCTTGCTATGAAATTTACTCAAGTTCGATTTTTTTTATTTATTTTTTAAACGTATCCCCACTCTATGATTTATTCCTGTATCGTGGGTGCGCTTACAAACATGAGAATTCACATGCACAAATACCCAGACCGGGACAAATAGTTGTGGATCACACAAAGATTTGTCCCGTGCGGGAATCGAACCCGCGACTATTAGACACAGTAGGCGGAGTGGCTTAAGCTCTTAACCACTGCGCTAAATCGTCCGTAAATTAGCAGGAACGTCTTAATTCAATTTGGATTACTGCGTTTAAATGGTGCTGCTTGTCTAAATTCGTTGAGCAAGTGCCTGAACCGAAAGTTAGTTGATGAAATGAGGCGCTCGTAGCGCTGTGCGACCGCGGTGTTCTTACCGATCACCAAGGTTAAGCAGCATTCGACTCGGTCGGCCTGAGATGGGTGACCGTAAGTGGCATTTTCATATTCGAGCATCTCCGTGCTTCGGAAGGCACGTTAAGCCGTTGGTCCCGGTTACCACTTAATTTGGGAGTCGTTAAGTCGAGTTGGAAGCCTTAAAGGCGGGTTGATAAGTTCCAACAGCAGGTGGCCACAAACCCGCCACCACCAACCCGCTCTGGGTCCGCGTGGTGGAGTATGACCTAATCTCTCTCACCTCGATTTGTGAGAGAAGGCCTTTGCCCAGCAGTGGGCAGTATAGGCTGATATAACCTTAATTTCACACCAACGCACCCCTGTCAATGCGAAGCTGTAAAGGCCCCGCGGCCGACAACGTAGATCACTCAAACACAAAACAAAAGTCACCTCTGAGCCGAAAGATCCTTGTCGCACTTGTAGACAGTACATTTACGTGACTGTAAGAATTATACGGCCAAATTGTCACTAAATGTATTATTATATGGTTATGGCCCATTCTTCCACCACCCACAAAGACTTGACGCGAAAAAAACACCAATAATTAACTACAATATTAAGATCAATATGGCATCGCTACATATTTGTGTCAAGCGTCGAGAGTAGCTCTTAGGGAATTACACTTTATTAATTAGTATTATAGTTCAGATTGCAATGAGATTTAGTTGTTGGTTGATATGCTATTGCTTGCTGCTGAACATATGTGCCATTTTAATGTAATGGTGGTGGTGGTTCAAACATCTGTAGCGGATTAATGCAAAAATATATTAATCTGTTTCTTTGGTACGGTGTTTGGGTGGACATTACGAGGTTCTGGGTTCGAATCCTTGGTTAGATAGCTCGCCTTTATTACATTGGGATCTTACATCGTCGGTGATATACATACATGCATACACTCACGCCTTTATCCGACTAGGGCAGGCAGAGACTACAGTTTTCCACATACTACGACTCTGACACACCTCTTTCGCTTCATCTACGGTCGTACATTTCTTCACACATTTCCGTCGATTAAGAGTGCTAAGCACTTGACCCTTTCCCAAGAGACTATTAATTTGGTCGTGATAAGTTTTCCTTGGGCGACCTCTTCTGATGCTTCCACTCACATTTGCTCGATATATCCCTTTCGTTAGCCGCCTGTCACACATCCTCTCCACATGCCCATACCAATTCAACATACCTCTTTAAATCCTAGTCACCACGTCATTCTACAACTTACATCGGTTTCTAATCACACTATTCTTCATTCGGTCAGCAAGGGTGTCTTCACATATACTCCGTTAAGAGCGCATTTCCACACTTCTTTTGCCATACCCAACATTCACTGGCATACATAAGCGTGATATGTGAACCTTAAAATAAATTAATTCCAAGATGTGAACATAGCTCACCTTTATCACCCCTACTTGGGGTACTGATAAACACACATACACTCACGCCTTTATCCCACTGGGGTAGGCAGAGTCTACAGTTTACCATATACCATGATTCTGACACACTTATTTCGCTTCATTTACGTTCATACATTGATATATCATAACAAGATGCACAGTCCCGTTCAAAAGTTACACAAAAAACCTCCCCAAATCCAAGTTAGTGGTTATACTTAAACATAAATTAGAGTATATTATACCTTACTAGTATCACTTAAAGTTGTATTTGCAAAAAAGCGGAAGCCTGTTAATTTTCATAGTGCCGTCCACCTTTGCCTGCCTTTTGGCGGTGCCATTTTTCGGGCGAGCGTGTATCTACTTATAGTTAATCGATGCGTTCATACATTTTCTTATGCATTTTTAGAATGCTATGCAATTGTCTCTATTGATAAACGCTTAAAAATGCTATGGTAGAATGTCTTTGAATGTGATGATCATTTTTTTTCTGTTTAAAAAAACGTTATCCCACCCTAGGAATTATTCCAGTATCGTGGGTACGTTTACAAATATGACATTCACATACAAATACCCAGACCGAAACAAATATTCCTGGGTCACACGAAATTTGTCTCGTGCGGGAATCAAACCTGCGATTACTCGATCCAATCGGCGGAGCACCTATTAAATTACTTAGTGTTAAGATTTTTTTTAAGCGAGTAATGTCATGTGTTTAAAATTTTATTATTTTATTTCTTCCTTTTGACAGTTTCCCAACTATAGAACATAAATAATGTACTACGCATGTACTAATTTATATTTCAGTAACTTTAACTAGTTAGACATGTATATAGACACGGGTGTAAGTCGTCCATCGATTAAATTAGATCCAATAATGTCGCTGTATCACTGAAATTTAGGGAAATTTGTATCTATGGTATACCACATTGTATAAATATTGTAGGAGAATGAAAGTAGGATAAATGCGGTGGAAATGCGAGCTCTGCGGAAGATGTGCGGAGTGAAGCTGACCGACCGTATTCGCAACAGCGTAGTAAGGAAGCGAGTAGGCATGAAAGATAGTATCGGTGTAAAGATGAGAAAAGGTATGTTCCGGTGGTGATACAATTTTTTTTTATTTTAAAACATACACCCCCGTACTAAACATACTATGAGTTACGACGCAGTAAGCCAAAAGTAAACTACCAAGTGATTAGCTTATTAAAAAAATATAACAAAATAGGTGGATGAAATGCCCAAATATGTGTTAAAATTCGGAACGCGTCGAACGTAACCACCGTTGACAATACCACTCACGTGGTCACATCACTTTGTTACACTACTCGTTACAATGGACTTGTGTTTTGTAAATTGCATGTGTATATTGATACTTTATTTATACATGTTTGGCATTCGGCCGCCGATGAACGAATGATGTTGATAATAGTTTTTTTATGCGATCCGCCTATTGCACGGTGTCGAACTACTTACACATTGTAAACGACATTTTTGGATTAAGAATTGCATGTTATATGTCAAACACTATCCAATATGTCGTGAAATCAGTTTATTCGACTTTAATCACCTGGGTGATATATCCGATAAAACCTCTCCTCCTCTTTCCTCGAAGGTCCTTTGTCCTTGGTGCCTAATTAATGTACAATGATCACCCAGCAGAAAACCACCCAGGCGATTATATTCCACTCATTTTGCCTGGTACTCACTCAAGAGACGCTCAAAATAAAATTCAGAGCCACTAGAAACATACCACCATATTCTAAGCGATAGTGTTAAAGTTCTCTTCTAAGTCTATTTTGTTTGGGAAAGCCTACGTCTTAAATTACACGTCTTTTGGTTAATATGATGAGGATTTTATTTAACTGATGATGAAATGTACCTGACCAAAATGTCTTACGCTCTCTGTAACTCGCGGTTATTTTGAAGCAATGGTGAGATACACCTAAGAGTTGTAAGAATAGTAAACATACGGCGAAGACAACATACGGCGAAGACAACCTAATGATGTATATTTCATCATTAGATGACGTCCAAGGGCCTTCCTCAAAGATTGCCGCTGCTACTGACTTTTCTGTAAGCATCCAGCATTTATCCGCGACCTTCGCCTTCCTATTACTTTTAAGTTAAAACTCTAGTAAAAACAATTAAAAAATATAACAACATATTATAAGAACACAAATTTAAAATTGTATCCGAACACCTATTAAATATAGCCCCATCTGCAGCTTCCGAATAACTGCCACAACAATCAAACAATTACGTAATCCAAACATCTACACGCAAACAAAACACAATAATATTTTTTATAGTTCAATACACAGATGTTACAAGAAATCATGTACCCTCGTTTAGCGAGGCAATAAACGATGTTCACATGTATATAACAGGCCAATTATTGTTCGTAACGGATTTTTGGTTTAACGAATTACGCAACGGTGTAACTGGCGGACGGCTTGCGTATCGGATTACGATTTGCATTCAAGACGGGTTTCTTTCGAACGAGTGGTCGATACGAGCCGATTTCTGTCTAGTTTTCTGTTCAATACCTTTAAATTTTTTTATAATGGTATTTTTTAGCAACCTTTGGCTTGGTCAATCTGAGATGGGAGACCGTTTGTGGTATTTCATATTCGAGCATCTCCGTGCTCCAGAAGTTACGTTAAGCCGTTTATGTAGTACTAGTTAAGCCAAACTGGAAGCCTTATAGGCGGCTTGATAAGTTCCAACAGCAGGTGGCCACAAACCTGCCACCGCTGGGTCCGCGTGAAGTATAATCTAATCTCTCTCTCTCTCTCACCTTGATTTGTGAGAGAAGGCATTTGCCCATCAGTAGCACAGTATAGGCTGATATTATGAGATATTATTTTTTTGTTTGTTTGGTAACGTATTTTGACCCTGCCGCGAAAAGGTCTCCCCATAATCTTCCATAAGAGATGGCCAATCACAGGTCCACGTGGAAGATTATGGTATTTTTGGTAAAAAATAAACACCGTCACGCCTATATTCCGCAAGCTGAAGTGGCAAAGGTGTATAGTGTACACCCACTTTTCGCCGACGATGTTTGATCGCATGTGATAGGGGGCCGTTGCCTTTTTACTCGGCATAATTTCAGACCCCGGACTGATACCGGGATTTATAGAAAATACTCTTTGTTTAATTCATGGATTGTTACCGTACCAAACAGTACTGTTCAGTAGTGTTTGATCTTTAATGAAATCATTGCACAAAACAAAATTACGACAAATTTTATATTGAAATAATGAATTCATTAGTGTAAGCCCCCTGGAACATTAATCTTCAAACCAAGCGGGAGAAGCCGTAGGACGTCATTTAATTTATAAATTAAATCGAAACTCAATTAATAAAAACTTTCATTCACAACAGGAAAACATAAGCAGTAAAATTAATTAATATTTTGCATTTGTGTCCGTTAGCTCGCCGCAAACAGTGACGCCGCCATTAGAAATACATAAATAATTATAAAACTTGTTTTAGTGTTGCGTGTTCAAAAGTTTGGAACAAAACTTAGGTGTTGCTTGTGGAAATTTAAGTAAGCTAAATCATCAGATAGATGGTTTATGATAAATAAAGATAGTCTTTATCATCATGCCAGATCCCTTGCGGGGTAGGCAGATACGAGACTATAGAGTTCCAAAAGGAGGGGGGGGGGGGGGGATGTGCTACAGGTTACCGGCGCGATCCTTGTCGGACTATAATAGTTAAAAAAAGTCAGACTTCTAAACACGAACCATTTGACGTTATCGGTAAAGCGTACTCTCACGTTCATCAATAAATTTGTGGTATGAAAAGGATGACACAATCAACTCGATAGCATTGCGCTTACGTCAACCTGTTCGCGCAAACCCCTTTGAGGGTCTAAACAAGGAGCAAGCGATTCTCTTGCGGCAATCGATAGCGCATTGTTCTGAACACGTGACTTTTCGTGATAAAATGTCAGTCCCATACATTTTCCGTTTACTATTATCGTTAACAACTATAGAAGGTCCACTTGGCAACAGGTTCTGTTTATCTATACGGAACGCCACCTCTACGACGCACACTTAACCACATTTTTTACTTATAACTGCGCCATATTAAACATCAATTTATAGCAACTACAAGACGGAGACTGTAACCTGTTAGTTTGATAAAAACTAGGGCCTATCCGCCTTCGAACGGTACCACAGACCATATTTGGCAAGAGAAGCCTCCTTAAGGGCTATCTGCGTCGATACCCGGGACCTGATTATAATTCCACATAGTTCAACCTCTGTGGTGTTTTTTTTGTGTTTTATACGTCATTTCTGTTGCCTTATGTGGGAGAGAATGCCTCTACTTTGGATATAAGTGAGAGGCGCTTGTAGCGTGTGGATTTCTTCGATTGCTTTCGTTAAGCAGCGTTCATCTCTATGGCATTCTAAAACAAGGAGGAGGTTGACATTTCGTCCGTGTGTTTTTGTAACGTCTTAATTTATAAACTGAATTTGATGATTCTTTTTGCGTTGGGTTAAGTATAGTTTCGAGGTGGTCCCATTTTAATGAAATTGGTATTGTAATTTGGACTTTGAAGATATACCAGGGGACTCCTTAACGGCGAACAGTACGAATGTATAGATTCCGTTATTATATAAATCCTGTAGGCACAACTCAGCAAAATAATATAATATAGGTATATAATTATTAGTAAATAATTCACTTGTCACTTAAAATTGTAAAATAAAAAACTTTTATTAAAAAAAAAACCGACTTCAAAAAGCAAACAATAAATATTTGAACTCACCGGTATCGACCTCAAATATTTATTTTTTGGTTTTTTGAAGTCAGTTTTTTTAAAGGTTTTTTTAGCAATGCTCAGTCTAGACAAGTCTTAGTCTAATGACGAGATGCTGATTAAATATATTTTGGATGCGTGTGGTAGGTATATTTTGAATATCAATTTGTCGAAAACTTACTACAAAATATTACGTTTCGGGGGCGCCTAATTTAAATCTTGCCCTGGGGGTCATGGCCTATGTTTCTAACAACTCAATTCAGTGAGTCCAGCGGCCTACGCTCTCCGTGGCGTCAAAAGGTAGCACTTTTCATTTTGTAAACAAAAAACTTGTATTACTAGTCGCTAATGTATTTACCGTCTTGCACATTCTTTAAGCTTGTATTTATTAAATGTATGCATTTGTTTCTGTATTCGTATAACACGTTCTCTATCTGTGACAAGGACATTTGACATCAACAACTTTCGCGGCAATGCCACCTTAGAAACACGTATGATTTTTATTATAATACACCTTGTAACATGTTACTTGATTGAAATTATGTAAGTTAAGATGAATTTGATTAAATACAAACAATTGTTTGGCTTTTTACTAATAGAATTTAGTAAGGAGAAAATATTATATTGAAATAATCTTAAGTTAAGTATGGAATCGAAAGCTGTCATTCGCATTAAAAAAATATCATGGTTAACGAAATATAAGGAATAAGAGATTTTCACCGGATTTTCTCAGTGCACTGAGCTTTTGCGGATCCGATAAGAATAAGGTAAAAATATGCTATCTTGAAAATTTGTTAGTAGTACTAAACTAGCAGTTTTCGGCGGCTCGGACTCCTTCGACGGCAGTGCCAGGTGGCACTATTGTCGACCGGGTCTATGTTACTGCTGTATAATGTAGCTAACTAATGATGAAATCGGTTCAGTAGTTTTAGAGTATATCGATTTCAAACAAACAAATCTTTCCTTTTTACAATTACATAATTTATCTACACGGCAAGTCAGATCATCGGGCTAAATTGAAAACATAATCTTCGGTAAGAGAATTTTCACTTTTCCACAAATTCATGGTTATTTTAATGTCACTCGAATTGGTAGCATGGCTTGTCAAAGGCTATCGACGCGGTACCGACACTTTCACTGCCGCTAGAGGCCTTTGCGTAACCTCTCGATATGCCTTTGTTATCGAATTCACCGTCTTTGAGTCGATAAATGGTAGAACACACTTAGAACTTGTTTGATTTTGTATAGACGAACATGTTTAAAAAAAGGTACAAAAATGTGTATTGTGTGATACGAAAACCTACACATCCAGAAATGCTTTCGTGTATTTATGTTGATCTGTCAAAAAGTTGTTTATTAAAAGAAATGTAGCCCCACACTATGACTAATTCCTGTGACGTGGGTGCTTTTACAAACATGAAAATTCACATACACAAATACCCAGACCGGAACAAATAGTTGTGGATCACACAAAGATTTCTCCCGTGTGGGAATCGAACCCGCGACTATTAGACACAGTGGGCGGAGCGGCTTAAGCTCTTAACCACTGCGCTAAATCGTCCGTCTATTTATATTTATCTAATTACAATTAAAAAGCTAGATAAATTGAAGCTATTATTATAATCTATATCAGTCGTTCTTTAAAAAGAATTGCTTATTATAATTTTTTTTACTTTTTACCTATGTATTTACAAGTAACAGAGGAGAGCGGGAGCCAAGCTTCGGCCCAGCAGTGGGACAACAATTATTTTTAATAATAATTTTTATTTCTTTCCTGCAAAAATTCGTTCGTTATACCAGCATACGGACTTTCACATCCCTAATCGCGTAAATGACCGAAGCGATGCGTCGTTAGTCGGACGATTAATCGAACACATGTAATCGATTGATGCATCGTGTGATTCTTCAACGGTACCAAATGCGTGGGATAATGTGTGGAGACAATCGATTTGAAAATCGTTATAAAAACCGAGCAAGACTATGTGAAGTATGGCGCCGTAGCGGCATCGCTTCAGCACCGTATCGATACTGCACGTGAAATTGTGCTGTAGGATGTATATTCCTTTTCCAAACCATCTTTATTTAAGCTTTCATTCTTCTTTTTAGTAACGTCTATCGGCTGCCAAATAACCCTATTTTTGCCAGTCTCTAGTAGTATAATATTATATAAAATTTTTCATTTACTCCAATAAATGTGATGATTTTTAAAATAATCTTACCATTACTCTTAGCACCAACATTATTGATTATTATTTAAGTATAATAATTGACGGCATCACTCTTAAATTTTCCGCCAAAAAAATATTAATTTAAGGTTTTGTTGAACTTTCATAAAAATAGAATCGATTTAAATGACTCAAAGATGTTATTCGACTTAAAACTTTTCCAAATCGAACATAACATTATATGAGCATTTTCACGGTGTGTGCTAACATCCTCCCTTAAGCCGCTCCGCCCACTGTGTCTAATAGTCGCGGGTTCGATTCCCGCACGGGACAAATCTTTGTGTGATCCACAATTATTTGTTTCGGTCTGGGTATTTGTGTATGGGAATTTTTATGTTCGTGAACGCACCCACGGAACAGGAATAAATCCTTGTGTGGGGCTACGTTTATTTAAAAAAAAAAAATTGAATTGATTAGAAATTGGATCGTTTGCCGGATATCATGCAGACTGTAGCATCAGATCACATATTGAATTATTTTGTTTGATCGGTCAAGGGTAAATGGTTCATATTTTCGTGCATGATTAGATAATGTTGATATATTTGTGTAAGTTTGTATCATTGCAAATAAATAAGCGTGTGAAAGAATAGGCTATACATAAATAAACCTTTGACTTAGCGCTTAATTTAAAGAAGGAAATGGACCGTACGTAAATTTTCCCTCGCCAAAACATTTAGCTTAAAAAATATTGGTGATTATTTAAGAAAAATTATCACGTTTTAGATGCGATTCAATGGGTATACAATTAATATGTAGGCAATATTCAGAAATGAAAAGGTGCGATTTCGAATAAACGTTTGGTAACTGTATAACCATTATAAATTTTTAAGCTTTTGGGTTGGTTACCTCTGATAACCGTTTTTCGATAAATATAAGTCTTCTTAGCGATCACAAAGGTGTATGATTTTTAGAGCATTTTCACATTCGAGAGTCTTCGTGCGTCGGAGGGCACTTTAAGCCGTTGGTCCCGGTTAGCGGCCATTAAAATCGGTTCAGTAATTTCCAAGTTTGTCGATTACAAACAAACAAAAAATATCTTCTTATTCTTCTTCTTTAAGTTATGGCTTCACACTAATTTTAAGTGTATTTTGCCACTGTCCAGTGAGACATATAATCGTGTTTGTTTAAATTATTTCATTTCTCGGATGAAGTTAATGACAACGATGATAACGAAATTAATGAAGTACCCCACTCTGGATAGTAAAGCGGTTAATACTTCACATATCAATTGATACGGCCGTTTTGAGGGAAGTCGAAAAGGCACGTTTTATCGCGTTGTTACAATTACCTTCACTCATGCACATATAAGAACACATAATGGTTAATATTCCACCAACATTACACATTATTATTAGCAATAACACAAGTTTTGGAAATTAAAACAAATTGACAACATCACTCTTCGACTTCCCGCCAAAACCTCCTATATTCTCTTTATAATATTATAATAAGTGCTTGAAAAGTGCTGTAACTCGAGTTGTTAATACAACGCGGTAATCCGCGGATTCATAAATATCATTTACATAAACCTACTTCAGCGCCTCTAGTTTCTTTGAACTTGTATCTAACGAAATGGTTCTTGGTGTCATGTTGTCGCTATTTATAAACAAGTACGCTTATTGGCCTATTGTATCGGAGGATCTTCGGAAAACTGCCTGTTGTTATGTAAATTGTTTGAAATAAGCAACTTGATCGGTGTGAATTGGTTTTGTGGTTATTGCACATTCTTGCACAGACGTCCGTGGTACTTTGTGAAAACCCACTGGCATATAGCTGGTATAGAACTGATTGTCTTCATCTATCTATACATATACAATTACTTGCCCTGACTAAAAGACCTATCAAGCTGGACCTAGAAACCTGAATTTTGGACAGTGTATTTTTATAATTACGCAGTCAACCACTATGAAAGTATTTTTTGATATCCCGTCTCTAAGGTGGTGAAAATAGGGTTGAGAGATTGTATGACAGTACCATTCGTTTTGAAAAGTCATGAAAATTGATATTTAGTCTCTTATATTTAAATAAAGAAACACGTATTTCAGGGTTTTTGAACAATCATCTTTTTAAGGGGTGTAATGTTGGTTGTAAGATTGTATGGGAGAACCGGTTTAAATTAGGTTACTAAAAATTGTATTTAAATGATTTGACTGCCTCGTTGGTGTGGCCTGATCCTGGGTTCAAATCCTAGTTCGGACAAATGTAGTTTTTCTAACGAAAAATTCCCAGTAGGAGTCCGGAGTCTGGAATTATGCCCGGTATATGGCAATAGGCTCGCCCCCTATTACATGGGACCTAACATCGTCGGCGAAACGTGGGTGTACTCAGTACACCTCTGCCACCCCCTCTGGGCAATATAGGCGCGACGGTGTTTTTTTTTTAAATATTTGTCTTAATAAATAAATAGGTATTTCTATGTTTTAAAAAAAAATCTACCCTAAAAGAAATGTAATGGCGTATGAAAGTTTGTATGGTAATTCCGTCCCTCTAGGTAAATATAATATCAAGGTGTACGAAGACATGACCGCACTAAACGACACTGCACTGCAGCGAAGCGGTGCGACGGTATTGTCAGTTGGTCAACTTGGCAGCGCCGTGTTGCGTCGCGAAGTTCCGCTGCCGCGTGGTGCGGTAAAAGTTCATACAATCCTACTTTCCTACTTTATACTAAAATAGTAAATGTCAAAGTTTGTATGTTCAGATGTTTGGATGTTTATTACTCAATCACGCAAAGGCTGAACGGATTTAGATAATATTTGGCACACAGATATATAAAATATCTGGAAATACTTGGATTAACACTTACTGGAATCCTGGGAAAAAGTAAGGTTCCTGTGTTAAGAAAGATAAGTTATGTCAAGTGTTAAGAAGTTGCGGGCAGCAGCTAGTTTCTTATATCGCGTTACTCCGCTGCAGTGCAGTCTCCCCCAGTGCGATCTTAAAAAAGGTAGCAACCAGTGAAGGTTACAGAGATTTTATAATGTTGACGGAATAAATAATTCGCAGAAATACTTTTGTTGCAAAGTCGGATTGTGTGCCGATACCAAACAGTCAAATAGTGTTCTATGGAAATGAGCGAACTGCTGTAACGTTTATATTGCGTCGAACCTTTGGAGTAAAAGGAGGACAATTATTAATTTTATTATTGCAGTATAGTACTTACTTCAGCTGATAAGCATCCATTTCAGAGAAATAGTAGTCGACTGTATCACCAGAAAGTAGACACATTATTATTGTTTCGTATATTGCTTTATGTATGAGTATGAGTCCCTAGTCTGGAATTGTGTCTGGTATATGGCAATAGGCTCGCCCCCTATTACATGGGACGTAACATCGTCGGCGAAAAGTGGGTATCCTCAGTACACCTCTGCCATCCCCGCTTGGGGAATATAGGCGTGACAGTGTGGATATTGTTTTATTAGTATGTTTTGAAACGTATTGGTTGACTTTATAAAGGCGTACATAGGTACACGACGAAATTTTAATGCTATCGACATACCTAAGACACAATGAAAACGTGCAGCAAACGTGCAAAAGTTTTGTAAATCAGGAAACGCGCTGTTGACGGGCGTTTTGTAATAGATATATTTTCGCATTCAAAACGGCTGTGTTTGGATATATTAACGCATCGATACCTACTCGTAGCAAGCCACTGTAAAAAATAATTTTAACCCTTACATAACCCTAACGGAGTCTGGAATTGTGCCCGATATATGGCAATAGGCTCGCCCTCTATTACATGGGACCTAATATCGTCGGCGAAACGTCTGCCTCAGCCACCCCCTCTGGGGAATATAGGCGTGACGGTGTGTGTATAACCCTAACCTTAGATTCTTTTATTATGGTACTTTAATAAACTGTAACATTTTCACGCGTCCTCACATTGACTGTGGATGATTTGAACTAATTTGAAATAAGACCACATCCATACTTGCGCTCTTATTTTCCGGGCTGTCATTTTTAATGTAGATTAAATACAAGTAATATATCGATGCAGTCGACTCAATCAGTTACAACGGTATTCCTTTTAAACCTAGCGGAATTTAACTTAAGTCGGCGCCTTATATCTTTAAACAATGAATTGCCATTAGACCAGTGGCGCAGAAACCTATTGTTTTTTTACAACGCCTGCTTATCAGGCGCTTGATCGGATCGAGATAAATAATCCCACCGATCAAATAATCAATCAAAAATACAAACTGCAATTCAACAAATACCATATTGAGCTGATCTTAAAATAACAAAAACAATCTAAATGCAAACCGTACAAAGTTTTATCACGACACCGTATTCCAGTAACGCACCGAACAAGCGATCAGTTGCGTGCCTTGAATACAACCAATCCATGGGACCCTTCAATAATTTTGAACCTTAAACTAAAACAATACGGTCGTCAATCGAAAATATGCAGAGTCGTATATTTATTAACGAGATGAATAGCCAATAAGATTAAGGATAGTGAGGGTATTAGCCAATCGGGAGCCGTCGAAGTGGCGTCATCTACCTATACCGATGGAGGAATTTTATGGGTTCTAGTTATCTGCTCCTGGGTCCGCCGGTTCGTTCGCGTCATGCCGATATTTGCATATAGTGAGCACGATGGCATTCAAGCCAACTCTGGGAATATTCTGTGGTATTGTTCGCTGTTGTAATATGGTAAACTTATTGTAATTAAAACTGCTTTTTGTGGCGAACGAATATGGTAGCTTTGACCAATTACAACTTGGTTATTAGTTAGTTTAATAAAACTTTCCTAAATAAAACTAATTTATAAGTAAGTAGGTGTGGTAGTTAATATGATAGTGCAATAACGCCTATATACCCCAAGCGGGGGTAATAGAGTTCACAGAGAGATTAGCACGTTTGACGTTAGCGTCACGCTAGCGAATCGATATGACATGCTAATCATACTACAATTTTTAAATAAATATGACTGGGGCAGCATGTTTACACGGCAGCATCAAGCTAACATCAATCTTTTCGTGGTTACCCCGTTGTACTGTCAACAGTTTTCTACCTAATTGTACACCCACATTTCGCCGCCGGTATTCTTATAGGGTGGCGAGCCCATTGCCATTTCCTATCTCTCTAAATAATTACACCAGATCCCTTGCGGGGTAGGCAGAGAGTACAGAGTTCCAACAGGTTCTGTCCTTACATACCTCTCTGGCGCCCTCCACTCTTATAGTTCGTCCATACACGCTCGCCGGTTACGGAGACTCTTGACTTGTCCTTCCGATAAAACACGGTCTATTTGGTCATGGTAAGATAGTCTAGGTCTTCTCCACTACCTAAATCCTTCCACTTTCGCTCTGTTTTGTCATTCTTTCTTCTGACATTCGTTCATTGCCGTTATACTGGGTATAATGCCAGACTGTAACCACTGTAACATTAAACACCCTAGGTACTGTGCTCTAAGATGAACTTGGGCATTTCCGCCACATCATGCCCCGATAGCTAAACAACAAGGCAATCAAGCAATAAATTATTACCTCGCATAATATTAAATGTATAAAAAATTTACAATATTTACTACAACATCCGTCTCTTAACGGTTCTTTAGATTAATGTTTGCGCACCAATAAACATTTCCTGTGCCAGTCGTGTCGGCTAATATTAAAGCGGTACGGTTATACAACAAATAGCTGTAGGTACTAATGACCCCTTATTAATAAATTAATTATAATCAAATCCTTCGTTCTTCCTTTTTTATAGGCAAACGTGTTAATTTGATAGAAGACGATCAACACCACCGCCGCATATGGATTATCAGTTTCAAGCGAAAAGGTTTCAACCTTTCAAGGAATGATCATAGCTTACCTCTTCCATAGGTGTATCCAATGAGATGACAACCATTTATTACGATTAAAGACCTGAAGTGATTTTATGACTTTTGTCAACCATCTAAATATTTCATATATAGTAGCTGGTTACTGCCTAAGAATAAATATAATCCAGAAGCCGCGGACGCGCATCAAATTGAAGCAACAATTACTACTTTCAATGGGAATAGTGACATATTTACGTGAGTAGTCCCCCGGTGACCGTCGTACGAAATAACGTACACTGCGCGTGTCAAATTAAACTGAATTATGCCGTTTTGTGTCGTTCTTGTCTTGTAAAAAAGCTGTTGAGCTCAAAAAGAAACATTATGGGGTCACATTTCATAGGTAACTAGCGTAATCAGGTGCCGTATAATTTAAATATTGAATTAATTCGTTCGTCTATAATTGTCACAGCAAAAGACGCGTCCATTTTGTTAGTGTTGCTAGTGTAACAATTTTATTTTCCCTCTTTTTATTTGCTGAGGTTAATATATAAATTCTTTATGTGAATAAATAATTCCCGATATTTTACTACAATTTTGATTGTGTAAGTTGAAAGAAAGTACCTAGTAGTGAATATTGCCATATATTTTTAAAAATGTATTTGGGTTACCAGTTGCTAACCGAAGACTTTGTATCAGTTGATGATACACATACAAAATCAGTTAACTAATATTAAAAATCATACCCCGTGCTTACCCAGTTATAGGCAAACACAGCTAACTAAAAATAACATACATTGCGCAGATAAGAATGAATGAACAGTCACATAGTTGAGACGGTGACTGTTTTTAATTTAAAAAAAATGCTTAATACTGACCTGTGATCATTCCACACCTTTCTTGTCTCTACTCATTTAATCCATTAAAGATCCTACTTCCGAAATATTATTATAAAATCATGTCATTGACATCTTAAAAGGGAGTATGTCATAAGGTCGTAACTTGGGGTTGAGCGGGCGCTGCGTGCGCATGCGCCGTCTCGTGAGATTATAGTGCGTTGCCTTCCATTCAGTAAGCGAATGAAAGTGCACTCATCGCACTCAATAAACTAACAGCCCAGTGTCTGACACTCGGAAGTACTTTGTACTGCAGGATATCCGCGCTTTAATCACGAGTTTTTATGCAATGCCGATTTTAAACGCTATTCTTTTGGAAATTGCTGGTTACTTCACTCTGCTTCAATTAGATTAGTATAATTTAACGCATGAAGATTAGAATAGCATTCAAATTGAAAGTGATACTGGCTGATTTTTTCACTATAACTTCAGTATTGATAGTGATGATTTTGGTGTATATTAAGTACATTTTTACATACACGATAATAATTCAAGTAGTATTTTCCAGACAAATTGTCGTAATTCTATATACATTTCCATAAATAACAAAAACTGCGACTTTTAACCCAAGCCAGAGGAAGCTATGAAAATTTGATATTATAATAATATCCATATTTTAAGAATATCCGTACAAGCCCGTATTTTAAGAAATTATGTTTGGGTATTATTTATTCTGCGATCCTAGAAAAACATATAGTCCTGCAATTTTATAATACTTAAAGTAGGCATTAATATTTCAATCAGAATAATATCCTAAGGTTAATAAGTCTTAAAATATACGATACACGAGTCCTTCCGTATCAATATCAGAGCTACAACTGAACAAAAACCACATATTCTGAAAAAGGCGAGGCGGCCGCAAGATGGCGCGCGTGTTTCCCACGCATGCGCACTGAGAACCCGCGACGCGCACATGTGCCTGTTTACGCGGGAAAACTCGCCGCCATATTTTTTTTTATATAAATATATAATTAAAATTCGTCATGTTAAAGCAAATGTCATTTAAGCGAACTGACCAAAATAAACAAAACAACATTTTCGAACCCGCGTACTTGTTTGTGTAATTATATGTATATTGTTATTTCATTTCTGATGTATTGACATGGCCATGTTCTAGAAAGGGGTAGTATTTGTTGTTGTGACGTTTAGAGTACACACACGAACAAAAACTATTCATGTGATTATTAAACATCTACATGTCTAATTATCATGTCCGTTCTTTTGGTGGTTAGACAGAAAATACGGACTTAAACAGTTTCTTTCCCGACAAATCTCTGTCGCCTCCTCCGCTCTCATAGTTTGTCTTATACACGCTCGCCCGTTCCGGAGACTATTAATTTGCCTATCAAATAAGATCATTTTAACCACAATTAATCGATAATGATGTAGTAGTGTGTTTTATACGATTAGTGTTGTATTGTAGCTAAACGGAGGTCAATCCGGGCCGGGCGTCGAACTGGCACCGTTACAACCTGTTCTGCCTGAGTCATTAGTTGAACTTACAAAGTTAAACTGCAATTTGTCGCGTGTTTATTACTTATATAGTGTGGTTGGAAGGTAGTAACAATATCTATGAATTAAAGGTGGTGTCTGTACTTGAATAACAAAGATCAATAAATGTATCAAGACACGTCTCTCCCGTACTCCTAATAGTTAGGCTACAGTGCAGGTGCGGTTGCGACTTTTTCCAAAGAAATAATATATAACTGATTTTAAAAAAGTAAATAGAACTATTTTTCGAATTTTATTGCGGTTCATTTTGGATTATTAAGTTCCCGACATTTCGAGTGCTTTGCAGCACCCATGGTCACGGAAAGGAAGTTCTTCTAGTGACCGGGATAAAATCCGAAAAATAGTTTTATTTCATGTGTAATATTCGCGTAAATATAAGAAATCAGCAAAATTTAAAAAAAAAGGTTAAATTAAGACTAGGCACTAATAAAAATAGTATATTATTTAAGCAATAATTTTTTTTTCTGTTCAGTACAAAGAAAATAAGTTTAAACGTGTTATATATAAACCAGTGAGCTTTGTGTCAAAAAAAGTAAAGGTAGCGATATTTTAGCGTACTCTATTATTGGTCTATTTTCGATAAATAAGTGTATAATACTATAGAGTAAAGATATTGTAGGGAACTATTGTCAACCTTAAGAACAAGGCTACAATAAGGCTGTTACACGTCTGTAATGTAACTATGTTTTTAAAGACACAACACACTAGTAGAACATTACACATTTCTTCTTCTTCTTCTTCTTCTTTAAGTTATGGCTTCACACCAAGTTTAAGTGTATTTTGCCAGTGTCCAGTGAGATATAAAATCGTGTTTGCTTAAATTAATTCAACTCCCCGATGAACTTGATGACAACGATGATAATGAAATTAATGAAGTACCCCATTATGGATAGTAAAGCGGTGGATACTTTACATACCAATTGCGACGGCCGTTTTGAGGGAAGTCAAAAAGGCACGTTTTATCACTTTGTTACAATTACCTTCACTCATGGACATATCAATCAATCAATCAGCCTATCGTAGTCCACTGCTGGACATAGGCCTCTCCTAACACGCGCCATTGCACACGGTCCCCCGCCTTCCGCATCCAGTCCGTCCCAGCGACCTTCTTGAGGTCGTCGGTCCATCTAGCTGGGGGCCGTCCTACCTTACGCTATAAAAATTCCTATACGCATGGACATATAAGAACACATAATGGTTAATATTCCACCAGCATTACATATTATTAGTCGAAATAACACAAGTTTTGAAAATTAAAACATATTGACAACTTCACTCTTCGACTTTCCGCCAAAAGAACCATTACACATTTACCCTGTACGCAAATTATAAAAACATTGGTAGAGTCGGTGGGGCGACAGAGGACGGTTTCCTCTTGATCTTTGTCAAAGTAAATCTTAAGTTGTGCAAAACCGATCTGCAATCAATACTTATAACCGATGTTTTAAAATAAGAATACCTCTATGTATGCTTCCTGTGATGTTCTATCGAAATCGAGACGAGGCCGATATTTTTCTTATGATCTGTGTTTCTGTTGTTAAATCTTGGAGTCAGTTACGCTTTATATTTTTTATGCAGTATGTCGACCTCGATTTTAGTTAAAAGTTGTAAATTTTATTCGTTTTTAATAATCTTAATTGCTATGAATCAGCACCGTTCAAAATTTAAATCAGTAACAGGTATACCAACTTTCCAAAAGGTATATAAAGTTCGAATATTAATAGGATGGCTTTTGAATTAAAACTGATATTTTAGGTTGAAACCATAACATATATTACTCCTCTACTGATTCGATAAGAATAACCATCAATATAAAAAGTTCACGGTAAAGTTAAACTCTGAATGTTGTTTCATTCTTTGATAAATGAAAACAGATGTCAAATGATTAAATGAATCATCCATTAGCTGAAGAAGACACTGAACAAACGTAGTAAGGAATATATATGCATTTGAACTCTTGATGAATTGGTAAATTAAAAAACCCTACATTTCAGATGTTCTTGTTTCCGATCATTACGGTTGCCCTCGATGACCGCACCTTGAGTCAGACGTTGCAAATATTTCAAAGAGTATATTATCATCTCTTCAAGGACTCATTTATAAAAAATCTTGTGTTCTTCAAAAAATCAGCCATATTGACAAAAGGCGTATTCCCGAGCACTGTTCAAAAATAGTCGTGAGAAAGTTGAGTTTTTCGAAATTTAAAATTGTAATGTCGTTAAATTTCAAGTGGCCAGATATTTCAAGAGCTTTTGAAAGCGAAAAAAAAACTTTGGATATTTTTTATTAATTATTCCTAGCGTTAATAAAATATGTGCTGCGACGTACCTACCTATATTAATTTAGTTTAGGTATATAAAAGTTTTTAAATCTTATAAACTCACGTGGAAATTTTCAATTTGATTTACAAATTATTATGATTATGATAAATTATTGCTCGATTTGCGGCATCGATAGAATTTTTTTAACGACTGATTTTTTATACAAATGTTATTTAAAGGATAAAATACAGCTTTAAAGAATTAAAAATACAATTGTTTAAATAATAAATGATTATTTCACTTTTAAATTCAGTCTGGTAATAATTTAATTGACGCATAGCTTTTATCTGATGATTCAAAAATCAGTCTTAAATCGAACACCAAATTGTTAAAGAAACATGAGCACGTTCGCGGTGAGCACGCCTCTTACAATGAGCGGATTTCTTAGTAAAAACTGAAAACTTTTCTCATCGGATCCCAGGGTGTGGGCTCATTTAGCTTGCACACGTGGTCACCCGCATGTGTTCGCCTTAATAACGCGCATCTGTTTTCTTCGACAACACATAACCGACTAAAGAGAATGAACTGGCAATCGAAATTAAAACCATCTTTCGGGACATCATTTTAAATTGGGAGCGTATTTCTCCGGCCGCGCGAGGCATCCAAGATGTTTCAAGATGCAACCATACTAAATTACAATTGTACTATTGGGTTGGTTTTGTTTGAGGATTGGAACTATCTGAATTGGTCGGATTGTGATGTTAGGGTCAGTATCAATTGACCCTGTGCAGCTGCTGCTAGCGGACGGTTTCAAGCGAGTCTGTATGAACGCTGTATTTCATTCAAAGCGTTTATCGGTAGAAGATTTTAATGAAACCGTCGTAGATTTTACGATGGCATATCCATAACATGAATTATCTTGTGAATGGGATGTCGATTTTATTGAGAGTATTTGTCGTGTAAATTGCGGTTATCCTTGCAATTTCATTTTCAATTTATAGTAAATTTATATATGCACTCACAAAACCAGACTCCGGGCTGACATTGAGAATTTTTCAACAGAAAAACCGCAATAACAATTTATCTGACATGGGATTCGAACCAAAGACCTAGTGATCACTAGCTGGATCATGTACCTGCGACATATTTTGGTGTAAAGAAATTGTAATAATAAAACACTAGAAGTTGAATAACCGCGATAACTTGTCGCCACATAAGTGAGAAAATTATGAGAAAAAGTTGACGAATGTATGTGTCCAACTTTAGTCACTAGAGTACTGTATCTACAGTACTACAGTGACTAAAGTTAGTATTTTCAATGTTGTAGCATATGCAACTGCGGAAAGTCTTCCAAAACTTGTAACCGTACTTACAAGCTTTGCTTGCTTCTTGCTTGCTTCAAAGTTCTAGTGGCAAGGAAACTGGCCGGGGCAGTACCATATCTTACAGTGCTGGGTCCGAGACATTTGACTTCACGAGAGTGGTCATCCCGCTATAGTATTCTCTGAAGTGGCTGATGCTCAGGTTAATACCTACCTGCCTATACATTTTAGTAATATCAGAGACAACAACATATCTATAGATACGGAACCGCAACAAAATATCAAACACATCCGGTTGTACCACTGGGCCCACCAAAAGAACATCATTGAGACTTACACCAGAAGATGTAAGAGCGGACGTATTTAACACAACCCTTAATCATCAACTTATTAGGTAATACAATTCATCGGACTACTATAACATGGGACCTAGCATCGTCAGCGAAAAATGGTTGTACACAGTACACCTCTGCCACTCTCTCTTGGTGAATGCAAGCGCGACGGTATAATTCATCGGAAAATAACGTAAGTGCGTTTATAAAACTGTGCCTATTTTTTCAAACTACGCATGGATGACAAAGGATGACATTGGTTTCTATGACCGCGCATTATTTCACTTCAAGTGTTTATGATTTATGTGTAGTAAACAGCATTTACTTCACAAACAATAGTTAAGGGCCTCCCGCGATCGACCTTTTATTGATTGGTTGAGTGACAGTGATGCAATAACTTTATAAAAGTATAATAAGGGACGGATATATTGAACGCGCGCTCGGAAATAAACGATGTATGTGCAAAAACTAATTTTATCATTTTCTAAAAAAACTACATTAAGAAATAAAAAACTGCTTTACAAGAACTTTGCTACAATTATTTGCTATGTTTTTAGGTCAATTCTATTGTTTAGTTCTTAAGCATTTCGCATTGGAAGCAGAAAATGTAAAGTAAGATGTTAAGTAGAGATGACTTTCTTTGATCTTTTTTTTCTATCGAGAAAAGTTCGTTTAATCGTGTATTCTTTTTATCAGATATATAGACAAAAATCATATTTCGATTGTGCACTTGTCACTGTCCTCTTTATTCATATCTGTATCGCTCTAAGGTTTGCTGGAAGAAAACTAAATGTTGAGTTAAGCTCGCCTTTGCACATAAACAATCTTATTCTATTGTTAAGTGTTAATATATGTGTACAATAAAAAATAAAATAAAATATTTCGAAATATATTTAATGCATATACTACTTGAAGTTCATGAAGTACAAAAACAAGATTTTTGGAGCCCCTTAAACTGAAGTTACACAACTAACAATAAATCAACATGGCTGCTTCAATGCTGACTCAATTCACGATATGGTTTGAAGGTGTAGCACCAGATTGCTACCACTGGTGTGGCCTATCCTTGAAATCGTTTTTAATTGGGTATGTCTTACGTGTCGGCTTGGTCCAGTGGTTAAGAGCTTAAGTCGCTCCGCCCACTGGTTCTAGAAGTTGCGGCTTCGATCCCCGCACGGGACAAATTTTTGTGTGACTCGCAAAAGTTATGTGTATGTGAATTTATTTATTTTTTTAGTACGAAATCCAACTGCTTCACGAAAAGTAAATGTAACAATGGGTGACATATAGTACAGCCAATAACAGGTACAACTAAGAACAATGTTGTGCAGAAATGGTTCAAACCACAAAATCGTTTATAGGAGTTATTCAGATTTTAAAGATAAATAAATGCATTTTTCTTGTGACGGTAACCATCTTTCACCATGATTCGTATATTATTATGTGTCAGAATGAAATGAATTTACTCATTAGAATACAGATCTTTCTTTCATCATCATACAGATCATTTTCGACAGTTCAGCATCAATATCTTAATTTTGGCCAGATTGTGGGTTGGATCATTTCTGCACAAAGCGGTCCAAATGACCTATAGAGTAAAATATTGACCGGTAGCAATCACACATTGATCTGTGAAACGTGTAAAACAGTGACATTTAGCTTATTAGCTGCTTAAAAGCATTTGGTACAGTGTAAATTGGTCAAGTAAGTAAAAGTAAAGCACAGGATAAAGAACTGGAATTTGATTAGGTACAAGTATGTTAATTATCGTTTTGTGGCCATTATTAACATCATATATACATATACTTGGATACATATAATGCCGTATCTAATCATAATTATAGAAAGTAAATTTCATGTATATAACTCCATCCACGACACAGATATAATTCCTAGTGCGGGGCTACGATTTCTTTAAAAAGAATAAATTCTATTCAGTGTCGTGTTATAAACTAACTCTCTGTCTTTTTAACCGACTTCAAAAAGGAGGAGGTTCTATGTTCGGTTGTATGTATGCTTTTTTTTTATGTATTTTCAGCGATATTTCCGTCAATTCTGGACCGATTTTGATAATTTTTTGTGCATTGGGTTCAGTATAGCTTCGCGGTGGTCCCATTTTAATTTCATTGGTATTGGACCTTTGACTTAGAAGATACACCAGGGAACTCCTTAACGACAAACAATAGGCATGTGTAAATTGAGATATTATGGGTATTACGTCTATCCTATAGGTACCCTACTATAGAACTAAGCAGTATATTAGCCAACTTCAAAAAAGGAGGTTCATAATTGATCCTTTTTTTATAACTCCTTTGCTTATGAACCGATTTTGATGATTCTTTTTGCATTTGGTTCAGTATAGTTTTGAGGTGGTCGTATTTTATTGTTATTGGTATTGGACCTTGGACTTCCAAGATACAAGAGGGAACACCTTAACGGCGAACAGCACGAATGTATAGATTCCGTTATTATAGTCATTATATTAATCCTGTAGGTACCTTACTTTGAAACTAACCAAATAATATAATATCGGTATATAAATATTACTAAATAATTCACTCGTCACTTAAAATTGTAAAATAAAAATCTTTAAAAGAAAAGGTAAACCGACTTAAAAAACCAAAATAATAAATATTTGAAGTCGGTGCCAAGTAATCGACTGCACCAACCAGCACCGACTTCAAATATTTATTTTTTTGGTTTTTGATGTCGGTTTACCTTTTTTTTTAATAGTGTAAGACATTCGACTAGTCAAGCATTTCATGTTATAATTATCAGCTTTGGAATTTAATTTTTCAAGCAACTCGCTAATAACCGTTATTATTTAGTTAGCTATGATGCTTCTATATTGTAAGAAAGAAATAATTAGGGTTGCAATTTTTTTTAGTAAAATATAATGTACTAGCCGATGCCGTACGACTGCGCACGCGTTTTTTTTTATAAATTATTACATATATAATACATCAGGCTAAAATCCTGTCATTACTGAAATTATTAAAGCTACATTATGCTGAAGTTATAAGGGCTAAAGTAACTTCTGGATAATGTATCTTTAAAATATTGAAAGAATTATTAATAATAATCATATGATTAGTTTAGATACGTATAGATAGTCCATTTCAGAGACGGATTTTTATGAAAGTAGCTTTTTGGACTCTCGAAAGAAGAAAATCAGATTTTCGTGTGTTACTACTTCTAGAGATTTTTTGCCAAATATGACAAAGTTAGCGCAAATGGGATAACTTAATAAGTTTTTACTTTAAGGCGACGGCATGTATCAATAAACAAATTCGTTTGATAACAACCAGCTGGAACCGATCCCAACCCATTCCATTCACGAATAGTGTCGATGTTTTTGACTCATACCAATTGAGAGCGTACATTAATGAGCGACTCGTGAGCCATCGCTCGGCTGTTTAATGTATTTGTGAGTACTTTGCGACGATGATGATTCATAACAGATCATTCTGGATCCCTATAAGAGATGAGAAGAATCTTCGTCTTTGACTTCTATACAACACTGTTCAATCTATATCTATGTATCTGTATTAAATACAAAAAAAGTTAAAAACTACTGTAACCCGACTACGGAATAAACATTACAATATAATAACATTCTTTTTATATTGTATTACTAGCTGTTACTCGCGGCTGCGCACGCGTTTGAATGGGAAAAAGAACAATGCGGTTTTTACGTTTTTCCGTGCAATTTTTCCATTTTTCTCCTCATAAGAACCTTCCTCGCACATCAAAGATATTTAAAAAAAAAATGCCGTATCGGTCCAGCCATTTCGAGTTTAGTGCTTAGTAACACATTTAGGCATCCATTTTTATTTATGTAGATATATACATTTTTCTTATTTCATTGGACATACACCAAAAAAAGAAAAATTCAGGGACTTTTGGATTTGGTTCATTGAAAATTGATTTTCATTAATGAATAGACTGGTTTACAAGGAAAATTTAGATATATACACCCGGTTCTATGAATGTTTTATGTATTACAAGAGTTTAATTTAATTCCTTATAAAAATAAAATGATAGAATGCATTTTAGATTAAATTTCTTTGGACGAAAACTCGGTGTAACATTCGTAATGACTTCGATACTGCGGAATTTATGTTCTTGAATTTTAATATAATAAGCTAATTGGATACAGATTTGCAATAATGTTTCAGTCTTTAAAATGTGCCAATGATAATTCTATTTTATTTCTACAGAGTTAATATTCTAAATCGGATGCCAGGTTGGATATGGTTAACATAGTATTGCCTATTAGCATCCAATTAAGCTTAGCTTTATTGATCTGATTAATTCGTCACACTTTCACTCACTACGTGATAATGTTAGAGAGAAAGAGATACTAGAAGATACCTCTAAGGAGTGTAATGTTCCATAATCGCAAAGTGCATGTATGAATCTTAAGATGTAATATAAATTTAATATCAATTTAATTCAGGTTTTTCCATTAACTATTTGTTCACGGAATTATATTATGAGTATGAATCATTTTACTTCTCTATTATGCATTGAGTGCATAAGTAATAGAACCAATTCAATCTCATTTTGTTACCCGTACTCGAACAACATTACGGTATCAGACAAACAGATTAATCATCAATTTTCGTCACTTTTTACAACAATGCGACGAACTATGAGAGAGGAGGAAGCCAGACAGGTCTGTAAGGAAAAAAAACCTATTGGAACTCTGCACTTTCTGCCTGAACTGCAAGAGAATTGGCGTGTGATACATTCTCCAACAATCTTTTACGCCGCCATTAATTCACCGCAAGCATGCATTTTGCTATCGCTGTACACTCCAACCGGAAGGACAAGACTGCTATTAGCTCAAGGAAGTCTCAAGAAGGAACGGTTCATTAAATCCAACGCTAGCATACATTTTTCGTACTATGCTACAGATAAAAAATAAAGCCAGCTTGGCTACTATAGGGAGGACATATACTATGTGTCTCACCGTAGTGCTCTGCACTGGCCGGCGGACTAAGGATTCTTCAGACGCCCTCACCGACGAGGTCGGTCGGTGGTAATCTTTAGGAAGGCGATGATACAGTTGTCGGTTAATGATCATGCATTTTTTAATTAGTACCGTTCTTAGTTATCGTAATGGTCATATTCCCTTGGTATGCGCTGACTGTTCCATGGTATGTCCATCGATATTAAGTAGCTTTTACTTTTTGTGTTTTACTATATCGATAGAACCACGGAAGAAAAAAACTGGTTATTTTTGCACAGAAAGATGTTTTTCTACTAGTTAAAAGGTCTCTCGAAGATTGCCTCGTTGGTCTGGTGGCAAAGCGCATCGCTTGGTGATCACGAGATAATGGGTTCAAATCCTAGGTCGGACGAATATAGTTTTTCTAACGAAAAATTCCCAGCATGAGTCCGGGGTCTGGAATTGTGGCCGGTATATGGCAATAGGCTCGCTGCCTATTACATGGGACTTAACATCGTCGGCGAAAAGTGGGTGTACTCAGTACACCTCTGCCTCCCCTGCTTGGGGAGTATAGGCGTGACGGTGGTACATTCTCGACTAAAACAGTCAAAAATTTAAAAGATATTTTATTTATCCTTCATGTATTTACAGGATATGAGTCGATACTTATGTGATCGCAATTGCGATATTTACCGGATGTCCGGAGCTCGTTCTGCTATCACATTTACATGTCGAACAGCTAAAGACATGTATAATCGATACAAGTAATCATGAAACCTCGTTTTTGCCTCTCTCAGTAGACAACTTTCGTATTTCGATGGGTTGTTGAGAGAGTTTAGCGATATATATACAGTCAAACCTGAGTAAATGATAACTGGGTAAGCCATGAAACTCTTTCAGTGAGAGTAATTGACTGGTCCCGTCATTTTTAGCCTCTAAAACCTGTATGTATTAGAAATAGAACCCTCTATATGAGAGAGTCTTGGCCTCTTAAATATTTGTGCGTGGACCTCTATAACTAAGACTGCTACTTATCTATAACTCTATAAGCGACAGCTCGACTGTCGTATTTGTCGAATGTCGAATGTGCACACTTGCGGTTGTTATTTATTAATGTTTATGACACATTGTTAAATTTCTCTGAATTTCACAGTGAGTCATAAATAACAGTCGTACTGTTTATATTTCCTAAAATTTTCGGGAACTTAGGTACTTACATTGTCTTTGCGCACATTTGGCCCTTACTTTTATCAATGTTACTACCTTACTGCAGTTGACTAATATCAATAGCGAAGAAAGGTTCGTTACTACGCCATGTCTAAAAGAAATCACCAAGTGTACGTTTGAGTTTGGAAAATCGCGTAATGAAATTCAGTGAGTTTGGGGTTCAGTGGATTCTCGTATCCACCTATTATAATATTATCAAATCAAAAGACTATAAAGTCTCAGTGCTCTGAAGGACATGGAACATGGAGTCGAGATTTATTCACTGCATATTTATTGTATCATTTATTTTACCTCTATGAGTGATATGGCCGTTTCTGTACCTCTATAAGCTAGAAACTAGGGTTAGTGAGAAACCTCTATAAGCGAGAGAGAAATAGCGGGCCTTGAATTCTCACTTATCCAGGTTCGACTGTATTGCAAAAATGAAGTTAATATATTTCGGATTTTATCGCGGTTTATTTTTGATTTTTAAGTTCCGAAAAATAGTTTTATTTCATGTGTAATATTCGCGTAAATCTTAGGAGTCAATATGTTTTGCAAAAAGTTCATATTGCACCAAAACAATTTTAAAACAGCTTATGCAATAGGAAGAGAGCCTGTTGCTATACAGCTGAATACGTTAAATACTTGTTCAATAAATAAACAAAAAAATATAAACTACAGTCATTTGGCCCGCGACCAAAATCGGAACTAACGCTGTCATCAAGTGAAATGACACTTCATAACAGTCGCAGAGTTGACGTTTGCTTTGAAATTTACCCAAGTTCTATCCATACCATCACGCCAGATCCCGTGCGCGGTAGGCAGAGAGTACAGAGTTCCAACAGGTTCTTTCCTTATATACCTCTCTGGCTTCCTCCACTCTCTCTCACTCCAGAGGCCAGGCGCGGACAACAAGATTCCCACCCCCATGCTGGCACGACTGCTCTGCGGTACCCCAGACCACAGAACCATCGTTACTTCAGGAAGATCACAGGTTTCACTGCCCCTTCGCTTAGTCTCTGTTACACACAGAGTATCCAGGCGTCTACCTTTCATCACATCAATCACCTTATGCATCTTATCTTCCATACTACCTCTTACATTCCAAGTGCCTATTCGGCACTCTGCTCCCCACGCCTCGCAAGTCCGAGCTCGGCGTTTACCCAAGGTCTTTTTTTAATTAGTATCCGTGGAAACAAAAACTGTGAAATATTTCACTGGAAGCAGGAACATTTTACTAAATGATAATCCTAATTTCACACCAACGCCCCCGTTAGGCATTGTGATTTGTCGAACAGTCTATTAAGTAATTCGGTACGTGAATTTTACAATACATCGTTTAAGGGTACAGATAGAGTAAATTACCCTCCTCGTTGATCTCAAAAAAATAAGGTGGCTCAGCGGTCTGCTGAGACCTCACATTTTACAAATGTTTATGCGCTCAAGTTCGAGGCGGGCGAGCCTCCTGATTATATACCGGGCTTCTGCCCGGTTTAATTGGCCAGATTTCGAACTGGGATATAAATCCCAAACTACACTGTCAGACCTAGGATTTGAACGCAAGACTGTGAACGTAACTCGCACTAAGCTCTGCAACAAGGCGATCTGTTGCAATATGTAGATATATGCTAATTCCTAACCTCCGCAAGTACTGCATTCGAGTTTCCCATACTAAAAATTAATATTCAATATCGAAGCGGATCAATATAAATGCGACTTAAGCATAATTAGAATTAGATAGAGGAAACATCAAGATGATAACTATCACATAACTATGTCAGCCGTTAGCAAATCCAATCAAGTTTATGCTAATCCCGGAGATGATTGGCGTATTAAGCACCTGTATGTTAGAGCTTTTAGCTGTGATGTGTGAACTTAGAAAACCGTACAAATAAATACATTGGAGTGTCTGATTGTAATACTAACAGCTTTTTACTAAATACATATGAAAGTATATTTTCATGACTCGGGACAACGGGAAGTAGTACTGTAGATTTTAATTTCTGAGTTTAAATAACCGTATCTTTTATTTACATTAACTTTGAAGCCTAAGTTTTATAGATTATCAAGATACCTTAGACCGTAGTATATGATGTAATTTTAACTTGATACCTTTACCTGAGGAAATCAAAATCGGAATATTTTTTATTTATGTAAACTCATTATAGTATTTATGAATCGCCAGAAAAGTGACAAAGATTCTTCCATCATTTCGGAATGTCATTTTTGTGGAGAAGAAGTGCAAGTCATTTCGTGGTTCCTCTAAAAATTTTACAAAACTTGCATTCTACATTTTGTTGTAGAGTATGAGAGAACAATGTACCAAGGTTGGTTACCAAGTGGGTCTGAGTTAACTTAAGCAAATTATACTGTTCACGAGAACGGATACATGGTTCCCTCTCTAAATTAATAGAAGGAAGAGAGGGAATGTTACCTAATAATAGTAAAACAATATTATTATTATTTAAGTGAAGCAAGAATCTATCTAAGCACTGAAAAAGAGGTTTAAGAAAAAAAGGTCTTAACGTTTAGACAGAGTGACAACAAAATGATCTTGTAAATTGTTTCGTACAACAAATTAATTCAGTACGGGTTCCCACTTGTTAAAGTATGAAAACCTGAAATGGAGCCACGCAATAGATCAGAGTGGACGTTACTAATATTCGCCGCAATATTCATGCTTCTTGAGACAAAGCGACATACAGATTATACACAGACGTTGCGTTTATGATTAAAACATTGTTTACAAGTAACACATTGAGTTCCCATCAACGTGCACCGCACATGTATATTAAATCATATTATTTTATAATACATGCCACGTATAGCGAGATACATATGCACAAACAAACATGGTTAAGTTTTGTTACTGTTGATATACCCGTGTCGTAACCTTGGTAACACGAAGGGTGGTTTTCTATTACCCGTAGAAGAATATTATCACTCTTTTTGTGGATAACGTAACACTTATGAACTTCTTTTAGGTATCCTTGCCGACGTGGTATGAGATCTGACGTAATGATATAGTTAGAATACCACGCGGTAAATATAAAGTTGGTATCATTGTGTGCTACGCTTGCCCTGCCCCAGTGAGACAAACTTATTGATATTTTTGGTAAATTTTGTATTCAATATTAACAGTGCAGCTACTCCAGTACATTTCACTATGATACAAAACAACAGTGTGTGTTGTCAGTGAATAATTGTAAACACATAAGTGTTTTTTTTTGTTAAACATCTGCGATCAGTGTGACTATACGCAGAGTTGTAGGACTAACGTGTGGGAGTCCTTTGAGCAAAAACACATCTTCTCAAACTGGAAGTTTTGGCGCTTTTAGCTGAGTAAAAGAGTATCTTTTTCATCTTTTTATGTTTAGGCCCTCTTTCACCATCTTCGAGTAAAGTGTTGGTTAGTTATTTCTTGATCAGCGTTACTCAAAAATTAAAATTGGCTGGTTTAACCGTTAGATAGGGCTACTCAATGATGGTGAAATTTATACACAGTCTTACTTGCAACTTTAATTGCCGATTATCCTACTTCAGAGTTTGCTCAAGGGTTGTGAAAGAGGCCCTTAGACTAGCACTTATAGCTACTGCTAATCTGTTGATATAAGATTCCGTTTGTGCAGAGAAAATGATCCTTGATCTTAAAATAAAATGTTACATGCCATTACCTTTAAAAGTACTAGTGGGTGATCGGTGTATCGGTGATTTTCCTTATTACAATGCTGTACTACTTTAATAAGCTTACCTGAAACAAAATTTATAGAGATTACATTATTGTTATGCTATCTTAAACCGACAAAATGTTTTTTACTGTATTTCACTCACTCCATAGTGATGTCAAGAAATTGATGCCTGCATAGATCAAATCATAGTGTGACCCACAAATAACTGTACAATAAAATACTAGGGAATACTTTCCATTCTTTCATTGCATCAATACCCTGATACCTTCAGAATATAATGCTTTTAATACTATTTTCAATGTTGTTAATCATTATACGATCTGAAAATATAGCAACATATGCATCACCAAATGACCTTTTAGATAATCCTATAATATTGCGCCCTAACATCTGGACCATAAATAATTAACACCATTAAAACATTAAAATAATTACGAACGCGGTCTAACAGTCAGAATAATAATATGCAATGGTTCATCGTAAAAAAGCCACGGTCGTTTGAAACAAAACGAAATCTATTAATACTAAAATAACATTGTTATAAAATTAACAAAGATTTCTCCGAAATGACTGTAGGTACCAAAAAAAAATCCGTGAGAAACTTCATAAAAATAACTTGTATATCTGCATTTTATAGTTTCGTTTTCTTAAGATAACAGAATTCAATAATTATAAAAAGTCGATCGAGAGATATTTTTGTAATCGTTCGGAATTATAACTGTACACCGGAATTACGACCGGTTTTTGGACGGCTTTAAAGTGTTCGAATATGCAGTGCCGAATCGTTGAATAATTTGGACCCGGGGACAAGAAATATTTAGAAAATTGGAAGGGGATTGGTGCGGACTTAGTGTGGGTTCCCAGCTGAACCAAGCATGACCAGGGGCTCAGGTCTAAAAGATTAACGTTACCTTAATACTATCGAGGTGATATGCCATCCTTGTCACACTGCAAATTTACTAAATAAATATGAACTTTTCTTACAATCAAATCATGTACACGTTGAGCTAGGAACGCCCATTACAGTTTGTACACCAATTTCATTGGTTTCCAAAAAGAGTACTATATCTACAGTCCTACAAGGATCTTTTGGCCCTCGGCCATAATCGGAACTAACAACTGTAACTGTCACCAAGTGAAATGTCACGGCGACTGTCGCAGAGTTGCCGTTTGTTATGAAATTTATCCAAGTTCACCTGTTGAAATATCTCCTTGGAAGTAGAAAAATTTTACTATAGTATTTTTCAGGTAGATATAGGTAGTGACAGTTCTAATTGCCAAACGAAATTATACTTTATTCAATGGCAATAAGAGGCATGACCCGTTTCTATACTTATGATTTTATGCCTTAACACCATTTAATTAAATATTAATTTCGTTTGGCAATTAGAAGTGTCAGTACCCATCCTATGTGAAAAATATTATACAAGTTAATCCTAATTTCACACCAACGCCCCCTGTCAATGTTATTTATCGGCCAAAAGATCCTTGTTGCATTATATCTACAGTATTCACATTTAACACATATTCCTTAGCCAAAGTAGGCGCAGACTGTCTGCAACATCTGAACTTATATTTGCCTAATTGTCTGCATATGGTATAGCGATTTTGTTTTGGTATGCTCTATTGGAAATTAGTTGTAGGTTTGAAATTATGTAGGTAATTAAGTGTGTTTCACTTAGTAGCACTTTACCAAAACATCGTGAGTCCATCACAAGGTCCTGAATGCCAATTCTAGGTCGGAAAGTGCTTTTCTTACGATCTATTCTCTTTAGTCCGAGATTTAGGACTGTTTTCGGTATAGTGGCAATAAGATCGTAACTACATTAAAGGCGAAATGTGGATTTACTTAGATGTGGATTTACTAGATAGTGATGTGATGCATATGTAGAGGAGATATTTTTAACATAACCCATGTCACTATCTATCTATATCATAATGCTAGCCCCTTGCAGGGTAGGCAGAGAAGAGAGTACAGAGTTTCAACCAATTTGTCTGAAAATAATTACAACAATTACGACTTATTTTCTATAACAGAGGACTTAGCACAAAAATATTGATGTTAGCGTAGCGCTAGCGGGTAAGCGTGCTGTCACATTCATGTTTATTTAGTATTACCGTGCGACAAGGACGGCATATCAACTCGCTAGCGTTCAAGCTAACGTCGTTCTTTTCGTGCTTAGCCCTCAGATGGTAATAAAAGTTGGTTACTTCAGTTGTACCAGAATAGCATAAATCATAAAGAGATCTATCTATCTATCTATCTATCTATAACCTCACGCCAGATCCCTTGCGGGGTAGGCAGAGAGTACAGAGTTCCAACAGGTTCTTTCCTTACATACCTCTCTGGCTTCCTCGACTCTCATAGTTCGTCTCATACACGCTCGCCGGTTACGGAGACTCTCATAAAGAGATCTCACCAATAAGTCTTAGCATCACAATTTCCATCAGTCATCGCACAATACTCATTGCTTTGTGTCAATGTTGGTCATGGCAGAGCACAGAGGCCTCACGTTTTGTTCTACGCTATCATTAACCTCATTTGAGACACGCGAATGCCTGACAGACTTTTTTCAATTCGTATCAATTACGAAAAATCTTGCTTTGAAGGTTAATGATTTTTAATTAAGTTTTCTTTTGTGTTTGTCTTCAAAAGAAGGATCATGATGGGTTATTGAAAACGTTTTGACAGTGTGATCTTAAACGACCTGTCACTTATATCATGTTTTATATTCCTAGGTCCTTATTCCCTTTGACTAAACGCGGCGCGTTACCATAACTTCGTGAAACCGCCTTGTAATGATTCTTCATGCCATCGAAGTATCATTAAATAATCATTTTACTATGATATCGTGCGTGTTTAATTGAATATAGCTAATTAAGGCCCTGTGCCAAATATGATTTAGTATTTTTCTATATTCGAATAAGAAAGAACTAGTTTTTCAGAGATTATATAAGGTTTATCATAAATAACGCAAGACCTCAAACACTCCGATTAGATAATTGCTTCACAAATCCCATACAAAACCCAATTATTCAAATTTAAAATGTTTATTCCCTTTTTTACGCACTTTTATATCCCATTAACAATGAAACCTGTGCGTGTATGTAAGCCAATTGAGAAATACGTTTTAGAAATGCATTTAAAATCTCCGTATTGCTTTGAATCAAGAATAAATTTAGTTTATTATAGCGCAGTAAGGAAGTAACAACATATTTTGCAAATTAAAAAAAATGTAATATACATTAAAATAGTTGGAATCCATTCAGTTATCGATTTAAAAACAAACTAATTTCTGGTCTTGCGTTTATTTTGTTACACCTTGTATATATTGTACTCAATATCCCGTATTCCTGCTGGAATTTATACTAAGGCGGGGTCGTCGACAGCTAGTTAGCATAACGATTGATATTATATGGGATTATAGGATGGCATGTGGTATCGAGGTTTGCTAGTGGGACACGTCACACTCAGCTGGGCAGCCGTCACGCCCTGCCGAACTCCCCGCTTCTCCACGCCTTCGGGAATCTTCGGCCGGGTTCGGCAAACTTCGGCACCCAACTCCCAATTCCTTAGGTGTGCACACGGTTGGTGATTCAACTAATTATTGAGATCTATGGGTGTAATGATATCACGGGCTCTTTATTGTTTTATTTTGTTGTAATTGGTCAGTATATAACGTATTGTTAGTCGTATAATCACAGGTTCGTGGTAAAGTTTAGTTCCAGAAGCTGGTCGCGTTGCGAAGGCTATTTAAAGTTTGAATACGGAACGAACGGCTATACAAAAAATCTATTAACTTTTTTGAAATACCGAGATTGGATGGTGGGTCCAACGTTGGCTTGTTAGGCCAACGAACGCTACTATAGGTTTTTATATTGGGCATTGTTCTATAACAAAAGTCTGTATGTGTGGATCATTGTACTGTGACACGATGAAAATAAAAAAGCGCTTGACATTGTTTTAAAAAATGGGAGCCCTGAGTACCTCGTGTGAATACATTTGTGTGGAATGTGTATACGGGGTCTGGTTTTTGTTTACATTGGATACCAAAAGGTTAGGACGTGACGAATGGCTCGAATGAAGTGGTTGTGCACCTGAACGTTGTACAACGTAGTATCACATATATTTATTGTGGTAGCATGTAAATTAATTAACGACAGCTCACGAATTTTAATACGAGTATCATATGGTTCCACGCCTTTACTGATGATGACGCCGGCATGATATACAGATACTTAGATCATTAACAATTATTGTACATCAATTAAAAATAAATATAGAAAACAAATTTTGACGGACGATTTCTCGCAGTGGTTAAGAGCTCATGCCGCTCCACCCACGGTGTCGAATAGTGGAGGCTTCGATTCCTGCACGGGACAAATCTTTGTGAGACGCACAATTATTTGGTTCAATCTGGGTATTTGTATATGTAAATTTTCATGTTTGTAAACGCTCCCACGACAGAGGAATGAGAGTGGGGCTGCGTTGATTTATGTAAAAAAATTGAAATTAAAAACAACCACGCCTGTATTCCTCATGTGGCGAATGGAAGAGGTATACTGTGGACACTCATATACTACTAAGAGGCCTAAGTTCCGACTGCGAACGTACGAGATACGGAGAATATTTTTGAAAGAAATTACACACTTAGTTTCACTTGGGATCCGAACCCAGAGAGGTCCCGCAATATGCATCATTCGTCTGGAGCCAGTCGCTCGATTATTCTCGATAAGTATGTTTGTTATTGAAATGGTTTATTTATCTCATGTCTGTCACCATTCATTGATAAGTGCATTGAATGAATTGGTATTTCGCGCTATCTTCCGATAACCTAACACACCCATTTAACTGGAAATACTTATATTTTACTGACATGTTGTGGGCGTAACTACGCAGAATTTATTTTGGACTTTTTTTATCGGAATTAAGCCCATCACACATACCTATCAATATAATTTTTATAGGCTACTACTATCAACAATGCTCTTCATAATTGACATGAACGTTTAAACTTCGGGTCATCCCGGGGCACGCTATAATTGTCTTGAAACCCGCAACAAATTTAAATAGGAAGAAAAAAACAGAAGTAGGGAAAAATAAACTCCACTTCCCTCCTTTGCAAAGCGGGAGACTTCTTCTTCCAAGGTTCAAATAACCTCTATTTTTAATGTCGAATAACCTCTAAAAGATCTAGTTAAAAAGGCAACGGGAAACCACAGCACTATCATCATTTCAACATCGTATGAAAGATCAGCCATAGAGAAAGAGAAAGATTTTGTATTTATGTACCATCCTCAAGACACCGTGAGCTCATTCTGCGTAGTTCGGACCAACAAAAATAATTAAGAAGTTTGAGGGTACCCCGGAACAACTATGCCCTTTGGACGTCTAACACCTCAGTCCTTCCCGTGACCATGGGTGCTGCAAGCACTCGAAACGTCGGGAACTTAAAAAACAAAATTAAACCGCGATAAAATCCGGATAAAAAAACAGTTTTATTTTATGTACCATCGCCTGCTTCTTTAGTAGAGCAACACCAGGTCCTAGGTTTACCCTCCCCATGTCCTTACTTATCCCTTCTTTGGGATACAGATACCGCACACAGGATCAGACACCGACCTCGCCGGCTAGGTCGAAGAATCCCTTGCCCGCCGGCCGGTGCAGAGCACCACGGCGAGACACCTAGTATATGCCCTGCGCCATAGCGACTACCCAAGCCGAGGCCGTTGCTTGTTAAGGCCCTTGAGCTAGTTGCCCCCTTGCCCTTCTGGCTCGAGGGCAGCGGTTGCACGCTCGCCCTCTTGTCCGGTGAAGCTGTAAAGGCCCTGCGGCTAACTCATTCACACACACAAAAAAGATCGAGAATTGGCAGGAAAGAGATGCCACAATGGGAACAATATGAAGTACATAGGATGTTGTTTTGAATCCTCCTGGAATTTACAGTAACAGCAATTTTTGTTTTAACGCCCTCGGCGGCCATAAACGCGGCCTTATTTGAGACACCTTCACGGGCGAGCCTACCTAACGTACCGCGGGGTAAATTATTCTTCATTAATATTAGCCCTGTTAAGAAACTGTCCCACTGCTGGGCACGGGCCTCCTCTCAAACTGAGAGGGTTTAGGCCATAGTCCACCACGCTGGCCTAGTGCGGGTTGGCGAACTTCACATGCCTTCGAGAAACTCTTAGGCATGCAGGTTTCCTCACGATGTTTTCCTTCACCGTTAAAGCAAGTGATAATAATTTTTTATTTTTTTATTCTTCATTACGAGTGAGGTTTACCATGATTTAAAATGTAATGTGTATAAGAGAATATACGCGCTAAAACAAATACACAGTGTGTTAAGTAATCAATCAAAATTTTTTAGATTTTTATTCATTTAGACCAAAAGGCACCTATAATTAGTCAAAAGGAGAAAATTATTGATTACTTAAGACTCTACCACCCGTTCGGAAAGTCTTTCCTGTGGAGAAGAAGGTCAAGAAACTCCACGGTTACTCTTTTTAAAAATGAGAGTTTAACGATCCTTTTTGTATACATTGCATGGGGTATGGGAGAACAATGCAGAACGAGCTAAATAGATGTGCTTAAGTATAGATCAATCATAAGTGTACTTAGATTCATGGTAGCGGTCAGTGTCTACATATTCCTCTAGATTTTGTAAAGGTATATAAAAAAAAGAATAATAAGAGAAAAAAAGGTTTCTATAAAGTATGTAAAGAGTGCATACAAAATAATTGGTTATAGCTCCAGTGTGATGCCGAACGAGACAAAATTCAACAGTACTACAGTACATATTTACTTAGTCAAAGGATAGAGGACGGACCAGTCCCCACTAGCAGCGCCCGTTCACAAGCATGACTCGAAAAGCAGCTATCACTCTCCTCAACCATATTTAAGGGAAAAGAGTGACCCGCTCCACAGATACATATACAATAGTATACTTAAAACGCGCTCTTTATATTTTATTCAGGTTGATATTTTTTTTTTTTTTTCTTTTTTTTTTTCGTGGCAATTGCGTTTACATTATGCCATTGTACAAAGTTTACGAATATTCATTTCTAAATTAATTCAACTACCCAATGAACTTGATGGCGAAGATGATAATGAAATTGATGAAGTGCCCTACCCTGGATAGTAAAGTGATGGATACTTTACATACAAATTGCGACGGCCGTTTTGAGGGAAATCAAAAAAGCACGTTTTATCACTTTGTTACAATTACCTTCACTCATGCACATATAGGAACACATAATGGTTAATATTCCACCAACATTACACATTATAATTCGAAATAACACAAGTTTTGGAAATTAAAACAAATTGACAACATTACTCTTCGATTTCCCGCCAAAAAGTCCCCAGGTTGATATTATAAACAATATTAAATATTATCAGCCCACTACTGCTGCCCACAAATGAAGGTGAGAGTATTTAAAAAAAAAAAATTGTGAAAATTGTCCGAACTATGAGTAATGGCTTCGCAAGGTTAGAATATATTTTTTTAAAAACGTTGCGCCACACTAGTTACTATCCCTTGTCGTGGGTGCGTTTACAAACATGAAAATTCACATACACAAATACCCAGACAGAAACAAATAATTGTGGATCACACAAAGATTTGTCCCGTGCGCGAATCGAACCGCGACTATTAGCCACAGTGGGCGGAGCGGCTATATATATATATATAAAGAATATATGTTTATATAAAGAATGTAATACACAGGCTGTTGATTTATATTCTAGCAATATATATATATATATATATATATATATATATATTGCTAGAATATAAATCAACAGCCTGTGTATTACATTCTTTATATAAACAGCGCGAATAGATACCATTATTTGCTTATATCCAAGGTATTAGACTTAATTGTATAAGCGACTCTTGCGAAACGTTCTCATAGATAAGATCCATCCAAGCATTTATTAACATCTAACAATGACTACGACACAAGGGCATAACAGGAATTAGATAAGATATAAATATTCATAACGACAGACTGGCTCGTTATAAAGGTCCTGGATCCCAATCCTAGGACGGGCATTCGGATAGTTACGAACACCGCGGTTCCATATCGCTACGAGTATCTCGTTATTTAAAAAAAATAATCACCCTCACCCTTATATTCTCCAAGAAGGGGTGGCAGGGATGCACTGTGTACAATCACTTTTCGCCGACTGAGTTAGGTCCCATGTAATAGGGAGCGAGCTTATTGCTAAATACCGGGCACAATGCCAGGCTCCGAAGTAATACTGGAAAATGTTCTATTGAAAAATTTACTTATGTCCGACCTAGGATTTGGATCCAGGTCCTCCTGATCGCTACGCGCATTATTCGCCTGTAGACCAAGGAGACAGTCTATTTATTGATATAACTGTACAATATATAAAACAGATACCATTTTGGTTATAGCTAATGGTTCCACGGATAACATCAAGGGTTCCTTTTAAAATTACAATTACAAGGAAAGTACTAAAAACTAAATAAGTAACAAGATATAGATCGAATCGTAAATTCGATAGTTAACGAACTCGTTAATTCGGTGTAGTAACATATACGTTTATTAGCACTGTGTTCCCATGGCCATATCAATTAAAATATTAGTTGTACGCTCGGCTACGGGCGGCGGGTGCGCATGCGCAGGCGCGCGGTCGCCAATAAAAGTATAACTCTGTTACGGTTTGGAGATCACGCTCGTCGAATGATGCGGTGCGACAAATGATAAAATTGTTTTATTCAAACAATATGTTTATGCTGCAACGGTGTCTTAATGCGTTAATTAACACGTTAACTTAAACCTTACGAAGAACTATTAATATAATCCTCCACATTTTCGATGAGGACGATCCAAACATTTAAAAGTTTCAGAGTCAAAAATCTTTTATTGCATAGCCAAACAAAGGTTAAAAATTATTACTATTTTTTAAAACTATCACCGAGTCGGAACGCGGCCTCGCATTGAGAAGATTTGGCAAGAAACTCAGCTGGCTAGTTGTTTTATTGGACTTTCTGTTTGTCTATTTTTACAAAATTGTTTTTAACAACAAAGTATTTTAAAATTCATCTTAATTTATTAAACTTATCGTGTTAAAAAGCAGTGGCCTAGTGGTTAGTCCATTGGACTGCAAAGTCAAAGAACACAGGTTCCAACCCAGGCACGCACCTCTGTCTTTTCGAAAGCATGTGTGTATTAAAAATTAACTATCACTTGCTTTAACGGTGTAGGAAAACATCGTGAGGAAACCTGCATGCCTAAGAGTTTCTCGAAGGTGTGTGAAGTTTGCCAACCCCCACTGGGCAAGCGTGGTGGTTTATGGCCTAAACCCTCTCAGTTTGAGACGAGGCCCGTGCCCTACAGTGGGACAGTTTCTTAACAGGGCTAATAACATTATTATTATTTATAGCGTTAAAAGGATAGTAAGTACATCAACAAGATAACGTTACATAGTTTAAGTACTCTTAAGTTTGAGCGTCAGGTAATAATCGGTTGTTAGTTTATTAAATGATGAAAAGAGAACATTTTAATAGCCTGCTTCGTAGGTCTAGCGAATAATGTTCCTTGCGATCACGAGGTCTTGAGTTCAAATCCTAGGTCGGACAAATGCAGATTTTCTATCGAAAAACTCCCAGTGTCAGTTCGGAATCTGGAACTGTGCCCACTGGATGGTAATTAATAGGCTCGCCCTCTATAAAATGAAACCTAACATCGTCGGCGAAAAGTGGGTGGTGTGTAAAACACATTACACCTCTGCCACTCCCGCTTGGGAAATATGGGCGTGACGGTGTTTTTTTTTTGTTTTTGTTTCACATTTTAAACTTTATCAACTGTAGATTGCGTCGAAATGGCACCATAAAAGAATATACCTCAATTTATTTAGCTATTACCAGCTTTTATTTAGTACCCATATTGTTTTGACCAGTTACGCTGGAGAGCGATAGGTCTCCCTATGCTCAGCCGTAGACGAGTATAGGCTGAGATGATGACTGTTTTAAACAAAATATATTTATTCCATTTTGCTCAATGTTCCTCCACAAAACAAAACTAACGGTACCTATCTATATCATCACGACAGATCCATTTTTAGATAAGCAAAAAGAACAGAATTCCAACAGGTTCTTACAGACCTGTCTTGTTTTTCCACTCTCATAGTCGTCCTATGCACACCGCTAAGGATCTGGCATGATGATATGGTACAGTAGTATTTATGGAATGTTCGATACCCACTTCCGAGTCCATAGTATTATATTTACATTGTGATAGTATTATAGCCTCTTGATTGCACTTACTAAGAACACAAGCATGTTACCATAAGTTGAATTAACAATCGGTTATGAGAAAATAATGATATCTTTACCGTATATAAGTAATGGCAGATGATGTTAGCAAAGTGCACTGCTTTGACGATCTAGTCCTTTTTTTAATGTCGTTTGTTTTTTTAATGCTAGTTAAGTAATGTCTAATACACGACTAAATTATGTAGGTGGTAGGAGAGTTATACTTTTAACTCGAGGGGCGGGTTTAGTTATATGATACCTCTCTTAAAATTGGAAGAGTCTCCGTAACCGGCGAGCGTGTATGAAACAAACTATGAGAGTGGAGGAAGCCAGAGAGGTATGTAAGGAAAGAACCTGTTGGAACTCTGTACTCTCTGGCTACCCCCCAAGAGATCTGGCGTGATGATATGGATAGAAAATTGGATGTTATTAATTATAGGATTATTGGAAGTCATCATTAATAGGTTTTAATACGCCACAGCGTAGGAAGAAAGCGAGTAGGTATGAAAGATAGACATGAAAGAAAGTATCGGTGTAAAGATGAGAAAAGGTATGTTCCGTTGGTTTGGGCACATAGAAAGAATGTCAGAAGAAAGAATGAAAAAACAGATATACAATACGAAAGTGGAAGGATGCAGGTACCGGGGAAGACCTAGACTATCTTACCATGACTAATAGACCGAGTCTTATCTGAAGTACAAGGTAAGAGTCTCCGTAACCGGCGAGCGTGTATGAGACGAACTATGAGAATGGAGGAAGCCAGTCAGGTTTGTAAGAAAAGAACCTGTTGGAACTCTGTACTCTCCGCTTACCCTGCAAGGGATCTGGTGTGATGATATAGATAGGCTTCTATCTTTAAACACTTCTCTTTTTCATTAGTTAAAAATACATAATTGTTCGCTTTGAGGCGCTCGTAGCGCTGTGCGACTACGGTGTTCTTAGGGATCATCAGGGTAAAGCAGCATTCCTCTCGGTCGACCTGAGATGGGTGACCGTTGGTGGAATTTTTATATTTGAGCGTCTCCGTGCTTCGGAAAACACGCTAAGCCGTTGATCCCAATTAGGAAGCCGGGCGCCTCGATAAATTCCAACCGAAGGTCGCCACAAACCTGCTTCCACCAATCCGCACTGGGTTCGCATGGTGGAGTATGACCTAATCTCTCTCACCTCATTTGTGAGAGAAGGCCTTTGCCCAGCAGTGGGACAGTATAGGCTAATATTATATATAGATGGGCAATAAACTGTGATAAAATTTGGCAAGAAGAAATATGGCATCATGGGGAAGGATCCTTTGGCCTAAAAGAATAAAACGCTGACTAGAGGTGTAATGTAAATGACGCAAGACTTAGGCACACCTTAGATAATTGCTTTAAAAAATCAATACAAAAACTTCCAAATTGAAAATGATTTACCACTTTTTAAGCAGTTGAATAAATATCCCAATTAACTACGAAACCTGGATATGTATGTGTTGTATTAAGGAATTTGTTTTAGAAATGCATTTAAAATCGCCATATTGGTTTGAATAATGAATTTATTAGTTTGATATAGCGGAATGAAGAAAAAATAGGATTTTTGCAAATTAAAAAAGTTTAAGTACAATAAAAATAGTTGAAATCAATTCAGTTACCGATTTAGAACAAACCACTTTCAGTCTTGTGGTTATTACGTTATATGTTGAATAGACTATTAACGAGATGTCATCGTTTTTTTATAAATTTTTTTTTAACACAGAAAAAACATCCTAGTACAGTATGTACATTTATTTATGTGCGCGTTCTGTTACCGAGTCGGCAAGGCCAGCGCTTGATAGATATGTATCTGCGGCTGACTTCGTATAATAATAGTTTATTTAGCACTTAACGTTTCTAACAAAATAGTTTTTTAAGATCACACACTCAAGGACTTTAAGGTTCTTGTATCAAAGTGGATTAATTTGAGATTATTTTTAAAGAAACTACCTTTTTGGTCACGCTGCGATAGATGTAGCAATTTTTATTTAAAAAAAATCCCATTATCAGTAGAGAGTCTGCGACTTTTTTTCTAAAGAAAAAACACACAGTGCGACCTAAGTTTCGAACTCAGGAGCTCGTGATCGCCCGCCGTAAATTTATATATAATATTAGCCATGTTAAGAAACCGTCCCACTGTTGGGCACGGGCCTCCTCTCAGACTGAGAGGGTTTAGGCGATAGTCCACCACGCTGGCCCAGTGCGGATTGGCGAACTTTACACGCCTTCGAGAAACTCTTAGGCATGCAGGTTTTCTCAGAATGTTTTCCTTTCCCGTTAAAGCAAGTGATAGTTAATTTTTAATACGCACATGTTTTCGAAATACAAAGGTGCCTCGGTTTGAACCCGGGACCACTGACTTTGCAGACTAACGGTCTAAGCACTAGGCTATCACTGCTCTTAATTTTTAATTTATAAACACCGTCACGCCTATATTTCCCAAGCGGGGGTGGCAGAGGTGTACTGAGTACACCCACGTTTCGCCGACGATGTTAGGTCCCATGTAATAGGGGGCGAGCCCATTGCCATATACCGGGCTCAATCCCAAACTCCGGACTCGCACTGGGAAGTTTTCGTTAGAAAAACTACACTTGTCCTACCTAGGATTTGAACCCAGGACCTCGTGATTACAAAGCGATGCGCTTTGCCACTGGACGAACGAGGCAGTCAATTTATATACATTAACTATAATCTAATTATACATAATTATAGGTTTGAAAGAAGAATATTTATACAATTTAAGCGAAACATGCCTCTCGGGGTATAATTTTGATAAGTATTACATGCCTGCATTTCTTATTTCTATGTCCACTTCCCTAGTCGATTTACATTCCTTCCAACTTCATACCTTTTTTCTGCCTACTGTCGCGGGAGTAAGCTGAATGTAATCAGTAAGATAAGAACAGTGAATATAAAATGAAAAGCAAAAGTTGAGACTAAGATTGTTATGACTAAGTCGTATGCAAAAATATTATGTTACATTATGATTTGTTGGCGCCAGCCACTAATAGTATCGTGGGATTAGGTTCAGAGGGCTTGGCACGAACAGATTGATGTTAGTGTAACGCTATCGAGTTGATATGTCATCCTTTTCACACATCACCCCGTCACGACTATATTCTCCAAGTGGGGGTGGCAGAGGTAGTACTGAGTACACCCACCTTTCGCCGACGATGTTAGGTCTCATGCAATAGGGGGCGAGCCTATTGCCATATTTACTAGATAAAGATGAAAGTGACAGCACGCTTTACCGCTTTATATACTAACCAAAAAAACTGCTTTTTAAATCACTTGTACACTCTAGAGTTGACGGACGATTTGGCGCTGTGGTTATGAGCTTAAGCTGCTCCGCTCGCTGGGTCGAATAGTCGCGGATACGATTCCCGCACGTAGCAAATCTTAGTGTGATCCACAATTATTTGGTTCGGTCTGGGTATATATAAATTTTCATGTTTGTAAACGCACTCACGACGCAGGAATAAATCCTAGTGCGGGCAAAGTTTTTTTTAACAAAAAAAGAAAAAATGTAGTGTACAAGTGATTAACGGCCGGTTTCAATATTTAACTTAAGGATATATTTGCCAATTACGTTTGGAATTTTGACAAATTTTCTATAGAAAAACTGTCATAATTCTACTGCCAGTAAGGAAATCTATCCATAAGTAAAATATTGAAACCGGCCATAAAAAATTTTTGCATTTTAAATCTATTATTTTATTTATTACTTCGGAAACAACATTTCATCTCATATGCTGTACAGTGGAGTGGGCAGGCCCCCCACAACATGGAGCGATTACCTGGTGAAGGTCAAGGGTAACAGCTGAATGCTGGATGCGGCAGCACAAAGCCGATCGACTTGGCAATCTTTGAAGGATGCCTTTGTTCTATAGTGGGCATCTTCCGGCTGAAAATGATGAAGGTATATCATCATCATCTACGACAGTCTAAATCAAACATCCATTCAGTAAAACTATCGAATGAGTGTAATAGTTGCAGATTTTTTGGAAATGCGTTTATGTGGTCCACCTTCGACTGGCCCACACTGGCTATTGCTGGTAACTACTGTAGCTTAGGTAGTTTTCTTGAGGGGCACAACTAGCGAGAGCTTGTGTAGACCACTCAATCCTTCCTCGATCGTAGCGCCTACATCCACCTGTCTTGGATCTGGGTGTCTCGCCACGGTTCTTCACAAATGCTGGGCTCCAGTTGGGCCTTCAGTAGTCGGACTTCTAACTTGGCTACGCGACGCAACTGAGAGCGAGGCCGTTTCTGCCCTCGCTTATATCCTACTCTCTGGGGTCACAACTAGTGAGGGATGTACTGAGCCCCGCGTTTTACTTTATTTTTGAACAAACCTTAATCTATACTTAATCTAATACATTTGTAAACATTATTAATCATTTTTGAACATTATTAGTCGCGAACAGTTTATGTATATAGTCAGATATAACTGATCCATCTGGTCAGACGCTATCGTAAAATAAAATCGATATTTTTCCATTAAATTTTCTTCCAGATTTTACCCAAAATTTTCTGTTTATGATAAAAATCCTTGTGACCGCATGATTCGGCTGCTTAATCCGACCATCGGATATGTAAAATTTTTTTATGGGTTTTTATCCTTAATAACAATGCACAATTTAAGGCACATTTTATTACCAAAAACGTAGGATTTATTCATGTTTTGTGGATGCGTTTACAAACATGAAAACTCATACACAAAAACCCACACAGAAACAAATAATTGTTGTTCACACAAAGATTTGTCCTGTGCGTCAATCGAACCCGCGACTATTCGACACAGTGGGCGGAGCGGCTTAAGCTCTTAACCACTGCGCTTTATCGTCAATTTACAAAGGATATCATTAATGTGTATAAGGAAAATAAAAATGTACGTACAGCCGCCGATTCTCAAACAATGGCGACTTGGTGATATTTTGTCAACATTTTTTTAATACGAATCGATCGGCATTGTTAGTATGATACGAAAAGCATGCGCGTACGTGTGGAGTTGGATTGAATGAAGCTAGCGATGGTAAAGGTCGTCGATAAAATTCAATTTGGTGTACAAGGACAGGGTTTTCTTGGATTCACTTTTCCAGGGTGGAACAATTGTTCTAAACAACATAATCTTGGGATCTTCTCACGAATGAAAGTGGGAAAGTCTTTTCCATGATGAGAACTGCGTATATTAATCCCCACGATTAGTAGACGCAGGCTATTTGCTGTTGGTACTAATCAAGCAGTGGCTTGCCGTGACTTCCAACTTAGCGACTACAACATGTAGTTGCATTGTCAGACGTGGACCTTCTCTCACAAATGAAAGTGAAAGAGATAAGTTTTTTCTGTCATGCGGATCCTGTCCGGATTGCTGAAAGCGTTTGGGGCTATCTGCTATTGGAACTTATCAAACCCATATAGTTTCCAACTTAGCGACAACTACATCAAGTGGTCTTCGGGACTAATCATCATCATCAGCCATCAGCTTTTATCCGTGAACCTTACCAAGTCACTCGACGTCTTCTGGTACGAGGTTGCCTCTCGAAATACTTTCTGTCCCAACCGCCCTTCAGTTCTACGTTGTGTTAGTGTGTGTGTGTGAATAATCTACGCTGTTGGCCGCGGAGCCTCTACAGTTTTACCGGACAAGAGGGCGAGTGTGCAACCACTACGCTCGAGCAAGGGCAAGGGGGTAGCTCAAGGGCGCCTCAAGGAGGAACGGCCTCGGCTTGGGCAGACAATCAATCTGCCAATATTTAACTATGTATCAATATAATCAACTGTTAATATGATGGCGTATGCGTATGCACACATGTGCTCATGGTAAAGACCCTTATGTGATCTGCCACAATAAAATTCAATTGAGTTCATTATAAAAAATGAACAAACTCTCTAAACTGTCTTTAAGAACCACAAATAAAGCTTAATGGAATCCCATAGTACAAGTGACATAACGAACAGTGCTCTGATAAGAATGACGTGTGTATTAGTACACACACAGCGCAGTCATTAGACCATTCATCATCAGAACCATAACGTAATAAAACACAGAATCTTCATCCAAAAACAATACTTAAACATTGGTCTAAAAGGTCGGTATTAGATTGTAACGGGTGAGGCGTTTCGGATATTTGATAATTGTACAGTCGATGCGTTGGCGCCGACTGCAAAAACAATCTTGGTATATTTTTTCGAACATAGAACAAAGAGTCGTACATATGGCTGTGATAATGTAAACAAAAGACAAATTCCTGTAACTATAGACGAGTGATATACTGTCTTTATATGGAGTAGGGACTCACGAAGCAAGGACCAAGTTTTATCAATAGATATACTCTTACTCTCTTGCGCTATTGATGTAAAAAAGAGACGACACCCTGTATCTCAAGGGCGTAAATAAAATTTGACGGAGCATTCCTTATGGTGGTCATATCCTTCAATTGACTACTCCAGAAAGTAGGTAATACTCTGTTGTGAATGTACTTACTTACCAACACTTGAATTTTTATTATCATATTGACATTTCGTTATCAGTCTATAAGTAAGCAATAATAATAAAGCAATAATTTTCCTGTTCTTTTTTATCAATTCCCAGTACCGTAAACTGTTTATATAAACATTATTAATTATCGCCTATATTAATCTTATAGGGAGGTCGTTTCGGTTTCCGACCTACCTATATCTATCTATCTATCTATAACTTCACGCCAGATCCCTTGCGGGGTAGGCAGAGAGTACAGAGTTCCAATAGGTTCTTTCCTTACATACCTCTCTGGCTTCCTCGACTCTCATAGTTCGTCTCATACACGCTCGCCGGTTACGGAGACTCTTGACTTTTCCATCAGATAAGACTCGGTTTATTTAGTCGTGGTAAGATAGTCTAGGTCTTCCCCGGTACCTGCATCCTTCCACTTTCACATTGTATATCTGTTTTGTCATTCTTTCCTCTGGCATTCTTTCTATATGCCCGAACCAACGGAGCATGCCCTTTCTCATCTTTACACCGATACTATCTTTCATACCTACTCGCTGTCTTACTATGCTGTTGCTAATGCGGTCGGTCAGCTTCACTTCGCACATCTTCCGCAGAGCTCGCATTTCTACTGCATTTATCCTACTTTCATTCTCCTTCTTACATACCCAGCTCTCGCTACCATATAACAGCGTTGGGACAAGAACTCCGTTATGTATGGCATATATATATATATATATATATATATATATATATATATATATATATATATATATATATATATATATATATATATATATATATATAATAAGGCTATAAGATTAATAATAAGGCTTTAGCACCTACCGCAGCATACATACGCTGTGGCAGGTTATACAGAAGACAGAGAAGTATAACCGGCCACTACATTTAGCGTTTGTTGACTATGAAAAAGCCTTTGATTCGATTGAGACATGGGCTGTTACAGTCCCTCCAGCGGTACCAAGTAGACCACCGTTATATCGAAGTTTTGAAGAGTTTATATGAAAACGCCACGATGTTAGTCCGTCTCCACGGCCATAACTCAAAGCCCATCCAACTGCAGCGAGGCGTGAGACAGGGAGACGACTGGAGAGGACGTGACATCAATATCAACGGCGAGTACATCTCTCACCTTCGGTTTGCCGACGATATCATAGTCATAGCTGAGACCCTGGAAGACCTCCGCAATATGCTCGATGACCTCAGCAGAGTCTCTCAACAAGTGGTTCTTAAAACTAACATGGACAAGACGAAAATCATGTCAAACACCCATGTCGTACCCACTCCTGTGAAAGTTGGAGACTCTACATTTGAAGTTGTAGACCATTATGTATACCTGGGACAAACAGTCCAATTAGATAGGTCCAACTTCGAGAAAGAGATCAATCGTCGAATCCAACTCAGCTAGGCAGCGTTCGGGAAGCTACGTAATATCTTCTCGTCCCAAATACCGCAGTGTCTCAAGACAAAAGTTGACCAGTGTGTGTTGTCAGTGATAACTTACGGACCCGAGATATGGTCACTCACAATGGGCCTCATAAGAAGGCTCAAGGTCACCCAAAGGGCAATGGAAAGAGCTATGCTCGGAGATTCTCTGCGATATCGAATCAGAAATGAGGAGATCCGCAGGAGAACCAAAGTCACCGATATAGCTCTCAGAATTGCCAAACGTAAGTAGCAGTGGGCGGGACACATCGCTCGTAGAACTGACGGGCGTTGGGGCAGAACGGTTCTCCCGCAGGTGGAGTGGGCAGGCCCCCCACAAGGTGGAGCGATGACCTGGTAAAGGTCGCAGGTAAATGCTGGATGCATACAGCCGGCTTTGTAGCCGGTCGTTGTTTCGATCTTTGGGAGAGGCCTTTGTACTGCAGTGGACGTCTTTCGGCTGATGATGAAGGTATAAACTTTATGATGCCGATCAATAGGTTCATCAATCAATCAAATAAGGAAAATCACTGTACGGGTCTATACAGCACCTACCAGTAACCTACCGATCTCAAATCTCTATAAAAATACATAAATAGAAAATTTCGGAAATCTGAAAGGTGTTTGTGTCTTGAGTTTGCAAACGCGCCAATACTTGATGTAGTATCAGTGCAATTGCAAAAACGCGAATGCTAAAAGTATTGAATGCTTTTGGTCCGCTAAATCCTTAAAAAATAGGGCACCTCTAAATGAACGGCCCTTTGTTAATGGTAGAGATCGGCGAGAGGCATTGATAAGCAGCAACGGCAATCGTATATAAGTATTGTTGGAAAAAATGCGGATCGTCTGTAAGAACACAAGGACCGGATGCTAAAATAAAAGTATGATTCGGACGCCAAAACACGATGCAGTCGCAGAATTGGTGACACCAAAAGTTCAATTAGTTTTGATTTCATAAAATCTTTTAAAATAAGGCACTTAAAAAACTACGGAACAACACTTAATCAACGACAGATGCAGAGATCATCGGCAGCCGATGCAATAAGCTGCGACTAAAATTACATAGATAATATATAGGTATCTATGCTATCTATCTACCTATATCATCGCGCCAGCTCCTTTGCGGGGTAGCCAATATATAAGTGCTGTTAGTAAAACAGCGATCATGTACAATACATCGTCAGTATTAATAAATATAAATATTTATTAATACTGACGCCAAAACAAGGTGATGCCATAAAACTTTAAGCTCTTATAAATGAAGGGCATTTTACTAATAGTAAAAGCAGAAATCGACAGCAGCCATTAGCAAACAGCGCCTTTAACCGTCGACGAGCGGTGACTGCGGGTCCTGAAAGCTTAACACGAAAGATGTGTGTAGCGTGACGCTGGCGAGTTGATATGCTATCCTTGTCACACTACAAATTAACTAAATAAGCCTGAACGTGTAAGCTCTATTAGTCGCTAGAGTCACGCTAACGTTAAAGTTTCGTGCTAAGCCCTCTGTAGCCAAGTGGACTATAGTTATTCACGCTAATAGAAATCACCAATAATGTACAGGAATGACATTTTACAACGAAAACTCTCGTGGTCAGTACAAGGCGCTATCGATTACAAGAGAATGCAAGAGAATTGAACAAAACGCTTGCCACTTTGCTAGGCCTACTGATTTTGTGAAATGGCGACTGCAGATGTAGATAAGTAACTACTTTAGATCTAGACATGTGAAAACAGCAGATGTAGACAAATACTATTGATAAAAACGCCGAACGTCTGTAAAACCCCTAAAGAACACAAGGGCCGGATATTAATAAAATAAGTATAGACCATACGAAAACTACCCTCCAATCAAGTGGGAGTAACGCTTCCGCTCAACCCGGCCGGGAATCGAACCTAAAAACTCGAACACTTGTGCACGTAGTGACGGGATGCTATATGCAAAGGGTGTGTTTTTATCCCCATTAAGTTGGCACTACTTGTGTTCACTTCCGCTTCATTGAGACACCGGAAATGTGTGTACTTGGGGTATTATTTTATGATGGGTGTACTATCTGTGAATTTGGTGATGGTTATCATTTTTTTAAATAAAATAGCACCCGGAATGCTTTCTCAGGTGACGACAATCAGGCTGGTTTATTATGCGCTCAAAAGATTTAGGCCCACTTGCATGAACCAGAGTTAGCGTAATGTTAAGTTGAAGGCAATTAAACGTTATAACCTTGAGTTAGTCAATAGGTAATACTAACCCTGGTTCGTCCAAGTGGGCCTAATAGTCATAATCAGCATTATTTTTAATATCTTTAATCTGCCTCATTGTATTAATGACGCTTGGCGCAGTTGGCCATCACAAGATCCTCGGTTCGATTCCTAGCATTATCAACTTGAGCAGTTTTTCTATCGAAATATTCTCAATACCAGCTCGGTGTCTAGAATTGCGCTTATACGGAGGCAATAGGCTCGTTACCTACCATCATTGGCAATAAGTGTGTGTGTGTAAACAGTACACTTCTGTCACCCCCGCTTGGAGAAGATCGGCATAACGCTTTTTATTTATTATAATACTAGTTTTTGCCGGCGACTTTGTCCGGGTTGACTTTAGACAGGAACGTTTTTCCGGGATAAATAGTATCCTATGTGTTAATACAGGTAATAAACTATATGTGTGTTCAATTACATCCAAATCCGTTCAGCCGTTTTAGCGTGCTTGAGTAACAAACATATAAACGTACAAATTTTCACATTTATAATATTAGTAGGATAGTAGGATCTATCGTGTTATGATAGATATAATTATCTATTTATCTATACCATCACGCCAGATTCCTTGCAGGATAGACAGAGAGTACAGAGTTCCAACAGGTTCTTTGCACACCTCTCGGTCTTCCCCCACTCTCAGAGTTACGGAGGTAATAAGTTAGATACAATTATGCTCCTATTTAAAATGATTACCTAGAGGTACCAAAAGTTAAACAAGCTGCTTACACTACAAATAGTGTGTAAACCAGTATATAGAGACACCAGTTTTTCCAGATTTCTCTTCCGTCCGCCGTACATTTAAGAGCGTATAGAGACACTAATAGAGACACACCTAGCTTTTACCCGCTAATTATGGGCCTTGTTTTATGCTAGTTATTCTAAGATCTAGTCATTAACATTAAGGTGGAATAGACATTAATATTTTACACACCGTCAAATAATTGATGAATGATGAATTCCCCAAGCGGGTGGCAGAGGTGTACTGAGTACACCCACGTTTCGCCGACGATGTTAGGTCCCATGTAATAGGGGGCGAGCCTATTGCCATGTACCGGGCACAAATCCAGACTCCGGACTCGTACTGGGAAGTTTTTCGTTAGTTCGTTTCTCCGCCCACTGTGTCTAATAGTCGCGGGTTCGATTCCTGCACGGGACAAGTCTTTGTGTGACCCACAATTATTTGTTTTGGTCTGGGTATTTGTGTATGTGAATTTTCATGTTTGTAAACGCACCCACGATACCGGTATACATCCTAGTGTGGGTCTACGATTTAAAACAAAAAACAATAGTGGGTAGGCAGAGAACAAAGTTCCAATAGGCTAAATCTCACCAATAGTCCTATATCGCCGACTGCCTCGTTGGTTTAGTGGCAAAGCGCATCGCTTTGTAATCACGAGGTCCTGGGTTCAAATCCTAAGTCGGACAAGTGTCGTTTTTCTAACGAAAACTTCCCAGTACGAGTCTGGAGTCTGGAATTGTGGCGGGTACAGTACTCCTCTGCCACCCCCTCTTTGGGAATATAGGCGTGACGGTGGGTTTTTTTAGTCCTATATTTTGCCACATTCTTTGGTTAGACAAAAAGTTTTAACAGGTAAAAGTTCGTGGATGTATCGTCCTAATATATAAGGGGGGAGAAGTCTATTGCCATCATAAGGGCTCAATTTCAGACTTTTCCTCATTTGTACTACTGCTAGAAATTTCTTTTTAAAATGAATGTTCGTATGTCTGCCTGTCTTTCCGATTCAAATCTTCTGTTCTACTTTAGAAACACTTGTGGGTATCTGATTGAGCTGCAATTTGGCATACATATGTAAGTCCGGTGACGATGCTATAATGTGGTACTATAGAGAAACTATACACGAAAGGTGACCATAGTAATTTGTAAAATATATAACGGAACCCCCTCATGTTTAAGCTCGTCAGATTGGTGTTGACAAGTACTGTACAACCAGATAGTGTTTAGGATCTGAACATAAAGCTGAACGGTGGCCAACGGAACTACCAAATTACTCAGTATAACCCCGCCGTATTTGGGTTCGTTGGATTTGTCTTGAGGAGTACTTTAGACCCAGACTGTGTCCAGGGTCTGATGATGGAGCCGGAAGGAAACCATAGGAACTCCTCAACTATGTAAAATATCGTAATTGTGTTTTTACTAAAACCATGCTTTTAAAAAGGTCTTTTTAATTATTTTTTTTGAATCGGTTAAAATCACAGTAAGACCTAGGATACTAAACTAAAGAGTATCTGTATGATCAAATTTATTATGTCTGGGCTCTAGTAATAGTCATGGATTAGATCCCTATACGGTACTCTTTGACCCAAAAAGAGTTTGTTTATTCACGACACATGAATATTTTTCAATGTGGCACTACAATTATTAATGTAAAAAAAGCAATGAAAGTGACAGCTCGCTTACTTGATAGCGTCAGGCTCGTGCTAAGCCCTCTAGACGTATTTGAATGCAACACAATAATCTTATTTAGCACTAAATAACCTAACAACACCACTATTTTAAAAAAATCAGCATAAACTTATGACATTGGATCTCTACTGGTTGCAGCCATTACCTTATTACCACACGGCAATGTGAATTATCACATTACAAAGGCTCGTATCAAGCACAACAATGTGAATATAACGGATATAATGGAAGCTTCTTACAATTCAACAACCAGACTTACACCAAGACAATGCGTGGGCAGTTCAAAGCATCGGTTTACAGTTCATTTCAGTCATAGTTTCCAAAGAAATCGTTATAATAGAACACAAGAAGTGAAATACTCGAAGAAAACATACATGCAGTACCAAAAAAAACACAGTCTCACACACGCTTACATTATTGCTGCAAAAATATTTTCTGATGAATTGTATTTACCATTGCATTATTATCAGACATTTCATATCATATCTTACATTTTCTCACATGTATGGCGACAAGTTCGGTTATACCATCTCTACTATTTATTATGACACCTACCAACGCAAAAAGCGTAAACAAAATATTGAGTTTTTAGATTTACGCGAATATTACACATGAAATTAACTATAGGAGTACTTTGCAGCACCCATGGTCACGGGAAGGGCTGCAAAGCACTCGAAACGGCCGAAACTTAAAAATCATAAATAAACCGCGATCCGAAAAACAGGTTTATTTCAAGCGTAAAAAGATGTGTGTTTAGCGACTGGGCGTGTCGTTTAGATGTTCTGTATCTATATTATCAGAGGCGTTCGTAGCGCTTTGTCCCCGCGGTGTTATCAGCAGTCACCAAAGTAGAGTTCGGATATGGGAGACCGTTTGTGGTATTTTTATATTCCAGCGTCTACGTGCTTCGGAACGCATGCATGGTCCTGGTTTACTTGTTAAGCCGAGTTGGAATCCTTATATAGCTAAGTACAGTGTTCCAACAGTTTTTTCCTTATAGACTCTCTCGCTTTCGTACCATATACGCTCGCCGGTTACGAAGAATCTTAACTTGTTCAATAGATGAGGCAGTTTCTAAGACACAACGCAAAGGCTAAGTATCGAAGTGCTATAAATAATTTAGGTAATTTTTCATACATTATTTACGATGAAACTCATATCATGGTGACTTCTTCGTTGGTCGCTTTGCGATTTCGAGGTCCTGGGTTCAAATCCTAGGTCGTACAAATATAGTTTTTCTATCGAAAAATTCCCAGTATCTGTCCGGAGTCTAGAATCGTGCATGGTATATGGCTTTAGGCTCGCCCCCTATTACATAGGACCTAACAAAGTGGGCGAAAAGTGGTTGTACGCAGTACACCTCTTCCACCCCTGCTTGGGGAATATATGGTGATTTGAAAACACATGGAGGATGGGTGCTTCAATCGACATCTGAAGGTTTAGCATTTACGCATGGACGTAGCATAACTATCGATTTTGTGTTTGTGTGTGAATGATCTACACTGTTGGCCCGGTGCCTTTACAGCTTCACCGGACAAGGTAACGCTATCGAATCGATACAGGATCAAACACCGACTTTGCCGGCGAGGTCGAAGAATCCCTTGCCCGCCGGCCGGTGCAGAGCACCACAGTGAAACACCTAGTATACGCCCTCCCCCTTAGCGACTGCTCAAGCCGAGGCCGTTCCTCCTTGAGGCGCCCTTGAGCTAGTTGCCCCCTTGCTCTTATTGCTCAAGCCTAGTGGTTGCACGCTCGCCCTCCTGTCCGGTGATGCTGTAAAGACCCCGCGGCCAACAGCGTAGATCATTCACATACACACACACACACACAAGCTATCGAGTTGATGAGCCATCCCTTTTCCCACTAGGAATCTACTTAATAAATAAGAACGTGGCAGCGCGCTTTCTCAACGTCACTATTACGTCAAATGGTTTATTCTAAGCTCTCAGACTGAATATCGAAATGTGAGGACATAACCCACGTCATTCGTCACCCACTATTGAGTGGACAGATGACCTGGCAAAAGTGAGCAAAAGGGACTGGATGCGGAAAGCGTAAGAGAATAACGAATGCCATGGAAACACCTTACACTCAGCATTGGTTGGCTGCAGATTTAAAATGATCAAGATGAATATTACAAGTCTGTCTTTCCGGTTCAATTCTTGTGATCCATTTTTCAAGCACTTGCAGATATCCGATTGAGCTGAAATTTGGCAAACGTATGTAAGTTTGGTGACAATGCAATAATATGGCACCATGGAGCTGGTCTCATGATGGAGTCGGAAGGTGGCCATAGGAACATGTAAAATATTATAGTAAAGTAAGTAATATTTTTTTTTTTCTTCTTTTTTTTTTTTTTTTTTTTTTTTTTAAAAAACGTAGCCCCACACTAGGATTTATTCCTGTGTCGTGGGTGCGTTTACAAACATGAAAATTCACAAACAAATACCCAGACCGGAACAAATAATTGTGGATCACACAAAGATTTGTCCCGTGCGGGAATCGAACCCGCGACTATTCGACACAGTGGGCGGAGCAGCTCAAGCTCTTAACCACTGCGCTAAATCGTCCGTCAACACATATACAACTAGATAGTGTTTAGGGTCTGATAATAAAGCTTAAAGGTGGCTAATCAGTTTCTCGCTGTGTTTTGGTTCTTTAGATTTGTATTGAGGAGTAACACACAAATGTTTGTTTCAGACTGCGGCTGTTTGTGAATTTCATGTTTCTTACTCACCAAAATAATTGCTAGTGTGAGCCTACTTTAGTAAAATAATTCCTTTACTTATGTTTTATTAAAACACAAAAAATACTCCACGGAACATAGAACTCTATCAAACAGCTCCCATACAAATAATGGCCTCCTCACAATACCTAAATTCAAAAAGGCATGCTTGTGGTATTTTAAATGAGACATGTTATTTAAAATACCACAAGCAGAATGCCTTTGTTCTTTGAATGATAAGAAGCTATTTATTGAGTAGGTAATAATTTATTTATATCAAGCGACACAAGTAAACCGCAGTGCCTAGTCCGTGGATACTATAATAACAATGACATTGTACCCTTGACATAAGAAGCTAATTGTAGAATCAATTAGCGAAAAAATATCCGACGGTAAATTTGGTATTTTCCTGTTGCGCAATACAATCGTATTTCGCAGGAGATCGACGGTTAGCGTGCTGTCACTATTACCTGTATTTAAAAATCTAGTTGGGTGAAAAGGGTGCTGTATCATCTTTATAACCAAGCTAACACCATGTTTTTTTAAAAACGTAGCCCCACACTCGGTGTTATTCCTGTATCGTGGGTGCGATTACAACCATGAAAATTTACATACACAAATACCCAGACCGAAACAAATAATTGTGGGTCACACAAAGATTTGTCCCGTGCGGGAATCGAACCCGCGACTATTCGTCCCAGTGGGCGGAGCGACTTAAGCTCTTAACCACTGCGCTAAATCGTCCGTCGTCAAAGCTGTTATTGTGTTATGTTATAAATAATTATTTAGGTGATAATAGAATTTGATGATTCTTTCTCTTTCTTTATGTCATATTATGCACTGTCATTGAAATCGGTTGGCTATTCAGTAAATTTTTCACTAACAATTCTATGTTAACGCTGGATTATTAATTATATGATTTCTATTTACTAACTTAATTAAATTTGTATACCAAAATGGTAAAAGAAAACTTGTAAAATAATGTACATACAATCTTATTTTCGTTTTTACCCATGATTTTACAAATAAATATTTCATTCTTCATGCTCAGTTCTCAATTAATATTTCAAAAGACTTTCAAAAGGTTTCATAAGCCTTTCGCTGCTAACAAGTTATTTCAGCCTAATTCACATCAACTCGGTTCTCGATGTCGTACAGTCAGTTATTAAGCCGCAAGGATTATTAGCAACAAGGATCATAACCAGATGCACACATAAAAAATGTCCCCAAATCCACGTGAGTAGTTTTAGTTATGATATAAACATAAATTAGGGCATATTGTACCTTACTCGTATCACTTAAAGCCGTATTTGCAAAAAAGCGGAAGCCCGTTAATTTTAAGTACCGTCCGATTTTGCCTGCGTTTTGGTGGTGCCATTTTTCGTGCGGCGAACGTGTATATAATAAATAAACACATAAACCAAGCTATAAATAAAAACATTATTAAAAGATACATTCGAATTAATCGAACTTACGTTTTAGTTTCCAGTAGAATAATGTTTGCAATTGATATCATTTGAAAAAATTATTTACTAGTGTTAAGTAGCGTGACGCTTGTTATTGGGTCACTGTGGTTCGATTTATATATGTATAAAATTTGTAATTAGCTGATTGAAATAGCATCTTCATATCAACAGCTCTGGGATTCAAAACTTACCTAGCGCCTTTAGGTGTGAACGATCAGATCAGACTTTATAAAATTCCCATATGTCATTCCATTAAAAAAGCGACTAAATTAATGACTGCTATCATGGTTCCAAGAGGATGTGTGAGGAGTGTTGGATATGTCAAATAAGTTCAAGTTCAAATAAGATTTTTGATATCTTCTGAGGTGCAGTATCCACCTTCATTTCGGTGTCAGTAGGAGGCGAGCCCACTGGCATTAAAACGGGTACAAATCCAAACCCGAAGTGTTTCTGAAAATATTTCGATTGAAAACAAATAGTCCTAACAAGACATTCCTAGACTTGGATTCGAGCCAAGGACCTCATGATCGGCAACCGCAACTTGCTCTAGTGAACCAACGACGCCGTGACTCCTTCAGAAATAAGTACGGTCTTCAATATAAGCACCTTAACATTCTCACTCAGGGCAAGTAACCGGCGAGCGTGTATGAGACGAACTTTAAGAGTGGACGAAGCTAGAGGGGTCTGTAAGGAAAGAACCTTTTGGAAATCTGTACTTTTTGCCTATCCCCAAGGGATCTGGCGTTATAATTTTGTTATACATCAGACCCATTATTTTGTTGATCTAAATGTATTTTTAAATATGTTGCTATTCATTTGATTTTGACAATGTTCAAAAACTTGCTAAGCAACTTCGTTGCTGTCTGTACTAGTGTATGCGAATGCCACAGCCAAGTTATGAAATTTGACGCATTACAAAACATCTCCCCGTTTTTAAACCTCAGTTCAATTGTAAAATTACTTATATTTATTAAACGAAACAGAATACAATCAAAATGGTGCAAAATTTGCACTTTGTAGTACTTTCAAAATTAACGAGTTTCATATCAAAGTAATGCTGATCAAACTACACACTTCCAATGATAAAGGTAGATAGGTCATTGACCATTCTAAGGCCATTAGTATTTCTACTTCTTCCATTCGAGAAAAAGTTTAAACACTAAAGATATTCCTATAACGCTCATCCGCTGTTAGATGTTTTGTCCATTTCCGAATTAGCAAAACATTGTTTACCAACATAATGGTCATAAGTATTATTAAATTACAAAAGCAATTAGTCCATTAGGCAGAGGTCGCTGAAAGTGGGTACTTCGGACCTTGCACTTTCCGAAAATTTCGTGTCAAACACAACTTAAATCAAATAAATCTTTCCCAACTAATTGAGTTTTTGTGCCACGTAAATTAATATAAACTAACGTTGATACAATCGTTGATACCATGTACTAACATTGAATTTTAAAGTTATGAATAAGTAACGAAAAATCGCATTCGCATCATTAAAGTTAAACTTAGTAACAAGCGTCATATTATAATGAAAAAATACATGTGTTTTCAAACTATTTACTTATAACAAACTCTGTCAAAGCGAGACAAAAGATGTTCGAGCCGCTGCAATTACCGTGAAATATAACAGTTTCAGTTTTAATTGCACTAACTGTATGATATTACAAATTAGTATCTAATGTGTGACGATTGAGGTGTTTGGAAAAAAGAAATATTTTGATGGTGCTTACCTCTCTCTTGGAGTTCCGCTTTGCATCGCAGCAAGGCAATTAGCACTAAGAATGTCACGTTCCACATTATGTCACAGTCACACAAACACGGTAACGAACATGCTAGCAGACAAGCGGCAGGGACATGGACGCGGCGTGTGGGGCGCGCGATGTCGCGACGGGCGTCCACTCGGCACGCAAGCGCAGCCTTTATGACACGACTGTGCGACAGTAACGGCAGGGACCGCGTGCGCGCGATTGTTGGCGGACCCGCGGCATAGATTTTGCTACAACAGACGGGTATTAGGTATAATATGTAAAAGGCACCAAAGAATTGACAACTCGTGACCGCAACATAGGTCTGCCGAAAGACAAACGCTGCATTAATGCTGCAGTATAAGCAGGAATCAACTTTGATCTCACAAAATTTGAAAATGCACCAAGAAGAGACTACTCGTGACCACAACATGGCCCTGCCGAAAAACCAATGCTAATGTACCGCTGCAGCATAATCAGAAGCAGGAACCAATTCTTATTTCACACTGTTACTTACTGTCTTTTATTTCTGTTCCATTTTCTTTCCTTGATTTTTAACATGTAGCTAAACATTTTTTGTTGTGAGCACAAAATAAACTATTTTTCATTCAACATTCAGCAAATGGGATCGTTTAGTTACTTGCACTACAATATCAGTGGAAAGATGCCCACTGCAAGACATATGCTTTCGCTAAAGATCGCCACAACGATTGGTTCTGTATCTCTACGCATATAAGTTTTTCAGCGACCTTTGTGAGGTCATCGGTCTATTTTTAACCGACTTCTAAAAAGGAGGAGGTTCTCAATTCGACTGTATGTTTTTTTTTGTCTGTTTGTTACGCGATCATTCCGTCAATTATGATTCGATTTTGATAATTCTTTTTGCATTGGGTTCAGTAAAGCTCCAAGGTGGTCCCATTTTAATTTTATCGGTATTGGACCTTGAACTTGGAAGATACACCAGGAAACTCCTTAACGACAAACAATACGAATGCGTAGATTGTGGTATTACGGGTATTACGTCAACCCTGCTATAGAACTAATCAGAATATTAACCAACTTCAAAAAAGGAGGAGATCGACAATTCGTCTGTTTTTTTAAAACGTCTTTATTTATGAACTGATTTTGATGATTCTTTTTGCGTTGGGTTTAGTATAGTTTCGAGGTGGTCCCATTTTAATGAAATCGGTTTTGAACTTTGGACTTTGAAGATACATCAGGGGACTCCTTAACGGCGAACAGCACGAATGTATAGATTCCGTTATTATGTTTATTATATCAATCCTGTAGGCACCTTACTGTACAACTCAGCAAAATGATATAATATAGATATATGAATATTAGTAAATAATTCACTTGTCAATCAACATGGAAATTAAAAATCTTTAAAAAAAAACCGACTACAAAAAGCAAAAAATAAATATTTGAAGTCTGTGCCAAGTAACCGACTGCACTAACCGGTACCGACTTTAAATATTTATTTTTTGCTTTTTGAAGTCGGTTTTACTTTCTTTTAAAAAGATTTTTGTACCATTTGTACACTGTTATAGTAATTTTTGAATTTCCTAATACAACCACTGACTAAAATGTTTAGTTGATGTATGTGAAGGCTTCTTAAAACCACAACATATATTCTTTTACTATTGACTTATAATTAATTTTTGGGAAATTATAGTTCATATAATAAAACAGATTAAGTAGTTTCTACAGAATAACCACTTTTTGAGAATATTCCTTAAACCTGGTTGAAAATTGTCCTCGTCATTAATGTATTGTAGTTTTAATAAACATTTACAAGTGCTATTAAACAATCACATTCCTATATTTTCATCACTACACATTAAAATTAATGAAAAAACTAAGTAATCACAACGAACAGTCTTCAATATAACTGATTTTTCACACTCTACATTCACAATGAGACTCTGTATACCTAACTTAGCATCTCTGCCATTTGCTACTCTATGTCATCGTAGTAATGAGCTCTGTGAGGCTACATAAAGCGGCGCAAGAGCAGGTAAGCCTCCGGAGGACGCCGCGCGGGCGGAGGGGCGAGTTAGCGGCAGGGGGCGGGGGTTGAGCGCTCAATGCACTTGCGTACCAGACGGAATGGACTTCAAAGACCTCACGTGCACTAAAGGATTGCTGCGTACTGTTAAATTGCCGGGAAAGTAAAGAACATGTTTTTATTGATGTACAGTTGGATTGAATTTTAAAAGGGGTACGATGATGAGGGAATTGGTAGGGGCACAATTTGATGTGAAGCTATAAAAAATCTAGATCGTGAAACGTTTCACTTGAGATATTTCCAATTAGCTTCATTGTTACCACAGATATATTTTTTAATATATTGATGACCGTTTCATAATTGAGGGTTCTCTGAGATATTCGCAATGATAGAGGTGTCCATCTTGACTTTCGCAGCAGGACTTAATGGCTGCCTTCGACAAAGCAGTCAATGTGGCCGTATTCTCAGCTACTTCCATATAACTATTACCATGTATGCCGACGAAACGTTAAGAAGAAGGTATCTACCAAAATATATATAAACAATTCACCCTAAATTCCGAAATACGTAGAGCAGAATGGAGACGTTGGAGGTTGCCTTAACCTCTGCCCAGCAGTGGGCCACCTAAGGCTGAATATAAATACTGAAGTGACACGTACCCTAACATTCCTTGCTAAAACACATACGAGTATATTGCGAATATGAGTATAAGAGGTCAAGTGGCCAGTCACCTACTAGCGTAGTTAAATGATAAAAATAACTGATAACTTTATTTATTAAAAAAAATCTCCCTGCTTAGAAAATGTTGGCAGTTATTACGCATCTGGTGCCCTTTGTCTGTTGGTTCTATTTGTTATCTTTGTTTGTAACACAATACCTATTGTTAACTTTAAAGTTTATATCGCCTATCACTAGTTAAAGTGCCAAATAGGCGAGAAGTCGTGCATATTATATTAAGGGGTAAATAATATTTTGTATTCTACTGTAATCTTCACTATTCCAGTGCTGAGTAGATACCTTCTTTCATAAATCGAGGTGAAAAGGATTGTATCAAACTCTACCTACCGCGCGAATCCACAGCGGTTCGATAGAGCCAGGTTTGAGGCCACCTGGTGTTAGAATTTACTAATCTGTAGTAATCCATTGATGGCTAGAGACCTTCTCTTATAATTCAAGGTGAAAAAAAATGTATCATACTGTACCTACTACACGAACCAAGTGCGGATTGGTGGGGGTAAGTTTGTAGCCACCTACTGATGGAACTTCTTGACCCGCCTTTAAATCACACAACTCAGCTCAACCACTACCATATCAAGTTGCAGCCAGGTCTAACGACTTAATATATACTCCGAAGAATAGAGACGCTAGAAAATTATAATTTCATTTCCTAGCGTATAGCCACAAACGGCTTCCCATTTTAGACTTACCGAGCTAAACGATGCTTAATCAAAGATAGGCTTGTTCCAGTGGTTAATTACTTTTTTTATTTGCCCCTATACCATCTTTTTAGTTTATCTATAATTAATTTCTGTATTGATTCTTGCTGACCTTACTACTCGTCGATATTTTGCGTGTGGTGCATTATTTACCTTAGGCACGTGTCTGTAGGCGCAATGTTCATGTTCATATTACAGCAGGCATGCCTGCTTCCGTTCCCGCGTCGCTTGCGTGTATGGTCAAAAACAGTTTGGGTTTGGCCAGCGTTTTGTGGTAGCGTTAATAAATATCGTTTCAATAAACAACTATTTCTCTTTAATACTGTCTCATTAATGAGATGTCTGATTGCGCACACGCCGTACGTTTTTAGCTGTGCGTAAGGTACGCTTGAATTTTCATGCTAGCTTTCTCATGCCTCTGGTAAATCTCGTCAATATTAAGTTTTTCTCCAAAAATATAATCTTACCCAAGATTCCAAAGAAGACACAAATTCCCTAGCTCCCAGCCAAGTTGACCTTCTATACTTACAGTCATACAAGAATATTTTGGCCGGCGGCCAAATTCAGAACTAACGCTGTCATCAAGTGAAATGTCAGTTTACGACAGTCGCAGAGTAGCCGTTTACTATGAAATTTACCCAAGTTATTTTTTCGATTAGTAGAGACACACCTGTTGAAATATCGACTGGGAAGAAGGAAAATTTTACTAAATGTAAACCCTATTTTCACACCAACGCTCCCTGTCAATGTCATCCACGGGTCAAAAGATCCTTGTTGCGCCATATTATTGCTATTAGAAAAAATAAATACACGGGAATGGCATTTTACAACGAACAGTCAAATGGTCAGAACAAGCCGTTATCAACCGCGGAAAGAGAATAGAAATAAGCGAACTAAATAAATTAGAAATTTTAAAAAGCCCCGACATATCATCAGGTTCTGATCACCATCTTTCTATCTATAACCTATTCATTGAGATCTTTTAATTAGCCCAAACAAGATGCCTCTAGCATCTGGTCAAGGTGACCATTTTATTGTAATATAATTAAAGTCACAGGTTACTAAATTTCAAGTCGATTAGACAAGTAGAAGTTGGTCACATTCCTTCAACAGCTAAAAAAGAGCTGAGGATCTTTTGCTGATTTTCCTGAATCATATCTAAGAACATTCAAGCCACCTTTAAAAAAAGCTCGATTCATTCGTTATGGAGGTACGATGCCACGAGATACAAACAGATACGCACATTATACTTATAATACCCCTCCTTTTGCGTCAGAGGTTAAAAATGCTTGCAACTTGGCCCAGCTCACTGATACTAAAACAAAAACCTATCAACAAGTCCCTGCGTAGGTTGTTAAATGACTGGCGCGAGCAACAGGCGACAACCTGTTGCATTGACACGTTGCTTTTACTACAAACGCCTGGAAAGGGAATCCGATAATAGGTTGAATGAATGTAGAAACGTTTGTGGCAGACGGTATATTATTACTTTCGCGATTTTGTCTGCGAGAAAGACGATAAACAGAAAATTTTATTGCAGATTTATTTTAGCAGATTAGACTATACCTGCGGTCACTGCGAGTGAAGCGTTAGAAGCTACTTCTAAGGCTTTGAAAGTTAAAAGTACCAGACCAAATGTTGTTTATGGCAGTCCTGCAATGGAGTTCTTGTAAGCTATCTTCGCCTCGCTGCAAGGGATCTGGCGTGATGATAATATTTTATTCTTTGCCAACTAGAAACGCATTAATAGCGCAGGTGCTTTGTAAATAACTAAAGGTATGTTTACATTGAGCTAGTGACTTGCTATAGTGCACCGAACCAACTGGTATCCCCGTCGGCGATCACGGTGGAGATCAGTATCTCCCTACGACTGCATGTGCAGACGCCGCCCAGATAGCGCGTGCAGGGCGCAGAACGCGTTGGTATGAACATTTCCATACAAATATTAGTGCAGGAGCTGATCACCACAGTGCACACCGCCGCGGCCGCGGCTGAACGCGTTAGTTTAGCCGTACCTTTAGTTGCTTTATCTTGTAGACTACAGTTAAAGTCACGCTTAAAAATGAATTTAGGAAGAAATTGGCCACTTGCGCCCGTGCCAGGCGAGACACGCTTATAGATGTACGTGAATCGGTGTAGATAATACAACGAGCCTAGCCCAGGTTCGTCATCAGCCTAGATCAGTCCTCTGCTGACAATAGGCTTCTTCAATTGCATTTGCGAGCCGAGTTAATTGGCGGGAAAAATAGATGGCCGTTCTATTCGATTCAGTGCTGATAAACCCCGCTACACTAGTGCAAAAAAATGCACTAACGTGCCAGCGCTGGCGCGACCACGACGCCGGTACAAGTTACTTGATCAATGTAAACATAACTTTACAGGTGAAATACTTGCAGAAAATACATAGAAAATCTGAGACACTTGCCGATAGTTGTATGGGAATAAGAAGGAAGGTATACGTATGTAGGTTCGGTGATATGTTATGGTGGTACCATGGAGCTGGTCTTATGGTCATAGGAACATGATAATTATACAACTTAAACCCTCGTGCTTAGGCTTGTTACATTGGTATTGACGTGTCAAGTACTATAAAACCAGATTGACGGGCGATTTAGCGCAGTGGTTAAGAGTTTAAGCCGCTCTGCCCACCGCGTCTAATAGTCGCGGGTTCGAGTCCCGCACGGGACAAATCTTTGTGTGATCCACAATTATTTGTTCCAGTCTGAGTATGTATGTGAATTTACATGTTTGTAAACGCACCCACGATACAGGAATAAATCCTAGTGTGGGGCTAAGTTTAAAAAAAAAAAAAAAGATTGTGTTCCGGGTCTGATGATGATGTCGAAAGGTGGCCAATGGAACCACCCAACTATTCAATACCACCCCGCCTTGTTTAAGCTGGTTAGATTAGTCTTGACGAGTACTTTAAACCCAGATGGTGTCAAGGGTATGCTGATAGAGCCGGAAAGAAGATTTCCTCAACAAAGCAAGATTTCTACGTCCTGTTTTTGTTATAAAATCTTATTTTTATAAAAGTCTTTTTACATTAAAATTATCAATATCATTAGGCATTTTTTGGGACTAAGACCGCCACCCATTCCCACGAGTGTAATTCCTGTAAGCTAGGATCCACAATGGTCTCCTTAGATGACACTAAGTTTCAAAACCTTGGGATGTAAGTAAAACAGGAGTAGGAAAAATAAAAATCCGCTTTCCTCCTGTGCAAAGCGGGAGATACAAAAAATTGGCACATCAGCCATAGAAACGGAAACTACAAATAGAATAAAGTCAGTTGTAAAGCACCATGGATACGAAAAAAATTCGGGGCCTATTTGTGAACCTCATATTTGATTCCAGTAATATGCATGGCAAAAAGGCTTAAAAACGAGGAAATTATCCCGAGTTTCTACAAGATCCGTGTAGTAGATTACTCCAGACGTATTTCGCAGGCTGTTTTACATATTGTTATGCTGGTTATTGAGACTGCACTACCAATAACGTGGTGTGGTGATTGTTCATTCTCGCAGTTAGATGTGGAAGACCAGTGAAGATACCAGCTTAAAAAAAAAACAAAAATTTATTCTTATCTCTATTGACTTTTTTATGTAGACACCATGAGTAATTCATCTGACACACAAAATCTCTTTCCGTGCGGGGATTGAATCACGACTATCTAGATCCAAGACTTTGTAAGCTTGTCCGGTGAACTTGTTAAGGTCCTGCGGCCAACAGATTAGATTATTCAAAGAACAAAAAAAAAACTCTGTAAAAGTTACGGCTTTATTCTAAAACGGCGTTGATCTTTGGTATTATAACGCCATCTAGTATTGTAGTTCCACAACTACAACTACGCAGATCAATGTGCGCGGTTCTGTGTAATCAATCAGCTCAAGCGCATGAATACTGCATATTTCTTGTGTTGTACGCTAGATGTCGCTACCAGATTAAATACACAGGTATGTATTAAAATAACCCGTAAGCTTTTTACAGAAATTTATACTCGCTCTTTCAGGAGTTTCACACTGTAGCTTTGTTGGAATAGGTATTCGGCCTCCGATTAGAATGAAATTTAACAGGGGCTACGTTAGTGGACGATTTGAAATACGAAAAGAATTAACCAAATCTGCCAGGAAATTAATTTAAGATATGAGGTAACATACACTACCTCGTCAAACTCAAACTCAAATAATTTATTTTGTATAAGCCCTGCGGGGGCGCTTACAAATAGACATTTTTTTTTTATTTTTACATCTATCGTAACTACTAATCTACCACCGGATCGGAACACGGCTTACACTGAGAAGATCCGGCGAAGAAACTCAGCCGGCTTGTCTTTTTTATTTACTTCTCTTTCTCTTTTTTCTTTCCTTTTTTTAATTATATTGTGTGGATACAATGTTTAGGTTACAATTAAATAGTTTATGACCTAGCTCCAGTGTGATGCCTTACGAACGAGATATGAATCTAATAATGTTGTCTGTAAAGAGCGTCTAAAGGATTCCTGATGGACCAGTCCCCACAAGCAGCATCCGTTCACGAGTATGACTGCTGGAACAGCCATCACTCCTCTCAACCATATTGGAGGGAAGGGAGTGACCCGCGCCAGACAGCCACCGCAAGTAAAGACATTATAGTGAGCATGTCATCAAGTCAAATTGAGAATCTCCTTATCATTATATTAATCCGTGAAGCAAAAACTTCGTACCCCTTTTTACGAAAATTGCACGGACGGAGGAGTATCAAATTTCCCCCCACTTACAGTTTATATCGAGAAGGTAATATTTTTTTTAAACTATGCATAAAAATATATTAAATCAATAAAAAACACATTACACACACTACCATGTATTTGAAACAATACACTTCAAATTGAGAATAGATTAATATTGTTTGTTTTTAATATTATTTGTCTATAGTCTTACTAAATGTCAAACATAACCAGCAAAAGATGAAAGAGCTTTTACAAAAAATATCGTTTACAGAGAAGTTTTGTATCATTAATTAAATTAACCAAATATGAATGTCAAGTTCAATGGACAGCATTTTCTTTTTGGATTTTGGTTTAAATAAAAAAAAATTATTCTCTATTTTAATAATTTTTTGTTTTATTTTTTTAATTTAAATTTCATATAATTTGTTTGAAAAAAAAATAGGCAAATTAACAGTGTAGCCTTGGCGAAATCTGTGATTATAGAGGTATAGTCTTTGACAATACAACCCTAATAATGTTCAAAGTTCAAACTTATAATTTAAAGTAATTATGTTCGAATTTCGACCAATGGGCGACCACTAGTTTTTTGAAATCGATATTCACAAGCTTAGCTAAATCAAATATTGAAGACGAGAAAGATTATTGTATTCGATTCTCTAAGCCGATAGGGAACTGCAATTCCCTCAAATAATAACATAAGTCTAACAAACCAACTATCGAATAAAAATAGTGTGAAATTTATCCTATTCTATCTCTTTTTGTAGTATAAGGATACTAACTCGTAAACTAATAACATAATTGTGCACTTACAATAATGTTAAGGTTTTACGAAGGACTTTTAGCTCTGCTGAACTACGGTGTTCTTATCGACAATCAGAATTAAACAGCGTTCGGTTCGGTCAATCTCTATGCTTTAGAAGGCACGTTAAGATGTTAGTCTCTTAGTCTTGGCGACCACTTACATAATAGGTAGTACGAGTTGGGTGTATTATAAGCGGCTTGATAAATTCCAACAGCAAGTGGCCGAAAACCTGTCTCTACTAATCAGCACTAGATTCGCATGGTGGAGTTGGTCCTGTTTTTGGGTCGTGGAGAAATCTACAAGCCTTAGGATAGCTGGCGGGGCGTATCGGACTCTTACCGACTAAAACCCCACTGTGGCCGGCACGTACCGGAATGTAGCGGTGCCCCCCTGTGTCGTGCTCCGAAGAGCCAGCCTTTCAGGACCCGCTCACCCCTGCACCATCGCGGTGCGTACGGCGGTGTGGGCCTCGCCGCCATCCTCCCCCGGTTCGCGCGTTAAGGACGCTTGGTACCCTCGCCCCAGCGTCCCACAACCCCAAGGCACCTGATGGTGGAGTTAAACCTGCTCTGTCGTACCACAATTTTTGGTCTCCTACTGGGAAAATACCTCTATTTATAAATGTTGTATATCGTGTGAATTAGTACCCACTGTTTTTACTCCTTCTGTCATCCGTCATTTGACATTCATCTGCGCCACCCCAGAAGTAATCTCGGTCAAGTGACCATGTTGGCCTACCTATTCCCTGGGTCAAACAAGTCAAATATCTAGGGATCACCCTAAGCAATACCATGACCTTCGGACCGCCCATCAAGCGAGTTCGTACCCGAGCAGCCTTTGTCCTCGGTCGTCTTTACCCGATGATGATCTTATATCCCTTCTTTCGGATACAGATACCGCACACAGGATCAGACACCGACCTCACCGGCGAGGTCGAAGAATCCCTTGCCCGCCGGCCGGTGCAGAGCACCACGGCGAGACACCTAGTATACGCCGTCCCCCATAGCGACTGCCCAAGCCGAGGCCGTTCCTCCTTGAGGCGCCCTTGAGCTAGTTGCCCCCTTGCCCTTCTGGCTCGAGTGTAACGGTTGCACGCTCGCCCTCTTGTCCGGTGAAGCTGTAAAGGCCCCGCGGCCAACAGCGTAGATCATTCACACACACACACACACACACACACGCACACACACACATTTCACGAAGTTATTGTAACGCGCAGTGTTATGTGTTTAATTGTTATGGTTTATTACCTGGATTTGACACATAGGATACTTTTTATCCCGGAAAAAATGTAAGGTTCCTGTCTAAAGTCAACGGGCAGAAACTAGTAGTTTAATAAAAGAAATATTTGTAATTACCTAGCTAGTGTTTTGGTAGAATTTTGATTTTGATTTATTTTCATTTTGTTTATTGTTCTCGAAGCCACTTGGTTTCCTACGAAATGTATGGAAAAACGTTTTTGTGATTTCAGGGCCCCAAGTCTGCTATTTTAACGTGATTTGTAATTATGACATGCTATAACATTTGTTCAATTACAATTATGCCTAAGTCGGTAATCTACTAAATTCTTTATGGTCTTATTAACAAATACCGACACATGTTTTAAGTGGTAAGCTTATGGAAAACCATAGGAACACCATTGAATTAATAGATTATCAAAACTGTCAAAATCAACGATTATGATGTCAATGAACAACAATTTTACTACAACTGCAATAGCCTATTCGATGCTCTGATATTTTAGCACTTCAACCTCAGTAGGTCTAGTAGAGTTTTTTAATCCTTATAAGAAACTGGATCGGTTGGCATCAAAAACCGTTTCTTTTTGACAATTGTGATTATCGTGCTGATTGTATATTTAAAAAAAATCTGTGAACGGAATACCATTTCACGATTATTTCATGAAGATATCATAACGCATCGTGTTTAGTCATGGGACATAAGTAGGTACATACATAAACATATCACGATAGACCGACGTAACAATACCCCGAATGGATCTATTAATAAGTTTATCTATAAAAATATCGGGGCATTAATAAAATCTATTTTGGATGTTATTGGCTGATGATTCACGGAGGGAGGGGGATCGTTAAGGGGCTGGCATTGCATCCGATGCAGTCATCGTTACAAGGAAGATTCATCATCATTCATTGTTGAGAGCTTTTATACTATGCGTTTTGGGCCTTTAACAGTAACAAGTCTTTATTTAACTTCATACACAGTCACGCCTGTGTTCCCCTAGCGGGAGTTGCAGAGGTGTACTGTGTACACTCGCTTTTCACCGAAGATGTTAGGTCCCATGTAATAGCGAACAAACGTATTGGCATACCGGGCACAATGCCAGACTCCGGTCTGATACTGGAAATTTTTATATAGAAAAATTACTTTTAGTCCGCCCCAGGTTTGAACCCAAGAGCTCGTGGTCGCAACGTGCTTTATTTGTCAGTAACCAATTACAACAATTACGGGGCCTTATTTAAATCTATTTTAGATGATATTGGCTGATGATTCACAGAGGGAGGGGATCGCTAACAGGCTGGCGTTGCATCCGTGCAGTAATCGTTATGAGGAAGAATCATAGATGATTGTTGAGAGTTTTTATGCTATGTGTTTATGGGGCTTTTTGCAAGTATTTTCAACCTCTTGGCAGTGGCCATTCTCTTGGCAGTTTATATGTCTCTGTCTTTATTTACTATCACGGAACAAAGAAGAGTAGTAGCTACTTCTTAATTACTTGGTTACTGTGCTTTCTACAGCGACGTATTATTTGTACTTATTACGGATCACGAAGAAAATGACTGCGAATATACGACCGCGTAAAATAATCGCCAATCATAGCACATCGTTAATAATTGTGGCATTACATCTCTGAGCGCAGGCGTATACTCTCGACGCATAAGATAAAGTTCAATGTGATGGAAATGAGTGACAAGTCCTTTTCCTGTCTCTGACGTGTTTTTGCCATACCGACACTTATCTCCTCTATGTTAGGAAGAAAGTACGCGTAAAGGGTACGCCTATTCGAGTCTAAGTTCGAATCGGTCGTTGGGCAACACGCGACTCTGTTCTACATTTTAGAGTAAGGACAGAGATAGTTCTAAATCTAGGCATATATGCGTTAGCCCTTACGTTACTATCCAGTTGACCGTTAAAAATCCTTCCTAAGCGAACACTAAGGTCCACTTGCACGAACCAGGGTTAGCGTTATCTATTGACTAACTCGAGGTTATATCGTTAAGACAAACGAAACTTAGATATTTTGGGTTCTGACTTATATGCGTTAGCTCTTACGTTCTGGCTACACATTTGACCTTCGAAAATCCTTCTCTAACGAGCACTCAGAAAACAAAAGAAGTTTAGATATTTTGACTATTTGACATGGTGATTTCTTCATTATAACTCTTAATTTTTCATCAGTTGGCAAATGAAAATCGTAGCACAATACACGAAAGATCGATCAACACGGCAAATTTAGAACAGAGAGCTAAGCACGAAAATATTATCGTCAGCGTAACGATAGCGAGTTGATATGTCATCCTTGTCACATTACAAATTTACGAAATAAACAGGAATGTGACAACATTCTACTCGCTAGCGTCACGTCAACGTGGCGCCGAACTAGGCACACACCATCTGACGTTTGAACGTTGTCAAGAAATCGTGCTGTCACATTCACCTTTATTTAGAAAATTTGTAGTATGAAAAGGATGGTATATCAATACGTTGGCATTACGCTAACGTTATCGTTTTAGTGCTGAATTCTCTGTACGTATGTATTCTCTGTACATTGTATTTCGCCAGGCGTTGAGAATTTTCCAGACTTGTCTGCGTTGGCGGCGACGACGAATGCAATTAGTTAACTTTCCGTTATACTCCCACTTGCTCTGATACTTTATGCAATAATTTATAATGGCGCTTATATTATTGTACCTTTATCTAAAGTTGCAGATATAAATAAATCTCGATTTCCTTTGGTAAAGGTAAGTAATATACCTACTCAGGTTTTGTTTAGTCGTGTCAATTAAGACGATTGATTGACGATGTGAATTGTAGACATGCTGTATAAAATTTGAGGCGCAATTATACAACTTATCGCGTATGTAAAATAGTTTAGTGTCTCTCTTGTATATAAAAGAGTGGGATTCTTTGATATAAACATTAATCTTCTTCACATCACACGGGCTGACAGCATATTTACTATTTGTTGAATCTTGACAAATTAATCTATAGTAATAGTCAGAATATCTGCTCTCTTATGATGGACTTCAAAAAAATGCTGTCCTACGTTCAGATATTTTACGGACCTACTATAAAAACTTTAAAGCTCTTTCTTAATAAGTTTCATCTATATTCAAATAGCCACTTACAAATATCTCAATAATCTCTCAAAGGTCATTTGGGAGGCCAGAAATAAGACTCCATAAGAACGGCCTTCGCTAGAAAATACTTCAGCCACGTAATAAACAAATAACAACGCTTCGTTACGGAATATCAAAGATTAATTAATTGTTAGAGGCGTCTTTTAGTTGCAAGTATCACAAAGAAATTTGGTAAAAATAAACTTTCATTTATTTCTACTAACTTAGGGTAGTTTTTAAAGTGATCTTAAGACTTTAAGATGCATTATGATATAAACCTAACCTAACTTTCAAGGCTAAACGGTTAAATGAGACCGCAAGATTATAAATAGTCTTAAAGGTGCGCGGTTAAAATAGGGTAAAAGACTAATGACATGGCTGGCGATAAGTGATAAACAGAGGTCAGTTGGTATAAAAATTAATTTCATTACCAACAGTTATTTAAATGCTCGAACGCCAAGAAATGTTAAATGTAACTTTCACCGTTTTATTACCAAGTAAAGCTTCATTTACCTACCCTATAGAACAATCTTGAATTCACGTAAAGTTTAATTTACCCAAGAGAACAAATTTCGATATAGCCGCCAATGTTTGCTTGTCAAAATTTTCACATAGCATAAGCAAAGGCACACAAGATCATAAATCAGAAAACTCTTGCACATCCAGCAAAAACTTCTGCCCGCTATAGTCATCTAAGTCTTCCGTTCAGTCCTCAAAACTCCTTACCTCACTAATAATTTTTCTTAAAGGTCCAAAGTTTGTAAAAAAAAATATTTTTCTATGACACCTTTAACTCCAAGCCACATTGGTCCGCGTGGTGGAGTATGACCTTATCTCTCTTACCTCTGTCGGTTGCGGAGACTCTTGACTTCCCCTTCAGAGTGATCAAATACAACAGTTTTCGATAACTTCGTGAAATGTCGAGTAATGGTAACATTCTGTATGTAGTGTTTCAATATACGATCTGCTACGTCCTCGATTCCCACAGTTATATTGCTGATTGCAGTTTCCACCTCCATACTAATTCAAAGGTGCCAATCAGCAATATGCCTTTACAAACCCCTGTTTTTCATCAAGTGTTGTACTTGGTCGGATCTCGTTTTGCCTGCTGATTGGCTCAAAAATAAACATTAATATACCAGTGGTGTCTGAACTACACTAAGACCTTCAGGAAGTCTCGCATGTGAGCGGCGAAGCTGTGTATTATATGTGCAGCAGTGCGAGAATTGTAATAAAGAAGTAAACAGTATCGGTAAATTTTCTGTCCCTGTCGCGAAGTCATAACAGGACGCATTACCACCATGGTTTCTTCACCAAACAGCATCTTATCCAAAGTTTTATTTAACCAGGTGTTCTCGTTGATCTTTGCAGGCAAGGCCGGTGTCGGCGCTTGCGGCGATCTTGCGAAACACCGTTCGGATGTGGAGCGATCTAAATATACTCGAAACTCGTGCGCGGACGCACCCGTTGCCCGTTCTCGCCTGTTTCCTACCTCTGCGCTCGATTGCTATCTGCTTCACCTGTAATTAATCATTCGTTGGCTGGGTGTGGATGATTGGCGCCGATAATCGTTGGTGACCGTTTCCTGAATTCCATTGTAGTTTTGGCAATGAGGTATTTATGTTGCTTCACAATAATGGGGGCGACCTCATATTTCGGTATGTGCTCGTAAGTAGCGACTATAGACTCTTAGAGATCAGTTTGCCTGAGTTGTAACTGCTATGTATTGTATTAAAGAAAGTATTTGCGGTATAATTTTGGGAACCTAACGGATGCTCCTAATAAATTTAAGGATGGGCATGAATCTGAATAATTGAGTTTAGAATTTCTGTTTTGTTCTGTTTGAACTTTTGAGTGGTCTACTGCTAGGCAAGAAGCTCACTCTCCTCCTTCTTCAAATCCCTATGCTAAGTCAATGATGGCCTTTCAGGCCGATATGTGTTGAGGTCGTCGTAGCACGAAGTACGTCCAAATCTTCGCGCCACCTTTTTCTAGCTCTACCTCGTTATTCGCAACCGCCACTTGGTATCCACTTGGTCACAGCGTTTTTCCAACTCTGCGACTCCAGACGTGCCACTTTACATTGCATATACATATTTTTTAAATAGCCTGTTTTACTGTCCCACTCCTGTGTAAAGGTCTCCCCTTTATATCTCCACAAATGCCAATATTGCCATTTCGGGCCAGAAAGTACTCACAGAGGTGTTCAAATCGTCGCGCCAACTTTTCGTAGGTCTACCTCTTCGTCTTCGACCAACGCTGGGTATCCAGTTGGTGACCGTGTTTGTCCACTTATGCGAATCCGTGTGTGCTATTTGTAAATATTCTATGAATATTTTGGAAAATTACACAAATATAAACTTAGCCGGTATTCTTCTAATTAAAACTTTTGGTTTGGTTTCAGACATGTTTCAGATCAAAAATTGTTGTCATTGATGGTTAGTTCCATTATCAAAAGTAATATTACAGCTTTGGATTAGTAAATTGTAAAAAAAAACTCTATGTTCTGTGGTTAGAATAGTGTCGGTCGTTAAGGCTGCTTATGTCTCATATACGTACTTATTCGGACTTTCTTTGGACCATTCCAGAAACATGTTGATGTTGTTTAAATTGAATTTTATTTTATTTGTTGTGTTTTAAATTTTCTATTGAAAAAAACTCGAGGAAACTATACAATGTATATTTTTTTCATTCACATTTTGGCAATGTTGCGAAAATCTGTCATCACTAATTCGTTTTATGTTAATTAGTAACGATTTCGATTTTTTCTTGTGAATACACATTTTCTGCTACAGTTCCGATGCTAAATTGTTGCTGCGTCAGTAGTAGAAAGTCGTTCTTTTATTTATATATGTGATATACATACAGCTAAATGTTGGCATGAAAAAGTGGTTTAAAATACAGTATCCATTATTGATAATGTTAGTTTTCGTTAAGATCATAAACATCGTTAACTATTAGGCATTATGGTATTAGTGTTTGGGAGACCTTTTTCCTGCATTAGACATACTTTGGCTAAAGAAGAAGTAACTAATATGATAAAACAGAGTGTTGTGGAGTTGTATCCAGTGTAATAACCATACATCCCCCAACAAACATACACACGCATCGTTAAGCATCGTCGGCGATGTATGGGTGGTTCCTCAAGGGAATATAACAAAATGTGTGTGTGTGTGTGTGTGTGTGTGTGTGTGTGTGGGTGTATGTGTGTGTTGTGTATGTGTGTATGTGTGGGTGTAGAGATTCATTTAATCTTAGACATTTTCTCTATGTCTATCCAAACTTAATAATAATTACATATCAATTGTGATAAATTTATCTTTCTGGTTGCGTGTAGATTTGACTATGATTTGATAGTTTGATAGAGTTTTGAATAGTATTTACGAAATGATCGGCACCAAACCGGTCTTAGAGTTTCTATTTCCTCGAAAAAAACATCAAAGATGACTGGTGTACTTAGATGTGTATCCAATTAAAAGTTTAAAGCTTTTTCTTGCACCGTGGCGCGATGGACGCCCTTCGGATCTAATGTTGCTGCAAACTTTTCCATGTGTAATTCTACGTCACTATAACTGTTATTTTTTCCTCTCTCTCTCTCTCTCTCTCTCTCTCTCTCTCTACAAGGTTATACCATAAATGATGCAAGACCTCAGATACCCCAATTAGATTCACAAATTCAATACTACAACCAAATTTCAAAATTTAAATGTACTTAGCACTTTTTTAAGCACTTTTATACCCTAATTAACTACGAAAGATAGATACATAGATAGATTACTCTTTATTGTACACCAATACATTTACATAGAGAAAAAAAAATACACAAAGGAGGTACAATTGGCGGTCTTATCGCTAATAGCGATCTCTTCCAGACAACCAAAACTGAAAGAAATAAAAACTTATACAAAAAATAGAGGGCAGTAGGTGGCGTACATTTATTAGTTAGTTTTATTTTAATAGGTACAGGCTCATATGCTTATAAATATATATGATACATAACAATATATAAATATAATAAAGATAGGTATAAAGAAACGGCATGATAGTAGGTGACTTATTAGAGAATAGTCGAAAGAAAGTGCTCCTTAACCATTCTTTTAAAAATGGCCAAAGACTCTGCGCGTCTTACTGACACAGGCAATGCATTCCATAGACGAACAACTTGGACTGAGAAGGATTTATCAAGAAATATCTTGGAATGCATTGGTGTTTCAAGTCTGAGATTTTCCGACGACCTTAAGAACCTTGAATGTGACTCACGAAGGAACTCGAATCGTTTTTTGAGGTATAAAGAAGTATTAGGATCAAACAGAATGCTGTATAGAAGCGATAGAATATGAACACTCCGGCAAAAGCGAATTGGTAGCCACTTGAGCTTAGCACGAAATTCTGACACATGATCATATTTCCGCAAACCAAATATGAATATTATACAGAAATTTTGAAGTTACTCAAGTTTATAAAGTTGAGTCTCAGTTATATTAAGATAGCTGGCGTCTGCATACTCGAGGATAGGAAGTACAAGGGATTGTGCAAGAGCAATTTTTGTAGCAGTGGGCAGAAAATTTCGCAACCTTCTTAATGAGCGGAAGCAAAAATCTTGCGGCTAAGTTCTTGAATTTGCGGGCCCCAATTGAAATTGGTATCAATATAGATCCCCAAATTTTTCACTGTTTTACATATAGGTATTGTGACACCGTCAAACATAATTTGGGGAAGTCGTGACCAATCTAGACGTGCAGTGAGTTTAGAGCTACCGATGATAATAGCTTGGGTCTTAGCTGAGTTGACTTTAAGACCATAGCTTTTACTCCATTCGCATATTTTTACTAGATCGTTATTCATAGTATTGACAGCCTCTGACAACCTGGTCAACGGTGCTTGAGTGTAAATTTAGAGATCATCTGCGTAAAGGTGGTAGGAAGAAAGTAATTGGTTGGAAATCGAATTTATAAAGATAGCGAAAAGTAACGGAGACAAAACGCCACCCTGCGGTACTACCGGTGTACCGCAGGGTGGCGTTTGTGGTATAGCAATAGGAAGAGTAGGTTTCTTCGATGCGTATACGTTGCCGGCGACCAAACAGGTAATTAGGAAACCAGTCAATTGCCGTTGGAGATATGTTAATAGATCGCAAAACTCCGAGTAGAATATCAAAATCCACGGTATTGAAAGCATTACTGAAACCAAGCAGGGTGAGTATAGTAAAGTTACTATTTTCCATACCCAATCTTATATCTTCCTTAATATTCACCAAAGCGGTAACAGTGCTGTGACCAGAACGAAAACCGGACTGAAAAGGATTAGGGAGGGAGTTATTATTAAGGAATCCACTTAATTGGTCATGGACGAGGCGCTCAAGAACTTTGGATAGGAAGGGTAATTGAAATGGGATGATATTCAGAGAAGGACGTAGGATTCGATTTTTTAGGTAATGGTGTCACATGAGCTTCTTTCCATGAAGATGAAAACTGACCATTGGAAATAGAGTGATTTAAAATGTGGCAAAGGATAGGTAGAATTTGATCAAGGATAGGGAGAATAATATTACGGCTGATACAATCGCTGCCAACTGCATTCGATGTAATGGATTCTACGCTCCTTTTAACATCACAAGCAGCAAATTGACTAAAGAAAAATGGATCATAATCGGGCATCGGAATAGACGAAAGATAGTTTGGCGTGGTTGCTTTCATAGTCTTATCAAAGTAAGAAGAAGCCGAGAAATGTTTATTAAGAAGATTTATATCAAGGTCTTTAGGGAAGTCTTTACGAAAGTTGTAGTGTATGTATGCGTATTGAGGAATACATTTTAGGAAATTAATTCAAAATCGCCGTCTCGCTTTGAATCAAGAATTAATTTAATTTGATATACCAGACTGAGGGTGTAACAGAAAACTTTACAAATTAAAAAAAATGTGAGATATATAAAAAATCAGTTACCGATTGAGAACAAACTACTTTCAGGTCTTGCGTTAATTATGTTATTTATACCTTGTGTATCATCACGCCAGGTCAATTGCCGGGTAGGTAGACAATACAAAGTTCCAACAGGTTTTTCCTACAAACCTCTATAGCTTCCTTCACTCTCACACTCTCACATCTTTTACTTCAGCTGAAAAACATGTGAAAAATACGTAGTTAGACAACACGTGATGTATCTTCATATACGTTCAGCTTTATACAGTAGCTTAAACATGATAAGCTGTATATGTATGCTCGTTTTTCCTATAGAAATTTCTCTATCGAAAAATTGTTACTCACATTTGCTAGTAAGTACGTATAGTGATATTAATAGTACAAGTTGTCTGGAATTGTGCCTGGTATAATGGCAATAGGCTGACTTCCTATTACATTGGAATTTAAAAATGTGTAGCAAAGTGTGGGTGCAGCACAGTGTGGGCACATTACACCTCGCATAGAGAATATGGGTTTGACAGTGCCTATTGAAGCTTGATCCAGGTATTCCCTGTGCCTGGGAATGTGCCTCACATAACCTTTGTCAGGTGTCTTTCTAACTCGCCTTATTTGTCTCGACGCTTAAAGTTAATAATATAGGTGTATATATACATAGACGAAAGACGGGGTTCAAACTCTTATGAATACAAACTAAGCGTGCTATAATGTATTATCTCTACCCACCCTACACCACCCTAAGGTAGACTGGCAGAAAATGCCCCAGGCATAAAGTCCGTCTATGTTGATAATTACATAAAGAGTAAATCAATAAATGTATGCTCGATGGATGAGCTTTAAGTATTGAGACAAATAAACGAGTTAGAAAAATATCTAAATAAGTAGAGCGGTTTGTAAACTTTACTAACTTGCACTGCCCATTTCCCTTTCTTTTCTAACTGGGCTGAATGTAAGCCAGGTGTAATATTTGTGGCCGTCAGTTCTCAGTTTCCAAATAACATGAGTGTTTGAGGTGATCACACCTACGCCAGACTATTTCGAACCACCGGCGACGCGGAATGTATACTGTATACACCTTTGGCGGGGTAGAGGTGGAAATTATATCGCAAGCTTACAGATAGTATTGGTCCAGGATTCTTTATATTCTTTGTTCTAAGCGCATTCTAATATACCTATGCATATTAGAATACGCTTAGTTTTTCTATAACAAAGATAGTCTTATTTTTTGTATGTATAAGGATGGGGTTAAATGGAGAGTCATGGGAGCGATTTTTACCCAGCAGCGGGGAAAATGGGTTAAAAATAGACTTGTCACCATACTCTTTTTCCCCAGACAGCCATTTTACCGAGGTATTTTGATCCACGTGGACTGCCTTGTTGGTTTAGTGGCGCGTTCCGGGCTTCTCGGTTCGAATCTATTAAACAATGTATGGTGTTTTAATAAAAAAAAAATCAGTACCAGTCTGGAATCGTGTTTGGTGTAATAACAATTGGCCTTTTACAGACTAAACTCGTCGTTGATATGTTGATGTATATAGTCTACTATGGTGGCAGAGGGTATACACCATAGTACATAGGTGGGCGAAATCAAGGGGTGCAAGGATCACCATATGGAACGCACCGGTGCCTCTCATGTGCCTCGCTCTTTGGAGTACGTCTTTAGACGGAAAATAGAACTTCTCCACCGTTTTTGTTTCTCATTTCTCATATAAAAATGTAGCTTCAAACTAGAAATTTATTCCTCTGTCATGAGTGCGTTTACAAACAAGGAATTCATGTACACGGAAACTCAGATCGAAGTTAATATTTGTGGGACATATAAAGATGTTTCGTGCGAGGATCAAATCCGCGACTGCTCGATCCAGGGGGTGACGCAGTCTCCACTAACCAGCAAGCTGTACGTACTCATAACGTACTCATTATGTATGACACGTTTGCGTCAGACAAGTAAATACTAATATATCCTCTTACTCATTCCTAGATGTTTACCTACATATAGAGGAATGTTGACGCCATACTTTAAACATTCCGTGTTGTTCCATTTCTAGTTTCTAATAATATGCAATAAAAACTAAAGATATCGTATTTTTGGGAGGCTCGTACGTACCTAGAATTTGGTTGTGTTCGTTTGTGTAGTCTTTTTGTTTGGTTTTGAAACAGCACTAGCATGCAATAACATAATTGTGGTGGATGTACTCATTCTCAGGGTGCTTCAATTTTCACATTACCCTAAAGATTAAGACAGTTAAACAATCAGCCTTTTAATAATAAATAAGAAAGTATTCATATTTTGTCTTTTCCTTCTTGTTCAAAGCAAAGTAACGCAATTCAGTAGAAACTTTTTCATACTTGAATAATCCAACACTTAAAATAAGATCATCATCTGAAAGAAAGAAAGATAGAATTTATATTTGTAATACACAAATCAACAATTCAACCACAGAACGTTCCGTCTCTTGATTTTTCGAACTTTACGAGACGGCTACTGGGTTTTTGTAGCGCCCATGTGGACTATACTTTGAACACGGGTGCAACTTACTTTTATTGATCGAAGAAGAACGTTATGAGTTGTACTATGATAGTGGAGAAACGAACCTATTGAAACTCTTTTCTCTCTAACTTGGTCGTGTAAACATATAGACAGAAAACTTCCATGTTAGTGTTGTTAGGGTTAGTTTAGATCCATTCCACTTCAGTCACCTGGGTAATTAAAGGCGAGTAGACTCGAATGGTCAAACAGATTTTTATATTCCAGTCGTTTTATTTACATTATTTTCTAATATACTTCTACTAGTAAACTTGGCTTTTGGAGCAGTACGAGCCATGTTGCTTCCTTGGCCCGCGACCGCGACTCACAATTCCAGAGAACCTATTTCCCGAGCAACACATAAAATAATGTTCCCGAAAGCTATTAACACGGTCGTCACCTCTCGTTTGTGTTTCCCAAGCTTTACCTACATATTTCTGCGCGGCCGCAGCAGTTCGCCGCGTGACTCATATAATGTTTATTTCTGAATGATTCACTTTTACGCCACCGCCGGTTTAGTTTGTGTGAATAATTTCAGGCTATTATTGGTACCTTCTGGAAGAATTCAAGAGATAAGTAATGTGTGATATCTGAACAATTAAGTCAGTCGATTTTTCTCTCATGGTACTCTATTCGCTGGTAGTGCTGCGGGGCCGCGGTTTTCTCCGCGATCACCTAAGTTTGCTAACGCTCGGCTAGGTCGGTTTGAGATGGGTAAACTTTTGTAGCAGTTTTTTATGAGTATCTCCTAAAAAGGCACCGTAAACCGTCGGTCCCGGTTAGCAATTAACGTGATAATCGTTAAGTCGCTTTATCATGTTCCAACAGGCATGCTCGCCTTTACCAATACGCTCAGGGTTCGTAGGGTCCACATGGTAAAGTATCTCTCAACGCAAGTTATCGGAGGTTGCCTTTGGATAGCCACTATTAGGATAGTACAGGCATATTTATTATTATACTCTAGCGCCAGAGGCCTTTAAATAAAGAATCTGTTGCCTACTCCGCAAAGGATCTGCCGTGATAATACAGATAGGTAAATAGATTGGTGTGGAATTCAATTTCTTACCGACTCACCCCGACATATACCAGTATCGAAAAAATAACTAAAACGCAAGACTTTGATAAAGCGATGAAGTTCAAAAAGTCGTCAAAAGGCAGGCTTGATTTAGTCGTAAAATCATCGCTAGTCGCATGCAAATATCGTGTATGCTTATGAAAATTTGCCGGGAGTAGCCTAACAACATAAATCAACTATGTATTTATACACAAACGGACTGACAAACGAGTTCTGAGAATAAAAGCACCAACGAATGTTTCGTTTCATACTGTCAAAAAATATGGTTTGTTTTCAAACTAAATTATAATGCTACAACAATACTTAGGCGTTTATTCAATCAACACTTTCGTTTAGATATCTGTACGTGACTCATTTTTTTATATTTTATCGTCATTTACTAGACTATCTTACCATGACCAAATAGACCGTGTCTTATCAGAATGGCAAGTTAAGAGTCTCCGTAACCGGCGAGCGTGTATGAGACGAACTAAGAGTGGAGGAAACCAGAGAGGTCTGTAAGGAAAGAACCTGTTGGAACTCAACCTACTTTCTGCCTACCCCGCAAGGGATCTGGCGTGATGATATAGATTCATCGTCATTTATATATTTTTTTAATTTTAAAATATTATCTCTCACACACACACACATGCTGTATGGTAAAATTTCATATGCACAAGCAACAATAATATACCTGGATTATATTTTGAAGCATCTTTTCAAATTTGGGTATATAATAACTTTCTCTGTTGCTCCAATACTTAGATAACGTACAAATTAAATCAACCATATCTTTTCTGAAGGTCGAGTTATAAGTTTTATAACCGTGATTGTGAAGTGAAACTGTTGTCATAACTCTGACTATATAGGTACTCCTAATAAACTTTTACAAATGAATACCTAAAAACTTCTAATAAACGAAGGTAGGTATCCCGTAATCTTGACGGCAACTTGGTCTAGTAGTTAAGAGCTTAAGCCGCTCCGACAACTCGGGGATTCGAACACGGGGCAAATCTCTGCATGCCCCACAAGTGGCAGAGGTGTACTGTGTATCCCCACAAATGATATTAGGTCTCTTGTAATAGGGGGCGGGCCTATTGCCATATGCCGGGCACAATTTCACATTCCGAACTGATACTGGACATTTTTCGACCTAGGTTTTAAACCCGGGACCTCGTGATCGCAAAGCGCGTTATTCGCCACCAGATTGACAAGGCAGTTTTTTCATTAAATCCATTATTTTTGTTCATATTAATAGTATTCAAATATGTTACTAATATTTAATATTAACAATGTTCAGCAACATTAGTAAAATCAAAAGTATTACCGATTTGAAAAATTGTGAATGTGCATCGACCTTTGTATCTGACTCTCCGTGAGCGATCTGTAGGTGTTTGTAAGATGTAATATTCATTTATGTGACACGACTTCGCAACCACATTAATAACAATTAGCAAAGATAATCTGCGACCCAGATTCAACAATCCAAAAGCCAAATATTGAACTCTGATTAATAACGGCAAGTCACTGATATATGTGACGCGTGTAACGATATGATACAGCGATGTTCGTAGCGATGAACATTAAGCAGCTTTCAGTTTGACCAGTATGAGATAGGTGTCCGTTGCAGCGTTATCATTTTTGAGCGTCCTCATACTTCGGAATGTTTGCTGAATGAATGAATGATTTATTTTCAATACATAGTTATATAATTAGGTATTAATGTAGGAATAGTCTCACTATGTATCTCCTTAAGGATTATACAAAAGTGCAGGCTAATAATAATATGGAAAACATATTAGGTTAAAAGAATATGAAATTTAAAAGTTAAGGTAGTAGAAGCCGTTGATCCTGTTTACTACACGTAGTTTTAGTTAAGTTGGAAGCGTTATGGGCGACTTGATAAGTTCTAATATCTACAAACCTGCCTCCACCAGTCCGCACTGGTGTGGTGGAGTGTGACCTATTCTCTCTTACTTCGATTTGTAAGATAACTAAGATCCAACAATGGGACAAAATAGGCTGATTTATTTAAACAATGGCGGATTCGAATGCAATGTACATTATAATTTATGTGTCAGCCACATTTGTTCTCTCTTTGTGCCAAGTGTCTACACTACAAATATACACCAATTCTAATAATAAAACATATGAGGGCTATGCACCGGCATTTATATCTGTTTCTAAGCTAAATTTATGATAGGATTTGATAACGATTCGTATGTTCGTGTGGGCCGGAATAGGAATATAGTTTCTCCACTGTGAGTTAAACTTACAGCTGGTCTTATGAAGTGATTAAATTTAGCAAATTCTCCATCAAGTAGCGATTTGAAGGAGGCGGTACGCTGATACCACATAGAAGGAAAGCTTCTTTGCGCTTGGGACTATAAGAAAGAAGTTGTCAGTTTGTCAGTTTTGAAATGTGATCTAAGGCATATTCAGGCCTATAATAAGTTGAGTTGCTGCTACATGCCGAGAAGGGTTGACATCTAGTAAGCGGTCGCTCGAAAAATATATACCTTCTAATGTATTACAACAGATAATACAGACACCCGAAAGATGAAGCAATTATTTAAGAGCCGTGTTTCTCATTTAGTGATTTCAGGTTAATCCCTTTTTATAAGCACCCAAGCATGGAGTTTCTTTTCAAAAATGATAAGCTGATGTAGGTATTCACCCATTTTTTTCATAAGGTGCGTCTCGGCTGGAGAGCTTACTATCGAGCGAGCGAGTCTGCGCATACGTTCATGTTGTTGCGAATTTTCCAACGACCGTCAAGCATGATTCGACCGACCCGAGCGGAGTTAGTCCTTTGTGCTGGCATACAATTTTTCTAAAACTCTGCTCAACGTGCTATTTTCAGCTATTTTCATTGAAAACGCACTTGATAGAGACACATTTTTTGTAATTCTTTCGTAACATTTCACACATGTTATAGACGGACTATGAAAGTGAAGGAGGCAAGAAAGGATTCTTGGGTAAAGTACTTGTTTGTAGGGGGTACTCTCTGTCTACCTCGCAACTAGTAGAACTAGAAGGAATAAATCAAGATCCGTTGGTAATGATATCTATCTTCAGCTAAAAGATGCCCACTAACGGACAAAGGCACCCCCCAAAGGCCACGAAGACCGGCTTTGTGCAAAACGAGAAGTTAAGACGTTAATTTAGACGAAGAAAATATGATTTATCTAAAGTAAAATGGAAATGAAGAAGTTGACCATAATATTATTTTGCGCAAATCTCTTTATAAACAAAATATTTTCATCTCTTTTTAATTAACACATACCTACTACTCGCTGCATATTTATTGGTTCTGTGAGCCAAACAGTATAGTTCATACAAACCAAATTTAGACATCGATTCATGTATAAATCGAGTTCGGTACTATTTTAGTGTTGTGCATAACTCCCTCGGAATTGTCCGGAATAATTGACGTGGCAAGTTCTAAACATACGAGCTTAGGGTTGCCAACATTGTGCTTCTCTTTTCATACATACATTTGTTGTGTAGTGTATACATGTAGTGTCGTTCATTCATATGCAGGACGATAATTTGGACAACTTATAAAAATGATTTTAGTGAAATACCCCACTCTGGACAGTAAAGCAGTGTAAACTTTAAATATTGTGTGAGAATGATCTACGCTGTTGGCCGCGGGGCCTTTACAGTTTCACCGGACAAGAGGGCGAGCGTATAACTACTACGCTTGAGCCAGAAGAGCACGGGGGCAACTAGCTTAAGGGCGCCTTAAGGAGGAACGGCCTCGGCTTGGGCAGACGCTATGAGGGAGGGCGTATACTAGGTGTCTCGCCGTAGTGCTCTGCACCGGCCGGGGGACAAGGAATTCTTCGACCTCGCCGGCAAGGTCGGTGTCGGATCCTGAAACTTTAAATACCAAATGGGTGTTTTAAGGGAAACTGTATAGGCACTGCCTTGTTGGTTTAGTGGCGTATAAAGCGCATAGCGATCACGAGGGGGTCGGACAACATGTAGTTTTGCTATCGAAAAGTTCCTACTATCAGTCCGAAACCGGGAAGTAAATGGCAATAGGCTCGCTCAACGGGACATAACGGTGTCGGCGAAAAGTGGATGTATACAATACACCCTTGCCACCGCCGTTTGGGAAATGTAAACGTGACGGTTTTTATTTTATTTATGTATAGGCATGATTTACTTATGTTAAAGTTACCATCCCTCAAACATATAAGAATACAAAATCGTTAATATATATAAAAAAATAATCGTCAAAATCACACCTATATTCCCCATATAGCAGAGTTGTAACTCTAACATCAAAGTGGGTGTACCTGTGTACACCCACTTTTCGCCAACGATGTTAGGTCCCATGTAATATGGGGCGACCCTATTGCCATATACCGGAAGGGTTGCCAACGCCAACCCTCCGAATTCCCCAAAAATTTAGGCCAAATTCCCCAAATTTGGAGAGAACAACATTCCGATTCCTATTAAATTCCCCACAAAATTACTTTGTTTCAAGGTTTTTTGTCAGGTATCTTTCTTGTGTACAGCAGTGATAGCCAAGTGGTTAGACCGTTGGACAGCAAAGTCAGAGGTCTCGGGTTCAAACCTAGGCACGCACCTCTGTCTGTTCAAAAGCATGTGCGTATTAAAAATTATTTATCACCTGCTTTAACGGTGGAGGAAAACATCGTGAGGAAACCTGCATGCCTAAAAGTTTCTCGAAGGTGTGTGAAGTTCGCCAACCCACACTGGGCCAGCGTGATGGACTATCGCCTAAGCCCTCTCAGTTTGAGGGAAGACCCGTGCCCAACGGTGAGAAAAGTTTCTTAACAGGGCTAATATTAATATTAAAAATCTTTCTTGTAATTAAGCGGTAATTTTAATTATTTCGAATTACATATTTAAATCAGCTCTTATTATTTTTACAATTATAAGGTTTATAATTACTAGACTAGTTCATTTAAACAAAGAGTCGTTGTAGTAAATTAATAAATTATATTTTATGGTCAAAACAAAAACTGAGAAAATAAATGAAAAACATTTTTGTAGTAAAATTCATGGAAAAAATAAAAAAAAACGCAGCTCTTGTGGCTTCTTGTCACATATCACCTAATACTTGGGAGAAAAGCTTTAAAATAGCTTAGTTAAAAACTGTATACAGATCCTTGTTTGAGTAAAATTTAAATAAGTAAAATATATTTTTCGAAATCTTTTAGTCATGTAGCATAAAACAAGATTCTCAATTAATGAATTCTCTTTCATTTATTTAAATTGATACCGCGTGACAAACCTCATATTTTGTCCAGAAGGTGGCATCCAGAGCTTCTAGTAAATTCCCAGGACATAATATAGTTAGAGAATAGAAACGAGTTATGTAAATGAATATTTCAAAATCCCCGCATTTTCCCCACATAATGCCAATCCCCACTAAATTCCCAATCCACCTGAAATTTGGGGGATTCCCCACAAATTGGGCGCAATTTCAGTCACCGGACTTACAATGGGAATTTTTCGATAGAAAAACTACATTTGTTCGATCAAGACCTCGTGATCGCAAAGCACATTATTCGCCACTAGAGCAACGAGGCAGTCTGGTTAATATTATTCAAAATAACATGGTTAGGAACATCACGCTTCAACATCTCGCCATAAACTTCTCTGACACATACCTATGTGCTTATTGTTGCCACTATTTTCTATTCTTGGTTTTACTGTCTTAGATTTAATGCACGTTTTTATTTACTTAGTCTGTAAGAGAAGAGCCTGTTGGAATTTTGTACTCTCTGACTCACCCACAGGGATCTGGCGATAGATATATAAATGTCCTATCAATTTTACCATCATATATCGGGCATGGTATCCCCATACGTTGCCAAATCAAACGTCGGCATCTCAATGGTTTTTCACACTCGATAAAATTTATTCTGATCTTTACGCCTGTAAGAGTCGTAAACTTGTATAGCCAACGTTGGTGCCAACAATTCAGGTTATTTACGTGAAGTTTGAATATCTTGAAATATAAAAAATATCGGCAGACTGTATTTCCCAGGCGGCGGTGGCAGAGGTAAACTGTGCATATTCACTTTTCGCCGACGATGTTAGGTCTCAAGTAATAGGGGACAAGCCTACTGCCATAATATTTTTTATATTAGGGTCTCCAGAATACAACTAAACTCTGTTTTTTTTCGAAAAAAAAAACAAACATTGTCCCACTTAGGATTGGCACTTCGTGATCCCACAGGTAATATGTCCGACGAGACCAAGGAGGCGTTAATCAAATCAAGCCCCATTATATTTTACATCTAATATTGGGCATGGCATCCCCATACGTTCTCAAATCAAACGCATCTCATTGGATTCTTTACACTCGACAAAGTTTATTTTAATCTTTACGCCCGTAACAGTCGTAAACTCTTATAACTAACGTTGGTGCCAACAATTCAGAGAGAGCTTAGCACGAACAGATTGACGTTATTTCAACGCTATTATGTTGATATGCTATCCTTTTCACACTACAACTTAAATAATTAATGATGAACGTGACAGCACGATTTCTCGACAGCATTTTGCTGACGTTAATATATTGGTGCTAAGAGGGCTAAGCATAAACCATTTGGCGTTATGGCAACGATGTCGAGCAAGCGTGCTGTCCCATTCTTCTCTATCTAGTAGTTTGTGGCGTGAAAAGGATGGCATTTCAACCCGATAGCGTTACGCTATCGTCAGTCTGTTCGTGTTAAGCCCTCAGGTTATTTACGTGACGTGTAGATATCTCGGAATATACTCAAGGAATTACGTGATTTTATTGTTTGGGGACTAGAATAGTGCTGCTATGCTGTTGATATTAGATAATTGCAAGTTAGTAGAATATGGGCTCAATTCTATGAATTTACAACATTAAATATACTTATTCCGTTTGGTTGAAGATTTGATACGAATTTTTATCATCACGCCAGATCCCTTGCGGATTAAAGAGTATAGGATACCTCCGTGGCACAACCAATAGTGCGATAGGAGATTTTTCTTTCCCCTGAGCTAATTTTACGACCATACCACAGTCCCATACTATACTGAAGGAAGCCAGAGATGTCTGTAATTCTGGTACAACCAACCATAAACCGATGAACGACTTTTGTACTGAGTACGGATAAAGGGGGTCCTCGGGGTGGTGGGTACGTGGCCCTAAGCGTCCTACACTCCCCCTGCCTGCTGTCCTCTTGCCTGCTGAGTCTAGATTTCCCCCTCTGAAGGCGGGCTTCTAGAAGCATGGCATAGAGGGACACCGGTGCATTATTCGCTGAGAAACGGAACTCTTCTGAAGTGTCAATGCCAACCGCCGTGGTAATTTTAATTAGTAGGAGATAGACCTCTCTGGCTTCTTCCACTCACATAGTTGGTCTAATACAAGTCCGAAAACAGCTAAATTCTATTGTTTGGCGGTGGTTAACCTTTGGCTTATGCAGATTATTAGATTTGATCCTCAAATCATTTACATTGTTCCTTTCACAAAATAATCAGTACAGTTGTGATTAAATTTATGTTTTCAATTAAACGTTGCACCACAATAACAATTATTCCTGTGTCGTGGGTGAGCTTTGACAACCACGAATAATAAAATCACGGCATTGCGATGTTCCAAGAGTATTTTCATATATATTAAATATCTAAGAACCGACAATAATTTTGGAGGACACCTTGAGACACGGAAATGGCTGGTCCAGTATGATTAGTAACATCATAGTAAGTATCTCTACTTATAAGCTTTGGTTTGACTTTTAATTCAAAATACTTCATTCTTGAACTAGCTGTTACTCGCGGCTTCGCACGCGTTATTTTGTAATTTGACATAGACTTTTTGGGATAGTTCCAAGACTTAAGAATTTTTTTAACTCCGTTCAGCCTTGTTAATATGGAGAAATAAAAAAACCCTATCCCCCAGGAATCTTGCATTTCCGGAGCTAAAAAGTAGTCTTAAGGTATTTCGGAAAAATCCTCCATTTTCCAGTGATATTCTATTTAAAATCGGTTCCGCCGTTCTGGATATTAACACAGACAAACAATTTTTTTTTTATTGTGCCCGTATGCGCATATAATATTTTCTTTATATCAAAATCACAAATCTCAATCAATATTTCCGTGCGCTGTGCGGGGATCGTATCTGCGACTATTTGACAATGTAAGTTAAGCAATCTACGTTTTATCGCTTAAACCAAGTCGTCTTTGTTTTGCAAAAGTATTTATAGAGTCAACTTAAATATGAGTAAATTTTCGTTGTAGAACAATTCCAACAGGTACTCAGGCTTCCAGTCACCTGAAATCGAAAAATTGCCAGGCTTTTTAGATTAATATCTTTCGGCCCTCGTGCAGACTGAATAATTAGTTACATCATAATAGGTATCTCTACTTACAAGCTTCGGATTCACTTTTAATTCTATAACGAGAGATTTTCACACCTTTTTCTGTCGAAAACCATCTCAATGGCAGTCCGAAGTTTGGAAAGGTCCCCTGTGTAAGCTGGCTCAGTAATGATTAGTTACATCATAGTAAGGGATCTGGCGTGATGCTATAAATAGATAGAGACATCATAGTAGATATCTTAATTACAAGCTTATGATTCACTTTTAGTTCTATAACGAGAGATTTTCACACCTTTTTCTATCGAAAACCATCTCAATGGCAGTCCGAAGTTTGGAATTGTCCCCTGTGTAAGCTGGCTCAGTAATGATTAGTAACATCATAGTAAGGGATCTGGCGTGATGATATAAATAGATAGAGACATCATAGTACAAGATTCCGTTGCTAAGACTGCCTCGTTGGTCTAGTGGCGAATAATGTGCTTTGCGATAACGAGGTGGTGCAAATCATAGGTCGGACAAACGTAGTACAATAACTCCCAGTATCAGTCCGGGGTCTGGAATTGTGCCCCATAGGCTCACCCGCTATTACATGGGACCTAATATCGTTAGCGAAAAGTAAGTGTGCTGGGTTTACACAGTATAACTCTTGGGGAATATAGGCGTAACAGTTTTTTTTTCATGCTTGGACGTAAAGTGCATTTATCAACACCATTTCCTTAAAAATAAAATCAATTGAATTCCCAAGTTTGGAGTTATCCCTGGTGTGACTTGCCGCTATTACATAGAGTGGTAACATGGTCCGCGACGTAGATGTAACAGTATACCTCTGCCATTCCCGCTTGGGGAATAAAGGCGAGATGTTGTGAAAATGCATATACATACATTCTTATCAATCTGACCTTCTGGGAAGGGGTGGTGGTTCTAAAGACAATGTGTTTTCATAATAGGAAAAAAGGTCGACATTTCACCGAAAATTATTACAAACTGATCAGGTTTCATGTGAAAGGCTAATTCCTTTTTCAATAATTTCTAGCCCCATAGCCTTCCTTAGCGATATCCGAAGTTGGAGTCGCTTTATTCTACTGCATCGTAATTAGCGAATGCGGTTGTTCTCTCCAGTAAAGATTCCAATCTGTTGTGACAGAGACAAGCTTCTTCATGATTGAGGATATAAGATGTTATTAAAAACTTTGTTTATGTGCCTCAAACTACTGGGCAAAGACCTTCTCGACAAATCGAGGTGTATATAATTTAAATTATATCTTACGATATCTGTCTCACAAAATGTTATCGTAACCTACCCGGCAATGTTATTTCAAATAAACTGTATACAAAAATATGTACATATTAAATCTCACATTTACCGACAACTGCACTTATTTCAAGGAGCATAAAGATAAAATCCGCTTGACACGACACTTCGGATAAGATGGCTTTAATATATAATTTTCAGAGGCCGCTGACTCATACGCGGCTGAGGAGGAGGGGTACGGGGATGGGAGGGGGGATGGTATACGGAAAGCGCTCGGCCCACTTTGCACAGCAGGTACGAATATAACCGAATATTTTCCCACCTGCGCTACTGGACGGTGGAAATCGGGACGCAGGACAGTCGCCGACATAAGTATCAACATATAATATACCAGAGATATAATAACCAGCGACTCACCTCGGCTTTTCACGAGAAGGAGTATCTATGACCGGATGACTTGGGTGGTGTACTGATTAATATTTTATAGAATAGTATATCCCACCAAAAACATTTTCATGTAAAATGCTGCCAAGACGAGACCAGACCGCACTGTCAAAAAGTTATCAGATCTCATGTAGAGCCAAGCTCGGGTTCCACCCCAGGGACGCACCTCTGTCATTTTAAAGCATGTACATTTTAACAATTAACAATCACTTGGTGAAGAAAAACAGCATCAGGAAACCTAAGAGTTTCTCGAAGGTGTGTAAAGTTCGCCTAACCGGCCTGGCCCGGGTAGTGGACTATAGCCTAAACCCTCTCAGTTTGAGAGGAGGCCCGTGCCCAATATTGGGAAAGTTTCTTAACAGGGCTAATAGTAGCGCCGTGCGACCGCCGTGTTCTTTCAAAAAGTAAAGCCAGCAATCGGCTCGGTCGGTCTGAAATTGGTGACCGTTTGTGGCATTTCCATATTCGAGCCTCTCCATGCTTTGGAAGGCACGTTAAGCCGTTGGTCGCGGTTACCACTAAATAAAGTAGTCGTTAAACCGAAACGAGTAAAAGTTGGAATTCCTGATTGATTCCAACGGCAGGAAGACATCTGCTTCCGCAAATCCGCACTGGGTACGCGTGGTAGTCCGATTTAATCTCACATTCTTCGACTTGTGAGGAAAAGGTATTTATCCAGCAGTGTAACGGTATACTGATATTATACACGCGACAGTCTGTTTATTTATTCATCATGCACTAAAATGTATATACATAGGCTGATTTAATTATTATGTTATTTTCTGCGACTGTAGAGTTAAGTGTAAGAGGTGCGATGTTACACGATGCTAGAAAAGAAAACAAATACTACCAACTAAGAATATTTGTAACTCTGCCATTTGAGTAAATATCTAAAAATTTTATAGAACATTATGCATTATATTATTGTTTTATATAATTCATGAGACATACTCCTACAAATTCATTGCAGACACGTGATGAGATTTTAGCACATTGGTATGATTGCCATAACAGTAGTCACAATAGGTGAGGTACCTATATAAAACGTTTGCCCAGTAGGGATGAGGTAGTAGAGTTGATTTTTTAATATTATATAAACAGGAATGCCGCTATCGGCTATCCTACTTATCTCAATTTCTATATCAACAGGCCAGGTCCCTTGCGGGAGTAGGCAGAGTACAGAGTTTCCACAGTTCCTTTCCTTACAGACCGCTCTGGCTTATTCTACATACATTAGTATGATACTCGCGGTAGCCACAGTCTAGTTGCCTGAGGGAACATTTCCAAAAAAACATTTCTCCGACCGACTGTACATTCAAAAATAAATGTATGATTAATATCGCTGTACGTTATAGAACATAGAACAAATATATTTGACATTTCACTTACGACTGTTTGGGTACCGCGACGAATTCAGGTGCTCCGATTACATTGCAGGCCTGACATATAATTATCACGGCATACCTCTCGCGGGATCTGCAGTGAGAATATAGTACCAACAGATTCTTATAGACCTTTCATGTCTCATACACACTCGTAAGGAGATTTTAGTAAACCTCTGGTTCAACGCTCAAAGAAAAAGATATGCAAATACTAATTACACCGTCACTCCTATATTCCTCAGGTGGGAAGTGTACTGTGCACACCTACTTTTCACCGACGATGTTAGGCCCCATGTGATAGGGGGCGAGACTATTGCCATATACCTGGCACATGTTTCAGACTACATTTAGTCTGACCTAGGATTTGAACTCAAGACCTCGTGATCGCTACGCACATTCGCCACTAGACCAACGAGGACCTACTAGATCATTAAAATATATACAGAAACTTATGTTTTTTTAGTTATTAATTAAGAACCCATTAACTGGTCCCCATTAATCTATTCCAGATTAGCACTGAACCGGAACCCACACTCGGCAGTAGGTAGCTACACGTTATGTTATGATAATGATTAATCACAACCTCCTCCTCACTTGAATACATACTTCCATACATATTATATACACCGTCACGCCTATATTCTCCAAGCGGGGGTGGCATAGATGTACTGAGAACATCCACTTTGCGCCGACGATGTGCTCCCATGTAACGAAGGCGACCCTATTGTCATATACCGGGCACGATTCCAGACTCCCGGCGTATACTGGGAAGTTTCCGTTAGAAAAACTACATTGGTCGGACCTAGGATTTGAACCCAGGAGCTCGTGATCCCAAAGAGATGCGCTTTTCGAAAGTAACTTTGTCCATCTGTCTCTTTAAATGTTTCCTTGTCACGTCATAACCGTTAAACAAATTTTGATAAAATTCGGCGAGGACATAGATTTTATCCAGGGGAAGGACGGCCTTTAGTCTCAAAAAAACTGAATGGTGTGAAATACACGCCTGAAAATAACGGGAACGAAGTTGCGCGTTCTGAGTGAGTCTGATATAAATACTCAGAACCCTGCAGGTATTTTTAATAGAAATGTTTCGCTGGATGCACTTAAACTTCTTTGGCAAATGGTTTACGTCTTGGTTTTAACTATAGCGCGGCATTTAACCTACTTAGTGTAACTGTGGGTAGTAGTGATAGATTTATCGTTTGATGACATCTGCTAATACCGCAGTGTAAAGACAAGATAAAAATCTCTACGAATAATTCAAATAAGTAAAACATCGACTAAAATTCAACTAAATTTTCAACGAAATACCTGTCGAGTTTGCTATCTGCACTAATCTATATATTAATACGTGAAGGAAAAACTTTGTACCCCTTTTTACGGAAATTGCGCGGACGGAGGAGTATGAAATTTGCCACACTTATAGTTTATATCGAGAAGGAGTGCTGAACGCTAATTATTTTTAAAATTATGCATAAAACATACATTAAATCAATAAAAAAAACATGACAACACACACACTACCATGTATTTGACACAATACACTTCAAATTATTTCTCTGAAGTCTTACTGAATGTCAAACATAACCAGCAAACGATGAAAGAGTTATTACAAAAAACATACATAATAAAAAAAAAAATTAAAAAAGGTATTCTTTGTTTTAATCATTTTTTTTTATTTAAATCTCATATAATTTGTTTGAAAAAAATAGGCAAATTAACAGTGTAGCCTTGGCGAAATCTGTGATTATAAAGGGATAGTCTTTAACAATAGAACCTTAATAATGTTCAAACTTACAATTTAAATAAACTATGGTCGAATTTCGACTAATGGGCGACCACTAGTATTCATAACTAGGAAAAATTTGTTTGCGTGTAATCGATAAACTCTGAAACTAGGGGGTCTATTTTAATTATTCTTTCACCAATAGAAAACTACATTATCCTGAAGTAACAGAGATCTACAAAAACATAGACCAGAGCAGGGTATCAACTACCATGGCCGGTGTGGAAATCTTTAAATCGGCTCCACACTCAGCTAGGTAGATGCAGGCAAAATCTGTGCACAAGGGGGTTCAGAGACTCAAATTCAATAGCCTGTCATTGTGGTGCGATCTCACAGACTATGATTCACTTGCTGGTCTGCCGTTTGTGCTCCACCACCTGGACAAGGGAAGAGCTGAGCGCGGCCATGGACCGCGGGAATGTGCTAGCCACTCAACTAGCGGGACAGATATGGAACTTTGTTTGTGTGATTCATTTCACGTTGGCCGCGGGGTCTTGACGGCTTCACCGAACAAGAGAGATATGAACCATTGACATAAAAATATGAAGAAGAACAACATAGAGTTACAGAAAGCTACTAGTAGATATAATAGAAAGGAGAGAACTTACACCAGTGCAATAAAATTGTTATCTATTGATGCATCAATTAAGAAGGTTTTATCACAAAATTTTCAGTGACTTGAGGGAGTCTACAATAATAACCGTTATAATGTCAATAGATTCACCTCTTTACGTTTAAACCTAATAAATCGGAGATGAAAATGTGACTGTCTCGTTGGTCTAGTGTCAAAGCGTATCGTTTTGTGATCACGAGGTCCTGGGGTCAAATCCTAGGTCGGACAAGTGTAGTTTTTCTAACGAAATCTTCCCAGTATGAGTTCGAAGTCTGGGATTGTGCCCGGTATATGGCAATACGCTCACCCCCTATTCATCATCATCATCTCAGCCTATACTTGTCCACTGCTGAACATAGGCCTCCCCAATCGCTTTCCAGCGTAACCGGTCCGATGCCACCTGCATCCAACGACTTCCTGCGATTTTCACAAGATCGTCGGTCCATCTGGCAGGCGGTCGTCCCACGCTGCGCTTGCCAATACGTGGTCTCCACTCTAGAATCTTTCTGCCCCAACGCCCGTCCGCTCTACGCGCTATGTGGCCCGCCCATTGCCACTTCAGCTTGCTAATCTTAACGGCTATGTCGGTGACCTTGGTTCTTCTACGAATCTCCTCATTCCTGAGTCGATCGCGTAGAGAAACGCCGAGCATAGCTCTCTCCATAGCTCGCTGAGCAACTCTGAGCTTTTTTATGAGACCTATTGTAAGAGACCACGTCTCTGATCCATATATCATCACTGGTAACACACATTGACTAAAAACTTTAGTCTTTAGGCACTGAGGTATTTTGGATGAGAAGATGTTGCGCAGTTTCCCGAACGCAGCCCAGCCGAGTTGGATTCGTCGATTGACCTCTCTCTCAAAGTTGGACCTACCTAACCGGACTGCCTGTCCCAGGTAAATGTATTCGTCGACAACTTCAAGAGTGGAGTTCCCAACGGTGAGTGCGGTGGGTACGACATGGACATTAAACATTATTTTTGTTTTGTCCATATTCATTTTAAGACCCACTTGTTGGGATACTCTATTTAGGTCACCGAGCATTCGTCCTAGATCTTCCAGCGACTCCGCCATGACCACAATGTCGTCGGCAAATCGAAGGTGAGTGATGTATTCGCCATTGATGTTGATGCCAAGTCCTTGCCATTCCAAGAGCTTGAAGGCGTCCTCTAAGGTTGCCGTAAACAGTTTCGGAGAAATGACGTCTCCCTGTCTTACTCCTCTTTTTATGGGGATCACCTTCGTGCACTGCCCCTGTACTCGGACTGACATGGTGGCGTTATTATACAAGCACTTCAACACTTCGATGTACCGATAGTCAATGCGGCATCGCTGGAGAGATCTAAGAACCGCCCAAGTCTCGATCGAATCGAAGGCTTTCTCATAGTCCACAAACGCCAAGCATAGTGGCCGATTATACTCCTCGGTCTTCTGTATAATCTGCCGCAGCGTATGTATGTGGTCTATGGTACTAAAGCCTTTCCGGAAACCGGCTTGTTCGGGAGGCTGGAAGTCATCAAGCCTGCGTTCGAGACGATTCGTGATGACTCTCGAAAACAACTTATAAACATGGCTCAGCAGTGTGATGGGCCTATAATTCTTCAGTAAAGTGTTATCACCTTTCTTGAAAAAGAGTACCACCACACCCCTGTTCCACGCTTCCGGCGTTTTTCCTTCGAGCAAGACGGAATCAAACAGCCTCTGAAGGACTTTAAGTACCGGCGATCCGCCCGCTTTCAGAAGCTCTGCGGTAATTCCGTCTTCACCCGGCGCTTTGTTGTTTTTAAGGTGTTTGAGAGCCATCCCAATCTCGCACAGGCTGATGTCCGGGATATCTTCAGTGCAGTGTCGGGTTAGCTTAGCTCTTGGGTCCTTTACCAAGTCAACAACAGGTTCAGCTACTGAGGTATACAACTGCCCATAGAACCTCTCTATCTCCCTGAGCACCTCTGACCTATTCGACGTTACGTTTCCGTCCTCCGTCTTCAGCTTCGTCAACTGGCTTTGCCCAATAGACGCGTCTCTTGCAAACACTTTGGAGCCCTTGTTCTGCTCTATGGTCTCCTCTATACGTCTTGTATTGAAGGACCGTAAATCGTGTCGCAAGGACTTCAATATCTGTCCATTGAGCTGCCTATAGGACTTAGCATCATCGGAGGTTTGGAGTGTCATGGTACGTCGCTCAGCCATAAGGTTTCGGGTGTAGTTGGATAGTTTTTGAGGTCTATTTTTACGGTGGGGCTTAAAATACTTGGACCCGACCGTATGGACAGTCTCTACCAACCTGTTGTTGATTTCGTCCACTGATGCGCTGCTGTCTAGCAATTCGAAGCGGTTTGCCAATTCGAGTTGAAAGTTCTCGGGGTTTATCCCCCCCTATTACAAGTGACCTAACATAATCGGCGAAAAGTACTCAGTACACCTCTGCCACCCCCGCTTGGGAAATATAGGAGTGACGGTGTTTTATTTTTGTGAAAATGTGTATAATATATTATTTAGTAATACGTTAAATTGAAAACTTTTTAACAACCGAATGTTGTAGGTACTGTTATCACTATTGTACATATTTTCTGCCTATCTATATCATCACGGTTGATCCCTAGCGGGATAGACAGAGAGTACAGAACTCGAACAGGTTCTTCGCTTACAGACTTCTCTGGCTTTCTTCACTCTCATAGTCCGTTTCATACACGTTCGCCGGTTACGGAGACTTTCCTCACGCTCATAGTGTAGCAGGACACATTATTATTATCTGTAAGACGCGCTTAGTCCTTAGAAATATTTAAACGTGACATTAAAGTACATTTTCTACAATCCTAATACTTCTAAGTTTTACACCGCTCGTTTTTCATAAGTTTCTTCTTAACTCCTTGTGTGTGTGTGTGTGAATGATGTACGCTGTTGGCCGCGAGGCCTTTACAGCTTCACCGGACTTAAAGGCGAGCGTGCAACCACTACGCTCTAGCCAGCCAGAAGGGCAAGAGGCGACATACTCGAGGGCGCCTCGAAGAGGTGCCCTCGGTTGGGACAGTCGCTGTAGGGGGACGGGTGCACTACTAAGTGCACCGGTCAACCGCCGGCTATGGGAGGGGATCTACTACTACGTCGTCGTCGTCGCCCGTATTCTGAGCAGAAAGAAGGGATGACAAAGCATCGGGGGGGTCGGTGAGAACATGTCGCGGCTGGCGGTGGCGGCAGGGGTCGGAGGGGAGATCGTAGTCGGCGGTGGCTACGATTAACGGATTCGCATGGGTAGATGCGTTCGCGAAGTGACGTGTTGACGCCTTTTTAATAAAGGCGCGAATAGGTTCGAGACCTAGATCGGAGTGGAGGTCGACGTTCCGTACGAACCAGGGGGCTCCTACGGCTTTACGGAGGAAGCGGTTTTGAACCACTTGGAGTTTATCGCTGTGAGAGGGGGCCGAATGCCCGAACACAACACACGCATAAGTCATATACTTACTTAGGTAAAACTGGCAATATTCATTGAATTGTTTATTATTATTATTTTATTTATTTTTTATTTAGTGAAATTCACTTAATTTATTGCACTCTGCCCATTTTTATCATAACCATCTCTGTCCTCTACCTAAAGATTGCCTGGAAGAAATCGCTATAAGCGATAAGGCCGCCTCATTGTACCTATATCAATGACAAAACTTTTATTTCTTTTTTGTATTTTCTTTGTGTGCAAGAAAGGATATTATATTGTATTGTATTATTATCCAAAATATTTATTCTTTTGATTCGAAAGCTTTTTACATCCACAGTACATTTCTCAAACCCATCATTTATCGGAGTTAATTTCAAAATGTCCGCATGCATTCTGCTCTCTGTTATAAACATGCGATATAATTAAATCTATTTTTGTGTATAACAGGCGTAGGTGTAACGGCGTTAATAAATTCCGTTTGAATTTTCTCAGTCGATATTCTACGAAAGAAAGTGACTCCGCTGTTATTTTGTCGAGTCACCTAAAAGTCATAATGTGTCACCTTCTTTAAACTTGATCGAGAAAATTATGTGCCTGATGTTTCAAAACAAAGAAGACAGATATGGTACATTCCAACTATGTATCAACAGAAAATAACTGACAATTCGTGCTATTTTCACTATTATGTCAAAATATTCACTTTGTAGCCCATACTAATATTAAAAATTCGAAAGTAACTGTGTCTGTATGTTTGTTTCTCTGTTATCTTTTCACGCCCAAACCTCTGAACAAATTTTGTCTCAATTCGGCAAGGGAATAGATAATATCTTGGGGAAGGGCAAGAGCTACTTTTTACTCAAAAAAAATCTTAAGAGTGTGAAATACACGCCTGAAACTAACGCGCATAAAGTCGCGGATACAGCTAGTTGTTAATAAATTAGGTCCCTTAGACTTATATCAGCCAACGCCTTACGAGACTTATCTATTTAATATAAACAATTAATTGACAATTAAAGTTACAACTAAGTCTATGTACGTATTTCACCATCTCTGAGTTGCCATATCCGATGATTAAACTAGCCAATTTTAATTTCCGAGTAACGCACATCAAGAAGTATTTTACCAGCACTTAACTCGAGGACGATGAAAAAAGCCTTTAGACTAATATTTTATTCGTCCAATATCTTCATACAAAGCACCGTCGAAAACCAAAAATAAATTGATAGAAGGTTGATAGTTCATTGTACGAAACCATCTCTTTTCTCTTTAACTTTTTTTATGAAATGTTTGTTGGAAAAAGTATTGGATGACTGGAATACCACTCTAAAGATTGGTATCATAAGGTTAAGTTTACATTGCGTGTGGTAGGTTTTTTTTTTACTCTATGACCGTGGTATCTCCGTTCAGTGACCCTAGGGACACAGTTGTCAGTCCAGTGTTTCGAGCGTAGACCGTTCGGGTCCATGAAGTCCAAAGACCAGAAATTTTTAAGGCTGGCGAGAGTTAGAGAATTTTAGTCGAGGGTTTTAAACCTCGACTAAAATTATCTCACTGGGGCCACTTAGTGGGCTGTAATTGGAGATAACTAGCTAATGGTCATAGTGAAACGTATGGGTCTTAAATAACTCCTACTTTTAAGAAACATTGATCGACTTTAGATATTTGTTTATAAGTCAACCTATATCTCCTTACTGCCTGGAAAATGGCCTTCTCTTACAAAACGAAGTGAAAGAGTATGAGTGACACTAGATTACACCGAAAAAAAGTTTAACGCTCTTGAAGATTATAAATTTTCCATTAAGCGCTATTTATGACTTAGACGGCCGAAAATGGAAAGTCACCAACGATCACCTATCCCAGATTCACTGAGCCGAATACTGCTTATATTTGGTGATCTTAACACTATGAGCCATGAAAGCAAAGGATTTTTTAATTAATTATCAACATTAGTGACCATAGATTTGAAGCTGTGACTCGTATAACACGAGTCATCTGGTTTAGTACGTCATCCAGATATTCCTAGTATTATCCCGGCGTAATGCCAAATTTCGCCTTTCTACAAAACTATGAGTGGAGGAAGCCAGAGAGGTCTGTAAGGAAAGAACCTGTTGCAACTCTGTACTTTCTACCTACCCCGCAAAAGGATCTGGCGTAATGATATAGATTGATAGATAGATTCTAAACGTTATATACATCGAAAAATTCTAATAATTTCACATTGGTAAGTAATGTCTGCAAAGGAAGCATGTTGTTGAAATTTCTCTATTAATTAAATCACACTATTCCACGGAATAGTGTGTGAGTGCATTGCATAATATGACTGAATTTTAAACAGTTTTTATGATTTTAAGAGAATTTATAGCAGAAACAACATACAGACTTCGTATTGCTATTGAGAATCTTTCGATATTAATTTATAGAAATTAAGTCATTTTGAGTTTGGTGCAGGGATTAGCAAAACGCTTCTTTCTGTTGTAAACAACATATGCCAGTAAACAACAGAAGTAATAAAAAGAAGAAATAGACATGACACAAGACCCAAGTCTCCGAAATTGACGAAAGTTAAGGATACAATGTACGAAAGTGGGGAAATGTATACAGATCTGGGTACAACCTGTTTAGCAATAACCTTGCCTTGCTTTGAGAAAGAGCGTTAGTTTGCGTTAAGAATACTGCTAAGAATTTGAGATAGCCCCAGCATAACCACGAATTATTGGACGTGCTACAAGAAATAAAGAAGAATGACATGACAACATGCTTTTTCAATTTTACTATACCTAAAATTTCGTGGTTGGAGTTTTTTAAACTGTAAATACATGGCGATATTAGAGTGGTTCTATAAAAATTCGTAGACAAAGTAAACAAAGAACTACCCCGCATGGGATCTGGTGGAGTGATATAAATACTACTATAATACTAAGATAAGAATACTAATCTAGGCAACCGCTATTGTGGGTATTCTATTTATGATTCTTGCATGGCCTGGTTAAGCTAAATTGGAAGCCTTATGATCAGCTTGATAAGTTCCAATAGTACGTAGCCAAATCCCTGGCTCCACCAATCCGCAATGGGTCCTCGTGGTGGAGAAGGTAAGATCTATTTTTTCACACCTTAATTTGCGTGTGAATGATTTTTTCACACGAAAATTAAGAACATTTACTTATATTTTGATATTGTTCGTAGCATATGCGATCTTAGCTACCACCAAAGTAAGCAGCATTCAACTCGGCCTGACACGAGTGACTGTTTGTGGCATTTTCATTTTCCAGCGTTTCCATGCTTCAGAGGATAGTTACGCCATTACGCCATTACGGCCGCCATTACGGCTCGGTTACCACTTAATGTATTAGTCCTCAAACCAAGTTAGAAATTTTCCAACAGCAGATGGCCTCTACCAATCCGCACTGATGGAACGCGCGTTGGAATATGATTTGATCTCCCTGACCTCTATTTGTGCGAGAAGGCCTTTGGCCAGTATTGGGATATTACAGGATAGTTTATTATTATAGTTTAGTTCCTATTGGTACTATATTTTTAGTTTGTTGGACAATAAAGAGCTTTAAGAGCAGTCAAGAGTCTCTGAAGCCCGCGAGCGTTCATGGGTAGAACTATGAAAGTGGAGAAATCAAAAGAGGTCTTGAGTAAAGAACTTGTTGGAAGTGTGTAATCATTGCCTATCCTGCAAGGGATCTAACGATGATAGATAGATACAATGAGGAGTAAGTAATCAGGCATGTTTCTTTAGGGGAACTGCCAGATTCGTCAGGTTTTAGAACTCCCAGATTCGTCAATGGCGTAAACACGGACACATTACCCACACTCATAAAATATAATGAAACACCGTGTTTAATTTATAAACACTATGATTCATGATACTATTAATCGATAATATATTTTTAGACTCGCCGGATGAGACATCGTGAACTTAATCATTTGGCTCGGGTATTAGAAAATTATGAAGGTATATATGTGCCAGAATATCAATTATTTGTTTTAATGTCCATAGTACTTGACGTGTTTAAAGGAAATTTAAGTTAAAAAGTGCGAACTGTGAAATAATTTTAGGAAATGTTGGCGAACATTCTTGTCGAAAGTTCGAGGAATGTAATGAGCGTTTGTTGAAAAAAAGTCAATATTGTGATTTCAGCTATTTATTTCCATATTTTACTAATTGTAGTTATTCTTTTTTGATATATTACCTTGTAGTACTTTGTTATTTATTTATAAAAACTTAAATATATTTTTAAGTTGTTTATTTATCTTTATATTTTACTGATTTCTGTTATTCAGTTTTAGTATCTCTTGTTATTTAGCCGAGATACGAGATATTGGTTATTGTTGTGAATTTGCATTAGAGGTCTATACTCTTAATACATCTGTGACACTTGCCAATAAGAAAATAGCGGAAATTCGTACAAAACAGCCTCATGCATCCGTTGAAATGATTGCTTGAGAGTCCACTAAAATTGTTTTAATATGCAAAAGCATGTCTAACTCCCAAGACCAACCGATAAAATTAGAATTAATTAATGTTTGTAAACAGCGAGCACTCGGCTGCTAGGGGTTAATTTAAAGAGTACAAGAAGTTCATTGTTAAGTTCAGTTGATTAGTGGCATTCAAAGTCGCGGCGCTGCCAGGGACCGACAGGAATCCACGAGGAAGTGCTGGACGACCCCGGCTGAGCGCACGATCGCGCCCGCCACTGCACCGTATCGACTGCAGAATTTCAGGACGTGAAGGGTTTCGCCAAATTTTTGGGCAAAACAAATAAAAGAGAACCGCGACGGCGTCAAGGCGGGCGTGTCTATAAAAGGCTGAGAGGGGGGTGCGCGGGGGTGGTAACACGATCCGCGAGCTCCAGCCGGCCGGCCGCCCTGGAGCGGCAGCGCGGGCGGCGCGGGGAGGCGCGCGGGGCGCGGGGCGCGGCGCGGCTGCTGCGCGCGCGCCGCTCGCACCCGCTCTCACTAGTCGAACGGTGCCCGACCGGTAACGTAGCGCCGACTGCCGACCGAGAGACGAACCAGCGACAATGTCCGCCATGGCGAAGACTTCCAAGTACACCTACCGCAGCAGCGGCGGTGGCACCACCGACGTCAACATCGAGTACAGCGCCGACCTGAGTGCTCTCTCCAGACTGGAGGTACCGGCCGTGACGACAGTGTAGTGCTTGTGAAGTGTTTGCGGACACATGATAGAGTATGTTATATTTTTCAGGACAAGATCCGTCTCATCCAAGATGATCTGGAATCCGAAAGAGAGCTGCGTCAGAGGGTAAGCTGAACGTGCGAAATGTGATACGGCGGCCATACAGGGCGCGCGCCGCTCAGGTGTAGGCGGGGCGCGGCAGCTACACCTCTCTATTAATACCGCCCACCCTACGCCTTTCGCTTACCTTTACACCCCTTAAATTTACTCACCCCCGCCCTAACAATACCCATTTCCGTATATTTTATTTATCATCTAACACAAAACCTGGAAATAGAAGTTACATATTATGTAACCGCTTACTAACTCTACTGACTGTGCTTAAAATTCTAGCAAATATGAAATTTAGTGTGTATCGTAAAATTGAGTGTTTGTGGAACTAATCATGTGTAACCAAGTGATTTAAGAAAAACTACTTATATTTATCATAATAATTGATTTAAATATTTGATCTCTATCAAATTTGATATTTTAATTTTTTTCCATTGTCACGTACTTACTGAAAATATTTATTTAATGACCTTAAAGCAATTAATAAATTAAAATGAATTCATAAATATTAATTATCATAATAACTATCGAAGATACATCAGATAGTTCGATAGTCATCTGATCGAGCTTTGCATAGTCTATTTTGGATCGTTACGTGCAAGTAGGTGTGCGGGCGGCGACATCGCGCATGCTCCCGCGCCGCTTCCGAAGCTCTGACTCTGAGCGGGCTGCGTTCGCGCACCCCGCGGTATATTTAGCCGCGTAGCGAAAGCATTCTCTGAAATCTCAACTTCTCGCTCTCCGGTCTCACTTTTGAAACTGGGCCAAATGATGCTCGTTGAGAATGCCACAATATTTAAATATAATAATAGACTGGTATGAGTAGCGAAAATATCCGAGTTAGTCAGAGCTACCGTGAGACACAGACCATTTCTTATTTTAGACGGGCACAATGCTGAAATATGCGAAGGACGTGTTGCCGACCGACCCTTTATTGCATAAGGGGCAAATAATTAGGATTTTTTATTTAAAAATGAGAACTTTTAGGTAATACTGGTAGGACTTAAGTGTCGATGATTTTACTATAATAAGATAGATCATGATTAACTTAAACATGACAATAAAGTTAGATGGATATATTTAGGAATTACTGAAACATTAACTACAGTAACACATCAATCGCAAACTAACAAACTAGTAATTGTTTTCATAATTTATTCATTTTAGAAAGTGTTGATGAAAAAGCTATTGTATTACAGATCGAGAGGGAGAGGGCAGATTTGAGCGTGCAAGTTATTCAACTCTCTGAGAGGCTGGAGGAAGCTGAAGGCGGAGCCGAAAGTCAGGTAAATATTTCTAATACCTACCTTATTATAATAGTTTTCAAAACTCAAAACACATACAACAACATGAGTAGAGAAACCGGACTTGCAATAAGATATGTAATCAAAATCACATAAGTGAATAATCGTCAAATACTTTGAAGATGTTAAGAAACACAATGAAAAGAACAGAAAAGAAACACAATGATTCTTGCAAGAATTTTTGGAAGATGTCACAGTTAACACCAATGATGTATCAGGAATATGAAGAACAGATATTTTCAATATTTAAACTGATGTAAAAAAAAACCGCCAACATTCAACATGGAAGACAAATTAGAAACAAGTATTTTTTTATTATGTATTTGCAGCTTTGCGAAATTTTGTTTTATGCATTTGCGAATTTTTAAGCTAAGCGATATAAAAGTGTGTGTAGCAGTAATATCCAAGTTGGTTAAATGCTCGCCTTATTCTAAATAACGTGTTTGGCGAGCATTCCACTAGAGTCAAATTTGTCTAGGGCTCAAATTCCAGCTCACACATGATTTTAAATTCATCTTTATTTGACTACGATTGTCGCATACTTACGTTGAAATAAATATCGTAAGAAAGCGTACACATTCGAGAAAATCTAACGATTTCTCTAAAGACTTCTGATTAATATTAGTGTTATCTAAATAGCACCTATTTCAGGTAACCAATCTAAAAAAATTAATGAATAATGAAACAATTCTAAGTAAACTAAAAAATATGGCCATCGAAGATTCTGTTAAGATTTGAGAATTTAGGTATTAACAATAAATAACGGAATGGCCTTCATTATGTTTATTGAAATAATATTGTTGATGAAAAAAATCTTTACAAACTAAATAACGATACTTGAATCGGTAATAATAGGTATAGCGACAGATTAAATTTCAAATGTGTACCCCAAAATTCAAAAAATTTTGGGGTCGTATTTTGAAATGATATCATACATTTTCCAGTTCGAGATCAACAGAAAACGCGACACCGAACTCACCAAGCTCCGCAAGCTACTGGAAGATGTCCACCTTGAGTCCGAGGAGACCGCCCACCTGCTCAAGAAGAAGCACCAGGAGATCGTGGTCGACTTCCAGGACCAAATCGACCAGCTTTCCAAAGGCAAAGCCAGGTGAGAACATTCACTCACTACCGTCTAAAAATTCTTGTCATCACTATACTAACTCCATTCTTTAGTTGTATATCAATGCTGTGCGAATACTCTTGCGATATGCTAAGCGTTATGACACTAATAATCATCTATGAAACTTCTACAGACATCATGATTCATTTATTTCTGTTCCTCGTATCAAACTACGTTTCTTTGTCGCCAGGGCTGAGAAAGAGAAGTCCAAGTTCCAAGCTGAAGTGTACGAGCTGCTGGCCCAAGTGGAAAATGTGACCAAGGAGAAGATCACTGTCGTGAAGACATGCGAGAAGCTTGAGATCAGCATCAGCGAGCTGCACATCAAGATCGAAGAGCTGAACCGCACCATCGTAGACATCACCTCGCACAAGCAGCGCCTGTCCCAGGAGAATGTTGAACTCATCAAGGAAGTTCAGGACCTGAAGGTAATATGCTTTGCAAACATTCTTACCTACATACGACATAGAAAACTCTTCACTTGACTCTTGATCTTCAAAACAAAGTTTTTGATCGATCTAAATTATTCTTAGTAGCAATATTTATCTTCCTAGTAGATTCAAATGGACCTCCGTCCAATTAGAAGGCCTCTAAGGCAATACTCCGGTATCTGCATTCGAAATTAATAGCAGGTTACAGTTTATGGCTAATTAACTCTTTTTCTTTCGTAGAAGAAACCTGATGCTAATCACAGTCCTATTTTTACAATCACAACAAGATTGAATATTCACTCTACCATCAGTAATTATTCGCCTTAGAAATGCTCAATGATGTTTACGATTTGTCTAATTATTACAGTATTTTAATCTTTTTGGTACTAATTTTCAGGTGAACCTTGAGAACGTGGTGTACCTGAGGAGCCAGCTCGCCAGCCAGCTCGAAGACTCCCGCCGCAGGCTTGAGGATGAGGAGAGGAGGCGCTCGCTGCTTGAGGCCAGCCTCCACCAGGTAAATATCAAAACTTTAAAAGGAATTCATGCTAAAGCATTTTTGCAGATTTTTATTTTGGAGTTCTGTATCCATTTCATTGTACCTACTTACATAAATTCACGTTTTACTGTACCATTTTAGGGATTGTAGAGACTGTAAATTTTCACACTTTTCTTGAACCTCGCAATTTGTATCCAACAGGTTGAGATCGACCTCGAGTCCGTCCGCGTCCAGCTTGAGGAGGAATCCGAGGCTCGTTTGGACCTGGAAAGGCAGTTGGTCAAATCCAACGGTGAAGTCGGCCACTGGCGCTCCAAGTTCGAGGCCGAGGCTGCTGCCAGGGCTGAGGAAATTGAGGAGATCCGCCGCAAGTACTCCGTCCGCATCCAGGAGCAGGAAGAACAGATCGAAACCCTCATCGTCAAGATCAGCAACATTGAGAAGCAGAAGTCTCGTCTCCAGAGCGAGGTAATTATATGCCATAAATAATACATACAGTATTAGTTAATTAAAAAAAAATATAGGAACAAGTTTTATGTAGCTGGGTAAAAGTACAATTAAAAACGGTCAATCACAATTAAATATGTATACATAATTTCGTGTCTATGCTGTTGGCCGTTGAGGAGTGCCTTCATCTGGAGCCAATCCTGGGTGTAGAATCAGGCCATGCTTACTATAAATGCTTTTGGAACTTCGGTTCAATATGTCAAATTTCAACTTCGTAGGATAAGAGAAAGTAGTTCTAATTAAGCTTACAAGCTTGTAAAAAAATTCCAACAGATAAATTCAAATATCCGAAAAAGTTTTTATATAAATCGAGGAACTTTTTTTTAAAAATTCCCTATGTTTATAAATAAAAATTTCATTTTTTTCCCCACAGGTTGAGGTCCTCATCATCGACCTGGAGAAGGCCAATGGAACTGCTAGGGAGCTCCAGAAGAGGACTGAGCAATTGGAACGCGTTAATATTGAGATCAAGTCCCGCCTCGAGGAGACCGTCTCCTTGTACGAGCAGACCCAGAGGGATCTCCGCATCAAGGTCACCGAAATCCAGCGCATCTCTCACGAGCTGGACAAGACCAGGGAGCAGAAGGACGCTCTTGGCCGCGAAAACAAGAAACTGGGTGGTAAGTTTCTTTCCTTCGGTTAACGTATATTACCACTTATAATAAGGTGTAACACGACTTACAAGTCGTTATCAGTCATTTTTGTTACGCTATGTATATATAGCTTTTGTGTGTGTGTGTGTGTGTGAATGATCTACGCTGTTGGCCGCGGGGCCTTTGCCGAACAAGAGGGCGAGCGCGCAGCCACTACGCTCGAGCCTGAAGGGCTAGGGGGCAACTAGCTCAAGGGCGCCTCAAGAAGGAACGGCCGCAAATTGGGCAGTCGCTATGGGGGAGGGCATATACTAGGTGTCTCGCCGTGGTGCTCTGCACCGGCCGGCGAGCAAGGGATTCTTCGTACTTGAATACTCTTACCGATTTGACTCTACGGTTACAAACGCTGGTGAGCTTTGTCAAACCAAATATCAAAAGCAGTGATAGCCTAGTGGTTCGGCCGATGGACTACATATTAAGAGGTCTCGGGTTTGACTGACGATTTAGTGCAGCGCTTAAGAGCTTAAGCCGCTCTGCCCACTGGGTCTAATAGTCGCGGGTTCGATTTCCGCACGGGACAAATCTTTCTGTGACCCACAATTATTTGTTTCGGTCTGGGTATTTGTATGTGTGAATTTTCATGTTTGTAAACGCACCCACGACACAGGAATCAATCCTAATGTGGGGCTACGTTTTGCAAAAACGCACGCAACACTGTCTTTTTCGAAAATATGTGTGTATTAAAAATTAACTATCACTTGCTCTAACGGTGAAGGAAAACATCGTAAGGAAACCTGCACGCCTAAGACTTTCTCGAAGATCGCACACCCGCACTGGGCCAGCGTAGTGGACTATGCCCTACACCCTCTCACTTTGAGAGGAGGCCCGTGCTCCAACGGTGGGACAGTTTCTTAACAGGGGTAATATTATTAAATATCATTACCATATTATTTAGATCAAGAAAGAATGATGATTTATATGGATTTTACGCAGAACTAAAATATGTGCAAACGATTGTACCAACTAAAAAGTTCAGGTTGAGTTGACAACTTAATTTCACTCTTCTCTCAACCCTATGAGGGTTTAGAGAATGCTTAGAGAAAATCCTACTAATATTATAAACGCGAAAGTTTTGTGAGGATGAATGTTTGTATGGATATTGGCTACTCTTTCACGCAAACACTTCTAAACAGATATTGGTGAAACTTTACAGTAATATAGCTTATACATTAGAATATTTTTCTAGAAAGATGATGATTCAGATGATTTTGCATAACGAAAAAATTAACAAGCGATTTGTAGTACTTAGAATGTTAAGGTACTTACGTTATGGCTTGGCGACTTAAGTCCAATCTTCTCTGAACCCTCACGATTATGTAGATTAGATGAGATTAGAAGACAATAATTAAGTGTTTCATCTTTATCCATCCTAGATGACTTGCACGACGCCCGCGCTAACCTCACGGAGTTGACCCGCCGTCTTCACGAGCTCGAAATCGAGCTGCGCCGTCTTGAGAACGAGCGAGAGGAACTCACCGCTGCCTACAAGGAGGCTGAGGCTGTGAGTATTGGTGCCCATTTTCTTTTCGAAGGATTAAAGGAATACAATATAGAATTCAACAGTGTAAGGTACCGGGGAAGACCGGGAAGAAATAGACCGAATCTTATTTGAAGAGCAAGTCACGAGACCTCATGAATGGTGAGCATGAATGCGATGAATTATCAGGGTGGAGGAAACCAGGGAGCTATTTAAGGAAAGAACTTGTTGGAATTCTGTACTTTCTGCCTGATCTGACGTGATGATATGAACAGAGGCTGAAAAGCGAGATTTATTCATTCATTAGACGAAAGACGTTCACTGCGAGATAAAACCCTCCTTCAAATAATACCACGGCCTTATGCGATACACACCCAAAATTTACCTGCAACCGTCACATGGTCATCGGTTTACTTTATGATGATGGGATGATAGCGTTTGGGATTTCACGTAGTAACCAGTAGGTATGATACAACCCACAATATGAGTATCAAATAAAAACTGTTGGAAGTGTACTCTCTGCCTACCCCGCAAGGGATCTAGCATGATGATATAAATAGATAGAAATAGAAACTTACCTACCAATCCACCAAAGGGAAATCCCTATTCATGTTACTATTTGGACATCAACTAGAATTTATCGATCTATATATGTATATCATCACGCCAGATCCCTTGCGGGGTAGGAAGAGAGTACAGAGTTCTAACAGGTTCTTTCCTTACATATAGGTAATAATATTTCTTATTAATTTTTAATTAACATACACGTTACCGGCAAGCGTGTATGAGAGTGGAGGAAGCTAGAATGATCTGTGGGAAAACGACCCGTTAAATTATGTACGCTTTGCATACGTACAAGGGATCTGGCATGATGATATGGTTAGATAGAACATACTCGTATGGTCCCACTCTTGTCTATATGACAGGCGGTATTATTTAGTGAGGGTATTTAGTGCGATATTATTTACATTGTATTATACACTAGAATAAATTGATGTGTAACTACAATCACTTTGACAGTATTCATTGGTTCATTCCTGTTCAGATACTTTGGCAACTAATCAGCAATTAATTTAAATGTAATCGCGACAGCTACCAGGGTTGCCCAGCGTCTATTTATAGCATGCCATTTATATTATCGAGGACTGTAATCTATTGGTAAATCTGAAAATAAATTGGGATTATACATGCGTTTCGCAATGCGGCATTTTACATTAGAATTTTGTTAATTCGCTTAGCTTTATTTTTAACTCTTTCTCTGTTCGTTATAGTGATGTCTTGATTACACTTTTTTCATTAGACATACCATTAGTAAAGGTTAGTTAAAATTCTAGGTTAGAAAAATCGGAGTAGTTTACAATATAAATATTATTTTAACTATCCTGTTCAAGCAGCAGTGGTATCTTTATATTTTTTTATAATTCTATTAAAATCAAGTTATAAACATTATTGTTTTATGAATGTCTAAATTTATATTCTATTGAAAACCAGTTTGACTGTAAACTTAGCAAATATTACTCGATGACTTATTAATAAAACTAACTTTATATTCAGTTCGGATAAGAGCATTAAACTGGGTAGTACGAGAAATCATACATATTTACATAATCTTGCTGATTAGTTTCATAACACCTTCCCCGCTTACTGTCAAGGGAATGCGCAGAATTTAAACACATATAACAATCTCTCACTTGGCGTACCAGGGTCGCAAAGCTGAGGAGCAGCGCGCGCAGAGGCTGACCGCCGAGCTTGGCCAGTTCCGTCACGAGGCTGAGCGCCGCCTCCAGGAGAAGGATGAGGAGATCGAAGCCATTCGGTAAGCACCACTTTGATCCTCTCACATTTAAAAATAGGATATCACACATTAATGACCAGGAGCTAGATTTTTTGAGGCTACTTTCATTTAGTTTGAGAATGTTCTAGAACGAGCTTTATTATGACTAAGGAGAGTTAAAAATTTAACTAAGCCGAAAATGTATGCAGGAGAAAATGTAGGAAATCAAAACATAATTTAAGTTATACTATGACAACAAAAATAAGATATCTAAAATGCGTGATAATAACGTAAACTTGAGCAACTGTCTGCTCCACATAGGTATTGTATATGATAATACTATGATTTTTTCGGTACGGACTCACCCATTATAAGCTTCAATGTTTACACTCAAGATGATCGCGTATAACTGAAGCGCTATATTATGATACGCACTCGATGCTCGCCAACTCGGAACTACGAGTGCAGTACAGCTTTCAACACTTTCCCCCCCTCCCCATTGCAGCCCAACCCCCAGCCGAGTGATACGTGTCATCCAAACACGCGACCCGAAACCTCTACAATGACAACCATGACACAATTTTATCGTGGATCAACGCCAATCACAGATTGACACATTGTTGAATAAAATTTGTAACACATTTCGTAATACTATTCTTTTAAAAGTACATAATATGAAATTTTCACAAACAACGACACACTTTACATCCAAATTAGCCATGATGATCATCTAGCAAAAAAATAACTGTACGTATGCAGTTATGCATTTTCACAAATTATTGGCACCGACTGCTTTTCAAAATAACCGCTTCTCTGATTGGCGAATATTATCGTCGAGCTTTGGCAATACACACCAGTGAAAATGTACAAAAGACACGGCATATTCTCTCGCGCCCCCAATTACGCAACCTCGGCCCCGGGCCGCGCCGCACTCCGGAGTGACCGTTACACGATTGAAGCTATCTGTGACTGGACATATATCTTTCAACATGCCGCCAGTTAAAGTGCCAGAGTACAAGTGGAATAGACCACCCACAGCAATATACGAAGATAATTATGGCTACGGCATAAATTTCTATCAACCGATGATCGACTACATAAGTGCTAAAGAACAGGGGGCGCCGGCCAAACCTCCGCACCTGCCGTGGAGCAACGAGAGGGCGTTAGATAAGTACAGGTTTGACAAGCCGATACAAGCTTACTCAGAAGAAGACGTCTCGAGGATATCTCGAGAAATTGCGGAACAAGCTAAAAAAGATCTCATTACTTATAACGTTGGAAAACGATCTCCTTTCTCTGTGATCGCTACTGCAGCAGCGGCAAACGTTACGAAACACGTCGGTGTAGAGAGTGTTGCTGTTAAAGCTAGAAAGAAAAAGGTTGATAGAGAAAAGTTTAAAGTCGAGAGACAGAAAAAGAGAATGGACGAAATAGAGAAAGAACTTGAGTTGTACGAGAAAGAAGTCAATTTGGGTGCAGAATTAAAAGGAAAAGCAAAAATGTATCGAGGTAAATCGGCCAAAGCGATCGCTCAGACTCTTCTGGGTGAAAGCAGGAAGAACGTTGCTGAGGATAGGATGAAAAGAATGGATTGGCAAGCCAGAAAAGATATCATTGATAGAAAAATTTCTAAAATATCCCAAAACGTGCTTTCCAAAGCTACGGCGGAATCAAAATTATCAAATTTGTCGGAATGTAAACTATCCGAAGCTATGTCGAAAACAATAAGAACAATACGAGAGACTTCCCCGACTACGTGCATTGTAAGAATTAGAACTGAGGTGCCTACTATAGATGATTCGTATTTACAACAACTAAACGAAATAAAAGCAACGATAAGACAATTTGATGAACTGAACACGAGCTTTTTGTTTGATAAAAGGTGAAAGAAGAAATATCCTAGTTAAATCTTTGAACTAGAAAATTGTGTGTGTTTCATAAGTGATTATTTCTTGTCAACAGCAAGCAGACCAGCATTGAGATCGAGCAACTGAACGCTCGTGTAGTCGAAGCTGAGACCAAGCTGAAGACCGAGGTCACCCGCATCAAGAAGAAGCTGCAGATCCAGATCACCGAGCTCGAGCTCTCTCTGGATGTCGCCAACAAGACCAACATCGATTTGCAGAAGACCATCAAGAAACAGTCTCTGCAGGTAAAAAATCATTTCCTGGTTTAAAAAATGTTAAGTAGTTATATATTTTGTTGACAAAACGTATATTTAGACATGAGAAAAATTTGCAACATAATTGTTTGACACACAGTTATTACATTTACAACATCCTATCTCAAATTATTTTGCCGTGCTACAAGCATACTAGGCAAGATGCATTTATTCACAATAGGCATTCTCCAGATAATTACAGGGGACTAATAAGATAGATTGCTATTCCTTGATGAAGTAAAAATAAAAAAGGATTTTTATTGTTTTTGGCATTTTTTTAAGTTATATCTATCATTTGTTCTTAGCTCACCGAGATCCAGACCCATTACGATGAGGTTCAGAGGCAGCTCCAGGTGACGCTTGACCAGTACGGCGTTGCCCAGCGCAGGATACAGTCTCTCACCGGCGAGGTCGAGGAGATCCGTGGCAATTACGAGCAGGTCAGCTGTATTTGGTTCTTATTGTTAAATATCTTACCTCACTTTTCCCTTACATCGCCAGCGAAAAGTGGGTGTATTCATATTCACCTCTACCATCTCCGTTTGGGGAATATAGGCTTTATTTAAGGCTAATAATTTCATTCGAATGAATAAATACTGATGATAAATTTAGCAAATTTTAAGTTGACTTAATCGGTCATAAATAATACCTATCAATTCAAGTAGCGACTGTATACTCAAAAAAGTGAATCGAAACACAAACAATAGTGAGTTTGCTACCTCCTGTGTCTAGGCTGACTTAAACATTACGCTGACCTAAGGTCTACTGGGATAAATTATCTCTCTCTCTCTCTCTCTCTCATCTATAACCAAAAGCAACAGCAATTGCTGTATTATCTCCACCTCACAATTAACTCTTAACCTGACTTTCCATCACCAGGCCCTCCGCGCCAAGCGTGTCGTCGAACAGTCGTACGAAGAGGCGCAGACCCGCATCAACGAGCTGACCGTCATCAACGTGAACCTGTCCAGCAGCAAGGCCAAGATCGAGCAGGAGCTCGCCGCCGTCGCTGCCGACTACGACGAGATCACCAAGGAGCTGCGTGTGGCTGACGAGAGATACCAGCGCGTCCAGGTTCGAACCACTTGATAGACAATTTTGATATCTTACCCGCTGAACTTAAGAATCAAAATGGGTCTTGATCAAGTATTAAATTTTTGGTATGATGAATACATCTGAAGGCAACATTTTGGAAACAATATAAAATAAGGTCACGATAAGCAAGAAAGGACGAAGAGTATATCTTACGATTAGTAGGAGTTGTCATAATTGACTACTACCTACCTAAGTATATGGGCACAATTACACTAAATATTTTGATTTTTATTTGCAGACTGAATTGAAACACACTGTTGAGCACTTGCACGAGGAGCAGGAACGGATCGTCAAGATCGAAGCCGTCAAGAAGTCCCTCGAGATCGAAGTCAAGGTCTGTTACGAAATCATTAAATATTATAATATCTGAATCACAGAATTTGCTATTGACCCGCACACTCTAGTAAATTGCTGCTGACAAGACAAGCAAAGGCTGGAGAGATACCATTGGATATACTAATAAACGAATTAATATTTTGCTTGCAATCTAGAGATAAATCAAAAAGAAATCTAGTTACAGTCTAATGAAAACTAGATCGCAAAGTATTGCACTGTATTACTATTGCTTAAATTCCGCAGAACATTTCCGTCCGCCTTGAAGAGGTCGAAGCTAACGCCATCGTTGGTGGCAAGCGCATCATCAGCAAACTGGAGGCCCGTATGAAGGACATCGAGCTTGAACTGGACGAGGAGAAGAGGAGGCACGCTGAGACCATCAAGATCCTCCGCAAGAAGGAGCGCCAGCTTAAGGAGGTCATGATCCAATGCGAGGAGGACCAGAAGAACATCATCCTGCTCCAGGACTCCCTCGAGAAGACCTCCCAGAAAGTCAGCATCTACAAGAGGCAGCTACAAGAAACGGTATGGTCCACATATTTGTTTTAGAATATTTATATCGTGTCTACCTACTGCACTTTTGGTTATGGTTCCAGTAGTTAATCAAATTAGTAGCAAGGCTTTAGCCTTGCTACTAATTTCTATGTCAAATGAGATTTACCTAGGTGAAAAAAATAGAAAAGAGAATACGAATAAACTTAATCATGCAGTGCTAGCAAAATTGTATGGGCAGGTGCCATCAATCTTTTCAGATGTAGAAATGCTTGCATGCTATAATCTTCACATTTTCAAAGCAGTCTTTCATAATTGTATGTAGTGTGTATAAACAAATATCGTTTTTACTTTAGATCTTTAATAATCTATCTCTCTTTCGCCCACAGGAGGGTATGTCTCAGCAGAACGTGACGAGAGTGCGACGATTCCAGCGCGAGCTGGAGGCGGCCGAAGACCGTGCCGACTTCGCCGAGAGCAACCTGTCGCTCATCCGCGCCAAGCACCGCACTTTCGTCACCACCTCCACCGTCCCCGGCTCTCAGGTCTACCTGGTTCAGGAGTCCCGCGCCCTCAGCACGGAGTGAGCGCTTCACCCTTCGCCCCGTAACACCAGCATTTCTCTCCACCAGTCGATATCGGGGCGCAATTCCGGTCGGGTATAAGCCTAGTCGTTCGTTAAGTGATGTAGTAAGCGATAGATGGCGCTAGTGCGCAACGTGCAGTAACGCCATCTGTTGCGCAGCCGCGCGTCGGGACGGACGCTCGGCGCCCGGGCTCGCCCTAAGGTTGCCGTGTCCAACACCACCCGGCCGGTCGTCGACCGCCCGTCCCAACAATTTCTAAATGTAATGCTAATTCAACCAAATAAAGGAACCAAAAAAACTTGAAGCTTTTTTTTTCAATATTTTTCTTTTATAAGGTCACCGGCGCTATAGAATACAATGTCGTTATGTACCATAATTTAGGTGCAGTAGTTTAAAATAAAAGAATTATTTTATATTATTTATGAATGGTACAATACATATTGTACGTTTGTAATTGTAACTTTTAATAATTAAAAATAAATGCTATTTATGTTAAAGAAACAAAAAAAGCAATAAAACTTCAAAAGTAAGTTGGTTTTTTATTTCAATTAGATTAAATAATACTATTCTTATACCACTCTGTTACAACATTGATAATCAAAACTTCACACATATTAATTCCATCAATTTTACATGGTTACAAATTCTGAACACACACATACCTAAAAATCTTGTCCTAGATGTTATTGCACTTTCATGACATATTCTAAGCAATCATTACCACTATAGCACATTAACCCATTTTGTGGGTTTAATCTCATGTAAAATGCGCACATTTCTTCAAAAAATTAAGAAACTCAACATAACGTACGTCATTTGGACCAATACATGACTCAAATCGGTCACATTTCACCAAAGCGAATTCACAAACAGAATTAAATTTATTTTTATAGTTTAACCGATGAACTGCATGAAGGTCGTGGGTACGAGCTGGAGGCGTACAGTACAAAACAGTTCGTCATACGTAGTAGCAATATTTGGGGAAGCCTTCAGCTGATGATGATATGTTTATGAGTGATCAAGAACTATCAAATACTGTACCACCACTCCGAAATATCTTTTAGAGAAGAGAGGCAAAAAATTCCAAAGTTACTTTTTTAAAATCATTTCTTATATTATATTATTAGTTGGATTGGAGGAGGAGAGCTAAAGAGCGAGCTTAGTGGTGTGCTATGAGAGAGGCCTGCGTCTAGTAGTGGACTGACACGGGCTTTTGATGATGATGATTATTAGTTGTTGGTCTAATAAGAACAAATATAAACTGTTCATCTGTCATCAAACAATCCACAAAACAGATACTTCATACAGGTTTACAAGATCGATTTTAATAGTTTCACTTTTATTTTCGAAGTTTTACTTGGAACAGCGAGTTCACACACACAACAGTATTCCGGATTAGGTTAGAATACCGATCGACAAAATGGGTCATTATTATACAGTCCGAACTGATAGCTTAGCGCGAAAAGATTGGCGTTAGCATAACGCTAGTGAGTTGATATGCTATCCTTGTCACACTAAATATTTACGAAATAAACATGAATGTGACAACACGCTAACGTCAATTTTGCGTGGTACGATCTTTGAATGATGCATACTATTATGACTGCCTCGTTGGTCTAGTGGCAAAGCGCATCGCTTTGTGATCACGAGGTCCTGGGTTCAAATCCTAGGTCGGACAAGTGTAGTTTTTCTAACGAAAACTTCCCAGTACGAGTCCGGAGTCTGGAATTGTGCCCGGTATATGGCAATAGGCTCGCCCCCTATTACTTGGGGCCTAACCACCACCCCCGTTTGGGGAATATAGGCGTGACTATTAATAGCAATACCTAATGTCAGTTTTATTGGCTATTTATGTATTCCTGTTGACAAAGCAGAGACGATTCTGTTTAGATTACTTATATTATTCAATATTCTAATAGAACCGACACTCACTATTATCAATAGTAGAAAGTGCAAGTAAGTGTAGATTTCCCTCGAAAGTGCACATTAATTACTGGCCAAGGATAGCGGGAGAGAATGTTTGATTTCGTTTAATTACTTTTCACATGTGGCAGCGTTACTTAGCAATTAGCATTTATTATTAATCCAGCTTTTACTAAGATAATTTTAAACGAACCATAGTAGTATTTCTTTTTTAGTTTCACAGGGAAAAACTCGACCTGTTGGAACTCTACTCTCTGTCTACCTCGGCATCGGATAGTTACAAAGAACTTTTCATAAAAATCTCAGCCGTCTAGGTCGGATATTCGGTAGTAACCGGACGCGTAAAGCCGAGGATCGGGCCCTGTGGCGCACATAGGAAGTGGCCTATGTCCACCAGTGGGCTAGTATGGGCTGATGATGACGATGATGGGTTTGTAAAAATCCCCGTAATGATCTTCGACAAGACTCAGAGGCTCTGGTCTCATACATAAGGGCCGGTGCCAACCACATGGGCTTTGCCCTTTGGAAGGTGACCGACCGTATCCGCAGCAGCGTAGTAAGAAAGCAAGTAGGTAGGTGGTGGGATCGAGCATATAGAAAGAATTTCAGAAGAAATACTGATAAAACAGATATAAAATGCGAAAGTGGAAGGATGTAGGTACCGGGTAAGACCTAGACTATCTTACCATGACCAATTAGACCGAGTCTTATCTGAAGGACAAGTCGAGAGTCTCTCGAACTATGAGAGTGGAGGAAACCAAAGAGATATGTAAAAAAAGAACCTGTTGGGACTCTGTACTCTCTGCCTACCCCGCAAGGGATCTGGCGTGATGATACAGATAGAGATAGATAATTTACAGATACAGACAAGCATTCGCTGAATGGGTAAGTATATGTATGTATATTATAAGTATTATGAGTTTCCCTTTCGTTACTAAACAGAGTGAAAAGTCTTGATGTGGTGATAACAGTTTCAATTGTTATCAATGTTCAATCGTCAATTTAATTAAAAATAGGTAGAAGCAAAAAATTAACAGTAATATATTATACATTCTGGCTATACCTCTTGTATTTATTAAAGAATTAAACATTAAAAATGTTTCATCAAAGACATTTTCTTCGACAAAAAATGCAAAATGGGCGCTAAATTTGCAACACTGACTGAGTAAGCGCAATGTAAGCCCGTGCTGTCAGTTCGCGCTAAAAAATCGACAACTAATAGCGTCAGGCAGAGACGACGAGGAAAGGGACATTACATGACCATTCAACAATATTTTCAAAGGAAAAAAATTGGTATAAATTGTAAGTATATAAACCGTGGCTTATAGCACAACCTGGAAAGACTCGTTAAGTGTTATCTATAAGACGCATACAGCCTGTTGCATTGACCTACAGATAAGAACCGATAGTTTGACCAGTAATTTACCAATGTTGGTTACCTTCGATAACCGACTAATACTGGTTTGAAGTATCAAGAAGCAAGTTAGACGGTCTCGGCTGTTAGCGCTAGACTGTAGTTGTTAAAAGGTTAAACATGTATTATACTTAGCAAAACGGAGCCTGTCACTTCGTAACAGCAACGCTTATAATATGTTTTTCGTCAATAATATATTTGCTAGGCGTCAGAGATGGGCACAATACTAATTATAATAAATAATATAATATCAGCCTATACTGCCCACTACTGGGCAAAGGCCTTCTCTCTCAAATCGAAGTGAGAAAGATTAGGTCATACTCCACCACGCGGACCCAGTGCGGATTGGTGGAGGCAGGTTTGTGGCCACCCGCTGTTGGACTTATCAAGCCGCCTTTAAGGCTTCCAACTTGGCTTAACGACTACCACATTAAGTGGTAACCGGGACCAACGGCTTAACGTGCCTTCCGAAGCACGGAGACGCTCGGATATGAAAATTCCACAAACAGTCACCCATTTCAGGCCGACCGAGTCAAGCCCTGCTTAACCTTGGTGATCGGTAAGAACACCGCGGTCGCACAGCGCTACGAGCGCCTCGAGCGAATATTAATTAAACAAAAATCAAATTTCAATTATAATATTTCACATTTTATCGCGGTTTATTTTCGGATTTTATGTTCCCGACATTTCAAGTGCTCCATAGCACCGTCACAGGGACTGAGGCATCAGGCATCCAAAAGATATTGTTATTCCAAAATACCTTAGGGGGATTAAGTTAATTGCAATTGATTGATCCTATAATTTAAACATTGATTGAATAAAGCCCAACACTGCTAGGCACATTGTCATATCATTTCGCTCAAACCTCGTCAAACAGCTCATAGCTTTTTAATGTGTAATTGTCAAAAAAGTCTGCCTACAATAGTATTTTCTGAAATAACTAACTGATGAAGCAAATACGATGTGGCTAGGTTAGATATTAGCTGCAAGAAATGAAGAAAAATAAAAAGTATAGAGTTTTGACATCACGACTAGTACAGTCGTGATGTCAAAACCAATTTTTAACCGACTTCAAAAAGGATTAGGTACCCCGTTCGTCTGTATGTATAGTTTTTATGTATATTTCCGTCAATTGTGGACCGATTTTAATAATTATTTTTGAATTGGATTCAGTATCCCTCCAAGGTGGCCCCATTTTAATTTCAGCGGTATTGGATCTTGAACTTTGAAGATACACCAGGGAACTCTTTAACGACAAACAATACGAATGCGTAGATTGAGATATTATGGGTATTACGTCAATCCTATAGGTACCCTACTATAGAACTAAGCAGAATATTAACCGACTTCAAAAAAGAAGGAGGTTCATAATTCTTTTATGCTTTTTATAACTTCTTTGATAATAAACCGATTGTGATGATTCTTTTTGCATTGGGTTCAGTATAGCTCCGGGGTAGTCCCATTTTAATTGTATCGGTATTGGACACTGGTGTTTAAAGATACCCACGGGACTCCTCGGCCGCAAACAGCACGAATGTATAAAATTAGTTACTATGAGCATTGTATCAATCCTGTAAGTACCTTACTGTATAATAATAAAATATAGATATATAAATATACATAATTAATTCCTCATTGCTTAAAAATCTATACAAAAAATATTCCATTTATTACAAAAAAAAATTGCGAAACCCAATTGTTAAAAAAAACTTTTAAAAAGAAGGGAACCTGACTTTCAAAAGCAAAAAATAAATATTTGAAGTCTGTGCTGGTGCAGTCAGTTACTTGGCACTTGGATATTAACAATTAGGATTTTGCAATTTTTTTTTGTAATAAATGGAAAGATTACATATACATTTTATAGTACATTTTATAACAAAACTAATTTTAGATTTTTTTTCGCTCTAATTAAAAAGTTATATTAAATTAAAAATAAATTTTTGAACCTAGTACCGAACATACGCCGACAGTTCCCGAACAATCCCGAGCGCGTGTGACGGCACAATATGAATTTCTACTCATCGTGTGTGTCTATAATATTAAACACCTTATGTTTCTATTAGAGTATTTGTTACCTGCTGATGCTGCGCAGTCATAACATTGTTCGTCTTGAACTTTTTTCAATTATTCGTTAATAGTTAAACTATCAGAGTAAGATTTACTCCTAATTCGATGTTCTGGACATACACGGCCTTTTACTGTACAATTATCATTCTTACGGTTCAGTTGCACATCACCTATAGCCTTATCACCGTAACTCTCACGTGATACTCTAAAAATAAATTAATTATATTTAATGAAGAAAAGATCATTTTATATTTAAATTTACAATATTATTTTTTGATAAACTTACCTTGATGCTTTAGCACCTCGAACTTCAGCTGAATGATGATAAATGACATTCGGTTTACCGAAAATCATTTTTAAGAATTTTTTTTATCATAAATATATCCAAATCAGGTATATTGTCGGAATTAGCCATTATAAATCCTTTATCACACATGACTAAATAAAATTAATTAACATGTGCCTGTTGGAACTCTCTGCTTACCCCGCAAGGGATCTGGCGTGATGATATAGATAGATAGATAGAATTACAATGTAGAAGCCATTGGCTATCGAGAAATTCCTTTAACATTATGACATCACAAACATGGCGACCAATAGTGGCGCATTCGTAGTGACGTCAAAAACCCAATTCTGTAGAATTATTTGTCTCGAAACAACTTCGAGAAGGAGGCCGATAGGAAGATACAGTTGGGCTGGGCAGCATTTCGGAAGCTCCGTCATGTCTTCTCGTCACCCATCAAATCTAAAAACGAAAGTCTTTGACCAGTGCGTCTTGCCGGTCATAACCTACGGAGCTAAGACGTGGACTCTCACGATGGGACTGGTACGTAAGCTAAGAGTCGCTCAGAGAGCTATGCTTGCAGTTTCTATGCTAGATAGAATCAGAAATGAGACTATCTGGCATATAACCAAAGTCACCGACATAGCTCTGAAAACCAGGAAGCTACAGTGGCAATGGCCTGGTCACATTTGCCGCAGAACGAACAACTGTTGGAGTAGACGGGTTTTGGAGTGGAGACCACGAACTGGCAAACGCAGTGTAGGGCGCCCCCCCCCCCCCGCGAGATGGAGTGACGACATACGTCGGACAGCCGGCAGGAACTGGATGCATAAAGCCGAGGATCGGGATCTGTGGCGCACATTGGAAGAGGCCTATGTCCAGCAGTGGACTAATTTGGGATGATGATGATGATGATGATTTGTCTCGATGGGTTTTTAGAGTTTAGCTGGCATTGGGTCGCCTACTAACGCATTGAAACATAATCCGGTGAAATATGGGTGTACACAATAGATATATCACTGCCACGCCTGCTTGGGGAAAACAGCCTTTTTGATTCAAGGGAAATGATTACGCTAGCTATTTATGCTCTCTAATATAGTAGGTACTGCAAGGATACTGGGAAAACGATGTTTCTTTCCACTGAGACGTGCTCGATTGAACGACGCCCAAAGAGAGCCACTGGTGTATTCCAATTGCAGATCTCGAAGCTCTTTTGGTACCTAGAGAAAGCACTGCACTTAAAGAGAAAAAATATAAATTGGTGAGGTGAAGCTTATAGGTATGCAGTTGTAGATCGATGATTTATTGCCTTTTTATGGAGTAGGACCACATTTGAATAACCCCTTTCTGCCGAAATCCGACTAGAAGTGAAATTGTTTAAAAAAAGGTAAATTACTGAAAAGGAGTTTAATTTAGGCATATAATGCGCGTAGCGATCATGAGATCCTGGGTTCAAATCCTAGGTCGGACAAAATGTAGTTTTTCTATCCAAAAATCCTTACAGGAACACACTTTATACGCCAGTAGGCCTAGGAGGCAGTACTAAAATATGTATTTAGAAAAAAGAAATTCATGAATACAAAACGTTTTAAATTAAAACAACCCTCCACGACTCAGTTCCGTTCGAATGTCGTCGCGTTCCCGTGTCGTGCGCAGTGACGCGCCTCTTGCCTCGGCCGCCGGTGCGCATACGCCGCCCGCCCAGTCGTCGGCCGCCCGCCCTTCGCCTCACGCGCTTACACGCACGCGCCCAGGTCAGTCAAACAAATGCATTATTAAATAAAATCCACTTTATACTGTCACTATATTCACATACACCGTTATCCCAACACGTCACACCGTATTTCACATTAAATCTTTATAGTTTTATTTCTGTACCGTACTATGTCGGTTGCATGTCGGCCGAACTCCATTTGTAATTAACCAAAACGGTATTTTGTGTAAGCGTTTACACTTTTTAGATAAACATGCGTTCGGTGCATGAAAATAACTTGACGTTTCATTAATAATAATGTGAGTGTATAAATCTGTATTGGTTGTGTAAATTCGGGCTATCACGTGGCGCGGTTTAGTGGTTACATTCTCAATTCAAAAGTGTTAAAGATTTTTTCTTAACGTATTTTTTTAAACGTAGCCACGCGCTAAGTATTACGTTTTTGTGCCATAGCTGCGTTTACAAACATGAAATATACACACGTTCCCAAGCAAACAATGTGGGTCACACCTAGTATTCCAGCCGCGGATCAATCCAGCGACTACTCGTTCTCGTAAATCAAGAGGCCTACGTTCTAATCTGAAACAAAGTGAAAAATTAAAAAGTTGTTTAAAGTGTGGTTATAAATTAAAGTTGTTTGCATTTTAACTCCATAATGTAAAAGATTAGGTATGTGTCTATTAAGATATTTTTTTGTTTAATAAAGCAGGATTGCTTTTTATATATTTGAATTAATGGGAATCTATGAACGCGAACTATAACTAATAATCTGCTGATTTAGTTGAGTTTCTTGCTCTTTACAACGAGATTTTTGCTCAATTTATCTCTTCTCTCTTATTGTTTAAATCTAATGATTTTCTTTGAAGAAAGAGTTAGCTGTTCTTTACACGACAGAATCTCGTAATCCAAATTGGCCATTACGCGGTTTTCTGGGCATGATGTGGTTTTTTATATTGAATGTGTATGTGTGTAATATGAAAGATGTATTTTATATACTCAGATGTCGGTGGACGATGTGATATCCCAAAGTAATATGGGGCGAATTTATTAAAATTACATCGGGCATAATACTTATATTTCAATAAATTCTTAACTCAGGCTTATTACTGAAAATTTTTACTTTTATGATACAGATTTTGAACCCAGAATCTAGTATTCACTAGCTTCAACTTTAAATCATTGAATCCAGAATCGTATTCACCAACTACCACTTACCATTAAACAAATAAGGCAATGAACTTAAACTGTCGTATTACAAAACGCAGACGTCCGATTATGCCTATGATTATTAATAAAGCCACATCAATCTAGGTGCTTAAGAATTCTACAAAAAGTATTGACAGATGTTATTCATCAACCGTTTAAAAGTTAAATAAACCACTGTAATCCCTAATTTAACTAGTCATACTGTTATATTAGAATTAGATAGAATTTTTTATAAAATACTAACTGTACTCGCAACATTGTTCGCGTTATTTTCAGACGAGTATTTGACAACCTTATATTTTTTTGAGACAAAGAGTAGCCCATGTCCTTCCCAAGAATGAAATCTATGTTCTAGCCGAAATTGATTAAAATTTATACAGCGGTTTGGGCGAGATAAACAAGACAAACGAAGAGACAGATTTACTTTCGAATGTACAATATTAGTATGGATGTAGCATAGTTTTGATGTATAAGATATAACAAGCTATTGCAATATGCGTATTGCTAACGAGTTGCAAAACTCGTCATTCGTAATAATTTAATGGGTGGCTAATTGGGTCATGTACGTCTTTACACTAATATTATGAAAATAGATGTACTATCTCGGCGCTCGTAGCGCTGTGCGACCGCGGTGTTCTTACCGATCACTAAGGTTAAGCAGCGTTCGACTCGGTCGGCCTGAGATGGGTGACCATTTGTGGCATTTTCATATTCGAGCGTCTCCGTGCTTCGGAAGGCACGTTTAGCCGTTGGTCCCGGTTACCACTAAATATGGTAGTCGTTAAGCCGAGTTGGAAGCCTTAAAGGTGGCTTGATAAGGTCCAACAGCAGGTGGCCACAAACCTGCCTCCACCAATCCGCTCTGGGTCCGCGTGGTGGAGTATGACCTAATCTCTCTCACCTCGATTTGTGAGAAAAGGCCTTTGCCCAGCAGTGGGCAGTATAGGCTGATATTATTATTATTATTTTAGATGTACTATCTTAAACTCGAGCCGTTTTGACGGAGAACTACAAACATCATAGAAAAGAGAGCCAAAATATGTTTTTAAAGTAGCCCATCTACTTAGATCGTTCTGCATTGTTCTCCCATACCCCATGAACGCAATGTATACAAAAAGAATCATAAAACTCTTATTTCAAAAGAGTAACCGTGGAGTTTCTGGTCCTATTTCTCCACACGAATTCCGGACGGGTGATAGGGCCTTAAGTAATCATTACCCTTTTTCGTTTTTGACTATTCATGACTACTTCTTGGTCAAAACGAATAAAAAACTATTGATTTTGATTTTAAACTGAAGTCTTCACTAGGAATTGTTCTTGTATCGTAGGTGTGTTTACAAATACGAAATTCATACACATAAACACCCATGTGGAAGCAAATATTTACGGGTCACACATATATGCCTTGTTGGTGTAGTGGTAAAGCGCATCGCTTTGTGATCACGAGGTCCTCGGTTCCAATCCTTGGTCGGACAAAAGTTTTTTAAGGAGTTAGTTTTTTAAGTTTTTTTTTTAAGGAAAAATTTTCAGTATAAGTCCGGAGTCTGGAATTGTGCCCGGTATATGGGAATAGGCTCGCCCCCTATTATATTGGACCTAACATTGTCGGCAAAAAGTGGGTGCACTCAGTGCACCTCTGCCACCCCCGCTTGGGGAATATAGGCGGGACGGTGTTATTTTTTTTATTTTACCAATATTTTCCTCATGCAAAAATCAGAGATTTGTCTCGTGCATTGATCCAAGATTTGGCCCGTGCAGGAATCGAATCTGCGACTGCTAGGCATAGTAGAGCGGCCTACGCAGTAAATACTAGATAAAGCAACTTTCACCCTTCGCTATTCATGTACCTATTTATGAATTGTCAAGAAAGAAAGATTCTACTACCACTTCGAAATGTCATTACTGTAGGTAGAGAAGAAGGGCAAGAAACTTCACGGCTAAGTTCTCTTTCTTTCTTTGTAAAAGGTACAGTAATACCAGTATCTTTTTGCCCACGGCCAAAATTGGAACTACCGCTGTCTTTAAGTGAAATGTTACTGGGAGAGTCACGTGTATGAAATTTGGGCCAGTATTGTTTTTAATTAGAAATCATGCGGACCTACCTATTGAAATATTTACCTGAAGTAGGAAAGTTTTACTGAATTTTTACCCTAATTGCACACCAATGCCCCCTGTCAATGTCATCAACTGGCCAAAAGATCCTTGCCGCACTATAACTTTATCACAGTTGTAGAAGTAGATATATGAATAGAGAAGAGAGAATGACGTAAATACCTTATTGTCTTTTTTATGTTAATGGCATCACGACGACGCGTATTTTGCCAATGTCAAGTATTATGAATATTAATTTCTAAATTAATTCAACTCCCCAATGAACTTGATGACAAAGATGATTATGAAATTGATGAAGTGCCCCACCCTGGATAGTAAAGTAATGGATATTTTACATACCATTTGCTACGGCTGTTTTGAGGGAATAGGAAAAGGCAAGTTTTATCACTTTGTTATAATTACCTTCATTCATACACATATAGGAATACATAATGGTTAATTTTCCACCAACATTACACATTATAATTCGAAATAACACAAGTTTTGGAAATTAAAACAAATACACGACATCACTCTTCGATTTCCCTCCAAAAACCCCACCTTATTGGCGTATTGAAAATTCTATTTCAAGCACATACACTATAACTATAGTTCAACAGTATGCCAAGGCAGAGTCCTTTCTGGCCACACACAATTTGCGATGTTACTGTTTGATTTAACTACCTAATTGCTATTTCCTATAGTGTCTTGATCAAATAAGTGTTTTTTTTTATTTGTTCCTTTCATATTTTCCATTGACTATAAAATATTAACTCTCCTTTGTTTCTTGTTACGTCAAGCAAGTCCTAAAAAAGGTGTCCATTTTATCCCGCGAAAGAAGAGTGAAAAAGTGGAGCTAAGCTTATGCTCAACAATGAGAACAAGCCCGTCACACATTTCCACCACTGTAATTCCTGTATGCCAGGATCCACAGTGGCCTCCAAAGATTGTGATCTACACCAAGGTATGAACTTCGGGGAGTTCCGAGGAATGCTTTAATTGGAAAACCTAGACTATCTTACCATGAGATAATAGACCGAGTCGTATCTGAAGGACAATTTAAGAGTCTCCATAACCGGCGAGCGTGTATGAGACGAACTATGAGTGGAGGAAGCCAGAGAGGTATGCAAGAAGAGAACCTGTTAGAACCTGTACTCTTTGCCTAACCCGCAAGGGATCTGGATCGATAATATAGATAGAATTATCTTGGAATCTGCAGGAAATTAAATTGTGAGCAGTTGGACAAAAGTATTATTCGTCACCAAAATTAACCCCGAAAGTGTTTTTACTATCTCTATAGTTTAAGTTTTGGCTATCCACATCTACTTACATAAAAAAATACCTATAAACATACAATACATCAATGTCTTAAAAAACAATTCGCCTAACCACAAGAACGTCTGTTTTATATCGCAATTTCCTTTGCAGAAAATTCCTACGATTAGCATTAAAAAAAATTGTTTCGATCTATGTCAAGTTCACGTGCAGTGCAAACAAGCAAAAAGATCCTAACCAAAGTCAATGTTACATTCCAATTTTTACTACAACCACTACAAGTTATGGTCTTATTTTGAATAAAATGATTATAGTCTGATACGTTTAAGTTTATAGCTTTATAATTTAAATTTTTCGGGACACACCAAAACGTTTCAACCGAATGCAATGTCGCATTCTATTTTCAACTCCGATTTTAATTAGATAGGGCTCAATTTTCAGTTGAATATTTTTTTAGTTTGATATATTTTTGCAAAACACTTAAAATAATTATTTTACAGACCGCCATTTGCAACCGCCCGCAACGATTTATTATCATCTGTTGAATCTTGCGCAGCGAACGCAATTTTATTACAATGTCCGTTGTGTAATAGATTAGTAGGAAAAGATATGCGAGCACTATCTGTGAAAATAGTTTATTTACATGACATACTTACCTTCAGGGCCATATTCGTTAATGGTGAAAAAAAAACAGTGTGAGTAATCTCCCATGTCCGAGAGATTTATAGCGCGTTATAAATTGGTCCCACATTGGACATTTAATTTAATTGTCTTATCATTTTGTGTGAAAACCATGCATATATTACCCTAAACGAATTGAGCACTCTGCGAAAAAAACGTAACGACAAGGACACTCACTTAGAGCCCTACGTCTCTTTCTAAGTAGGGTGAACAAATATTGCTACTAATTCTTTCTTTCTACGCATATGCCACATCTTCAATGAGTAGAAGTCAACGTTTTTGAGTAAATTGCCCATTTTCTTGCTGACTGTACATTTCAAATGTCGCAAAAATGAAGAATAGTCTCCTAGGACCGTTTTTCTGTATCTACAACAGTTGAGATAGCACTGCACTTTCTGTCCCATCTTAAAAATCTATCCTGTATATACCGACGAATTGAGAACCTTGTTCCTTTTAAATGGTTTACAGCATACTTAAACCATATTATAAATAGGTATAGTCCGTATTAGTTCTAACTTATGGTCCCCGTACTGTATTGTAATGGGTGCGACCGTGACACCGGACTCCAGGTTATTGCTCTCACTCGTCATGGTTTCTCGAGTTGTTTAAATCATGGAAAATTCAGTGTTGTGTCTGTAAGTAAGTTTTCAATTTTCTCTAGCAATATTTTGACATTACTCAATCCGTTGTGAAAACTTATTATACACCAGCCGGTCGTCCAGGTGATCTTTGGAAAAGACCTTAGTCCTGCAGTGGTCGTCTTTCACGAAAACAAGTACTTTACCTCCATATTACCTACCCAAGGGGTTGTTCCTAGTCTTCCAAAACCCATTGTTTTCGCCGCCACTTCCACGAGATCCATGAATAAGTTTTAAAGTATGTGACTATACTTAAAAACTAGAAAAACATATTTTCATGAAGAAGCAATCTTCTAAAAGTGTTCTTTAACAATCAAATTTACGTATATTTATACTACCTAATCCAAGTATACCCAGTAACTTTCATCTAGTTACCGACAGTGCACGTTTTCTCCCTGTTCGTGTTGACTGTACTGTATATTTCTTCGAAGCCGTGGGAATTAAAGTCATGAAAGTGGTGGGAATAGAATTTCGGAAGTCTAGAAACAACACAAAATGTGGTCTACTGTCAAAAAACAAAGCTTTGAAGCCAGGAACTCGTGATCGCTACGTACATTATACGCCATCAGACCAACGAGGCAATCATTTTTGTCAGCATGTATCTTAGGTTTTGTTATCACTAAATGTCTTTCGGCCCGCACATCAAGCGGGTCCGTCACCGAGCATCCTTTGTGGTCGGTCGTCTCCATTCGTTAATCTGCAAGCGCAGTAAAATGTCCCTTAGAAATAAGGTGACGCTTTACAAAACTTGCGTTCGTCCCATCATGACTTATGCGTGTGTTGTGTTCGGGCATTCGGCCCCCTCTCACATCGATAAACTCCAAGTGGTTCAAAACCGCTTCCTCCGTAAAGCCGTAGGAGCCCCCTGGTTCGTACGGAATGTCGATCTCCACTCCGATCTAGGTCTCGAACCTATTCGCGCCTATATTAAAAAGGCGACAACACGACACTTCGCGAACGCATCTACCCATGCGAATCCGTTAATCGTAGCCGTCGCCGACTACGATCCCCCCCCCCCCCCCGACCCCTGCCGCCACCGCCGGCCGCGACATGTTCTCTCCGATCCCCCCGATGCTTTGTCATCCATTCTTTCCGCTCAGAATACGGGCGACGACGACGTAGTCGTAGATCCCCTCCCATAGCCGGCGGTTGACCGACTATCCCAACCGAGGGCGGCTCTTCAAGGCGCCCTCGAGTATGTCGCCCCTTGCCCTTCTGGCTCGAGCGTAGTGGTTGCACGCTCGCCCTTAAGTCCGGTGAAGCTGTAAAGGCCTCGCAGCCAACAGCGTACATCACTAATATGTTATTATTGTGGATTGTTTTATTATAAATTCAGTTGATACTATCACTACAGCATCTCAATATTGTTTTACCTATTACAAATAATTAATTGCTAAAATTTAACGATGCCAACAGAAATAATACAACAGCTTAATTAATGTACTATACGATATATTCTTGACAACAAATGCGCTTTTACTATTGTAAACATACTATAAAATGCGTGACATAGACACTGAGTTATTTTGTTTATATTCTCAAATAGTTGTATAGTTTGGGCGTAGAGATAGCGTGTCCTAATCATACTGTCCACGGATTAAGAGAATGAGTTACTTTAGGCTTTGCAGACATCTATGGTAGGGATTAAAGTGACTAGAGTGGGTTCCGTAGAACCGAAGGGTTTCGTGGGTAGTCATCAGGGTTCCTTGGAACTCGTAGTTTCCGTGGAAAGGCATCAAATTCCGTAAAACTTAAGGTTTCCGCGAAAAAGTCGCCAGGGTTCCGTGGAAACCAAGAATCCCATAGAAAATTCACCACGGTTCCACGAAATTACATTTGTCATTGAATCTGAAAATAACTTTACTCCGTTCCTGTAGTTAATTAAATTTGGCCCCAATCGCTTGTATTCCAATTTTAGTTATTATTTTAATTAGTTATTTCGCAACCTGTACTCTCTTTCTCTCTCTGGCTGTCTCTTTCTAAGATTATATAGACAAATAGGAGTCTATATTAAAAAGAAAGATTTAAAAGACGAATTAAAAGAAAAAAAGAGACGATTATATTATTATAAGCTTGTTATAACAATTTTGAAGGAAATTGAAATAACAACCAAATCCTGGTTTTTTTTCGGCCACATTGCCAGGAAAATAAGCTACAACTTAGAAAAACTTTTGATCACTGGCAAAGTAGAAGGGAATAGACCTAGATATTGGAGTACCATGCGTTGGTCCTATCAGATTCGCTCGACGCTCGATTTCAGTGTCAGCGACGCAATTCATGTCGCAGAGGATAGACCAAATGGAGACACATTATCAAGTATGTTAGCCAGCTAAAGTTCTCCATGAGATCAGAACCCTCAGCACTGAGGAGTACGACGCCAGGAGGAAGATTATAACATATGCGTCAAAATCCAATATTATTGAAATATTATTTAAATAGAATTATTTCGAGAATAATCAGTCTTAAACTTTTATAATAATCGAGTTAAATTATATCTCCTATATTTTCCGGCGTAAACGCTAAATAAATAAGTAAATATAAGTAAATTTGGTGTAAACGTTTTCAACAATGCGGAACCCTTATGTTTAGCAGGACAATATCATTTCCTTATTATCCCCTATATTTCTGTATCGTTTGCATACAAAAGTGATTAGCCGTTTCCGAAATTATCCCGGATATGCATACTGTTCTGTTTATTTCATGACATAATAGAAGGGGATCACAGAAAATTTGTCTCGTACGGGGATCGTCACCGCGACTTCTGGGTACAGTAAGTAGAGATGCCTTCACTAGATATAAGCCTTTATCGTAGAAATTATGAAGCCACATATTTCTAAGCAAATATTTTTGACTTAAAACATCAGTTACGCAAACATTTTGACATAGTAGGTAATAAGTAAACACAAATTTAGGTATGAACTGACAGTTTCCTGCGGTTTCGCACCCAGTCGACAACAGCGCCACCTACCGGGTCTATGTTACTTCTGGATAATGTAGCTTTCAAATGGTGAAAGAATTATTAATATCGATTCGATAGTTTCAAGGTTCACGATTACAAACAAAAAAATCTTTCCTTTGCATAATATTCGTATAGATAGCATATCGTATAGATAGCATATGTGTTAGTCCGATGTGCAGCTATCTTCATCATGTAATTTCATCAAAATCCATTCAATAGTTTTTACGTGACTCAGCACTCTTTCACGCAAAAACTTTCGCATTTATAAAATAATTTTATTAGGATATTCTTGAACCGAAAAGCTCCAGCACAGGATACCGGTCTCTTTTAACTATCACCGCCACGACAGGACATACAATCAAGTACCAACCTACTAAATCCCCTATACTATAATACTTTTTTTATTCAGCCCCACACTCGTATTTATTCCTGTGTCGTGGGTGCGTTTACAAACATAAAATCCACATACACAAACACCCAGACCGAAACAAATATAAGTGGGCTACACAAAGATTTCTAGCGTGCGGAGATCAAAGCCGGAACTACTCGATTCTGTGGGCGGAGCAGCTTAAGATCTTATTCACTGCACCAAGCCATCCCTCAAATTATGTTTTGTAATATTAGCAGGGCTCTCTAAATTAGCACTACTACGACCGACTATACAATTTAAAACCAGTTAACTAAATGCTTAATAATCATGTCACCCAAAATACCTCAAAACTTTAAACATTTCAAGCCACATTTTTACAATCCCATTCTAGGGAGGGGAGACCCAAACGGATATAGAGACAAACTGGGATATATAAAAATAATTTGTCAGGATATCCCATTGCATTGAAATGTTAGCTCAGGCTATTTTTAGTCCCCCGTCTTGGATTGTGTACGGCGGGAGTCACTCGTCTCTGTACACAGCCGGCCGATTAAAAATGGACATCGGATCGGCTATTTTTATGCATAATGAAGAACATTGACAAATTTTATGTTTCCTTCTCTATATAGAGTTTAAACAGGTTTTGGTTTACTTAAATCCATAATATACACTAACTACGTAATATTATATAAAATGTAACGCAAGATGGTTTGTTCCGAATCAACTACTAAATCCTTTATCAATTTGTTTAGTGTTGTTTTAAATAAGCTATAATTACTGTCAGTAGTTTGAATGGTTCCTCAGTTCATAGTATTAAATAAAACTAAATCATAATTGAAAGTGACACAGCGATTTTAATTGCATTTCATCTATAAATTTAATCCTGAATTTGCTCACAAACATACAGGTTACGTGGTTAATTTGGAGTTCTTAAGAAATGGTAAATAGCTGAATAACACTGGAAATTCATATTGATTTTGTATGTAATTGGGATGATAATGATAATCTTGCGTTATTTACATTTCGATTTACAAATATTTTCACTATTCTCTTGTCAGTTCAAGTTCTGGCAATTTTTCTGTCAACCATTCTCAAGGTGCGCTTATATTCAATATTTAACTCAAATATTGATCATAATGTGCTTGTTATTGAATAGTTTTCGAGAGAATGTGTCAAATTATTTGGCCGGTACTGTACGTACTGATTATTATAATTATGCTGCAACGCCGAGCATAATTTCATTCGTGCGTCGTGTCGCAACACGTTTAGTTCAGCCATATTTTAATTTATCTACACTAACCAGCAGGGCTAGCACAGGCAACAAGACTTTCTTGCGCGGGACACAATGCAAAACGGTTATTTCAAGCCAAGGGCGACAAAATGCATGGCAGGTGTCTGCTGTCCGAAAGCCGAAATTTAGTCCCGCGAAAAGTCTTGCCCCTCATGTTAGACCTGTATTGTGTTAACCTATGTTAGCCCTTGGAGATAATCTTGAATATTGTAATAATGAATAATGATTATGTGAAAGGGTATGCTCCGTTGGTTCGGGCATATAGAAAGAATGTCGGAAGAAAGAATGACAAAACAGATATACAGAATATATATGCGAAAGACCGGGGAAGACCTAGAATATCTTACCAAATAGACCTAGTCTTATCAGAAGGGCAAGTCAAGAGTCTCCGTAACTGGCGAGCGTGTATGAGACGAACTATGAGAGTGGGGGAAGCCAGAGAGGTATGTAAGGAAAGAACCTGTTGGAACTCTGTACTCGCTGCCTATCCCGCAAGGGATCTGGCGTGATGATATAGATAGATAGATATGTAAATTATACTCAAAACTTATGACGATAAATTAGAGCGGTTGTTAAGGGCAGCAGGCATCAAGAGTCTGTTAGCTGTTATACGGGGATGAATGTTAAACATTTCTCTGTTCTCTATTATTCATATTGAACTAAATTCTTAAGACACCCAGCGACGGGATCGGTCCGTTTTTTACCACCGACAGTTACTAGTTGCCGTCAGGGAGACCCCATAAACTGGTAGTTTACTTATCTTTTTATATCAACACATCAGATCCCTTAATTTGTGTAGTGAAATTTTAAAGTGGCTGCTGAAACATTGCACTCTCTACCTATCTTACAAGGCTTAGAAAAAAGACTAAAAGCATAGAGGAAGCGTTAACAAGACTATATATTTTCACTGCTTACATTTATGTCATGCCAGTAATAAGAATGGAGACAAATCGATTGTAAACAGTGACACTCTTATACATTTTGTTTTGACATTAATTATTACTTAAAACAAATAAATAGTCACCAAGATCACTGCCACTAGACAAAAAAATATTAATCGATAAATTTGCGGCGAGCCTATGTCAAAGCGACAAGCCATAATATTTTGAGTAAAAAGGAAGGACGAACCATGTAGGAAAAAAGATTTTTGAATTGGTTACCTAAATGGTACCAAGTGTCCACAAAAAGGGTACAGCTGAAGTGAGTTTATAATCTCTCTATGCTTTTAGTCTTATCTCTAGTTACAGGGAATGTGACGTGATCTATGATATTATAAAATAATTCAGGGACTCTACCATGACGTTTGGCTTTCACTCACACTTTTGTAACTGTTAAAATCTATAGCAATCAATCACTTTACTGATTTAGTTCTTTCCGTATACACTACTGGCATTGTACAATTAAAAAAATACACACCGTCTTGCCTTTATTCTTCAGGGCGGGTTGTAAGCTGAGGTGTATCGTGTGTACCCACATTCACTTATGAATCTAGATACCAATGTAATAGCCGGTGAAACTATTGCTATAGTGCGACAAGGATCTTTTGGCCCATAGAAGAAATATCATTTATGGGCTAAAAGATCCTTGTCAATGGACAGGGAGACAGGGGCAGGGGGCGTTGGTGTGAAATTAAGTTTAACATTTACTACAATTTTCTTTCTTCCAAGGAGATATTTTAATAACTTGGGCAAATTTCATAGCAAACGGCAACTCTGCGACTGCCATGTAGTGATATTCCTCTTGATGACAGAGTTAGTTCCGATTTTGGCCGCGGGCCAAAAGATTTTTGTGGCACTGTACAGTAAATATTTTTTGCCATTATAATGGCTATTATTGCTATTTGTGTCGTTAATGTTACTAAGATTTTTTGATAACTTCAATAACATTTCATGTTCATTTATTTGTGTTCGACAATAACCAGATCGACAATATTTTGTTCAAGCTAGGAATCGAACCCAGGATCTAGTGATCGCCAGCCTTACCATGTGACACGAACGACAAAACATCCAATTAAAAAAACAAACACGCGCTTTACCGAGAATAAGCTTTAAAAAATACACTTCGAACTAATTACGGAAGCGAAGATTTCCTATCGACTACTTTCAAGAACTCTCCGAGAATGTTTTTAATATTAATTAACCTAATTATCCATGTTGCAAAATAATTACATCGGCAATATAGGGCGGTCGGAATCTCGGTCACTCGTGATCAACTCACGATACCCACGTATTACGGTGCGATATATTTTTGACATGACTCTCTCTGGCTTTCGTCCATATTCCTGAGATTTTCGAATGAATTTTAAAAGACATAGGTATATACTATATCTATGTTAAAAGACAACAATATCGGGACACATTTTACGTGGGCTTCTATTATAATTGTGTGTCAAAATGATTTAGGTCTTATCTGAAGGACAAGTCTAGAGTCTCCGTAACCGGCGAACGTATATGAGATGAACTATGAGAGTGGAAGAAGCCAGAGAGGTATGTAAGGAAAGCACCTGTTGGAACTCTTTACTCTCTGCCTACCCTGCAAGGGATCTGACGTGATGCTATAGATAGAGAGATATATATATATATTATATATCTTGTTATATTATTGTGGCAATGGGCGGGCCACATAGTGCGAAGATCGGACGGGCGTTGGAGCAGAAAGAGTCTAGAGATCACGTATTGGCAAGCGCGGCGTAAGACGACCGTCTACCATATGGAACGACGATCTTGTGACGATCGCAGGAAGACGTTGGATGCAGGTGGCATCGGACCGGTTGCGCTGAAGAACGATTGGAGAGGCCTATATTCAGGAGTGGAGTTGATAATGTTGATATATGGCCACAATGTTCACGGTGATACTGATGTGTCGTATACAATTATAAAGAGAGCTTAGCATGAACAGGTCGTGTACCACAATATCCCCCCCGACCCCTGCCGCCACCGCCGGCCGCGACATGTTCTCACCGACCCCCCCGATGCTTTGTCATCCCTTCTTTCCGCTCAGAATACGGGCGACGACGACGACGTAGTAGTAGATCCCCTCCCATAGCCGGCGGTTGACCGGTGCACTTAGTAGTGCACCCGTCCCCCTACAGCGACTGTCCCAACCGAGGGCACCTCTTCGAGGCGCCCTCGAGTATGTCGCCTCTTGCCCTTCTGGCTGGCTAGAGCGTAGTGGTTGCACGCTCGCCTTTAAGTCCGGTGAAGCTGTAAAGGCCTCGCGGCCAACAGCGTACATCATTCACACACACACACACACACCACAATATCGTTAACAAACCCAAAGCCATAATAATCTTACTTTATTGTAAGAAAGAGATGTGGATATACGCAGTTTGTAGCTCTGTCTCTTTTTACGCCAAATTAAGAGTTAAATATTTTGCTAAAGAGATAACGTAGTAACGCTATAGAGTTAGAATAATAATTATTATTTATTTTCTGTTCACAATGGTTTATCTCTTCACAAAGGTTTATACTAGCTTAAAATGAGTTTAGATATATTAATGAAAAAAATCCTTTGTTAGACACTGGTGTCCGTACAAGGTAAAACCTGTGTTACGGATCACCAGGCTAATATCCTCTGACTCAAGATCAGATGTACTTACTTTACGTATATCACAGGTTCTTTATTTCGTGTACATGTAAGGCATAAACATGTGTGTGTATGGAAGTGTATATTGGTAACAGGTATGTTTGTTATTTGAGAGTTGATAAACCAACCTTTTCAAATTACAATTTTTCTTAATTAATACAACGATAATCCGTTAGGGGTATTATGGGATAATTATATTTCAAGTTATGGAATACGTAATAAATACACGCTATCTGTGTTGTGAGCTCATATTTTCACTAATTCTAATCACAGAGAAAATCAAAATAACCTAGTTCAAAGTAAAGAATACTCTATCACGCGGTAGATAGGTAGGTACATAATCTGTAGAGGATTATATGCTTCGGTCGGCTGGACCGCGTGGGCGGGTATCAACACACGCAGGGCAACAACACACGAATTGTTTCTTTTATTTGTAAATCATATAATAACTTCATTTTAGTTCGGGTAAAAAAGGAAGCATGAGTATGATACTAATGACCTGGAGAACGTCGCGACTGGAAGCTGGATGCCTACAGCACAAAGGTCCTCGTAGCCATTTTTACAGTAGCCGTGTCTTGCTATAAGCGTCGCTCGTTTGATGGCGATGAATGAAGACTGCTGCTTTGTAGACACAATCTGACCACCATCTTTGGGGTTCTGGTTTGGTCATGCTCCCTATTATGTCATTGATTGTGATCGCTATCTGGCGATCACATCGCCATCGCCATCGCCATCGGCTCTTTCCTCCAATATGGTAGAGGAGAGTGTAGGCTGTTCCAGTAATCATACTTGTGAACGGGTGCTGCTTATGGGGACTGGTCCATCTGAAATCGTTCAGGCACTCTTTATAAATAACATCATGAGTCTCATATCTCGATCGTAAGGCATTTACACTGGAGCTAGATCACTATATAATTGTAACCTAAACATTGTATCCACGCAATATGAAAGATAATTACATAAAAAGACAAGCCTGCTGAGTTTCTTTCCCCGAACTTCTCAGAATTTTGATCCGGTGGTAGATTAGTAGTTAAATTAAATTTAAAAAAAAATTAATTGACTAATTGTAAGCAGGGCTTACACAAAATAAATTATTTGAGTTTAGGTTCGAATGTACGTACATTACGTACGGGTACGTAAGAAAAAATAATCAGGGAAATTAGTTTATTTTTTTCATATTTTTCAAACTGGATCAGGCTATATATTATGCCATGCATGAATCCTTAAAAGTGGGCGAAGAGTTCCATAACTTAGCTACCTGACAACTGTCACTGGAATTGGGCTTAGTTCTTATTTTGTTCACCAATCATTTTATATATACAGAATTACAAAATATATGATGATAAATTCACCGTCACGCCTATATTCCCCAAAGGAGGTGGCAGAGGTGTACTGAGTACACCCACGTTTCGCCGACGATGTTAGGTCCCATGTAACAGGGGGCGAGCCTATTGCCATATATCGGGCACAATTCCAGACTCCGGACTCATACTGGGAATTTTTTGTTAGAAAAACTACATTTGTCCTGCCTCGTTGGTCTGCCTCGTTGGTCTGGTGGCAAAGCGCATCGCTTTGTGATCACGAGGTCCTGGGTTCAAATCCTAGGTGATAAATTCACTTTCCTAAATAATGAACAGTAACATTATGTAAGGATTTAAATCAAAACATTTAATTTTTTTTATTTTAGGAATATAGTCCTTTATTTAAAATTAAATATAACAGTAGTGGATTATAAATTATATATGGACAATTCTAAATAAGGATTGATATGATTTATGAACTTAATTTTCTATGTTTGCATTATTTACACTTGCTGCAGTTTCAGTTTCTTGTCTTTCCATTATAACTTGCTTTTCTTTTTTCTTTGCACACACACATACAACCAAAGGTCGCCTGGAGGGGCCATAACGTTTTTCCTTACGTGACGATTTCTGCCAGTTAGACACGGAAAACAACTAAATCGTTGTTGACGCGAAGACTAAACTAAATTTATGATGATTATAATTACCCGAGATCCAGTTTTACTGTTCCCTATTACTTAATTAGTCAAGCTTTGATTTTGAACTAAATAACAAAACTAATTTTGGGAACGATGTTTTTTACAAAAACAAACAAACACTAGTTACGCATGATTACTTTTTCTAAATATTTTCTTAGTTGCATGACAGTTAAAAATATTGGTGTTACCGGTAAACAATCGCCACGTGGCGATTATCCAAACGCTATTGTTGCCAGATAGCTCGGTTTAGCTGAGACTTTTCCAGTTGTTTTTCCTTAAAGATTCACTAGACCATTTTTTTGCAATTCACGGGAACTTATGAGCCCGAAGAATGACTGGTTACCCGCCTGCTAGGATGGAATGGGCTTGTAAGATAGAAAATTAAATAGGTGTAAGATTGACGAAACTACGAAATTCACACAGAATGACGACGTAATCTCTTCAAATGACAACGAATAAGACCCAATTTTAGATATTTAAATGACGGCTACTTGGTTTCGACTCGTAGCCAACCAGATTTTAGCTGAATATTTTGAAAACAGCGAGACGAGTAAGCTTACTGTCACAATCATTTAATTTTTTTAATTTTAGTGTGACAAGCCTGACATTGATATGTTATGTATGTATTGTATGTGTGTTCATCAACTCGCTAGTATTGCTAGCATCACGCTAATGTCAATCTTTTCGTGGTAAACCCTCTGAACTGAGAATCTTTCAAAGATTTTTCCTTCAAGATACACTAAATAAGTACTCATTAGATTTGACAATAGGCTCTCCCCTGTCACATATGGCTACAGCCTAATCCTCTATTAAGTACTTTGGCATTCCAACAGGTTCTTTCCTATATGTATTCTTTCAATTTTGTCCTAGTTTTCCTGACATTGGATATGGTGACAACAGTATGAGTGTACAGTCAGACTGAGGGAGACGCGCGTCACTCTCACCTGCTCTTGCGCAGGAGTCATGCTCTAGTTTTAATTTTATTATTTTTAATGCCACTCATTTAGACACTCATTGGTTGAAATATTACAACGACCTTATGGCTATAGGCTGCTATAAACTTTGTCGGGGATACGGACGGCGTGTAGAGGCAGACAAGCTGACAAGTCCGCTATACTACTAGACAAGCCGCAAAAGGCCGGCGCCCTTCGGCATGTGTGTAGGAGCTATTATGAACTTGGATACTTAGCAGCAATTTAAAAACAATACAATTACAATCTAAGTTTTAACTACGAGTTGTAGAGTTTAATTTTTCTAGAGTCGCTGAATCTAAATGTCGCATATCATCTTGTCACAACCCTTATGGTACCCCATTGTAATATTTTTCACATAAGATGGGTAATGACAGTTCTAAGTGCCAAACGAAATTAATATTTAATGTAATGGTATTAAGGCATAAAACCATAAGTATAGAAACAGGTCATGTCTCTTATTACCACCGAAAAAAGTATAATTTTCTTTGACACTTACAACTGCCACAGTACCCGTCCATCATGAAACATACTATAGTGAATTAGATAATAACTTTTTGTATGAAACCGCGATATCATAAAGCTACTTGCACTACTGAAAGAGACAATACAGTCGAACTAATAAGGACGGATTGTGCAAAAAATTGTACTCAATTTAAAATTGCAATTTTCAGCTTTGTGTCGTCATGTTTCATGTTCCAGGTGCGAATATCGCGTACCTATCTATTTTATTTTTGATCTAAGAGTATCACCGAGATATTTACGTCGAATGTGTGTAAAAAAGAAAATACCTTTCATATAAACACGTAATGCACGTAACGCGAAAATGGGTATAAGTGAATATGATGAATCACAAATCTACTGAAATAAGACTGTCCTGTTCTGGCTCTACCAATTATTTTTACTAAAAGTGGAAAGTTTTGTTCAGTTTTATCAATCTAGCCAGTATAACAAATGGGAATATTTATGTCCTTTGATCATCGAACTATAGTAGATAAAAAAATCGATTATATTAGATACTAGCTGTACCCCCAACTTCGTTTGTCTTTTCAGGCGTGTATGTGCATGTATGTAAGGGTGTTACCCTTAAGCTTGCCTTAGCCTATGTTGGACACAAACCGGGTTACAACTTTTAGCTGAATGAGGGACCCTTTTGATGGCGACATGGGTCCATATTTGTTTTTCATTTAATTGTACCTATTTTTTGTTTATTTATTTATGGACTTATGTTGTTACTCAGAATAAATGAGTTTTCTTTCTTTCTTTTCTTTCTATGTCCTTCCCCTGTTTAAAGATATATTTCCTTGCCGAACAAAATATGTTCTGCGGTTTGGGCGTGAGAAGATAACACACGAACAGACAGTCAGAGTTATTTGCGACTTCATAATTTTAATAATTAAGTGTGGATTTGGGTTATCAGCGGATTTTTTGAAGGATCGATGCAGCATTTCTTTTGTATTAATTAATTTAAATTCGTATGTCGTGGTTACGTTTACGAATATGAAATTCATATACGCAACCAAAGTCTAAGTCAGAGTCTTCTGATCGTAATGGACGTGGCGACATACGTATTTCAAAAAAATCGGGTTTATGGTTTTTACAGTCACTAACAATAAGTAAGCGCATTTTAATACCTTGTTACAATACCGTTTTTATAAAAACGCAGAATTTCTTATGAACTCGTCACATTACTATGGCATACCGTCACGCATATATTCCCCAAGCGAGGGTGGCAGAAATATAATTTAATGTTAGATCCCATGTAATAAATTAGCCTATTGCCAAATCCGGGCCGATTGCAGACTCCCGACTGACATTGGGAATTTTTCGATATAAAAACTACATTTGTCCGACTCAGAACCTCGTGATCGCAAAGCGTATTATTTCCAACTAGACAGCCATCGAGGCAGTTTATGATTGAGTACTAAAGTGTTAACATATTATTTTTATAGTTATGATACGTTAAGTATTAACACAAACATCACGCCAGATCCCTTGTAGGGTAGGCAGTACAGAGTTCCAACAGGTTCTTTTTTTACAGAGCTCTCTGGCTTCCTCCACTCTCATAGTTCGTCACATACGCTAGCCGGTTACGGAAACTCTTGACTTGCCCTTCAGATAACAATCATGATTGTACTAAGTATGGCATTTCTAAATCCCATCATATTAGATAGATCATGTATATGATGGCATCAATGATGGCATAATTGTATATTCTGACATTAATTTAAATTGTAAGATATGTGAGCCAGACTTTGTTGGTGCAAACTGTTTGGTCTGTTGTGTGGATCAGAAATTAGCTGTTGTAGCTGTGTATCGCTCACCATCCTATAGAAATAGAGAACAGTTTGATAATTTCTTAAACAGTCTAGAAAATTCTTATTCTAAACTTTCAGGCTTTAATAGTATTGCTCTCATAGGAGACATCAATATAGATATCAAAACAGATACTATAGATGATAAAAGCAATGATTATCTTATATTGAATGCAATGCACGGGTTAATACCAGCCCACCTATTACCAACTAGGCTAAATAATTGCTTGGACCATATTTTGTTAAAGTCAAAGTCAATGGCTAAATGCTTAATATTAGAAACTAATATTACAGATCATGCGCCAATTATGCTTTGTATAGAAAATGTTAAGCAAACACAAAAAAAATGCAATTCTAAAACAAGGATAGATCACCAAGCAATCAAAAAAGAACTTGAGGAAACAAATTTCTCAGAAATTCTGACAATAAAAAACGCAAATGAATCTGCAGACCAGTTTATTATGATTGTAACATCTGTGATATCCAAACATACACATACAACCAGGGTCTCTAGGAGACAACGGAATATAAAACCTTGGATAACTGCAGGTCTATTGCGTTGTATAGCAAACCGAAACAAACTACACAAAAATTCGAAAAGGAACCCGGGTAATTTGATACTTAAGTTAACTTATACGCGCTATCGAAATTATTGTAACCGTCTTCTTCGCAAATTAAAAAATGATTATAACAAAAAAGAAATTGAGAACGCTGGCTGTAATCCAAAGGCCCTTTGGAATGTAATTAAAGACATAACCAATTCAAAAAAAATACGTACACCGTCTACAGATTTGTTAAATTCTTGCGCCAATCCTTGCCTAGCTGTTAATCAAGTTTGTTCATTTTTTACAGATGTTGGCAAAAACTTGGCTTATAAAATAACATCTGCTAATCAAAATATACACACATCACAAAGTAATTCAAATCCGCCAGTAAATTCATTCTTGCTTTTAGAGACAAACGCTATAGAGGTGGAATCAGTAATACTTCAACTACGTAGTGATTGTGCAACAGGATGGGATAAAATATCAACCAATATAATAAAACAATGTCGCCATGTCTTGATTCCCTCCATAACACATATATGCAATCAATCGATACGAACAGGAGTATTTCCCCAGGCTTTCAAAAAAGCCATAATTTATCCTATTCACAAGACAGGGGACAGAGAATGTGTAGCTAACTATAGGCCAATATCAGTGTTATCCGCACTTTCAAAGATACTAGAAAAAATCGTTAACTTAAGGCTGAACAAATATTTAGATAAATTCAACATCATTTCTAATAACCAATACGGATTTCGAAGTGGAGTATCTACTGAGGATGCCGTAATAGATCTAACACAGTTTATTGCAAGACAATTAGATTCAAAAAACAAATGTCTCGGTATCTTCTTAGATATAGCCAAAGCCTTTGACACAGTCTCTGTCCCTATCCTGATAACAAAGCTGGAAAATATAGGCATTAGGGGTCTACCCTTACTGTTTTTTAAGGATTTTTTAACAAATAGGACACAACAAGTAAAAATTGATTCTAATCTTAGTGAAGAACATAAGATTACCTATGGCGTCCCACAGGGCAGTGTTTTGGGCCCAACGTTGTTTAAAATTTACATAAATGACCTTTGCAGAATACATAAACCCAATGTGTCTATATACGCTTATGCTGATGACACAGCTATTGTGATACACGGTGCTAGTTGGGATATTGTAAAAGAAAGAGCTGAGCAATGCCTTGAACAAGTACTTCAGTGGTTTAATTCTAACCTTCTTACACTAAATATAAATAAGACTAGCTATATTTCGTTCTCAATAAGAAAAAATACTACACCCCCTCAAAATTTTTCCATAATTGCACATACTTGTGGAAACGGAATACCGAGTTGCAACTGCCAGGCTTTAACATCTGCAAAGACTGTAAGTTACTTAGGAGTGCAAATTGATGGAAAGCTTAGGTGGGATAAACAAATAAGTAAAATAGTGGCTAGGACAAGAAGTATGATTTATTTGTTCAAAACGCTAAGAGAATGTGCATCGTTGGAACTTCTTATAAAGATATACATTGGTCTATGTCAGTCGGTTATCCGGTACTGCATTCCAGTGTGGGGTGGAGCTGCCAAAACGCTTTTCCTCACCTTAGAGAGAGCACAAAGAGCTGTTCTCAAAGTCATGAGCAAAAAGCCATTTAGATACCCGTCAACACGATTGTATTCCGACTGCCAGGTATTGACTGTACGACAAGTCTTTGTGCTCGAAACCATTTTGAGAAGGCACCGATCTCTTACCCCACCTAGCACTGATACGCGGAAAAACAAGTTTGTATGTCCAGGCACCTCCCATAGGACAGCTTTTGCAAAAAGGCAGAACTATGTTATAAGTTCACACTTGTATAATAAAATAAATCAAAAACTTAATATTATACGGCTGAGTAGACATGAAGCTAAAGTTAAGACTAAAAAGTGGCTATTACAACTAGATTACGAAAATACTGAAAACCTAATGACGTTAAATGTGTAATATGCTTTGACAAATACTATTCTCATACATACATATAAAATATCACAGAAACACACACACACACACTCACACACAGACGCACATATACACCACACACACACACACACACACACACACACACACAAACGCACACCCACACACACAAAGAAAAAAGTATAAATATGATCTAATCTTGAAATTGCTGAACATATACTAACAGTGACACACAAAGAAATCAAGGAGCTAACACAGATATATAATGTTCATGGCAGAGCACTATCTCCTGAGATACAGGCTTTCGCCTAGTTCAGGGGATAGGGTCAAAAATCTTTGTTTAATTCTCCATAACCACCACACACTGTAATTGTGTTAGATATAATATAGAATTAATGCTGTCTGTTTATACTGTGAATACCTGAATATTTAATGTTGTACAATACTTTTAGTGGTGAGAAATAAACTATTTTATTTTTATTTTATTATCTACTCTTTGCTTATACTTCGCGTTCCCAGAAACAGCGTGTGGTTGATCTTACATAACCATAACTTTAGTCGCATTATATTCCCTGAAACGCTTTCTATTTTAGATTGTATCGATATAAACTCAAACATAAATAATTTATTTTGTGTAAACCTGGGGGGGCACTTACAAATAGTCAATTAACATTTTTTTAATCAAATTCATCTACTTAACTACCACAGTTCGGCAAAATAAGATCATATTGTGTGGATACAATTAAATAGTTTACGATCTAGCTCCAGTGTGATGCCTTTCGACCGAGATATGAGATCAATGATGTTATTTATAAAGAATGTCTAAATGGTTCCAGATGGGCCAGTCCCCACAAGCAGCATCCATTATGAGTATGATTACTGGTACATAAACAAAGGTTTTCAGTAAAATCTCTTGTCTTTTTAGGCTTCATCATAATCATCATCATCTCAGCCTATACTTGTCCACTGCTGAACATAGGCCTCCCTAATCGCTTTTCAGCGTAACCGGTCCGATGCCTTTTAGACGCTTAAGTTACTCACATGGTTATTTGAGAAAGGACTCTAATTTCAAAATTTAAAGTTTCATCATCAGTGTATAGCATTCCACTGCTTGGTATAGTCCTCTCCAATTGTATACCATTGAATTCGATCCTCGCTACTCTTATCCAATTTCTGCCAGCCGCCCTACAAAGATCATCGCTCCATCTAGACTGAGGGCATCTTGCACCAATCCTTGGTTTCCGTTTAAGAATTTTACTTTGTAACGCTAACATTTTCGTAATCTTGCTCTTTTAGTTGCATCGCTATTAATTAAATAGCGATCTATAAGAATGAAAAACCATCACGCAATCTTCCTTAAGTGGAATGGTTTCCTACTGGTAGGCCACAAACAAGATGGATTGATGACCTGATAAATTTCACGGGAAGAGCTAGATGTGGAGAGCACAAAGCTGGTAGTTGTTGTGATATTGAATTAATTCGTTGTCTTTATTATTAAGCCTTTAAAGGCGAAAACGTCCGCATACAGAATACTATAAGCAAGAGCATTTTACGAATTTATCGTAACACGTCGCGTTTGGTCATAACAAGTAAGGGACGGACTTAAATGGAATTTAGCAGAGGGATAGATTTTAACCTGGAATAAACTATTATATTAATTTGGGTAAAAGCATCGCGCTAAAATACCTTCGCACTAATTTGTGCCAAAACTAATCAACAAGACACATTACAAAGGGCAATATCAATATAATTATTTCTATGCTTGTCAAATAATGTTGTGTGCTACCTTAGAAAGGGTATTATAAAATTTCGGATTATCTTGACGATGAAACAGATTGGGTTTGAGCAGCTCCTCAATCAGCAACATTTATAAATGATGTATAATACAATTTTTAAAAAACAAAAAAATGGTTATCGGAAACGCCAAACAAATTAAATTTAAAAACTAGCCCGCTGAGTTTCTCAGTGGAGGCCGCGTTCCGATCCGGTGGTAGATGTAAAAAATTTGATTTTTTAGATTTTTGACTTTGACTTTGACTTTGACCACTTTATCTGGTATTCGCTAAGTCAATTTGGTCGCCTTATAGGCGGAATAATAAAAAGCTCAGATTTTTTTAAATTTATCACATGATGACACACCGTCCCGGCTATATTCCCCAAGCGAAGATGGCAGAGATGACATGTGGAAGTAGTACACCGACATATCGCCAGCAATATCATGTATCATATAATAGGGAGAGGAAGGAATATCATGAATCTATCTATCTGTATCATCACGCCAGATCACTTGCAGGGTAGGCAGAGAGTACAGAGTTCGAACAGATTCTTTCCTTAAAGGCCTCTCTGGCTTCCTCCACCTTCATAGTTCGTCTCATACACTCGCTGGTTACGGTCTCCGTAACCGTCTTGACTTTCCCTTCGGATAAAACACGGTCTATTTGGTCATGGCAAGATAGCCTAGGTCTTCCCCGGTACCTACATCCTTCTAATTTCGCTTTGTTTATCTGTTTTGATATCATATATATTTAATATCATGAATGAATCATGTAACCTTATTGTCATTATACCGAGTACAGTTCCAGTATCCGATCTGAGATAGAATTATTCGATATAAATAGTGTATTTCGTCCGACCTTGTAGGATGCCCTGGGCGAATCTTTGTGTGATTTACAAATGCTTGTTTCGCTTTAGTATTAAATACCGACCCGCTCCAGCTTCGCACGGGTGAATTATACACATAAGCCTTCCGCTTAAATCACTCCAGCCATTGGTGAAAACTGTATAAAAATCCGTTCGGTAGTTATTGAGTTGGTCTCCTTCAGACAGACAGACAGACGCGGCGGGAGAACTTTGTTTTAAAATATGTGGTGATATAAGTGAATTTCTTGTACGCACCGTTGTATGCATGCACAGTACATATTTTTTTATCTATCTATCTTCTCCAAAACACGTGCACAGCAAATCAACGGTCTCCTCGAAAGATCGCCACAACGATCGGCTTAGTATTGTATACCTCCAACCCTTAACCGCGATCTTTACTAGGTCAAAAACAAAGGTTTTATACCATCACGCCCATAATTCCCAAGCGGAGTTGGCAGTACACCTCTGTGTTCGTAGAACCACTATTCGCTGACGAGTTTTTATATTATAAGTTAATATTTCCACATGTCTCCTGATGTTTTCAGACATTCAGGTCTCTAATATCGATGATTATGTATATTTATTTTTCAGCGAAGGAAACGGTTATGATTTTAATATCTCCCAGTACATTTTCGTCGTGGATGCAAATCGTAAAGCTAGAGAATTCACTCGTAAATTTTGCGTGAAGATTTCATGTCATGTCGCCGTCTATATTTATTTTCTGACGGGCGGTGCAACGAGGTCGATGTTAGTTACTATATTATTAGTATGTATTATTGGGCTGCATTGCGCGAGTAACAATGAAAATTTAGTCTTTAAAACTATGGAACACTTATACCCTTTAAAAAAATTACTAACAAGACACTTCGTAATGCGTTCGCTGTAGCGTTAGTAATCGTTACACGTGTGCTCTCTTGTCCTATGAAACTGTAAAGGCTCCTTGGCCAACAGTCATTGACACATAAACACACTAACGATCTTCGATTTTTGTTAAATATGGCACCGGGTGTATGTATTAAATCTTAAATGTACCTGGTTAATCCATAAGAATTTGAAATAAAATGCAAAGTGAATTAGTGTTTTAGGCAAATGTAATTATTAATTATTTTTTGCTATATATCTATATCATCTCGCCAGATCCCTTGCGGCGTAAGTAGAGAGTACAAAGTTCCAACAGGTCCTTTCCTTACAGACTTCTTAGGCTTCCTTCACTCTCTTCTTCACTTTAATCACCTTGGCGATCAAATGCGACCAATTAGTGTGCAATGATTACCCAGCGGCAAGTCACCCAGGCTGTTATTACACTTGTTTCTTCTCTTGATTTTGCTATCCTGGTATCACCCACGGGGTAAATATTTAGATGATGAAATTCCGCCTATTTTTACAAGCCTTTATTTAACTTGCAATGTTCATATGTCTGTCTGTATGTCTTTCCGGTTCAAATCTTGTGATCCATTTATCAAGCACCTGCGGGTTTCCGAATGAGCTGCAATTTGGTACTCGTATGTAAGTTCGGTGACAATGCAATAATATGGAGCTGGTCTGATGATGAAGTTGGAAGGTGGTCATAGAAAAATGTGAATCTCTCTCAATATAAGCCCGCCGTGTTTGGGCTCGTTGGATTTGTCTTGACAAGAACTTTCAACTCGGATACATCCCTAATTCCTGACTTTTCACCGACGAGTTAGGTACAATGTAACAATGAGCGAGCCGAGGTTATTTCCTTACAAGCAGGAGAGACTGAAAGAAAAGAATTGTGGGAACGAAGGCTTTCTCTATTTATAGTTATCATAATTCTCTAGAAACTGTTGACTTGCCGTTCAGATAGGACACGATCTATTTTTTTTTGGATATGGTAAGATAGCCTTCCGCAATACCTATATACTTCCATTTTCGCATTGGATAGCAGTTTAACCGTCAAAGCGCGGGTGCTGAGTGGACACCTCGTACTATTGAAGTATTCTATCTTACCACAGGTGGTCGGGCTTTTAGTTCGTCATGTTCTCGGTCAAGGTTAGATTTCCTGTGTATGATCTTCAAAGTATCGAGCTTTACGGTTGATGTAGAATCTTCATTCCGGTCGGAGCGCTGATTTAGACTCTAGATATTAAAAAAAAATAGGTGTATTGACTGTCTCATTAGTCTAGTAGAGATTACGAAGTCCGGTGTCTGTTTCCTAGGTTGGACAAAGGTAGCTTTTTCTATCAAGAAAGTTCCCAGTCGCAGTTCAGAATCTGAAATCGTGGCTGATATAAGTGGCAGAGAGCTCACAACCCCTACATCAGGCCCTAACATCGTCATTCTTGTACAAAAGAATACAGGCGTGATCGTGCTTATATTTCATATATGTATATTAACAATATTCTATATTAAAAAAACGGAGATCTTGATCTTTGTATGTAAACAAAGATATTTCCGGGTGTAATATACCGTTCTAAGCTCGCCATTATCCTAATTCCTAGAATGTGTACATGTTGCGCGGAAGTAAGTAATTTGTTCTGCAAAATGTTCCATATATTCCATTGAGAGTGTTGTCTGTCGACGTATTCCCATTTGGTAAAATTTAGGACAATAGGGCTGTGATTTTTCCAAGAATATTTGGTAGTTTCTTGAGAAATTGAGTTTTTGGCTAGCACTTTTCGACACCTTTTAGAGCATTCTAATTTCGATGTTAAAAGGAACATGTTTTTTGGGAAATGAATTATGCTGTTGGCCGTATGTGACCTTTGTAGATGTCGCCAGCCGAGTTTAGATGGTTACTCGGTTACAGTGGCAAATAGGCGTCACAGACTCTTAAGTAAGGCATTCTATAATCATCTTTCAATTGCATTTCTAAAAATATAGGAGCACGTGCATTGTATCATTCCATCGTAAAACAAATACCGTTACTACATATATATAAGATATTCATTTGTAAACAAATCTTGCAGCTTTGCAGTGTTCTCAGAGATCGTATTTTTCTCCTCTGTTTTTCTTAAAAAAGAGTAGCTCCACACTAGAAATTATTAGTGTCATAAGTGCGTTCACCAATATGACATTCACATACAAATAAATTAAACAACCTCCGGCTTAGTTAGTTATTTGACCGAGATGGAAACATTTTATTGATGGAAGTTCCAGCCGCAGGTGGCTGTACACCTGCAACGCTTCCAACTTGGCTTAACGAATACCGCGTTAAGTGGCACTCGGGCTTAACTTGATGTGTCTTCCCAAGCACGGAGACGTTCGAATAAGAAATTGCCTCAAACGGTCGCCTATCTCATATCGACCTTGAACAACTCTAAGAACACCGCACCTACGGTAGAACTCTACAAAAAAAAACTTGATGATATCCAATTGTTTTGGCACCCAAGTATTGGCGGGTACGGTTCGGGAAGATACGTGCTCCCATTTCAGCCGAGGCAACAACCGGGTGCGAACCCGAGTCTTTGACACTTCACCGAGGAGTAGGCCATTTATTTTAGTAATGTACTTTCGACAGAAATAAATCTAACGTTCGTATAGACCGATTGTTTAGTTCGGGACCGACTTCGGCAGCGTGGGCCGGAATTAGATCGGCTTACGTGCGTATCTACCTGTATGTGTGTATCGTACCTGTATTGTAAATACGTGGTCAGTTGGGCTGAGTAATGAACCTATACCCACCACATATTTCATATACTCCTAGTATAGTAGGAATTATCTTCTTAGTATCCCTTACTCTAGTAGATATAGTGGGAAATTTGTTCTCAGTTCCGCTCCCGGTATCCCTAAAATTCGTCAACTAGTTTACTGTATCGTATCCAGTCTTATCTGAAGTTTAAGTCAAGAGTCTCCGTAACCGGCGAGCGTGTATGAGACAAACTATGAGAGTGGAGGAAGCCAGAGGGGTATGTAAGGAAAGAACCTGTTGGAATTCTGTACTCTCTGTTTACCCTGCAAGGGATCTGGCGTGACGATATAAATAGGTAGAAGTTTACTGTATTCTGGCCATCCTTGCCTACGGTGTTTAAACGTGGTTGTTAAGTATACCGAACCGACTAACTTAAAGGCGACGCGTCGACACGGGACAAGTCGACGATTCAAAAATTAAAAAGCGTTAACGGCATGCAATCAAACGTGCATGCCTTTAACGATAAAATGAACAAAGACTTCTATTTTATACTACACATATAAAAGCAAAAAAATTATAGGAATGTTTTTTTTTTTTTTTAAACGTAGCCCCACCCTAGGATTTATTCCTGTGTCGTGGGTGCGTTTACAAACATGAAAATTCACAAACAAATACCCAGACTGGAACAAATAATTGTGGATCACACAAAGATTTGTCCCGTGCGGGAATCGAACCCGCGACTATTCGACACAGTGGGCGGAGCCGCTCAAGCTCTTAACCACTGCGCTAAATCGTTAATATAAAACTGTGGTAACGGCACCAGCCAACTCGAGCATAGTGGTTGCCGGCTCGCCCTCTTATCCGGTGAAACTGTAAAGGCCCCGAAGCCAACAGCGTAGATTATTTACATACCACACAAATAAGGTACCAGTCTAACACAATATCAAGGTTGAAACCAACAAATGCTAAACGCGAAAACTCCCAACCCCATGAATTTCAGCGAAGAAATTTATCTTTAGCCGCAAGATGTCCACTACTGGACAAATACCTCCCCCAACACAAGGATCCATTTTGTAGGGTACCCATCCACCTTCTAACCACGACCTTTACCAGCAAATAAATGCTCATGATCAATTGCTTGCAAAATGAAATGAATGAAGACGCTTCCTTATACGACCAGTTTTAGGGCTAAAGCTGATTGTGGAATAATTAAACCTACCATTTGGAATGTTCCTCTCCTTTGTGGGGACATAATTGTGGGACGTATGTAAACGTCATTCGCAATTAAAATGTAGCATAACTTTACTTACTGTACGAGCGTGCCGCAGCAATCGTTAAGCAATCCCGATGCGGCCGCAATTAGCTTGTTGTGACCAAGGAAATCGTAACAATAAGATACTAGAAGTCGCATAGCCGCGTGAATTTGTCGCCACACGTGGGAAAATCATCATAAAATGCTTCAGGACTGCGTGAACCAGTGACTTAAGTCGGTATGAAAGATTTCCAAAACTTACAACTGTACTTATAAAGTAATATAATAATAATATTAGCCCTGTTAAGAAACTGCCCCACCGTTGGGCACGGGCCTCCTCTCAAACTGAGAGGGTTGAGGCCATAGTCCATCACGCTGGCCTAGTGCGGGTTGGCGAACTTCACACACCTTCGAGAAGCTCTTAGGCATGCAAGTTTCCTCACGATGTTTTCCTTCGCCGTTAAAGATGTGATAGTTAATTTTTAATACGCAAATGTTTTCGAACAAACGTAGACCAACGGTCTAACCAATAGCCTATCACTGCTTATTATTAGTAATACATATAAAAAAATATTAACACCGTCACTCCATTCGCCAAGCGAGAGTGGCAAAGGTGAACTTAGTACACCCATTTTTCGCCGACTATGTTAGGCCCCCTGTAATAGGGGGCGAGCCTACTGCCATATACCGGGCACAATTCCAGACTCCGGACTCTTACCGGGAATTTTTCGATAGAAAAACATCATTTGTCCGACCTAGGATTTGATTTTACCCCGGACCTAATGATCACAAAGCGATGCGCTTTGCCACTAGATCAACGAGGCAATTCATCAGAAAATATAAGCAATAATGTGAGTGTATGTGACTCTAAGTAAGCAGTGATAGCCTGGTGGTTAGTCCTGGTGGTTGGACTGCAAAGTCAGAGGTCACGATTTCGAACCCACCCCTGTCTTTTTGAAAGTATGTGCGTTTTAAAAATTAACGACTACTTGTTTTAACGGTGAAGGAAAACATTGTGAGGAAACCTGCATACCTAAGAGTTTCTCGAAGGTGGGCTGCACTGGGCCAGCATGGTGGACTATGACCTAAACCTCCTCAGTTTGAGAGGAGGCCCATGCCCAACGGTGGGACAGTTTCTTAACAGGGCTTATATGATTATTATTATTTGTATCTCGCTGAGATTTACGAGCTTTACCCGGACCTTTGTAAGTATCAACACGTAGAGGCCCTTTGCGAGAAGTTAATGATATGTAAATCATTCTTATTATTATGTGAGTCTGTGATTATTTCTTTCAATCTGTGCATGTATGGCAAAGCTGCTCAGTTGTTTTGAACGAAATCGTGCGCTGTTTCACTTCTAGTGTTTTTACGATTGCTGTGGATGTGACCAATTAAAATAATTACATGCATTGGACCATGATTCTCCTTTTGTTCAATCAACGGTATCTCGAACTCTGAACGTGTATATTTGATTACCATCTCTTTCCCGCGGGTTTACCTGCGTCATGTTTTATATCAGTTACTTATTTAAGGAGTGACTTTTCACAGGCTCTTATGTATTTTCTCTCTGATATTTTCTTTAAACATTTTGAAGAACTTCAATCAATAGTACAGGTATTTATACAAACATTACTAAGGATATAAGTCGATTTATAGCCAAGAAACATTTTTTTGAAAGTTAGTAGTTAGCTCCAACTTATCTCCAAAACGGCTGGAATGATTTGGACCGGACTTTCACTGGCAGATAGCTGATGTTATAAGGAGTAACTTAGGAGACTTTTTTATTTTAGAAAAAGAATTAGGATTCCTCGCAAAAATAAATATAAGCCCATGAAATCCACGCGGACAAAGTCGCGGGTACCAGCTAGTATATGAACAATATGATCCAGAATGTATGCGTAATAAATTTTACTTTGGCATAATTGAGTTACCTACGAACAAACTTTCGCATTTTTAATATAAGTAGGATGTTCTTGTTCGTAATTGAGTGAACGCTCTTTTTGCTGTAGGTGTACAAAAACTGAATGATTGGTCTGTTTAATTAATGATGACCATTTATAAGGACGGTTGTTTCAGTGCAGCGTAGTAGACGATTTAGCGCAGTTAAGAGCTTAAGCCGCTTCGCCCACTGTGCCTAATAGTCGCGGGTTCGATTCCCGCACAGGACAAATCTTTGTGTGATCCACACCCGGCACACACACGCACTCACGACACAGAAATTAATCCTAGAGTGGGGCTAGGTTCAAAAAAAAAATTGTAGTTTTTTAATATGCAAACAGTATATTATCTTAGATAATCATACTCACCTCGATTTGTGAGAGAAGGCCTTTGACCAACAGTGGGACAGTACATCCCGTTGTTATTATTTAAAGATTACTAGCAACCCGCCCCGGCTTCGCACGGGTGAATTATACACATAAACCTTCCTCTTGAATCACTCCGTCCATTGGTGAAAATCGTATGAAAATCCGTTTGGTAGTTATTGAATTAATCGCGTTCAGACAGGCAGATGCGGCGGGGAGACTTTATTTTAAAATATGTAGTGATATTAGTACTAACGGACTGAATAAGAATCATGCACATAGACGCATGATCCCTAATTCGGTGCTAAAAATATTTGCTTTCAATATGTGAAGATATTTTTTTATAATATTGGCACCTCACCTACAGTACAGCAATCATGTAAGGCCTCTGCTTACCCCACAAGTGTTTAGGCTTGATGATATAGATAGAAAGGAAAGGACAAATTATTTTCTCTAAAAATATTTTTTTTTTATTTATTTATTTTATTTAATAAATAAATCTTGCTCCACACTAGGCTTTATTCCTGTGTCGTGGGTGCGTTCACAAACATGAAAATACACAAATACCCAGACCATAACAAATAATTGTGGGTCACACAAAGATTTGTCTCGTGCGGGAATCGAACCCGCGACTATTAGACACAGTGGAAGGAGCGGCTTAAGACTCTTAATCACTGCGCTAAATCATCCGTTAAATACATAACTTTATTTAAAAACCATTAAACCCGCAAAGGATAGTCAATTTGGTCAGAATTAAATTCCTACCATAAAAATAGAATCATCTGATGCGACTTTCAATAAAACCCTCACTATTTCCCACAAAATTTAATAAATAACATAATAAGGTCCTTAGAAACCGAGAACCATGAACTTGAATACTTAAGAACCCAATTATGTAGTGTAATGAGGTAATGAAGTTCTGGTTATAACCACATTACAGCAACTTTGGACTCGAGCGACTTTGATTACTAACGACTTATATTATGAAAGAAAGAAATATTTACTAAATGTCAAGTCAAGAGGCTCCGAAACCGGCGAGCGTGTATGAGACATACTATGAAAGTTGAAAAAGTCAGAGAGGGCTGTAAGCAGCAGCAGAATCTGTTGGAACGTTAAAACGTATTGATATAAATCGATAGATAGTTAATGTTTATCAACGATTTTGCTCTCATCACTTTTTGAGGGGAACGGGGGCATAAACGTGTTAAAGCAAGAATACAAAATATCAAAAAACTATGTGTTTTGAACATTTACGTGTGGTTGGCTACATTTTTGTGTTTATTTATTGTCCCTAAAGACAAAACCCTTTTTTAATTCATGTCTACTTTTCGATGATCAACCTTACCTATTTCAAGTCGCCGTAGTGTGCGCTGAGCTCAAAACCGCATAGGATTCTTATTCGCTATAACCAAACGCGGTACGTTAATATAACTCCGTGAAATTATCGTGTAATTACATTCTATATGCCACGGGAGTATGATTAAATAATCATTTGGCAACGTTATCGCTTAGCGCCGCGTTACGTGTTCAATTCATAGCATAGAATAAGGGTTCAGGTAATAAAGTCCCATCCTTAGAAGTGGACCGTCCATCTTGCTTAAACGAATGCAAGTCGGCGAGGTAATTACGTAATATTTTAAAGCGATGCTAGAATGGGGGCTATTTCTGTCGCCCGAACGCCACGGGCCGTGGCGACTTGTTGTCTAGGGCATCTTTAATTGCATTTGGTCTGCTAGCATCTATTAAGTTGTTGAAAAACGATTATGTGGAAGCACTGTTGAAATCTGGTTAATTAAACTGATTATATGTAGGTATGGTTGTAACTTCTACGCGCAGATCCGCCTACGTGAATCTAGGCGTATGAAAGACTGAATGATCAGGGTATTTTTATTTAATTTTATTTGTATGGAACAAACAGAGGCGATCGTAGCGCTGTACGATCGTGGTGTTCTTACCGATCACCAAGGTTAAGCAACGTTCGACTCGATCGGCCTAAGATGGGTGACTGTTGTGGCATTTTCATATTCGAGCGTCTCCATGATTTGGAAGGCACATTAAGCCGTTAGTCCCGGTTACCACTTGATGTGGTAGTCGTTAGACCGAGTTGGAAGCTTTATAGGCGGCTTGATAAGTTCAAACAGCAGGTGGCCAGAAACCTGCCTCCACCAATCCGCACTGGGTCCGCGTGGTGGAGTATGACCTGATCTCGCTCACCTCAATTTGTGAGAGAAGGACTTTGCCCAGCCGTGGGCAGTATAGGCTGATATTGTATATGGAACAAAAAATAGTTACATATTAATAATGCTATTAGTATAATTATCTAAATGAGTTTATAAACATGTAACCCACACCATTGTTCACGGATTGACTGACATAAAAACAACAAGTTTTTTTTTTAAACGTATCCCCACACTAGGATTAATTCTTATATCGTGGGTGCGTTTACAAACATGAAAATTCACAAATACCCAGACTGGAACAAATAATTGTGGATCACACAAAGATTTGTCCCGTGCGGGAATCGAACCCGCGACTAGTAGACACAGTGGGTGGAGCGACTTAAGCTTAACCACTGCGCTTAATCGTCGTCAGTTATATTTGGGTTAAAGGTTTCATATGAGAAATTAGGGTCATACTTGGATAGCGTCTCAGCAAATAGTATTTCAGTGGCCCGATTCTTGAATTATCGGTTAGGAAGGGTGAAGATGTCAACGTCGGTGAAGCGTGTGTTATAAGGCGACGAAGAGGTGGGCGGATCTTGGTAGTCCTGCAAGTGCCTGTGTGAAATAGCCGAGTTACGCGCACCCCCTGTCGATAATAATCAGCTCTAAGTACTGTAAGACATAAATCGTTAGTAACTTCTGTACAACAAGGTATCTCTTTATTAGACGATTTGGTTTCAGCATATCGCAAATTTATTTATTTACACACAAGACAGATTATAATCATACTCCATAATCAATCAATCATAATACAAAAATGATATGGTACATAATCTATTTTTAAGGTGCCTAATATAATTGTAACCAAAACACTATATTAACATACATTTAGTTTTAGATTAAATTAGACCTAGACTATCTTACCACGACCAAATAGACCAAGTCTTATCTGGAGGACAAGATAAGAGTCTCCGTAACCGGCGTGAGTGGAGAAAGCCAGAGAGGTATGTAAGGAAAGAACCTGTTGGAACTCTGTACTTTCTGCCTAACCCGCAAGGGAACTGGCGTGAAAATATAGATAGATAGTTTTTGATTGCGAAAAATGAAATCAGAAATTAACCGCAACGAAATGCGACAAATACTCTTATTTTACGAGTATGAGCAATATTTGCATCAATGAAAGAACTCAATGTGCAAAAATTCTTTTTAGAATTGGTATGTTAGTATTGTGTGATGCCACATTTTTTAACGACTTTTAACTAGTGAACATGGGTGTTTACAGTAAAACTAATAAGAATATGAAATATTCTTTCTAATTATACAAACCTCTAGCGGGGTAGGCAGAGAGTACCTACATAACTCTCTGTCTTCCTCCACTCTCATAGTTTTTTTCATGCACGCTGATCGGCTACGGAAACTCTTGCCTTTAAAGTCTTCATAGCTGTAAAAAGAGTGGAGATCCAAAAAAGGACGAAAATCCAAACACAGATTATCAGCTCGATGCGGTGGTTACTTTGAGAAAGTCGCTAACAAAGGGTGTATAAATCCATACAAATAGTATGATAGGGGAGAGGCCTACACTTAGCAGTAGATGGATTAGCTGATTTATGAAGTTAATTTTCTTGCACGTTTGGTATACCAATGTATTCAAAACCTCTCTGGACAGTCCTTTTAGGAATATAAGCGTGATTATTTCCACACATATAGTTTTGTAGTTATTATAAATAAAAATTCCCAGTATCAGTTCTGGACTCCAGATGAAACTGGAAATGTTTCGGGTATGGTCTTGGCCTCTATTATATGATAGCTAACATGGTCAGCGAAAAGTGGGTGTATACAGAACACCTCTGTAACCCCCGCTTGGGGAATAAAGGCGTGACGGTGTATATATTTCCATACAAATTTTTAATAAAATATATAATCGATGTCGATAGGACTGTCCGATAACAATACACTTTGAAACGCGGAAATAATTTGCATGTTTAGAAGTGAGAGATGGCTGTGATCCAAACTTTTTAATTCATTTGTACAATGTTACAAAAGATACATCAAGTAGTTTTTTTTAATAGCGGACGACTGTCTATATCGGCACGTCAGATCTCTTGCGGGGTAGGTAGAGAGTACAGAATTCTTACAAGTTCTTTTCGTACAGACTTACCTTATTTCCTGTACTCTCATAGTTCGTCTCATACAATCTCAATATTTAAGGAGATGGGAGGACTTAAAATTACTTTATCCGGCAGGAGTATTACTGGCGCAAGTAGTCTGCATAGGCACAATTGCTTTACCTGCATGAGCACACTACATAGAAAACAGATGGTCGAGCACGAATAGATTGTCGTTATCGTAACGCTAGACAACGCGAGAAAACGTGCTGTTACGTTCACCTTTACTTAGTAAATATTTAGTGTAAAAAGGATAGCATATCAACTATATAGCGTTATACTATAAGTCGTATTTATCCCCTTTGGCATTCAACACAAGCATCCTGTAAACAGGATTTAACTTGGATTCAACTAATTTTTACAAGCTTTTATTAAACTTGAAATTCACTTCGTATCTCTGTCTGTCTTTACGGTTCAAATCATGTGATCCATTTTACTAGCTCTTGCGGGTATCCAATTGAGCTGAAATTTGGCATTCGTATGTAAAATCAGTGACAATGCAATGAAATGGTATCTTGGAGCTAGTCTGATGCTGGTGTCGAAAGGTGGCCGTAGGAACTTGTTGGATTGGTAATGACAAGTACTATTCAACCAGATGGTATTCAGGGTCTGGTGAACCACCAAACAATATAACCCCGCCGTTTTTGGGCTGGTTGGATTTGTGTTGACGGCTACTTTAGACCCGAATGGTGTTGAGGATCTGATTAAGAAGTCGGAAGAAAGCCATGGGAACTCCTCAACTAAGCAAGACATCTTCTTTGTGTTTTGATTTTAAAAGCTTGTTTTTAAAAAGGTTTTTTTTTTATATTAGGATGTAGTTATGGATATCGAAAAATCTAAATTTATAAATTTGACCTGTCTTTCTAATAATGTAATGACTAATTTAGATATTATTATATAAATAGACTTGAATACCTACGCATAAACATATAAAACTCAAAAGCTTTAAAAGCACACGAATCTATAAACAAAAAAACAAGTCCAGTCTTCTATCCGTACATTACGAACACCAGATGCGAAACATAGGCAATTAATTAGGAAACTACAACAAACAAATATAAACTCTAAACTTCAAATCGTATAGTTCAAAATCCGAGGTTGAATCGCCTTTAGGATATTGACCATCCATCTTTTGTTCATTGACTCAATCGATATAGGTCAGAACGGAAACTAAAAACGTTTTTGGAGATGAGACTCTACCATCGGCTATAAAGCGAGTCAGACCCAGCAGTGATAGCCGAATTTATGCAACGCTTTCTTTGCAATCACGAAGTATAGGGTCCAAAATTGCTTGCACTTTTCATTCTAAATCTGTGCAATCGAAATTTGTAACCTCTGGACTTACGAAGATTTGTTCCATAATTCCTCGGAACATTTCTTTGAGTGACCCATAATTATTTATTTCGGTTTGGATTTTTGTGTATAGGAATTTTATGTATGTAAACACATTCACGACACAAGAATTTAATTTCCAGTGCGGTTGTCTTTCTATAAGCCTTTATTTAGCCTGCAATGTTGGTTAGTTTGATGTAAACCCACAAAATTTTGTAAGGTGAATTAGAACCACTTCCTTTTAATCTGCAGAATTGAAATTTGACATGTTGGTTCACATAGCTGACCTAAAACACCGTCGCTCAAAGAAGTCTGCAGTCTGTGAACATGTCCTTGACCGCACCCGCCATAACATCAGATTTGATAGACCACAAATCCTCGTGAATGAAAACTGATTCCTACCAAGGATGGTTCGCGAGGCTATTGAAATTAAAAAACATCCTAATTTCAATAGAGAAGATGGCTGGGTGCTTCCATCGACTTGGGATCCAGTAATTAATATAATCAAATCCAAAACCAAGCATAACACTGCAAGACCTCAAGACACCGTGAGCTCATTCTGCGTAGATCGGACAAACAAAAACAAAAATAATTAAGAAGTTTGAGGGTACCCCGAAACAACTATGCCTTTTGGACGTCTAACACCTCAGTCCTTCCCGTGACCATAGGTGCTGCAAAGCACTCGAAACGTCGGGAACTTAAAAATCAAAATAAACCGCGATAAAATCCGAAAAAGTAGTTTTATTTCATGTGTAATATTCGCGTAAATCTAAGAACTCAGCATGTTGGTTCAGTTCCGATGACAATGCATTTTTATGGTAAACATGACCCAATTCTACGCGTTTTGTGCCTGACGAGTTTGGGGTATTGATGCTTTGTAGACCCAATCTGACCACCGTCTTTGGGGTTTTGGTTTGTTTATGCTCACTATGTCTTTGCTTGCAGTGGCTATCTGGCGCGGGTCACTCCATTCCCTCCAATATGGTCGAAGGGAGTGATGGCTGTTCCAGTAGTCATACTGGGAGGGACTGGTTCATCTGGAATCCTTTAGACACTCTTTATAAATAACATCATTAGTCTCATATCTCGGTCGTGCGGCATCACACTGGAGCTATATCGTAAACATTGTATCCACACAATATGATAACAAAATAGAAAGGAAAAAAGAGACAGAGAATTAAATAAAAAAAGGACAAGCGACAAGTTTCTTGGCTGGATCTTCTCCGTGGAGGCCGCGTTCCGATCCCCTGATAGATTTGTAATAAAATTAGATTTAAAAAAATGTAATTTGTAAGCACCCGCGCATGGCTTATACATAATAAATTATTTGAGTTTGAGTTTACACCCAGGATTGGCTCCTCACGAAGGAACTCCTCAATGATCAACAGCTTAGACATGAAATTTTATATGTAATTCTCATTCTTAAATAACATATTTGTACATAACATGTAGTACAACATATGTAATTCACATTCTAAAAAAGTACACATTTAATATTGATTGGCCGTTTACCTGGCTACTAAAAAAAAACCTGGCCGAATAAAAACTCGTTCTTTAAAAGTCGTAAATAAAATTATTTACAAAAGAAAAATTATCATCCTGACGCAATTAAGAATTTCAATGATAGAACTAAATTCTATAACGTAGTGATTATATTCTCTTTGCTAAATTCCTGAACAGGGCAGAATAAACTTTTGTTAAAAACTTTTAATTCGATGTTTATAAAAACAAAAAGTTTTTTTTTATTTACTCGTAAGTCTAGTGGCGAATAATAGGCGTAAAGATCACGAGATTTGAATCTTAGGTGTCGGAAAAATGTGTTTCGATAGAAAAATTCTCAGTTCAATACAAAGTCAGGCATGGTGCCTGATATAACGGCAATAGCTATTCAATTGGATCGTCCGCCCCCTATTATATTGGGTCTTAACTTTTTATACAATACACCTCTGCCACTCCCGCTTCGGGAATAAAGGTCGGTGCTTTTTAATAAACGATAAATCATTTCCATTCCAGAATTGACGGACGAGTCGCATCATTTTCCCGCTCGAGCTAATGGAAACGAGCTGATGACTTGGCAAGATGTCTTTTAGGAACTATGTAAGTGTTATTATTAGTCATTACTACATTATAATTAGCCGATTTATGTCACTACTTTCAAAATAAAACGAGATAAATAACACATCGTTACGGTAGATCTTTATAAGGGAAGTGCAAAAAGATAAGTTCTAAAGTAAAGATGTGGTCGGTTATTGATATGTGAATTCCAAATTCGTTAAGTGAGGGGCGACCTGTAAACATTTTTTTATGAAAAAATATATATATTTTTTTTATTGCACATATATTTAAGACCAATATCATAGCTAAGGAATGCACGTGCGAACGTGTATTTATTTTCGTTACGCAAGCTATACTAAAGCGACTGAAATCTTGATTTCTTAAATCACAAAAAAAAACAAATTCAATACAAAACAAAGCCTGCAGTAGTGTTAGCCCTGAGGTTATTCCCGTCAGCTCCACTAATCCGTTCCCCGTGGCTCCGAGGATATAATTAATAGTAATTATATTTACAAAATCTTATCGATGTGCTTCAAAAGCAAGGATAAATACACCACGCTATGCAAGTTACATTGGTTTCTAATCACCTGGCAAATTCTCAATTACTCGAACCATGTAATGAATTAACAAACAGGGAAACTCATTTAACTTGCATTAGCGGGCTGAGGCGCAATTTATTTGTGAAAATGTACAGTGTAACTAATTACTAGAGGCGCTCGTACCGCTGTGCGATCGCGGTGTTCTTACCGATCACCAAGGTTAAGCAGTGCCCGACTCGGTCAGCCTGAGATGGGTGACCGTTGTGGCATTTTCATATTCGAGCGTCTCCGTGCTTCGGTAGGCACGTTAAGCCGGTATTCCTGGTTACCACTTAATGTGGTAGTCATTAAGCCGAGCTGGAAGCCTTATAGGCGGCTTGATAAGTTCCAACAGCAGATTCACACACAACCTGTCTCCCCCAATCCGCACTGGGTCCGCGTGGTGGAGTATGACCTGATTTCTCTCACCTCGATTTGTGAGAGAAGGCCTTTGCCCAGCAGTGGGCAGTATAGGCTGATATTGTTTTTGTTGTAACTAATTACTATGTTTGTAGTGTTAGATGATGTGATTTTTAAGAAAAGAGAAACGAAAACTAATTGTTTAAATAACCGCCAATTTTTTAGTGTGATGGAATCTTCGCTAGAAAAATAATTTTACCAGTAGACAAAGTTATCATCACGTCTACCCCGCAAGGGACCTGACGGAATGGTATAGATAGATATAACATCCATGAGAATCACACATAGGTACGAACAAGAATCACGCACACAGACGCAAGATCTGCGCGGCTTCCTGCTCTACCGTAATTTTTTTTTATTTATTAACCAATGACACTGATAAATCTAAATATTAAGATATAATATATATGTGATATGATAATGCAGGGTAGGCAAAGAGAACAGAGTTCCAACAGGTGCTTTCCTTACAGTCCCCTCTGGTTTCCGCCACTGTCATAGTACGTTTCATACACGCTCGCCGGTTAGGAAGATTCTTGACTTGCCTTTCAGACTTATTATAATAATGTCCAAAAAGTTAAAATCGAACGAATTCCGGACATAGCACCAGATAAAGCGTATACTAGAGCAGTAATCACTCCCCTCAACCACATTGGAGAAAAGGAAGTGATTGACTCAACATTCAATATCCAATATGTTATCAAATCTTTACAAAATTATTATTAAATTCAACCTTGTTACACAATCGACTAAAGTTCAAATTGGATTGCCGGTTACAGATTAACATGTCGTGGCTTATTTATCGCCTTATCGCCTTAATATTCATATTTGCATATCTTATAGAATTCCATAGAGATGCTCTATCAAACTGTCTTGTTTAAACCTCGTATTACTCAGTCTATTCCCAGCTATCAACATCCAGAATAGCAAGGGCTCAATAAAATCCCTCCCTTTGCATTATCTCCGTACATACACACATACACATACGAGCGTTCCCTTTGCTATTTATAAACCGTGAAAGGAACAACTCTATAACATACTGTTGAAAGAATAATATGGATCACACTTCATATGGTGGCAATCAGTATATTTCTTAATGTACCTACTTAAATATACAGTAGAGCTTTGGTTTGTAAAGAAAAATGACAACGCTTTTCAAATTAAATATTGTGACGACTTGTTTTGTATCCTTAAAAAGACCTTTTTAAAAACAAGTTTTATAACAAAAACACAACGAATAAGTATCTTGCTTAGTTGAAGAGTTCTTATGGCTTCTTTCCGGCTCCATCATCACAGCCTGGACACCATCCGGCTCGTCCGGCAAGTACTTGTCATGAAAAAATGCAACGAACACAAACACGGTGGGTTTATATTGAGTAGTTGGGTGGTTTCATTGACCACCTTTCGGCTTCATCATCAGACCCTGAACACTATCTGGTTGTATAGTACTTATAAACACCAATCTAACAAGCCTAAGCACAAGGGGGTTACATTGAATATTTCACATATTCCTATGGCCACCTTCCGACTCCATCATCAGACCAGCTCCATGGTACCATATTTTTGCATTGTCACTGAACTTATACACGTACTATGCCAAATTTTAGCTTAATCGGATACCTGCAAATGAATCTCAAGATTTGAACCGTAAAGACAAACAGACATACGAACATTGCAATTTAAATAAAAGCTTGTAAAAAATATCATTTATGAATTATAAATTATAAAAAACCTTATCCTGTTGCATCACGTGTGTGGTTCACGCGATCGGGCCGAGGAAACATACAATACTATCCACGTTTGTACCAACTGATAGGGTATTCTTCACTACAAGTAAGGTCATTCTGATTTACTAACAGTTGAGTATAAGTCAAAACATGAAATAAATACAGACAGACAGTTTTAATTGGTGAAGAAATATTAAGTTAATCGAATATAAATTAATATTGTAGTGTATCAGACGAATATAAGAGTAGAGAATATATGAAAAGTTTGTAAGCATAGGCCCAGTTGGCACTCTGTTTTCATCATTCTACATTATGCTTAACTTCAGTTATCTAGAACCCCTAGCGAAAACGCCAGTAATACGCGTAATCTACGCTGGCCACGGGCCCTTTACAGCTTCACCGGACAAAAACGTGAGCATGCAACTACTACGCCTGAGCCAAAAGGGTATGGGGGCAACTAGCTCAAGGACACCTCAAGGAGGAACGGCCTCAGCTTGGGCAGTCACTATGTGGGAGCGTGTGCTAAGTGTCTCGTCGTGGTGCTCTGATACCTATGTGCGGTATCTGTATTCAAATGATGATGTGCCACTGTCTTTCACTTCAATTTGGCAATTCGGAGCATTATATTGATGACATGCTGTCGGTGAAATCTAGATACCTACAGTACAAAGCCAGTCGTCGTAGTGATCTTTGGGGGAAGCCTTTGTGCTGGAGTAGAATTCTTTTAGATTACTCAGTCGGTAAATACTATTACCACTGCTTAGGATGGAATTTTATAGAAATGTTAAGAGAAGGCCTGTTTCAGCAATGGAAAATAGAATAAGCTAGCTATATACAAATAAATATATACATAATAAAATAATTGTTTTCAATTCCAGTATGAAACGCCCTCGTATGGTCGCAGTCGAGACACGGGCAGGAGTGCATCCAACACGTCAACGGAACGGCCCACAACAGTCACTGCCAAGTACATCACAACTACACCCTCGTACAAATTATCGAGCATTCCTATACTCAGCCCAGAACGTTCCACAAAAGAGGATACCCCGATCTCGACAATTGCAAGCCGATACGCGAATTACAATAAAACTGAGAAACCCACTTCCAAATTTGACAGCTATAAAACAGAAAAATCTACTCCTAAATATGATAGCTACAGTAAGACAGAGAAGCCAACCAACAAATACGATAGTTACGGTAAAACAGAGAAGCCCATATCTAAATATGACAGCTATGGTAAAACAGATAAACCAGTATCAAGATACGACAGCTACACGAAAACGGATAAACCCTCGTCCAAATATGAAAAGAAAGATTACAGTAAACTCACAATTCCATCTATCAACACAACTAAAAGTAGAGATGCGAGTCCCGTATCGACATCAAAGTACAGTAGTCTGAATCGACCTTCTCGGCACTTGAGCCCCGAGAGGAGAACAACGAAAAGTTATAAAGATAAAAGCCGAGATCCCAGTCCAAGGGATCACGACAAAGACATTCCAAGCAAGACTGACAAGTCTACAGGCTATAACAGCCTGTCGAGCTACAAATTATACCCTCGAACTTCAAATTATACACGACCTGCTACGAAAACAGAAACGAAACCTGAAATAACTGTAAACAGATATGCTATAGCCAATCGATTGTCGTCTACAAATTACTTGAGAAGTCCTACTACAGTTAAGAGAACATCATTATCTCCTGTTAACCATACGGAAACCGGTAGAAATGAAGAGAAATGTACTTCACCACCTGTTGTAGTAGAAGAACCAAAACCACAGCTAGAATATGCTAATGACTACTCTAATCAAAATTCAAATGTTGCACAAACCGATGAAAACGAGACTGAAACTGTAACAATAATAACACGTCATACATCACCGACCCCACCTGGATCTTCTTCTTATGTACGAAATAGGAGAGCAGATATGGCTAAAACAGTAGAAAAAACAGTGACACGCACAAAAAAGAGGCCTGAAATGGTAGATAAGGAAATACAGTCGGACCGATTAGATGATCCCACGAGGTCAAGTAGATTCGGTAGCACCGCCAGAACCAGTGTTACAAATTGGTCTTATTATTCACCGAATTCCAGTAATTATACTGGTTATGCTGGCCGGTACTCAACACAGTATTCTCACCTCAGAGAAAATCTAGGGAATAATTCGTATAATGAGCGAGCTAGTCGAAGTCACAGTTCTGAACCGCAACCCATAGAGAATGTAAGCTCAAACTCTCAGAGTGACTGTAGTAGAGAAGTTAATTTACCAAATAATGTAGCAGAAATGAACAGTGATTCTATGACAGTATCTGATCAAAATAAAACTGACGAAAGTACTGATATTGTAATAAATGTCAATTTAAAGCTAAAACGAGCCAAAAGTCCAGTGATGCCATCAGAACTAGTTTCTCCAGAAATACTAATTACCAACAGTAATTTACCGCCCCAAGCACCCAAAACCGATGGGGCAGTTAAAAATAAGAAAATGAAAATAAAAAAGACCACAAGTGCAGATTCTTCATCAGATTCAGGTTCCAAAAAGAAAATAGTTAAAAGAAGAAGTAAATCAGTTAGTTCTACAGATTCTGATCAAGGAAGTGAGGTAAGTGATAAAACATCTCCACCTAAAAGCTTGTCAAAAAAATCACCAAGCAGTAGTAATCTTCAAAATGGTCCTCCTAAATTAAAACATTCCAAATCACGTGAAAGCAACAGTCCCGAATCAAGCATCACTTTATCAACACAATCTTCCATTAGTGAGGACGAATCTGTGGCCAAGTCAAGAACTAACGAGGTGTCGAGAACATCTGCAGATGAGGGCTCAATACCTACAGATCGTTCGGCCAGACAGCTATCTCCTTCCATTCAACAGAAAAATGAAACAGGAACTGAAGAAGCAAAATCCTTCCTAATAAGAGCCCTAGCACCAGTTACCAATCTTTTCAAAATGAGACATCAAGATAATAGTAGTAGCAATAGCTGGTTAGAAAATTCTACATCTGAATCAACTGGAAAAGATGTATCTAATATCACGACAGAAAGCGACAGATCTATTAAGAAGGTTGATACGACAAATATCATTGCTTCGAACGATGATAATCTCGTTAAACTTAAAGCAATAAGGCCTTTAGAATCTGGAGACAGAGCTTGGTGGATAGATTCAGAATCAGAAAAGAAAAGCAACTCCCTAAACAATGAAAATCAAAAAACACCTTCCGAAAAGAACATACCGCAAAAAATTAGGCATGTGGAGTCGGGAGAAAAAGCGTGGTGGCTCGAATCTAATAGCGAAAGCAGATATGACAATCATACTCCTCTGACAAATACATCAGAAAGTTCTGAACCAAACAAACCAGTAAAGCAATGCAAATTTTCTGATGAGGAGAAACCCTGGTGGCTCGACAGCTGCGCTAACATACCAGAAGGTATAGAGCGACTGTCCCCGCCTAGAAAATCTTCAAGTGATAGCGAAAAAAGTGAAAAGTTTAACTTTTTCAAAGTTCGTCGCATAGAATCTGGTGACCAAAAAGATTGGTGGGCTACCAGCAATGAGAATTCAATTAATAGTAAAAAACCTGAACAAGTCAGTAGTATGAGTCTAAGCAAATCTGGATCCGAGCGAAACTTTCCCTTAAGACGAATACGCCATATAGAATCTGGTGAGAGGCCGTGGTGGTTATCGAGTGATAAGAACATTCCAGAAGGCATAGAAAAATTACCGACGCCACCTCCTCCAGAAGAGAGCGATTCTTCAGACAACGAAGAAGTTCAAGTATACGCTCCACCATCTCATATACCACCATTTCCATTACATTTGCCAGATGATGAGCCTTTAGGTGATAGAAGGAGTCCTGAAGGTCTAGAGACGCCGAAAGAGAACGAAGACTACTGCGGACGGAGGTCACCGTATGAAAACAAACGTCAGTACAGAAGAAACTCTTCACATTATCAGAAAGGTGTAGAAAGATATATATCTAGGTACACAGATATAGACGATATTTTGGGCACTTCTGGACAAATTTACAGTCCGTTCATGGACTCGATACTCGCGAGGAGAACTGGTCAGATACCATTTGACGATGACGAATGCGAGGAGATAGACCCGACGCAAGTGAGAATCCACGACAGTACAGCGCAGCGGCCTGTTATTAAGAAGATCCGTTCCAGGTAAGACATTTTCCATCATGAACTATTATTTTACATAATATCTATCTATATCATCACGCCAGATCCCTTGCGGGGTAAGCAGAGAGTACAGAATTCCAACAAATTCATTCCTTATAGTCCTCTCTGGCTTTCTCCACTCTCATAGTTCATCTCATACACGCTCGCTGGTTACAGAGACTCTTTACTCGTCCTTCAGATAAGACTCGGTCTATGTATACATAATATAATAATAAAAACGCTCGTTTTGTGGATATCGAAATCCATAGCATAGATACGTTGACTATACAAGTTTTAGTTCCTTAAGTATTTGCTAGGAGCGCTTTACTTTGTTCCTTAGATTTTTCCATACAAATATTTAACGCGCATAACAAGAAAAGACTTGTCATACTAAACAAATGTACTGCCATTTTATTAAAAAAAAGAACTTCATAAAAACAGTCGTCACAGCTAGCAGTGCTAGCCCTTACTTAAATACTCCTGTTATGCAACCGGCCACAAAATATCCAAAAAACGTACACATCCACAAAAGTCTGTAATTGTGTATTCAGATAATATAGGCCAAGACTTAGGTTCCTTATTATATAGGCATTTAGATCAGAAAGTAACTAATTTCTGTTCACCTACGGCCAGTTTAAATCACTACATGATAATATTAGTCAAGTTAATTTAGACAAGGACACAACCACTGTTATATTTTATGGTGATAGTTTATCAGTTAAGGGGAAGGACCTGACTAGGGGTATTGAAAATTTATTAGTGCTGAGTGCCAAATTAAATTGTAAATTTGTATTCTGTGCCTTGCCATATGCCAGTAACTTAACTATTCAGCAAAATAGGCATATTTATGACATGAATTTATATATTTATAACTTAACACATCGTCATAGTCAGGCCATTTTTTATTTTAATATATTATTAAATTCATTTGCAAGTTTAGGCTGACAGAGGATACCATGTATCTGCCCTTTACAACTAAACAACAGTTGGCTACATTGTTAGCATTTACTATACAAAGAAATGATGCGGTTATATGCAATATAAACCAAAATATAATTATTGATACTGGCAGCAACACTAAGTTGTGTGACCATAGTTATGCCCATAGTTTAAACTGGTGGATGCAACAACAGCTAAATCATTACAATTAAATATTTTTCATCAGAATATGCAAGGTTTAGCTGGCAAAGATCTCGAGATAGAATTATATCTTAGGTAATACATTGTCCATATATTCTGTGTTACTGAACATTGGCTCAAATCTCATGAAATAATCAAATATCAAAGCCAGTGTTCAGTGTTGAGTGCGTTCACAAGAAAAACAGCCATACGCGGAGGGTCTCTAATATTAGTCGCCAACGATATCAAGTTTTGAACGCATTGTTGAGATATCTTGTGTCGAACTGGACAGTTATATTGTACCATGCGTTTACCGACCGCCCTCAGGTGATAATACATTTGAAATTGTCATGGGAGAGGTGTTTAAAAAACTTTCTGGTATTAAAAAACAAAGTATTATATGTGGTGACTTCAATATCAATCTAATCGAAAAGTCATTCATTAGCTATAGAATTATTAATCTTTTTAAATTATTTTAATCTAGTATGCTTGTTTAATGAACCGACTAGAATCACTGCTATCGGTTTAGATTATGTGTTTTGCGACTGTGAAGTATTTGATAAATTAATTATAAACGCTTTGTCCTCAGATCATAGTGGTCTGTTGGTGTCAGTATCTAGCCACCTTATACCTAAGTTATGTAAAGTTACTTGTAGGCTGATATCAGATCGACGTATAAATTGTTTTAGGGATAAAGCTTACAATCGCATATCTAATATGGATCGGTTACATCATGATCCCAATTAAATATATCAAAACCTATTTGATACCATGAAATCAGAATCCGATAATATATTTAAAATAAAAACATTTTCAACGGCCAAAAAAGCAAAGTTTAGTGACTGGGCTACTGTAGGAATACATAAAAGTAGAGCTAAGATGTATGATACGAAAAGCTTTCTTGGAATATGTTAAAAACTACTTAAAGACTTTTAGGAAGGTCTGTACTGTAGCAAAGTCTTTATATTATAGCAATATGATCAAAAGGTCATCAAATAAGATCAAAACCACATGGGGTATGATTAACAGTGTATCTGGAAGAACTCAACCCCGTGATGATATTGAACTTGTAATTAAGGATAACATCTTAACAGATGATTTCGATATTGCGCAGACTTTTAATAATTTTTTTAGTGAAATTCCAGTTCATAATACTGGCTCCTTAAACTCCTCTTCCCCAAAAGTTGAACTAATACTAAAAAGCAGTGTAAAAGAATGCAATGTCTTGTTTGAGTTTAAATAGGTGACCCCGACAGACATAATCTTAACCTTTAAGTCGTTAAACATTGAAAACACTGTCGACTTCTGGGGTATAACATTAAAAATACTAGATAGCATAGCAATGGCTATAGCACCTGCGCTGGCGACGATATTTAATATATTTGTAGAGAAGGGTAGATTTCCTTATTGAAACTTAGTAAAGTTGTACCGATTTTTAAATCAAGGATTGACCCTTCTAATTTTCGACCGATTTCCATCTTGCCGGCTTTCAGTAAAATTTACGAAAAGATCCTACTCAATCAATTGCTTAACCACTATAATAAAAATAAGCTGTTACACGGTGATGAATATGGTTTTACTAAGGGACGTTCAACCACAGACGCGGGAGTAGGTCTGCTTCAGCAAATTTACGGTGCCTGGGAGGCATCGCAGAATGCCATTGGTGTTTTCTGTGATCTCTCTAAGGCATTCGACTGTGTTGAGCATAAAACCCTTATTAAAAAGCTACGTCATTACGGTATTAAAAACACTGCTCTCAATTTATTATCTTCATACTTAGGTAAAAGATCTCAATGTGTTGAGATTAACGGGATCAAGTCTCAGGAATAAATATAGTTAATATTTCAATTGGTGTTCCACAAGGCTCCATTTTAGGACCCTTTCTTTTTTTAGTATATATTAATAACCTGCCGAACTTTGTCCGTGATGTCTAAGACATTGTACTATTCGCAGATGATCTTTAAAGGTGACAGAGCTAAGCTTAATTTTAACAATGTGAATGGTGCTCTTTCACAGATATTAAATTGGTTCGAAATGAAAATCTATTGCTTAATTCACTCAAGACAAAGTGTATCAAATTTACTATACCTAATGTAATAGATGATAATGATACGAATATTCTTATTAAGTGCACAAAACTAGACCTCGTGAACTCCACTGTCTTTCTAGGCATTACCCTAGACTCCAATAGGGGACCCATATCTCATCACTTGCGGGTAAACTTAGCTCCGCTGCTTATGCAGTGTGGAAAGTACGGCAACTCACGGATGTGAACGGTATCCTACGGTGGGGTAACGCTGCTGACGTGGATAATGTATTCATACTGCAAAAAAGACCTATCCGTGCCATTTATAATCTAGGACCTAGAGCTTATGAGAGAAACCAAGAGAACCAAGAGGACCTAGAGCTTCCCTCAGATAACTTTTTAAAGAGATCAACATTCCCACAGTCGCTTCACAGTATATATACGACAATATAGTGTACATACGTAAGAATATCCATTTATTCGATAAAGTGAGCGACGTTCATAAATTGAACACTAGAAATAAACATAAACTGGTATTACTAATTTTTAGGCTTACAAAAGTATTCACTTCCTTCGTAGGAGTCCGTATTCGCTGCAACAATAGAAAGTTGCAGTGGCAACAATTTAAAAGATATATTAAATCTTCACTAATGAGTAAAGGATATTATACTCTAAATGATTTTTTAAATGATAAAAATGCCTTTACACAAATTACCTGAAATTCACAAGAATATAATGTTAAGTGCAGCGTGTCCTGCCTAGCGAGCGTTCATTGATTTTAAATATTATTCTTGAACGATGTCGACAGGGTCGTGGATTCGTCATGCTCACTATAATGTCTTTGCTAGGGGCGGCTCTGTGGAGCGGGTCACTCTTTTCCCTCTAAAATGGTTGAGGAGAGTGATGGCTGCTCCTCAGGTCATACTCGTGAACGGGTGCTGCCGGTGGGGACTGGTCCGTCCTCTGTCCGTTGTCTGATTGAACGTGTACCATATTGCTGTTGAATTTTGTGTCGTTCGGCATCACACTGGAGCTATAACCAGTTGTTTTGTACGCACTCTTCACATATTTTATAGTAACCCTTTCTCTTACTATTATTATTATGCTTTTTATTATATACCTCTACAATATCTCTAGTTTGTAAATGAGAGGACTATGTAGACACTGACCAATACCATGAATCTAAGGACACTTATGATTAATCTATACTGAAGCACATCTATTTAGCTCGTTCTGCATTGTTCTCACAAATTCAAAAGATTCAAGAGTTCATTCATTCCCAAAAGAATTGTAAAACTCTCATTTTTAAAAAGAGTAACCGTGGAATTTCTTGCCCTTCTTCTCCACAGGAATGACTTTCCGAACGGGTGGTAGAGTCTTAAGTAATTAATAATTTTCACTTTTTGATTATTCATAAGTGCCTTTTGGTCTATATGAATAAAAAAACTTTTGATTTTGATTTTTGATTTAGACAGCTCTAAAAAAATTTAAATTGGCACATAACTATTAAGGCACGTATTTTAACAAACAAGTTGGAAAATTACGTTTACATTCAAATAAAATCATCTTAAGCTTATTGCTATCATAAGCTCATCCATCGATCTCAAATGATTATTACTTTATAAGAGCCGTTTGTTGTTTTCTCTACCGACCCGCACACGTGGTTAAATTTAGTTATCAATTTAGGTCTAAGCACCACTATTTGATTTTGATTGTAACATTTGCTGTAAAACCTTAGCTTTATTTCGGAAATAAATTCAGCATATTGGCAGTCAAGTACAACATCCATGTACAGGTGCATCCATTATGTTACCATAATTTATTTATAATTTTTCAAATTACAACTATCATTACAGGTTTTTTCATAATACGAAAGTGTAGTCAACTGATCTAAATACTATGTCAATACATTTATCCGTCCATTGCATTATTAAACATTAACTTATTTATTACTTAATAAACTTATTATTTAATAAATAGTACATAATTTTTAATTATTTTACAATTATTAATTATTATAAATGTAAGTACATTATTTATGGCTTCTCGAAATGAACATTTTGAACTTTACGGCCATCTCTCATATCAGGGTAGAAGTTTAGTTCTAGTTCTTCTGTTTTCAAATAATTAAGAATACGGCACTTTCGTATCTAATGTGGAATCAGTCGTCCACGTTAATTGTAACATAAACATTTAAAATTAAATAATAAAGACAAGCCCGCTGAGTCACTGGATCTTCTCAGTGGTAGCCGCGTTCCGACCCGGTGGTACCTTAATAGTTAGTTTAGATAAAAAAAATGTAAACTGACTATTTGTAAGTACCCCCCATACAAAATAAATTGCTTGAATTTGTAAACTTAATCTGATTTTTTTTTCAGAAGCAACATCATTGACTATCAAGACGAAGATCAGGTAAGTCTTATCATATTTTATTTGGTTAAAATTATGGAAACCATTTTTCTCAACCCTAGGTTATCAGATTCTTTTAAGCATGAAAATTTTATAAATACCTCTTACACCCGATTTTCTGACCTCCCCGTTGTTCTTTTTTTTATTTTGACGCCAAATATCTCAGGGAAATATAGATGATAATATGAATGGAAGTGAGTCATAAAATCTTAATGAAGATTTCTCTAATGTAACAATTTAATAATAATCATTTACATAATTTTACTTAGCTTCCCATTTAGGTTCAGTAGGACATAAAGGATTCCTTTTGTTTTTCTTTCATATTTACAAATCAGTTTACAAGGTACAGTCGTGTCTGCACGACTGTACCTTACTGTACTGACTAAGACTAAGTTGACACGTCCCATAACTTCAAAAAAGTTGTACGAACTGTCAACTTATACCAAAACTATTAAGTACAATTTCTCTAAAACATGTTGTTGACAATACATCGCACCCAGTCGACAAAAGCGCCACCTGCCAGATTCAACTATAGGTAAGAACCATTCAGGGGACCCCATAACTACAAAAAAAAATCGGTTAAGCCGTTTAGGAAGAGTAGATTTCGAACACGCGTACCCTGGAATTTTATATTTCAAGATATAATTCAAAATATAACTTTTATATGTAGACTTTGCTCTATTGTCCCACCTGAGTCGTTACAAGGACATTACGTACAATTTAAATGATGTTTAATGTGTTGATTGGTGATGCGGTAACGTGTTTTGGGCGCCCAACAGTCGGCCCTTGAGAGGATATTGCGTGTCATGTGCTCCCGATGCGCCCCTCAAAAGTAATGTGCGTAAAGTGATTCCGCTGTAAGTGGATGTCCACAGAGGTGGACGGTCGCTGGCGAGTCGCGGATGATTGCTCACGCGTTCTCGTATCCGCCCCAGTCACACCGACAAGTTCGAGCACAATGGGGGTTTTAACCTGTAGGAGTCTTGGCATAACCCTTCGCTTCCCCCCTAGCGAGCAGATATCCTATCTAGGATTTCCCCCAACCCAAAAATAAGGTAAGACAGAAGTATTTATATAAGTCTGTGTATAAAGACTTAAATATATTATAGCACAACTTAATGACACCAACAATTTAAAACACATATATTAGCGCAAGCTGTCTATGATCCTAAAAAAGTTTACGAAAAAACCCAGTCGCAGTTGACCAGTGTATTGTTTGTAGAGTCTAAACGCTGATGAATCAGAAAAGACGGTCGATTATTCATTGTTCTCACATGATTAGTTTATCAGATTTATCTAAATATCGTTAACGGCACTCGGTGTTCCCACTTGACTCACCTGAACCCCTATTCGCTATCCCTAACGCGGCATGTGACGATAATTCCGTGACATGATCGTGTTATGGTACTCCAGTAGTATACAGAATAATGATAAACACTGGCACGCCTATATGCCTGTGTGCTGAGTACATCCAAATTTCGCCGACAGAATACTATGTTTTACAAGCTTTTATTTAACTTGCACTGTTTGTATGCCTGTCTGTATGTCTGGCTGTACTTACGGTTCAAATCTTGTGATTCATTTTTCAAACACTTGCGGGTATTTGATTGAGCTGAAATTTGAAGTACATATAAGTCGATGAAAATGCAATAATATGATACCATGAAGCTGATCTGATAATGCAGTCGGAAGGTGGCAATAGGAACATGTGAACTATATAACGTCACTCCCTCGTGTTTAGGCTTGTTAGATCTGTATTGTTGAGTACTTTACAACCGAATAGTTTTCAGGGTCTGATGACGAAGCCGAAATGAGGCCAATGGAACCACCCGACTACTTAATATAACCTCACCGTGTCTGGTCTCTTGACGAGTACTTTAGAACCGTATGGTGCCCAAAGTCTAATGATGGAGCCGGAAGAAAGCCATAGGAACTCTCAAATAAGCAAGACATTTTCGTTATTTTTGCTATAAGAGCTTGTTTTTAAAAGGGGTTTCAATTAAAAATATTGTAAAGCGTAAGTGTAGTAAAGTGCAGCCCCACACTTGTAATTATTCCTGTGCCTGTAGGTGCCACAAATATGAAATTGACATGCACAAACACTTAGACCGAAACAAATATTTGTGGGTTACACAAAGATTTGTCTCGTGCGGGGATCGAACCCGCGACTACTCGATTCAGTAGACGGAGCGACTTAAACTCGTTATTACTAGAAAAAGCCATGCTTCAAAAACCAACTTACACTAACAGTGAAAAGTCTAGTAGCGAATAATGTGCTTTGCGATGACGAGGTCCTGGGTTCAACTCCTAGATCGAACAATTGGAGTTATCAAAAAATACCCAATATCGGTCCGGAGTCTGGAATTGGGCCCGGCATACAGCAATAGGCTCATTCCCTATAACATTAGACATACATCGTGGCCGAAAAGTGGGTGTACACAGTGAACCTCTGCCACCCCCGCTTGGGGAATATCAATAAAAATTGCAATCGGGTTGTTCCCACAGAAATCGTTATTTCTGTGGATATTCCCAGTAAAGCCAAGACTTTAGCAAGAGCACACAATCATTTCACGATGTGGTCTTAACGCTCCGCGTTTGGTTATAGCGAATTACGGCCCTGGACACGTCCCAGTCCCCTACATATTATGAAAATGATCGATGGGCCGGCGGTTTCGGAATGTCCAACGGAAGATTGCCTGGTCTATTGGTTAGGAGCAGCTAATTATGACGAACGACTTGGTTCAGTAGTTAAGACCTTTAGCCGCTCCTACTTGCGAGTTAGATCCTCGCATGGGACAAATCTTAGTGTGAACCACAAATATTTATTTGCGTATCTGAATTTTATGTTTCTAAACGCACCTACGACACAGGAATCATTCCTGGTGTCTGGCCGCGGTGCCTTTACAGCTTCACCGAACAAGAAAGCGAGCGTGCAACTACTACGCTCGAGCCAGAAGAGCAAGGAGGCAACTATATTAAGGGCGCCTCAAGGAAGACGGCCTCGGATTGGGCAGTCGCCATGAGGGAGAGCAGATAATAGGTGTCTCGCCGTGGTGCTCTGCACCGGCCGGTGGGCAAGGGACGACTTCGCTAGCGAGGTCGGTGTATGATCCTGTGTGCGGTATCTGTATCCGAAAGAAGGGATGTAAGGGCATCGGGAGGATCGGTCTATCTATCTATATCATCACACCGGATCCCTTGCGGGGTAAGCAGAGAGTACAGAATTCCAGCAGGTCCTTTCCTTACGGACCTCTCTGCCTTCCTCCACTCCTCCTAATTGAACAATCATTTCACACAATTAACGTAACGCACCGCGTTTGGTCATAGCGAATAAGGTCCCTGGACACGTCCTAGTTCCCTACATATTATGGAAATGATCAATGGGCTTACGGGGGTTACGGGATGTCAAACGGAAAATCGCTTGGTCTATTAGTTTGAAGTAGCTCAGTGGCTAGGTTCAGTGGGTAAGAGCTTCCTACTGGATCGAGAAGTTGCCAGTTCGAACCCAGCATAGGAAAAATCTTTGTCTGAACCACAAATGTTTGTTTCGGTCTGGGTGTTTGTGTATGTTAAAGCCCACCCACGACATAGAAATAATTCCTAGTGTAGAGCTAGAGCGAACTTCTTGAGTGGGGGCTACTCTCTATTTAAAAACCTGCAGAATATCTTTGCCTTCCTATTAATTAGCGCATTACAAAGCAGGTGTGGCATTATTATTATATTAAATACTTGTGAAAGTTTATTATTCTCCGATTGCTTTTCTTTGACTACCTCGTTGGTTGTTATCAAGTCCAGGGGATCGTAGGACAAAGTATTTATGGGATCTTTGTTTCGTTAATTTCCCAGTATCATTCCGGAGTCTAGTATTGCCTGGTCTAAGGGTGTCTTCAAATAAGCCGCAAAGTACCGCGCGGAGGCAGCGCAGGTTTCAAGAGGTCGATCGGCCACAGCACTGGTGGCGCGCTGCAGTCGCGCGTCTTTTATTGATATGAATTATTAAATAATCCCCGTTAGTTGGTATTGGTTTTTGATAGGCATGACGATGTTTATTTGTTTCATCATGGTCATCATCATGAGCCTATTCAACCAGCCCGCAGTCTACTATTAATATTAAATGGTAATGATTATGTCTAGTATTATTTTTCTATGAAATAATAATTATGAGGACTCTACTTCTACATCCTTATGGAACAGCTTCACACTATCTATTTCCCTGAAACATAAAAGATTCTAAATGCTAAAATACACAGTTGTCTTGCCGCCATTACGTTTCTTTAATAAATGAGATATTAAAATTCCTTCGACATAATAATTATTTATGAAACATGAAATACCCCAGTGCTACGTCCATAAACGCAGCAAAGCTAATCTTAAAATTTTAATAAGCTACGTTAAATTCCCTAAACAATTTCCATTTTAGTAATGAATCATCACAAAAGGGCGAATTATCTAAAATTTAAATAGGTGCAAATATTTACAGAGACCATTAAATTAAATTGCGGCCGCAGCTAATAACATCAGCTGGCTACACAAAAACTTGTCCGTGCCAATAAAAAAAAGTAGCCGCGGGGCCGAGTGAAGACGGTTAGCGGTCTAGCGAACGCGGACACTGTCTCTTGTCTGATTGACATTATTTAATTTTTTAATCTGTAAATACGAGGTAAAGGCTATCGTTAAAAAATATAGAGCTTACAAATATCTTGGAAAAGGGAAGAGTGTAAGAAATACTATTACTAAAGATCTTTTCTTCTTTCGAATTGAGATTCTTCTTCTTCTTCTTCAAGTTATGGCTTCACACTAATTATAAGTGTATTTTGCCAGTGTCCAATGAGATATATATTCGTGTTTGTTTAAATTAATTCGACTCCCCGATGAATTTGATGACAATGATGATAATGAAATTAATGAAGTACCCCACCCTGGATAGTAAAGCGGTGGATACTTTACATACCAATTGCGACGGCCGTTTTGAGGAAAGTTGAAAAGGCACGTTTTATCACTTTGTTACAATTACCTTCACTCATGCACATATAAGAACACATAATGGTTAATATTCCACCAAAATTACACATTATTAGTCGAAATAACACAAGTTTTGGGAATTAAAACAAATTGACAACATTACTCTTCGACTGGTCGAAGAGTCGAATTCGATTGTCACCATTTTTAATTATATTATTTTTAAATATAAGGGCAATAAATTGTTAAGATGAAATGTTCTTCAAAAGAACAAATGTGGAACCTTTAGAGAAGTTATTAAGAAAATTCTATTATGCGAGTGACAAAACACCGTCAATATATTTTATAATAGGACATACCGTCACGCCTATATTGCCCAGAGGGGGTGGCAGCGGTATACTGAGTACACCCACGTTTCACCGACGATGTTAGGTCCCATGTAATAGGGGGCGAGCCTATTGCCATATACCGGGCACAATTCCAGACTCCGGACTCATACTGGGAAGTTTTCGTTGCAAAAACTACACTTGACCGACCTAGGATTTGAACCCAGGACCTCGTGATCACAAAGCGATGCGCTTTGCCACCAGACCAACGAGGCAGTCAATTATAATAGGACATAGGTACATGTCTATGAGTTAATTATGATTTTACGACATGTTATTAATGTGTAATATCCTAACTCATTAGCCAAATAAGTACATTTTAGAATAGCAGTAAAACATTATTATTAATCTTCTTATATTTTGTTTGGACTTTCAATAAAGAAAAAGAACAAATTGTATTCCTTATTTATTTTTTAAAGCTTTTGTTACATTTGTTGAGTTTGTATACCTTTTCGTTTCAAAATTTGTGATCCGTTATGATATTAAAATGATTTCTACTGACAATATACTGTCAGTCTATAACATTTTTAAGCGACTTCTAAAAAAGAGGATGGTCGACAATTCGTCTGTGGTTTTTTATAACGTCTTTATTTATGAACTGATTTTGATGATTCTTTTTGCGTTGGGTTTAGTATAGTTTCGAGGTGGTCCCATTTTAATGAAATCGGTATTGAACTTTGGACTTTGAAGATACATCAGGGGACTCCTTAACGGCGAACAGCACGAATGTATAGATTCTGTTATTATGATTATAAAACCAATCCTGTAGGTACTTTGCTGTACAACTCAGCAAAATAATATAATATTAGTAAATAATTCACTTGAAATTGTAAAATAAAAATCTTTAAAAAAAAACCGACCTCAAAAAGCAAAAAATAAATATTTGAAGTCGGTGCCAAGTAACCGACTGCACTAACCGGTACCGACTTCAAATATTTGTTTAATGCTTTTTGAAGTCGGTATTTTTGTTTAAGAATTTTTACATTCTAAATTTAAACCTAGATTTGAATTTCTTTTTTTTCATATTCCAGCATCTTTTCTCTTCATCTCCTATGACAGGAGGTTGTTATGCTTAAAAAAGCAAAAATATATAAAAAAAAAATCTGTCAGACGTGTGTAGGCTACGGCATAAGGCTTCAATGCGCCGCGCGGGAGCAGTGAACTGAAGAGTGCACCGTATCCTTGAATAGGTCCCCTATGAGAGTACGGCGCGAGAAAGAGACAAAAATATTACGCGCGTTGCTGACATTTTAAAAAGGTGACGTTACTCGCAAAGAGTAGTACAATGAATCTAGAAGCGACTGATGAAAGCTTATTATGTGAAAATCATGAAAGTCACAGCCAAGTTTTAATTTTTCACCGATAATAAATCAACACAGAAAATAAGAATATAATTTATATCAATAAATAAATAATGAGTAAAATGGAATGAAACTGACGTCAACTATTATACTGACGTCAACTGTATATCCGTGAAAGTAATATTCCTTTTTTTAAATAAAATAAATAATACTGTAATATTTTTTTGTTTCATAAAATTATTATGCAATCATTAAAAATGTTAAATTACCATTAAAGTCAGAACCCACAACCGATAGCTAACTTAAAAACACAAACAATAAAACGTAAAATCTCTTCTATAACAAACTCATTCTGACTTTTCTGCCTATCAACAAAAGTCGCCTCCACGTTATTCTTTGCACAGGTTCAGTCATTCACTTTTCATCTCTTTCTTCCGCGCCGGACGATGTGATACAATGTTCTTTTCGATACAACCTTCCCAAACGCGACAGTAGCCTGCCTTCGGTCAGCGCCTCAGTGATACTGACCTATCGAACGTGCCAGGCTTATAGAGTCTTGAAAATCGTACCTGAGGCAAGTTGTCTCGCAAACCTCTTCAGTAATACTTATGACTCGGTATCGGTATCAACCTTAGTGTGTTGTCATGTGAAACGCAAATCAAAAACTGGAAAACGGAACAATTATGTGATTATTGTGATACGAAGACTGTGCACTGATCTTAGTAAGGTAGTATTGCAGACCTAAAATCGTTACGTTTTGTTTCAATTGATTTTTATGAGAGGAGCCGGTTTTTTGAGTTCTTTTTTATTTTATGTACGAGCTTTCTTACTGTATACCGTGGTAAAATATTTTGCTATTGTTTATGTTGTGGGATATTATCGATTCTTATTTTAATTCCAACAGTTTTTCCAGATATAACGGAGTTGAAACTTAGTTTTAAACTTAGATTACACAAGTTGTTTAATCAACTTTTGAATTGTTCTTTTTTTCTTGTTGATTGCGGAAGATTATCAAGTGACTGGTTATTAATAAATTACCAAGTTACGCTGATAAAAATAATAAAAAAATGTTAATTAGCCAACCCACTGGCATTCACGAGCAAGATTTATTATTAAAATATACAGATCATCAACTCCCACCCAATTTAGTAGCGTATAATTTTTTAATTAAAGCACGGGCAAATAAAAACTTAATATCGATACAAAAAAATAAACGGACCGACATTGGTTCGTCCTTGTTCGGCGAAAAAAAATAACTTAGTAAACAATTACGTGACTGCCACCTACAAGCATTGACCAGAATAAGTAAGGAATGTGGAAAAATTAATTATAAAACACTAGTACATAGTCTAATATTTAAATCTGTGTACTAAAAAAAATGCAAAGTCCTACAGAGTTTGAAAAAAGAAGTACGTTTTTAACAACCTGTAACATTAGAATAAAAAGTAATATTTTAAAAATAATTTAAAAATAAAATAAAGTATCGACTTTTTAATGGAACCCATATTCATATTTCCTACACTATCAGTTTGTAAGCCAGGATTCACATAAAAATGTCAACTGAATTTGAAAAAGAAAGGATTGTCTTCTTTGTTGGCCGGTAGAAAGTCTTATTACACACACAATTCACCCCTAGAAAACATAATCCCTATCACCCTTGCGCACCTTGTTTATAAGGTAGGTATTCTGCGTAATATTTAATGACGACGACTTATTTTTTTTTTATTTATATAAAAAGCGTAGGTACCTATAGGATTATTCCTGTGTCATGGTTGCGTTAACAAACACGAAATTTATATAATAAGCGATGTACGATTTTTAAATTTGAAGCTGTCAAAATTTAAAAATGTATGTCTAATAAAAATATTTTTTTATTTCATCTTTGGGAGCTGGGTTACTGGTAAACCCCATAAAGGTGGAAAGCTAGATAGACCACTTGTTATTTAAACATCAGTTTGCCTAAAGTTTCGTATTGTGCCTAATAAACCCGGCCTCCCCACACAATACTATTGGACCTAACAACGATATATTTACACTACACCTCTGACACCAGGAATGTAGGTATAGATGACGGTATTTTTTATTAATACTTATACACAATGTAATTTTAGGCTTGCTGGAGCGAAAGCCACCACCAATACTGATCTATTCGAATATCCTAGCTAGGACGAAAATCCGGAACACCTTAGGTCATTTCGCGCTTGGTATGTGTTTTAATATACTAAATTAGTATTGAAATGGAGATATTACTTATTGAAGTGTTGTTTTTTTTTATTTTTTCTTACCACTGAATAGTAGGCAATAAATATATCACCTAGACTTTCACTCCAGGACTACTAAAATTATACCGAGGATATGAACGAGTAGTGTTCTCCCATAACAAAATGTAGAGGGAAAAAATTGTAAAAATACTTTTAATGGAGTAACCGTGGAGTTTCTATCTCTTCTTCTTCTTCACATGAATAACACTCCGGAGTGGTGGAGTGTTTGTTACTCTTCTGACGATTCATAAATACCATAATGGTTTACATGAAAAAACAAATATTCTGATTCTGAGTGGATGGGACTACCGCTGACCAAGTCAAGCACCCGGGAGAAAGCTGGATGCGTACAGTATAAAGCCTGTCATCGTAGCGATCTTCGGGTATAGTATTTTTCATGAAGGACCTACTGTGGCAGTTGTAAGTGTCAAAGAAAATTATACTTTATTCAGTGGCAATAAGAGACATGACCTGTTTCTATACATAAGTATAGAAACAGGTCATGGTGTTATGCCTTAATACCATTGAATTAAATATTAATTTCGTTCGCACTTAGAACTATCACTACCCATCTTATGTGAAAAATATTATTGATGTGAATGCAACAGAGCTTGTTTTTGTGAATAAAAAGTTATACCTGACAGACTGCCTTCTTGGTCTAGTGGCAAAGCGCGTCGCTTTGTGATCTCGAGGTTCTGGGTTCAAGGTCGGACAAATGTAGTTTTCTAACGATAAACTTTCCAGTATGAGTCCGGAGAATTGTGCCCGGTATATGGCAATAGGATCACCCCCTATTACACCTAACATCGTTGGCGAAAAGTGGGTGTACTCAGTACACCTCTGCCACCCCCGCTTCGGGGATTATATAAGAAGTTATAAGTATAATAAAAATATTACCTACAAAAATATAACACACAGAGGGCTAAAAGGGGATGACGCATGCATACTTACTTTTGACAGCAATAACACTAAATCCTGTAAGCTGTTTCACACAAATTATAATCACCTTCCTTTGTTGTCTGATTAATCATTAACGCGCAGTAAAATTTTCAAAGTCAATATGTTTTGTTATGGTATGAATGAGATTCGTCAAAAATCTTGAAATCGTGTACATTTTCATATAATCACATTATAAATAACACCTATATAATTGACATTAAATTGTATTTCAAAAAATTGCTAGGAAAAATTTACAAGTGGTAGCTGCCCCAAAAGTTGCTCCATCTTAAGAATAATTCCTGTGTCGAAAGTGTATACCAGACACGAAAGTCACACATAAAATTATTCCATGCGGGAATGGAACCCTACAACTACTAGATCCCTTTGGATCTCGGACCATTAAATCAAATTGTGTATGTCAATTTTAGATTAGTAAAACGCACCCACAACACAGAAATTCCTATTGCGAAGCTATATTTTACAAGAAAAAAAAACGTAAAACTACCCTTAAAAGTAAACAGGACTATCTATTCTTTCAAGACACTTATTGTTCACTCGTACAAGTGTTATTTAACACTTCCGGCCCAGTAACAGCTGATAACAATTTTATTACCTTACACCTTTAGACAAAGACCGGGATATTTGTAACAAAGAGAGAAAATACTATAGACGGTTCTTAGAAGGCAGCTTTTGAATTTAGATAACTAGTTAAAAGGACATACCTTGGAAGGTTCAATAGAAGATATTTTTCTAATCATGTTATAAACGGCCTTGTTGGTCTATTGACGACAGTGGTCGGACAAAAATATTATTTCGATAGAATAAAATCCAGTATTATAGTCCTTTTCACAAAACATAGGTAAGCTGACGTTTAGAATTTGACGTTTCTACAAATGTGATAAGTGTGAAATAGAATCGATTGAATATCGTATCGAGACAGAATGAATTGATATTAATAAAAATAATTTAAGTACAAAAAGAGAACAAATAAAATAATCTCATTATATATTTACGAATCAAGCCATTGATAAAAAAGTGACACTTCGCTTGATCGTCGCTTACGTGTATTATTATTAAAAAATCTAAAAAACTATCTGTTTTAATAAGTCAAGATAGCGCATCCACTTTATTATTAATTTATTGACCATGAAAATACTAAATATTTCAGTCAAATACATAGAATAATATATTCGTAAAAATCGGCAATCGATTTTGTACATTTTTAAAAACATATCGATTATAACTATTTCATTGTGTCAGTCCGTAAAACGCAAACCGTTACAATTTTCATAATCGAGTTATAGAGTTTTATTAAGTTTTAAGCTTTTTAAATAATTACGCAAATTTATGAACAGTATATGATTAGAATGAAAAGTATAGTAGATTATAGATGAATTTTTATATTAATGTTTGATTTTTGGATTCTATAGTTTTAATATTCTTAAATACAATATGCGTGAAATGGAATAGGATCAAACGTCACCGTACCCATGTCTCGTGAAAAAGACTATAGACTGGAGTCTGGCACTGTACCCGGTATGATAAGCTCGCCCCTTATGGCATGAGACCTAACATCTTCGGCGAAAAGTGGGTGTACATAGTACAGTACAGTAATATAATCGCGACGGCGTATGTTTATGTGAAATCCTACTAATATTATAAATGTGAAGCGTGGGTGCGATTATAAATATGACATTTACATACACAAACACCCAGACCAAAATAAATAGGTATTTGAGAGTCACAGAGCGTTTCGGGACTTCTCGGTCCGGTCCACAGAACCATGCAATCCGTATTTTTTTTTTTGAAAAGTGATGCATGCATAGTGATGTTACAGCTCGCGTTTTCCATGAGATCCTACTAATATTATAAATGTTAAAGTTTGTATGTTTGGATGTCTGTTACTCAATCACGCAAAAACGGCTGAACGGTTTGTGATAAAATTTTGCACGCAGATAGTCTATTACCTGGATCAATAGATAGGATACTTTTTATCTCGGAAAAATGTTAGGTTCCTGCCTAAAGTCAAAGCGGACCAAGTCGCAGGCAGAAGCTAGTAATATTATAAAACTGTTAAATGTATAAAACTGGATGTTATTACTTACTCTACATGAATGAAGCTTTAGAGCAATATAGCTTATACCTCAAAATACCGCATAGGCTATAATTTATTAAGATATTTAAGCAGACGAAGTTGCAAGAGGGCCGCCAGCCACTATTTATAAAAATACGATCGAAAAATTTAAAAACACGATCCCATCTTCACAGCTAATGTTCTCCAGAAGGAAACAGAGAGACAGAATTCCATTCCCAAACTGAAATTGAGATTTTTTAATAGAAATAGTAACGACGTAAAATTCCGAAGATCACTTTGGCGTAAATTATTATTGGTTAGGTATTTTTGTGGTATTGTTATTGATATTAAATGATATTGTTACGTTTTTGTAAGGCTTTGTACTAGGACTAAAAGAGCCTCTAAATCAGCCTATACTCAACAAAAGTGTTATTTCACAAAATAGGTCATACTCCACCATACGAACCCAGTGTGGATTGGTGGAGGTAGGTTTCTGGCCACCTGCTGTTGAAACTTATCAAGCCGCCTATAAGACATGCATCTTAGCTTAACGACTGCTTGAACTAATGCCCCTTCTAAGACACAGAGATGCTTTAGTTACGTTATACAAGGTGTATCGTAAATAACGCAAGACCTCAGTCACCCCGATTAGATAATTGCTTTACAAATTCAATACGAAAACCAAATTTCAAAACTTGAAGTTTTGTACCCCTTTATTAAGTACTTTCATTGTTAATTGAGGTATAAACTCAATTATCAATGAAACTTATATGCGAATGTGTGCGTATCGAGAAATACGTTCTGGAAATGCATTTGAAATCTCCGTATTGCTTTGAATCAAGAATAAAATTAGTTTGATATAGCGCACTTAAGGAGTGACAGCATTTTTTTGAAAACTAAACGGAATGTAAGATACATTAAAAATTGTTGGGATCAATCAGTTACCGATTTAGAACAAACTACTTTCAGGTCTTGCGTTAACTATGTTACAGCTTGTATAAAACTATTCAAACTATTATTAAGTATTACTTAGTAGGAAGTATAATTACAATCTACACACACTTCTTCCTTTACTCCTCAAATATCAAAATATACCTATTTTAATTAATTAACACACTGCATCGAAATATATCGTGAAACTTAACGATATTATCAGTTTTTAACGTAACACGCTTATCTCGCAAATTGAATTGTACCTGTATAATGTTTGTGTAAAATTCACATCGAACCAAGTATAAATTCTTTCCGTACAATTTAAATATCTCGGAATGAATATCAACATTTCACATTCATGTTTAATTACGCATATTTCAACGTATGCCCCTTTGATCACAAGAAAGTGGTCCGATACTTTTTTTTACGGTTTTTAAAACGAAAACTCACATTGGTCGCGACCGGTACCGGCCGGCCAGTCCCGAAACGGACAGGTTTTTCGCATCACTAACCGGTTGCTAGGAATAAAGTTGATCGAACGTTAAAGCAATACAAAATAACGTTTTAAAAGTAAACACGTTCTTTTTTCAAATTGTGTTCTTTTTATACAAGTTAGGTGCTCCTTAAGTTGAAAAATAAAACTAAAACAATCGTCTTTTTTTAAATAGGATTAAAGCTGTTTTTGCCAGTATCCAGTAACAATAATCAAGTTATTTTTTAAATTAATTTGACACCCGTCAAGTGGTGGAAAGATATTGTACAGACCATAATTGGTTCCCATCGTAATCGTTGGGAGATGTCACACAAACCGAAACATTTATATTGTTTAGGCCATTATTATGGCACTTACAAAACGTCATATATTTTACATCTACCACCTGATCATAACGCGACTTCCACTAAAAAAAAATCGGTGCATGAATTCAGCGGGCTTGACTTTTGTCATTTATAGTTTTAATTATAATTATATTAATTTATAGTGCTAGGAAGTGAAAGAGTAGATATGACGTTTCCCTAATAATGCTTGTTTTCCCATTAGCAAATAATTAGCCCATCGGTTTATAAAAACCCATATAGGCGAGCTAAGATTTAAACCTACGAACTTCGCCTTACTATTCTGGTTAAAAAAGTCTTATTAAAATATTTCTAATGCTTCAAAAAACTTTCGTCCAGACTAGCACCGATGAGTAATCCCGAATGACATAACAATAATACCTTTTTGGTAAAAATCACCTCTCTGATCATTGCCTCTAATGCAATCCTACTTTTTATTGTATGCCACTGCGCAGTTAGCACATTCATCAACCCTACAATTTGTTAAATTGGTGTGGTTTTAGCTCCAATTGAGTATAGATAACATGTTTAGCTTTTATTAGTATATTAATAATATAGGGAATATTAATCTCTCCTTTCTATTAATTTAGCATTTTATTGTTAAAGTATGCTGTCCCACTGCTGGCCAAAGTTCCCCCAATAATCATAATAAAAACAACTTAACATAATTGACATTTTTTTGTTATATTACCTGTAAACGAGGCAACCATGTAGCCATTCTCATGAACTGTAATATAATTTGCTTGATTTAACTGAGTCGCACCTGATAGATCAGCATATAAAGTTGTAGATGGAAAAACATATGTTTTTTATTTTACAAAACTAACCGTGGAGCTTCTTGTCCTCTACAGAAATGACATTCCGAAGTAGAGATCTTGGTTACCTTTCTTAGGATTCAATAATATTATAATGGTTTATATGAATTAAAAATATTCTTATTTTGATTCTTTTTGACTCTGCTTGAGACTACCTGATCAGACAGCTATCGTACAAACAAAATTACTGATCGAACAGTTACGACCGTATATGAAGCAGTATTCGCTTTGCTACTGTTGGCTGCGTTTTGTACGATCACGACTCCATGTTACCTTGGTACGCGTAGTGTTAAACAATCGGCTTTGCAATTAAAATATGACACGAGCTTTCCTAATGAATTAACAAAAGATTAGAAAGGCCTGGTTAACGCGGTTTCACTCGCTCGGTGGAAAGTACAAAGGACGAATGATCGAGATAACGGCCCGAATATTATTCTCTTTTCAAAGTTTGAATTAGACTTAAATGTAAGTCGGTGCAACCTCTCCGTGTTGAAATAGGTAGTAATGAGGTGTTTATTCCAGTGCAATTATGTATTTTATTTAAATAATTGGGACCCTATTCGAAATTCAAATATTGAAATTATTATTTTATATCAGATGCAAATCAATTTTAAAAATAAAGGTCTACTTGAATGCCACTTATCGTATGTAGAAAAAATGCCACGTGTATCTATGTAATCAACATTTTCTTATATAACATACACTAAAGAATAGCTGCTTTATCTATGTAGATCCAATTAACTACAATATAATATGACAGATCCCAAAGATCCGTAAACTAATGAAATATATAGTGCGACAAGGATCTTTTAGCCCATTGATGACATTGACAGGGGGGCGTTGATGGGAAGTAAAATTTTCCTACTTCCAGGGAAATATTTCAACAGGGGGTTACTGATTAAAAAAATAACTTGGGTAAATTTCATAGCAAATGGCAACTCTGCGACTGTCATGACGTGACATTTCACTTGATGACAGCGTTGGCACCGATTTTGGCTGTGGGCCAAAATATCCTAGTGCAACTGTAGACGACAGATTATGACTATAGTCTCTGCCTACCCCAGTGGGATAAAGGCGTGAGTGTATGTATGTATGACAGATTACAAGTTCTACACAAATTATTATTGATAATTTTAACTATTTATAGTACAACCCTATCTTCAAACCATAATCGCAAAAAAAGCAACAGACTTAATTAGAACTCTATTGATACGAACTGTGACATTAAAAAGAATCTAATTTCCAGATCACATGTCAACATTAAATATGACCTTACATCAAATACAATACACTATGAATGGCGAACATCTTTAAAATATAGCATACAATCAATCAATTGAATAGAAAGAAATAATCGACTAAATATCATTTACGGCTTCTCACTAAACAAAATATCACTGCTCTAGCTATCAATAAGCAATCTTACATAAAAGAAAGCCAACGCTTATGTTTATGAGGCTAGAGGTCATATGACTTTGGTTTTAAACGACTTTTACTCGCAACTATTTATAATATCTATCTATATCATCATGCCAGATCCCTTACGGGGTAGGCAGAGAGTACAGAGTTCCAACAGGCTCTTTCCTTACATACCTCTTTGGGTTCCTCTACTCTCATAGTTCGTCTCAGACATGCTCGCTGGTTACGGAAACTCCTGACTTGTCCTTCAGATAAGACCCGGTCTATTTGGTCATGGTAAGATAGTCTAGGTCTTCCCCGGTACCTACATCCTTTCACTTTCGCAATGTATATCAGTTATGTCATTCTTTCTTCGGACATTCTTTCTATATGCCCGAACCAACGGAGCATACCCTTTCTCATCTTTACACCGATACTCTCTTTCATACGTATTCGCTTTCTTAATACGCTGTTGCGAATACGGTCGGTCAGCTTCACTCCGCACATCTTCCGCAGAGCTCGCATTTCCACCGCATTTATCCTATTTTCATTCTCCTTCTTACATACCCAGCTCTCGCTTCCATATAACAGCGTTGGGACAAGCACTCCATTATGTATGGCCAGCTGCGCCTTTTGGCTTAAGTGCCGGCTCCCAAGTAGCTTTCCCATCGCGCCATTCACTCTGTTCCCTGCACTCACTCTTCTCTCTATGTCAGCGGTGTATTTCCCATCCTTACTGAAGGCGCATCCAAGATATACAAACTCATTCACTTGCTCCAGCATATCGTTACCAACCACAATCCTTGCATCCTATTTATAATAATATTTTATTAAAATTACGTAATAATTACGCAGATAAAGCGTGGATGTACTGACTCTATCTGACTTCTCAATTTGTTGGTTTATACAAGCTGTAACATAATAAACGCAAGACCTGAAAGTAGTTTGTTCTGAATCGGTAACTGAATTGATTCCAACTATTTTTAATGTATCTTACATTTTTTTTTAATTGCAAAAAATGCTTTTAACCCTGAAGTGCACTATAAAAAACTAAATTTATTCTTGATTCATAGCAAAAAGGAGAGTCTAATTGGATTCCTAAAACGTATTTTTCAAAACGGATACATACACGAACAAGTTTCCTTGTTAATTGGGGTATAAAAGTGCTTAAAAAAGGGGTAAAAACCTTTAAATTCGGTAATTTGGTTTTCGTTTAGAATTTATGAAGCAATTACCTAATCGGGGTGTCTGAGGTCTTGCGTTTATTATGTTACACCTTGTATATATTTTTTTAATATTATTTATGTGTGGTTTATTTAAAGCATTCGTAGCGCAGTAGAATTGCCTGCTCTTAGTGATCATCAAGGTTAAGCGTTGTTCGGCTCGGTCAATATGAGATGGGTGAAAATCTGTGGTATTTCCATTTTCATGCCTCTCTACGCCATGTTAAGATATTGATTTCAGTTATCACTTAAAGTTAATAGGCAAAATTAGAAGCCTTACGGACAACTTTATAAGTTCCAACACTAGGTGGGCACAAACCTGCTATTATTGATCTGCACTAGATCCACGCGGTTGAGTACGTTCTATTCTCTCTCTCCCTTCTATTGAATTTTTGCGAGATAATCTTTACCCCGCCGTGGCATAGTATTAAACTAACCTATTATGTCCAACTGTTGGGCAACGGTGGTAACCTCTTCCTTCCAAACAGTCTAATCCTTGGCCAGTGATGGCCATTCAGGGCAATGTGCATCGAGATCATCGCGCCACAGCTTTTTAGGCCTACCACGACGTACCATATCCGAGTTCTGGGATGGGTCCTTGTTCAGTACTTATATTAGTCCACCTGTTCTAAAGTTCTATAATAAGGGGTATAGTATATTCTTCTTCAGCCGAAAGACGTCCACTGCAGGACAAAGGCCTCCCCTAAAGACCGCCACAACGACCGGCTTTGTGCTGTACGCATCCAACTTCTACCCGCGACCTTCACCAGGTCATCGGTCCATCTTGTAGGGGGCCTACCCACTCCACGTCTTCCGGTACGTGGTCGCCATTCGAGAACCTTTCTGCCCCAACGGCCGTCAGTTCTACGAGCGATGTGCCCCGCCCACTGCCACTTAAGTTTAGCAATTCTGAGTGCTATGTCAGTGACTTTCGTCCTCCTGCGGATCTCCTCGTTTCTGATTCGATCCCGCAGGGTAACTCCGAGCATAGCTCTCTCCATCGCTCTTTGGGTGACCTTGAGCCTTCTTATGAGGCCCATCGTAAGCGACCATGTCTCAGTGCCGTAAGTCATCACTGGCAACACACACTGGTCAAAGACTTTTGTCTTGAGACACTGCGGAATTTTGGACGAGAAGATGTTACGTAGCTTCCCAAACGCCGCCCAACCGAGCTGGATTCGACGATTGACCTCTTTCTCGAAGTTGGACCTACCTAATTGGATTCTTTGTCCCAGGTATATATAATCGTCAACAACTTCGAGCGTAGAGTCTCCAACCTTTATAGAAGTTGGTACTACATGGACGTTTGACATGATCTTCGTCTTGCCCATGTTCATTTTAAGACCTACTTGTTGAGAGACTCTACTGAGGTCGTCGAGCATGGCACTGAGGTCTTCCAGGGTATCCGCCATGAGCACGATATCATCGGCAAATCGAAGGTGAGAGATGTACTCGCCGTTGATGTTGATACCTAGTCCTCTCCAGTCCAGAAGCTTAAAGACATCTTCCAGCGCGGCGGAGAACAGTTTCGGGGATATAACGTCTCCCTGTCTCACACCACGCTGCAGTTGAATAGGTTTCGAGCTCTGGTCCTGAAGGCGGACTGACATAGTGGCGTTTTCGTACAAACTCTTCAGCACCTCGATATACCGTATAGTATATTATGATAATTTATTCATATGTGGTATTATTCTACTATACTAATACATAGAATTTAGAATAGCCATTAAGAAATAAAATTATAATCTACTGTTATACTGCGACGCAATATAAAATCAATACACAAGTTGTTCTCATAAATTATGTAGTTTCTAGGAAAGGTGAAAACTTGTCTCCACCGGTGTTCATTTATCAGACTTTACATTTCTGTTTAAATATAGAATTAAAAAGTCACAAAAAAAATACAATAAATGGACTAAATTGAACCACTGCCAAAAATACTGGAGAAAAGCTCATACACTATCAATATCGACCCCAAAATACCACGTCCCTTAATGCGTTGTATATCCACCTGCGCTTACCACTCTGGTGACAAAAAGCCTTTTTTTTAACGGTGAGAAATGCCTAGCGCATTCTGCTACATCCCGGGATTTGATGGTGTAGCATTTATAAAAAACCCCCGGCGTCCGTCTCTTGCCCGAGTGCCCTGCCGCAGGAATCGCCAGTGCCATAACATCTGCAGCACGGGACGGTTTGGTCTGTTTCCCACAGACCTCGTCTTCAGCCCGTGCTCTCCTTTGTAAGGGCGCGCAGGACGCAGCGCGCTTCCTTCACGGACCTGTCACTGCGCCCGCAGACCTATGTTCATGGAGGGCAGAGGTCATTTGCTGCGCATGCCCTACGCCTTCGCCCGACGCGTCTTCTGCGAGCAGGATTAGAGAAGGTTTCCTCCCGCTCTCGCTCAACCTCCTCTTTCCTTATCAAAACGGCCTCGCAAAAGGCGACGATAGCCTCTAGAGCATGGCTGATATAAGGCCGGTAAAAGCCTAAGAGACGTTTATTTATACTGTGATTGACTTTATACTGTTATTAATGATAATTTTATGGTTTTATTCCTATTTTACCATTTTATCTATATTTTTTACACAAACCTCACACACACACCCGCGCGCTCACATATGTTTATACATACTTACCCTCATATCAACCGAATCGACTATCCCATAATAGTTTCCAATCAGCTATCGCCAAATATGGAATAAGATTCGCGCATGGATATAAGCAGCTGATCAGAAATTTCACCTCAAAGTAGACAGCTTGGCTATACCAAGTATTTATAAAAGAGAGTTTTAGATGCAAACGATAAACTGAGGCAATGACCTCACCGGTTGCAACTAAATTTATATCGATTTTATATCGATTCTTGACAAGCCGGGCGGTGTGTAATCGAATGAACACAACGAGTTTTGTTTCTTTTTTTCTGTACTAAGCGTTGAGTGTTTCGTGTCCTCAAGCCTCAGGTAAATGTACTTATTCAATTTTAGAATTTAAAATGTGAGTTAGGTATTTGCGTAGTTTGTGAGTGAATTTTGTATAGGAAGATAAGTTTCCTTTTTCTTTTTCTAGGGCTCATGTGATTATATTTTTGTCAAACATAAAGGCTGGATTCTAGAGTAGCACCTGTACCTATAAACATGTCTAAGTATTTACTTTTACTCAAGTATTTACTTAGTACATACATCATTTTTATTCTTAGTTTAGAAACTGCCAAATGTAATGTCAAAAGTTAGTTTTCTTAGCCACATTTATACACATGGCATTACTCGGCTAAACAAAATTCTTAAGACTAAGTAATGAAATGTCTAGATAGATGCGGGTCTTAGAATACTTAAACATTTTTTTTTAATTTATTGCTCAGGACTTTCGAGAATAAGAGAAGTCTACTTACTTTCGTAATGATATTCAATTTTAATCTTTTTAAAATAAACTTACATGACCAAAGACATTTTATTTTCTTTTTTGACAATCGAACTAGAAAAGAAACAATAAACCAATTAACTCAACATTTTCTATTTTATTATTCCATAAATTAATTAAATCATCATATTAACCGCGAACTGTCTAAAATCCGATATCTTATCAAGATAAATTAACTATAAGAATATAACCTGTCGAACGTAGCACTAAAATTAGCAAACACAGGTGATTGAGTTCACATAGAACAGGTTTCAATTTTCTTGCGGTTTTTACCTGAGTTTTAGAGTTGCTATAGATATAATCCTAGGTTTATTTAGGATCTGGCCTAGGATCCTACATGGGCTGTGACCGAGAAGAAATAATAATATAAAAATAAAATATGTATAAAAATAACTCACTACACTACATTAACAACAACAACATATTCACAATATTCTACGTATAGTACAGGAAATAAACGAAATTTTATTCCATTTTATAAATAGAAACAGATTCTTTCAAACACACATCGATCACCTGGCAACCCTGAATATCCAGAGATGAACGAAATATATGTATGTAGGTAAATTTATTCATACCTAAATTATAGAACACCTTAATCCATTTCGAAGACGACTATCGAGTCATATCGCAAAAAGAAATCTATATTACCAAGCTTGAACAATGGATCACAAATTCTGACCTAGAAAGACAAACATACAAACAAACCAAATTAATTTAAAGGTTGTAAAAAGAATTTATAATAACTTTACATACAAAGTCCTTGTTCTCTTTTTATAACTTGCAATAGTCCTGGCACCTGCTTGTGTTAGTTTTCTGTTAAGGTTTCTACATTTTGATAAATTAATTGATCTCAGCAGATAACTTACATAACATTATCTTCTCGCAAAGGACGTCTACGTGCTGGACCCATGCCCCCATACCGACCTTTAAAAGTCTCCCTTTGTCCGACTAAAACCCGTGAATCTCAGCCAGATACGTAACAATAAATTCTTTGTTTCTGCAATAGGAAATAACTACCTAAGCCATAAAAATGACTGCATGTACATATGAACACGCTATAAATCAATAATGGACGTTTATACCTTATTACCTTCACCTTTTTACGGACATAGCAGCAGTACTCTACAAACACGACTCAACAAATATCGACAAATTATCACCTACAGCAAATTTACATATTTACATCACAGCCACACAAACATTACATAATGCATGCATGTTTTGACATGTCGCATGATATATGACTATAGCAAATCCTTAGATCTGTCTGTCGGTTCGGGACATTGAGTTATCATGTACTAAGTACTAGAGAAGATAACTCAAATAAATTTTTAGTACCAAAAGTTAAGAGTGCATACACTCTAGTTCCCTTTAAGGTTTGGTCTAATAGCCGACGGAGCGCGACGAGAGCGTGTCAGAAGCGCTCGTCTACGTTCGGTCGTGACGTTAGCCGGCGCCGAGTGGGGCTACGCTTTATGGCGTCACCCGTATATTTCAGTACATTACAACTCCCCAAGACGCGCCACCGTCGCGCTACCGTCGCGCTGCGTCGGCTATGTGGCGAAACCTTTATTCCAGGTGCTTCCCGCAACGTGAAACCTTTGAGAGCTAAGTTTTATTTCAAAAAATTCTCGTCATGGGCTCTGAGATTCGGTTTAAACCATTAAACAATTCTAGAAATTGACTACCTATGAAAACACAACATGCCCGTTAACCCCGCGGTCATCAAGTAGCCCGCCATTTTATGTTAGCATGACATCTCTAGTATATACCTAGTACATGATAGATCAATGGTTCGGAATAGTCTTATTTTTTTATTTGGTACAGTACACTGCAGTAACAGCATATCTTAACTACCTAATAACAGTTTAGTTCAGAATAATACACATTTCCAGAGGCATTCCAAACACATTAGTATAATCCAACCACCATCACGTCCATTACGTAATTTTCCCCGAATCGCCAGTCGCCGCATTATCCAGATTTCATCAAGTATTTTCAAATAAGCCACATATGAAAGAAATAAGACTTTGTTGTTCAGTAAAATAGAGACACATTCTTTTGTACCTATATACAATTGTCATACCATAGGTACCTACCACAGAGGGTGAGCACCGTGACAACATTAATGTCATTCAATCTCATTCCCATTTATCTATAACATCGCGCCAGATCCCTTAATATCATTGCTGTTTTCACATAAACTGATTTCATGACATTTCTTCTATCTGTCTATATTATCACACCAGATTCCTTGCGGGGTAGGTAGACAGTACGTAGTTTCAACAGAATCTTTCCTTACAGACCTCTCTGGCTTTCTCCACTCTCATAGTTCGTCCCATACACGCTCGCCGGTTACGGAGACTTTCCACTTTTTACATGTGTAAACCACAATTTTCCGAGAATCAGACATCAGCAATGAAACTAAATACCCAAGCAAAGCCGGGCAGGGTCGTAAGTACAAAATATGAGTAGCAACAAAATAATATGCGAAGTGAGTCCTAGGGGAGTGACTGTGCATACAAAAACGTTACACGACCCGAAATGTACACAAAATTCTACCTGTCCTCCTCTAGTCACGTAGTAAGGACCGAGACAGGAATACACTCTTGGATTCTTATGCATAAATAGGTAACGTGGGAAAATAACACACGGGGCTGTGGGCGTAGAACCAGTATAATCGTACGGTCAGCAACTAAACTACATGAACACTTTTAAATTTGCAAAACAACTGAACTCTTATTGAAACCAGAGAGCTTCTTTGAGACAGATACACAGTAAAGACAGAAGTTTGAAATAATTTAGAAACCCTCAAATCATAAAAGTAATGATAATGATATTAATGAAACACCCTAACCAGGAAAGTACTTAACTTTGTCTTTATTTTGAGGTGACAGGAATAACAGAATAGCTAGCACTGAAAACCTTTGAAATTGAATGCCGCGCATATATTGTTTAGCGAGTTTGTGGTTATATGATAACAGGGTTGTCTTGTTGTTATTAATATATGATAAATAGTCATGTGACCATGACCATGGAACCATGATATCTATTATTAAGTCAGCTTACGTCCCGCTTCTGGGCAAAGGCCCCCTCTCCATCTCCATCCTGCATCCTCAAATTGAAATGAGAGAGACACACAGTGCGAATTAGTGGAGGCAGGTTTGTGCCCACCGGATGAACCTAACAAGCCGCATATAAGGCTTCCAACTTGAGTTAACGTCTACGACATCAAGTGGTAACTAGGACCAACCTGCCTTCACCTCCACACTGTCTTATGCCCAGCAGTTGAACCTGATTTATTTATGTCCAACGACTTCTGCTGCTGACCGTATGAACAAACAAAACTGTAGCAAAAAATAACATAAACATAACCCGCTAAATGAGCTCAGAGTCCGATATAGAATTCTCAAAAAGATGTTTGAAATGTTGCAGGACTATAATAATACCTCGTGTGTAAATACGAATCTTGCATCTTAGTTTTAAGACGGACGGACGGACAGCTTGGTCCAATGGCTTGAGTTGCTTCGCCCGCTTGGTCGAGTAGTTGCGGGTTTGATTCCTGCGCGGAACAAATCTTTGTGTGACCCAAAAATATTTGTTTCGGTCTGGGTGTTTGAACATGTTAATTTCATGTTTGTAAACGCAACCATGACACGGGAATCCTAGAGTATAGTGTATAAATAGCTACAGCGAAAGAATCAAAGTCGCTAACAAATAGGTCGATGATAGAATTACATATTCACTTATTATTCCTGTTAACAGTTTTAGTACCTAGCTTTATTGAAAACGCTAGCCGCTTCCTTAATAGACGTAGCCCTGAGAGCCTACCACAACCTCTAAGAAAGTCACAGAACTATACTACTGCTTAAGGGATTATGTTATGAGCTTGACAACTGTCATTTTAGGTATAGTGCAACAAGGATCTTTTGGCCTATGGATGGCATTGACAGGGGGCGTTCGTGTGAAATTAAGGTTAATGTTTAGTAAAATTTTCACATAGTTACTAATTAAAAAAGAACTTGAGTAAATTTCATAGGAAACGGCAAGTGCGACTGTCACGAAATGACATTTCACTTTATGACAGCGTTAGTTCCTATTTTGGCCGCGAGCCAAAAGATCCTTTAATGACTGTACGAGGCATGCCTTTTAAGTTTTGTCGTTTGAAGAAAAAAACACAACTAGTACCTAGAGTACTTTTTATTATTTTTCAAAGTATTCACCACGTAGCTTAATACACTTTTCCATTCGCTCCAACCAGTTATTATAATATTTATTCCACTCTAAAGTGGGGGTGTTCAAAATGGCTGAATTGAAAGCGTCGACTGCTTCTTCACCGGACTGGAACCTTTGACCACGAAGACTTTTCTTAATTTTAGGAAATGCAAAGAAATCGTTAGGGCTTAGGTCAGGACTATGGAGGATGGTCTAGAATTTCTAATTTTTTCTGCTTCAAATACTCAATCGTTTGACGAGCGCTGTGTGAGCTTGCGTTGTCGTGGTGCAGGATGATGCGTCGCTTTGAGTTAGATTTTCGAAGTTCGGCTATAACTTGTGGTAAACAAACTGTGGTATACACTCTGCGTTAACCGTTCTACGATCTTCAAGTGCAATAGTCGCAACATGACCGGTTTTTCCAACGAACGTGGCCACCATCTTCTTTGAAGTGCTTCGAGAACGAACAACTTTAGTCGGCTTTGGCTCGTCTTGAAAGACCCAGATTGTAGATAGTTGTTTGGAATCAGGATCGTAGGCATAAATCCAAGATTCGTCGCCACTGATATTGTCGTAGACGTGATTTGACTCTTCTCGGTGGAACCTTTGCAGAGTTTTCTTACCCATCTGACGCGGGCCGCCTTGTGATCGTCGGAAAGCAGATGCGGTATCCAACGGCAAACTAGCTTTCTCACACCAAGTGCTTCATGCAAGATCTTCTGAATGGTTGTCCCTGAGATGCCTAATAGAGCCTTTATCTCTCGATACGTCACATGACGATCTTCGAGAATTATTTGTCTCACAGCAATGATGTTATCTTCAGTGAAGGCGGATTTTGGGCGTCCTTCGCGAGATTTATCACTTACACTAGTATGTCCACGCTGAAATTCTAAATACCAGCGTTCGACAGTCCGCAGACATGGGGCTTCATCACTGAACACAGATGTTAGCTCTTCAAAACACTGAAGCCGTGTCAGGCCTCTTCTAAAGTTGTAGAAAATTATTGCACGAACATTTTCCTTAGAAAGATTAATTTTCGTACGTAACCTGACAGATTCCAATCGACGCTGTGACTTAACAATAGCATTAATCATAATACTTTCAACTGTTTTGAGATTCAAAATTTAAACACATTCGAATGTAGAACAGTTCCAAATTCAAAATTGCTGGGAAATATGGAAACGACGGAACTTAAAAGGCATGCCTAGTATGCTGCATTTTACAAAGTTGTAGCTTCTGAACCAATACATATTTAAATGCGTTAAATATACATCCAAATCCAATATCTTCATTACATGTTATCGAATTGTAAAACTATCGACAATACCCATTGTCAATACACATAATACTCCGCTCGCTACCACAGATCTCATACAACTGAACTGGGTCTAGGGTTACTAGACTGTTACATGTGACTAACATTTGAGCTCTGCCTATTCATATTATTTTCAATCAATATTGAATGTTTGCCAGTGTTTACCTAAAACGACACCATTTCCATATCCATAAAATATCGTAGCCAAGAATTAAGACAGTAATAAAAATGATAATTTCTTGTATTGTATGCGTAAAAAGATAAAAAAAATATGGCTGATATACATAGACTAATAAAAAAACGTACACAGAGCATAAAGAAAAAAAATGTCTTGTTAATAAAAAAGTTACATGTGGCAAACGTAATGAGACATTCTATAGAGACAGTGAATGAGATACAGTCATACATTTTTACGAAGATGGGAGGAAATTCCTGTATAATGTAGGTACAGTCCAGACTTATCTTGAAAAAATAGGTACCGCACCACACTCGTTAGCCCTGCAATGAACCCACGGGTAAGCTAAACGGCCTTCATTTAGATAAAGATTTATTTTAATTTATTTTATTTATTGGGTTTATCAACAGGTGCTACAATCTTACATGCTTAACGTTTAAAATTTTAGTTCTAGGTACTTATATCTAATTGCACACCATACAACAGATAAACACTGCATTCAATCAATAGTGTAGATTAAGTTTACATTAAGACATACATAAATTAAGTTTTAAACAGAAAACAGAAAAAGTGTATACATACATATGGCTATAAAGTTGATAAAGACTTACGAAATGTATAAGGACTGTCGAAATGGATATCCAACATATCACTATGCTTATTATATAGGTTACACATTCGTGGGATAGGTGAAGATCGGCCCATGACCGTTCGGTACCGCGGCATCGAAAATACATTTTTTATTATCTAAGATTTCGACCGTAGTGTAAAATTCTGACTAAACAAAAATGATAACATAATTATCATATTTATATTTCGTCGTCTGCCAAATCATCTCAGGCACTACCACACAGATTTTTATTCGGCTTTACCAACAGATATGATTCATGATGAACACATAGGTATATAATTTATAAATGTTTTGTAAGTTGACCGAACTATGACTATGTTATTAGTTGATTATGTCGGGAATCAATAATCTTCTATATATTAATACGTGAACCAAAAATTTTGTACGCCTTTTTACGAAAATTGCGCGGACGGAGGAGTATGAAATTTCCCACACTTATAGTTTATATAGAGAAGGAGAGCTGAATGCTAATATTTTTTTAAAATTATGCATAAAACATACATTAAATCAATGAAAAAAACATTACACACACTACCATGTATTTGACAAAATACACGTCAAATTGATGTTTGTCTTTAATATTATTTGTCTATAGTCTTACTGAATATCAAACATAACCAGCAAACGATGAAAGAGTAGGTCGAATATCGACCTATGGGCGACCACTAGTTATATTAAATGTGTAAGGTGGAACTGAATTAGTTTAAATGAAATAAGAACTAACCTTGCGAAACAGGGCGGGTCGGTTGTATTTATTGTTGTATATTTATTTATCCATTTTTATTATCTGCCAGTCTATCTTAATATAATAAAGAAATCCGTCATAACGGTTATAATTCTAAACATGATAATATATAATTCGTTAACACGGATCCCGTGTTGATATTTGCTTATCGTCGTTATCAAATAAATATCTGCTATGTGCAGTTTTTGAAATTTCTACATTTCGACTATTATGACTAGTTTACTAGCTACATTTTCGTATAAAAAGACTGCTATGTGATTATAAGGTGTACTGGGGTTGCTAAAAATATGCTCCACAAATCTACTTTTAATAACATTTTACAGGAGAATGTTTTTATTCAATATCCCAAAGTTTTTGCACACAGCAAATATTGTTTTGACAACGACGTTAGGTCATTAATGTACTTGAACAATATTAGAGGATGTATATACTCCAAAAAATATAACGCAAACTTCAGTAACATGATCAAGATCTTAGAGTAAATATGTATATATGATGTAATTTTGGTCGTCCCGGAACGAACACCCAGCTAATGTATTCAATGCATACTGTTCACTGGTTATAATAATGAACAAAAAGAACACTTCAATAAGTAACATCTACCTACTAACCTATCCGATTATCATAGCTGGGGTGAAAATCCGGAATACCGAAGATATCTACCGGCCAGCTGAGGAGCCGCGCCACTCAATGTCATTTTGCGTTTCGTATGAGTATTTTTAATGCACTAAATCAGTATTGTTATGGAGATGTTAGAAGATCAGACACCGACCTTGCCGGCGAGGTCGAAGGATCCCTTGCCTGCCGGTCGGTGCAGAGCACCACGGCAAGACACCTATTATACACCCTCCCCCGTAGCGACTGCCCAAGCCGAGGCCATTCCTTCTTGAGGCGCCCTTGAGCTAGTTGCCCCCTTGCCCTTCTGGCTCGAGCGTAGGGGTTGCACGCTCGCCCTCTTGTCCGGCGAAGCTGTAAAGGCCCCGCGGCCAACAACGTAGATCACTCACACTCGCACACTTAACGGAGATGTTACTGATTAAAGTGTACTTTTTCCTTTTTATTTTTCTCGCTTTCACTCCAGGACTACTAAAATTACACCGTGTATAAGTCCTTAATATCATTGGTTAGGATAATTTATATGTGGACTTAAAAATTAAATGTAGTTAGTTAAAGAGGAAAACATTTGGAAATTAGTCCAAGGACAGAACGATGATCATGAGTGACAACGACAACTGTTTTAATTGCTGTGACAGCTACAAAAAATCTGTTACAATGACTTGTTATTGTACTCCATACGTCGTTATTAACACAAAAAGGGTTAACGTAAACACATTGACATAGACCTGTTGCATCACTTGCGGACGTTTTTTTTTTATAATGAATGGACATTTACAAAGTCTATTTAAAGCCCCGCCCCGGCTTTGCACGGATGAATTATACACATAAACCTTCCTCTTAAATCACTCCGTCCATTGGTGAAAACAGTATGAAAATCCGTTTAGTAATTATAGAGTTTATCACCGAGCTATCATGAAGTAACGTTTACTTGATTTCAGCGATAGTTCCGATTTTGGCTGCAGGGCAAAAGATCCTTGTACGATTGTACAAATTACACAATTACAAAAATATTAGGTAGCCCCATCAGTCTTCTTTGAAGTAAGAATAATATTTCAATGGCACAAGACACGTCAGGAATGTCGTTCAAAAATAAAAAATAAACACCTCATTGACTTTCTTTAGAAAACCGATATAAATACTAAGCGTCTCATCAACTAGTGCACTCAACCAGAAAAGATTCTTACCATCGGAATGACCACTTTTCAAAATAAGGACACCTCAGAATAAATTAACTAACCCTTCAAACAAATATCGCCTTTGTTGGCTAGCAATACGGCTCGAAATCACTTAATGATTACACGAAAATACGGTAGCGTTACGCCGTCCTATGATTACGACCTATCAATGGGTTCCTGAATGAAACAGTTTATTTTATTTCACCTCAAAAATGTAGAAATTTTTCAAATTTCAACTTTACGGCTCAGTAATAAGAATGTTTCCATACATTTTAAACGGCAACTCTTGGGTAGTTCTGTGACGGTTAACTATCGGTTTTCGAAGACATTGTTTTCCGACATTGTAAGAGAGATGTTTTTTTAACGTCGGAATTGGAGTGGTCACGGGAACTGATCACGGTAATGACGTAATGAGCCACGCGTGGTCCGTAAAAGCACAGTAATTGAATGACAAAACATAAGTCGGTCCATAGTCCAATTGCCTACTGTAAGTATGTGGATATTTTGCGGGTTAAAGAATATGTCGTCTTAAATTAACTGCATAAATTTATTCAGTCGCAAAAAATCCCTGCTTGTATTATTCCGAGACTTTTCCGTGTTCTAATTGAAGGTCAAGTCAAAGGTCTCCGTACCTGGCGAACGTGTATGAGACGAACTATGAGAGTCAGGAAGCGAGAGAGATCTGTAAAGAAAGGACCTGTTCGAACTCTGTACTCTTTGCCATGTCTGCAAGAGATCGGGCGTGATAATATGGATAGATTTTCTTAACGACTAAAATGAGGTGGTGATTCAAAATAATAAATTTATATTCCAATAATACACGAATCCTAAGTTACACGGCAATGTAAACGTGGACGAGGAAATATGCTCAGAAATAGATATATTGATGATATCATCATATTTGTAGGTAAGCGGTTATATTTGGTAGGTATACCAAATATAACCACTTATATAGAATTTTATACAAGAATTTTTTTTGATACTTGATTAGTAATATCAATGAACTGGAATTTTAATTGCCTTGTATGTTAATTAAAAATATTTTTTAATATTATGTTGCAACCCTATGGAAGTATGGCATAAAATGATGAAGTTGTAGAAAGCTGATGATGATGTCATTATCATAGATCTAGATAGACGATAACAGTTTTTTGTATCTAGACTAGATGGCATGTCCGCTTATGCCATTTTGTATAGTGTGTGTTTGTACAGATCATTTGTGGTGTCAATTTTTGATATAGAATTCGTATCCGTATTATTGAAGATGATGCGTGACGACATGGACACCTTCGGGACAATAAAATGGTACTATAGCTCAGGATCGAATTTTGTAGTGACATAAAGGGAGGTTTTTATATAGTAGTTAAAAACACAACTTGCTCATAAAAACATATACAACGACCGTAGCTGATAAAGGAGGAGCTCAACAGTGATCTGACAGGTACAAAACGCGCCTAAATTCCATAATAGAGCCAGAGCATAGGATAAGTTACGACAAGATATATCTATACAAATTTTCTATCAATATGGAATATACACACGAAGTAACAAGTACTAAATAATACTGTAATCAACATGCGCAGGGAAGTCGTAGTTCAGTTCAGAAATCTTAACAATATCTGTACAAGTAATGGCTATATTTCGCCACTAAAACATATTTATGTTAATTAATATTAAGGCATCGTCGACCTAATTGTGCAGCGGTGAAGATCGTTGCCTTATATGTAGATGACTATCTGTTTTGACTCAGTGATTTTTTGCTAAATAATAATTTTGCAATTTGAATAATAGAGTGCATCAAGTATGTTTATTGGTAACCAACCTTGGCCGTTTTTTGTACAATCCATCTATATATGCTGTGTATAAATTGAATCCACTTGCGGCGTCTATTCACACGCTAATCATAGAAGCACCTATACGAATTTATTTGATTTTTACCAATACATAGGAGTAGGATGATATTTGTGTGTGCTACCCATGCGATGCCGAGGTAGGTTGCAAATAATTAATAGTGATCTGAATGTTTTTAACAAACCCTTTGAGTTAAAAAATAAACACTAACTCAATTATATTCCCCAAATACCTCCTTTATAGATAACATTTACTGATCTTGCGTCATAAAATTACACTTATTTTTCTTTACCTCAAGATCCTAGAGTCGAATTCAGTATCGGATAGCTTTGTTGAAATTTTTGTATCAAAAAAATGAAAATGCGCAGGTGTCCAAAGTCTTGGAGTCAAAGGAGAAGCTCTTCCTCTATTAGGTTGAAACCAGCTAACATCGTGAAGAAACTGGGGTAAACACAATGTATGTGTCCCCCAAATATCCTGATTCTCGTATTCAATCATCTCTTGTGCATTTTGTTTATGATAAAATGGAGGTTTAGCGCAAGATGGCCTTTTGCTTATGTTAGTCGTTTCCGTAGGATTAACACTTTCGTCTCGGTAAATATTTTGCCAAGGAGACTATATGCTCAAGTCCCCAAATGGAGTCGCAAATCAGCCATTAATGTCAGTCAATATATCTTTTTACCGTTACATCATATCCATAGGGCATTGTCACATGTTGCCAATCAGAGGTCGTCGGTGTCGCCACCTGATGAATTTTGATTACGTTTTTCGCTAACAACGTTCTAAGAAAATAGTTCAATATTTTCTAGAATTATGTTAAGTAACGATATCAGTTGTTTGTTATTATAATATTATACGTATAGGAAATAAATATATGAAGTAACAAAATATAATGATTACTATGAAAGAACCTCTTGGAACTCCATATTATATATTGTTCGTACGTACTGTTTCAACCACCCTTAGGGTGGGCCGATAGTACCACTCTGCTCGATCTTCTTTAATAGGTAATTTTAAGTTAACTATTCAAAATTGAGGCATAGATTATGTTTTTTTAAGAAGCTAGATAATGGCCCTTTTGACGGTATAAATATGAGGTATGTGGCTACAACAGGTACTTCATTACACACTGTATTTAATTGTCCCCGGTCTCTCCTAAGGGAGTAGTCATGACGGTACACAGAAAAGACGTCCACTGCAGGACGAAGCCCTCCCCAAAGATCCAGACGACGACCACCCTCATGGTGTACGCATTAAAATTTCCCCTGCGGTCTTCCCCAGGTCATTGGTTCACCTTCTGGGGATCTTGCCTTCTACATCTGGCCACATTTACAAAAATGAAATTAACATACACAAACACCCAGACCGAAACGATTTTTTGTGGGTCACACAAAGATTTGTCTCGAGCGGGAATCGAACCCGCGACTACTCAATCCAGTGGACCAAGCCGTCAATTGTATGAGTTACATCGATGCCATTGGCTCTCCTGCGGAAGTCCTCGTATCTTATTCGCTCTCACAGGGAAACTCCGAACACAGCTCTCCTCGTAAATAATTTATATCTGCAGAAGATATGCCTCTCCCAAAGACCGCCACAACGACCGGCTTTGTGCTATTTTTTATATTCTCCAATAATTACACGCTTACGTTATTAACCAGTTTACAAGATGATATCATAAATGGTACATGCAATGATTGATTAATTCCAGCTATTGTTCGTGTTTCCCATGCGCTCCTCAAACCGGTGAGATGCCTTGCCGTTTTAGCGTTCCGTGAACTGGAGAATAACCGGGGGTTACGTAATAGTGTCGTACGTCTGTGTAACCACAGAAATCGGAGTAATTAAACACTAGAAGTGAAATAGCGCGATTTTCTTCACGACCTTTTTGCCGCTTCGCCATACATACACAGTTTGAAGAACTGTGTATGAATGACGGACGATTTAGCGCAGTGGTTAAGAGCTTAAGCCGCTCCGCCCACTGTGTCTAATAGTCGCGGGTTCGATTCCCGCACGGGACAAATCTTTGTGTGATTCACAATTATTTGTTTCGGTCTGGGTATTTGTGTATGTGAATTTTCATGTTTGTAAACGCACCGAATAAATCACGGTGTGAGGCTACGTTTAAAAAAAAAGAAACTAGACACGGACAATCCTACACTCATCCATTGCTGTAAAAAACAAAACATTTTTCTATGTACTTAAGGTAATATTGCCTTAAGTACAGTTACGTGTTTTGGAAGACTTTCATACCAACTTACAGTGGCTTAAGTATCTTACTTACTTACTTACTTACATTGTTCCACGTAGTGCTGAAATATTTCGTGATAATTTTCTAACATGAGTGGTGACAAGTTCAAGCGGTTATACGATTTCTATGGTTAGAACAGAGTGTGGGCTGTGGGCAGGTAGTTATCGTCTGATCTCAAGATTGGTTAGTGTTGCCAACTTGACAAACTAAAAGATAGTAGGTTTACAAAGTCGCTAGATGACGCTGAATTACTTAACTTTCTTTAATACAAAAAGAAATATCCATCACACACGCAAGTCAGTTAACATAATATAATATTGAATATTATTATATTTTATCAAATTAACCTACAGATAAGTCCCTAAATTTTGTTGTCGTTAAACAGAGCTAAAATGTCTATTTGTATGTCGTATTGTATCTGTACCTAATGTTAAAGTTACAAAATTGCGACGCTGCATTAGATGGTTATCTGCTATTATAAACTTTTAGTTTTCTTATACGTTATTACTACCACTTGGTCGAAGATTACCAGTGGTGTCAGGCCCGCTCTGCACAGGAATATTATTTGTGCAACTCAATTGAATTCGAATCGTGTCTGCGGTCTTTACGGGAAGGACTCGCCGATATTTGTATTGATCTGCACGTCGATGTACGTCTAATGCCTATTTTGTAAACGTACCTACGGCTGAGCTTTGTATACTATAACCAAGAGAGGTAAATTAGTGAAAGCAAACACGGGCCCAGCAAGACACAAGAAAATAGGAGAATCAATTTCAAAAAAAAAAAATACAATATCTAACTAGTTACCAAGCGTAGCTACTCCCACAAAAGCGTTAAATCTAATTATACCATGGATGAATTAGACTGCAACATATTGAAAAATCGTGTCCGCCATTTTGAATTTCAAAATGAACGTCATGTAAAACATTTTCTTCTTTAAGTTATGGCTTTACACTAATTTTAAGTGTATTTTGCCAGTGTCTAGTGAGATGTATAATCGTGTTTGTATGAATTAAGTCAATTCCCCGATGAACTTGATGACAACGATGATGATAAAATTAATGGAGTACCCCACCCTGGATAGTAAAGCGATGGATACTTTACAATTGCAACAGCCGTTTTGAGGGAAATCGAAAAGGCACGTTTTGTGACTTTGTTACAATTACCTTCCCTCATGCACACATAAGAATACATCTATCTATCTATCTATATCATCACGCCAGATCCCTTACGGGGTAGGCAGAGAGTACAGAGTTCCAACAGGCTCTTTCCTTACATACCTCTCTGGCTTCCTCTACTCTCATAGTTCGTCTCATACACGCTCGCTCATAAGAATACATAATGGTTAATATTCCACCAACATTACACATTATTATTCGAAATTATACAAGTTTTAGAAATTAAAACCAATTAACGACAGCACTCTTCGACTTGCCGCCAAAACTCCATATAAAACTTAAAAGCAAACTATAGCGACCACATAATATTCGCAACGATAATTAATAATACAACAAAGTTGCAAATCGTCAATATTTAAACAAAAATCCCAAATCAATATTCTGTTCGAAAATCAAACGTTACTACTGTATTTTTTATTGCATTCGGTATACACTCGCTAAGTACGGCTTAAACATTGACCCGTGACCTTGGTTAGACAGCTGGCGTGGTACAAGTTACAATCCTAACGCGAATATTGTAAAAAAACCGTGGTTAGAATTAATGAATGAAATTTCTATCTATCTATATATATCATCACGCCAGATCCCTTACGGGGTAGGCAGAGAGTACAGAGTTCCAACAAGTGCTTTCCTTACATACCTCTCTGGCTTCCTCTACTCTCATAGTTCGTCTCATACACGCTCGCCGGTTACGGAGATTCCTGACTTGTCCTTCAGATAAGACCCGGTCTATTTGGTCATGGTAAGATAGTCTAGGTCTTCCCCGGTACCTACATCCTTCCACGATCGCATTGTATATCAGTTTTGTCATTCTTTCTTCTGACATTCTTTCTATATGCCCGAACCAACGGAGCATACCCTTTCTCATCTTTACACCGATACTATCTTTCATACCTATTCGCTTTCGTACTACGCTTTTGCGATTACGGTCGGTCAGCTTTACTCCGCACATCTTCCGCAGAGCTCGCATTTCCACCGCATTTATCCTATTTTCATTCTCCTTCTTACATACCCAGCTCTCGCTGCCATATAACAGCGTTGGGACAAGCACTTCATTATGTATGGCCAGCTGCGCCTTTTGGCTTAAGTGCCGGCTCCCAAGTAGCTTTTCATCGCGCCATTCACTCTGTTCCCTGCACTCACTCTTCTCTCTATGTCAGCGGTGTATTTCCCATCCTTACTGAATGCGCATCCAAGATATACAAACTCATTCACTTACTCCAGCACATAACGATATGCTGGAGACCAGAACGAATGCAAGGATTGTGGTTGGTAACGACTAACAACAATCCATGCATTCGTTCTGGTTTCTTCCCGTTCAAAAACCATAATTTTGGTTTTCTTCACATTCAAAGGCAAGCCATTTTTCATGCAGTCATCTTTCATAACTGTGACTAGTGATTGCAGATCAGTGGCTGTTGGCGCTATCAAAATCGCGTCATCTGCATATTGTAGATGATTTACCACTAGATCACCCATTTTTACCCCTTCATTCATCGCATTCAGTCTTTGAAGACTTTTATCCAAATATATTATAAACAGTCTAGCAGACAACACGCAATCCTGCTTGACGCCGATTTTAACGTCAAACCAGGGTGACATGTTACCACCCACCCGTACGCATGCCTTGCAGTCCACATAGGTGGACTGGACGGCCCGCAGCAGAGTGCCATTTATACCATACTCAGGTAAAATGTCCCAAAGTCTCTTTCGCACAACTCTATCAAACGCCTTCTCCAGATCCACAAAACCGCAGAAAACCTTCCGGCCCACTCCCAGATGCTTCTCTACGATGTTGCGGAGGGAGAAAACTTGATCCGAACATCCTCTTCCGGACCTGAAACCCTTTGGGCCTCGCATAACATTCCATCGGACTTCTCGCGCATTCTCCTTTCAATAATTTTACCATACACCTTGGCTGCCAAGCTGATCAAACTAATGGCTCTGTAATTGGCGCAGTCATATTGTGAGCCCTTGCCTTTGTACAAGGGTACAATGACTGCGCGACGCCAATCTGTAGGGATCCGACCGGTCCTCTAGCAAAGGTTTGCAAGGACCCGAAAGGCGTCCCGGACGCAAGTTCCACCATATTTGATCATCTCGGCAGATATCAAGTCTATTCCCGCAGCTTTACCATTTTTCATACTTCCTATCGCCCATTCAACTTCTTCCATAGTGATGCCCTCTGTTGATTCCGGTACCACAAACTCGCCTCTGGACTCGCCTGTGGCACCCGTATTCGGGGCATCCCATACATTTCTTCAAAATATTCACTTTACCTGTTTAATACAGCTTGTGTATCTGCAATTAATGAAATTTAAATCTTCAAATTCGATCAAGTAATTAAGTCGGGGATTATGAAATGTGTGTTATGGCTTATTATAGCTCCTATTGCACATCAAGATTATTTTAAACCATTAAAGGCCATTTTAAAGAGTCTCCTGCGTTTGACAACACCCAGTCCTCACGAGCCCTTCTTAAATGTGAAACCAGCTTTAACAGAGTACTATACTTTCGCCGTTCGGATATTCCGCTAGTGACCTGTACCACAAAGCTATAAGTCAGGGTCCATCTTGTTAGTCGGGTATACTGTGACACGTGGTTTCTGACGCAGCCGGAATCCTTTTTGTCGTATTTACTTATATAAAGCACTTATGTAAACACATGAAGCTAATAAGAATCACTAGTCTCTTCCTTCGTTTTTTTATGATACATAGGTGCAGATATCCGCAAGTTAAGAACCAATATTTGAGTCACTAACTAAAATACTAATGTATACGTGATTTCAACACAAGATGTTTGTGGTGGTAATGGTCAATTTGTAATGTAATATTTAGACTTTAAATGATATGAAACCTAAAGCTAAATATATAATAGAGATGCCGCGAATAGTGAATATTGATTATTCCCTATAGCATTATTCGATATCAAAAACCGAACGATTAGAGGTAATAAATGGCACATAACACTCGGTCTCGAACTCACCGAAATATTTACCGATATAGGAAATATTTCACCATAAGCGTAACTTTAATATGTCCAAAATAGGATATTAAATAAAACGATCCGGAGCATACTCTTTCACATCTTTACCCCGATAATATCTTTCATATCTGCATGCTTTGTAGGTATAATTTTATATAATAGGCTGGCTAATAATATCAGGCTAATAATATGTTCTTATTCTTTTAGTAAATTATTTTAATTTAAAAATTGCCACAACGCGCGCTCCTTCGTCTTTTGTATCGACGCCGAATTGAGACAGTTCTTTATTACTACTCCTATGATACTACCATAATAGCTTAAATGCATATACAGGCGATCTTACTGAGCCATCTATTCCCTTTTTACTAGTCTAGAACTAAGTATAAAACAGTTCTCAAGTGGAGACCACGTATTGGCAAGACACCCTCAGGCTAGGTCGAGCGATGATCTTCCTAGTACATCTGACAGAAACTGGATGAGAGTAACCGAGGATCGTACTCATTGGCATGGAATAGGAGAGGACCGTAGACTGCGATAAGCTGATGAAGATGACTATCATGGTACACAGTTCCAATTTACTAGTCATATGGTGTGGTATAAGTGATAAAGATGAGAAAGGATATGCTCCGTTGGTTCGGGCATACAGAAAGGATGTCGGAAGAAAGAATGACAAAATAGACACATAATGTCAATGTGGTAGGATATAGGTACCGGGGAAGACCTAGACTATCTTACCATGACCAAACAGACTGTGTCTTATCTGAAGGGCATGTCAAGAGTCTTCGTAACCGGCGAGCGTGTATAAGACGATATATGAGAGTATAGGACTCCAGAGAGGTATATAAGGAAAGAAACTATTGGAACTCTGTACTCTCTGCCTACCCTGCAAGGGTTAGATAGACAGATAGAGGAATGGTACTATCATAATAGTTTAAATGCCTCTACAGAGATCTTATTGTGCTATATAATCATCAATGTCGTTAATGACGGTCAAATAATTTAATGATCTTCTCAATTTTTTATGTCGATTCGGTACTGATAAAACGTTACACGGTTTTTTGCGATACAACATTAATTTGTCTTCACTAAATAATCTTGTGGTTTTATAATAAAAGTTTTCGGTTATTTGTGCCACTTTCACGTGTTAGAGTTATTTCGATAGCTTCGGTATGGGTACGGCTTTTGGAAATGTAACTTGTATTTGGCTAAGGTATTACTATCTTACCATGACCAAACAGACTGTGTCTTATCTGAAGGGCATGTCAAGAGTCTTCGTAACCGGCGAGCGTGTATAAGACGATATATGAGAGTATAGTAGTGTGCAATGGCGCGTGTTAGGAGAGGCCTATGTCCAGCAGTGGACTACGATAGGCTGATTGATTGATTGATTGATTACTTTTTTAAAACAGTCCTGTAGAGGTGTCGTATAAATGTTAACTGATCAAAGGCGCAAAATAAAGAATATATCTCATATCAATCAAAGTGTTCCAAGTAAAAGTCTATGATAGAATTTTAATCACACATTTTTTGTTAATGATATGTAGACGTCCGGAAGATGCTTGGGATCCAAGTGTCCGTCTGATTCCGTTGGCAATAACTCTCGGTATATGATCACGGATTCAGCTCTGATATAACTCAGATTGAAAAACTTTTCGAAACTAATTTCAAAATTAAATAAAACGGTTTTCCGGATTTAAGTGGTTTATTTTTGGTTATAAACCAGTTTTCCACGTTTCGAGTGCTTTACAGCACCTATACTCATTAGTGAGCATTGGTTTTATATAATGTGTCATATTCGCGTAAATCTAAGAACTTAGTAATTTCAAAATGCTTACTTTTCAAAGCGGTCTCGGTTAAAACCAAACCAAAGTGCCAAAAACAAGTTAACATACCGCATAATAAATGCGCATTTTTTTTTATATAGCTTTAGTAATCATTTTCTCGTTAAGCACTAATATCAAATAAAGCTAATATATTTTCCACTAGTGACGTAACTATTTGCCAACTATTGATAACTGCATCAGTGACTAAAATAGACGGTGACGTCACAGGCCGGAAGTGGCGGGCTCGACGACGTGTGATCGCCAGCAGAAAGTGGGTCTAAACATTCTGATCACGAATAACGCGTTTCGGCGATAGTACGAAGCGAAATCATATCCCAGGTACTGCCAAAGAGTCCTGCAGAAATGTCGGAGACTAGCGGTTACCCGCGGCTGCAGACGCGTTTATTTTGTAATATGTTTAAAAGTAAAGGGAAGTAAGAGTGGACGAAGCCAGAGAAGTCTGTAAAGAATGATCCTGTTGGAACTCTGTATTATGTCCCTACCCCGCAAGCGATCTGTCGTGATGATATAGACAGAAACTTAGATATTTATTACTAGTCGCTTCTGCCATTGATTTCCGCGTTAATTTTAGACAGGACCCTAACAATTTTCTGGAATAAAAAGTATCCTATATGTTGATCCAGTTAATAAACTATCTATGTGCCAAATTTCATGTAAATCTGTTAGGCTGTGATTATTAGCGTGATTGAGTAACAAATATCTAAACATCTAAACATACAAAACTTTGAAATTTATAATCTTAGTAGGATAAATAATATCAGCCTTTACTGTCCACTGCTGGACAAAGGCCTTCTCTCACAAATCGAGGTGAGAGAGATTAGGTCATACTCCACCACGCGGACCCAGTGCGGATTGGTGGAGGCAGGTTTGTGGCCACCGGCTGTTGGAACCTATCAAGCCGCCTTTAAGGCTTCCAACTTGGCTTAACGACTACCACATTAAGTGGTAGCTGGGACCAACGGCTTAACGTGCCTTCCGAAGCACGGAGACGCTCGAATATGAAAATGCCACAAACGGTCACCCATATCGGGCCGACCGAGTCGAACGCTGCTTAACCTTGGTAATCGGTAAGAACACCGCGGTCACACAGCGCTACAAGCGCCCCAAAGCGCCTAATAAGTTAGGTTAAAAAAGAAAGTCGTAAATAGTCACAAAAGCAAACAAAGTACAAAGCCAGTCACCATGACGATCCTTCGGAAAGCCCTTTGGACCATCAACAGTTATTAGGTTTACACTCGTGAAAAATGTAGAAATAAGCGTTTTAAACAAAATATTGATACTTATGCCAACAAAATGTATGGCACTGCTGTTCTTTTTCATTCCAGTAAGAACCAACACAGTAAAGTTGACGTACAAATAAGTTACATATGAGCTGTTTCAAGTTTCTTTTTAGTTTTTCTCTTTCAATTTGAATCTAGATTTGGAACACTCAGAGATGAAAGTGTTGTTATATTTAAATCATACTTAACGTGTGATCAGCCTTGTTCCGGCCCTTGCAGACATAGAACCAATGTTACACCGTCACGCCTATATTCCTCAGAGGGGGTGGCAGAGGTATACTGAGTACACCCACGTTTCGCCGACGATGTTAGGTCCCATGTAATAGGGGGCGAGCCTATTGCCATATACCGGGCACAATTCCAGACTCCGGACTCATACTGGGAATTTTTCGTTAGAGAAACTACATTTGTCCGACCTAGGATTTGAACCCAGGACCTCGTGATCACAAAGCGATCCGCTCTGCCACCAGACCAACGAGGCAGTCGACCAATGTTAGATATTGTATTAAAATAACATTCAAGTATCAAAAACATAGTTGCTAAAACAAAACGTGTAGGAATTCCACATTTAATTGTGCTAACCGTCGTATGTTGAATAACAATCGAAATCAACTATCTGTTTTATAAGCGTAGTGATGCGGTCGTGCGCAGGAGTCTACAATAGATACATGTTTATACTGCACGCTAGTGTTGTGCAATATGCTAATGTGGTAACAGGCGACACGACGCGACACGATATCACGCACGCGATTATCGGAAGCGTCGCGGAAGAACGGCTTTAGAAACCGAAGACATTCGGATAAAAGACAAATAAATTAATTGTACTATTACTACTACTATATCATCACGCCAGACACCTTGCGTGGTAGGCAGAGAGTACAGATTTCCAACAGGTTCTTTCCTTACATACCTCTGTGGCTTCCTCCGCTCTCATAGTTCGTCTCATACAGGCTTGCCGATTACGGAAACTCTTGCCCTTCGGATAAGACACGGTCTATTTGGTCATGGTAAGATAGTCTAGGTCTTCCCCGGTACCTACATCCTTCCACTTTCGCAGTTTATATCTATTTTATTCTGACATTCTTTCTATATACCCGAACCAACGGAGCATACCCTTGCTCATCTTTATATAATGTAATAAACACAATTCCAGACTCCTAAGTGATACTGGGAATTTTTCTATAGAAAAATTACATTTGTGCGACTTAGGATTTGAGCCCGTGTCCCGTGATCGTAACGAGCATTATTTGCTCTTAGACCAGCGAGGAAGTAAATTTTAAAAAAAGAGCCTATATTCTGCCTGATAAGTATACAATTTTCAAAGTCAGAGTCAAAATTATTTATTTGTATAGGCCAACAAGAGCGCTTACAAATGTCAAAAATTATTAATTTTTTTACAACTATCGGGATCGGAACGCGGCCTCACACTGAGAAAATCTGGCAAGTAACTCAGCGGGCTAGTCTTTTAACTTAATTGGACTGGCCTTACTGTTTATCATTCTTTTTTGCAAAAATATTTTACAAATTATATTTAGGTGTTGCCGAATGAGGAGCTGCTCAGACCCAATCACTTTTATCGTCGATATATTCCGTATTTATTATAATATAATTCCGTATATATTATATTATAATATAATATCATTTACTAAATAGTGTAGTTATTATAGCCTTTTTAAACTTATTAATAGGCATATTTCATTTCATCATTAATTTGAAACGGCCGTAGGATAAGAGCAAGAGGTTCTAATTCTAATTCACCTTGCAAAATTTGATCTAAGTAAACTACCAAACAGCTAAAAGCTGGTAAAAAATGTCGTCCCACACTAGGAATTATTCCTGTCGTGTGCGCGTTTTCGAACATGAAATTTACATACACACACCCAGGCTAAAACAAATACTTGTGGACTTGTCCCGTGCGGGGATCGGACCTGCGACTACGCATTCCAGTGGGTGGAGTAGCTTAAGCTCTAAACAATACGGCAATAATTCTGTCCGCTCGGTCGAAAAGAAAAAAACAAGAGTCAAAAACATACCCAATCTTGTCGAAACAAACGGAAGTTGCGGACGGCCGCTAGTGCATAATAATTAAATTGTATCTCTTTAATTGTATATAATAAAAATAATAATACCAGCCTAGACTGCTGGGCAAAGGCCTTCTCTCACAAATAGAGGTGACAGAGATTAGGTCACACTCCACCACCCATTGCGGATTGGTGGAGGCAGGTTTGTGGTCACCTGCTGTTGGAACTTATCAAGCCGCCTATAAGGCTTCCAACTTGGCTTTACTAGTACCACATTATGTGGTAACCGGGACCAACGGCTTAACGTGCCTTCCGAAGCACGGAGACGCTCGAATATAAAATGCAATAAATGGTCACCTATCTCAGGCCAACCGAGTCGAACGCTGCTTAGTCTTGGTGACCGCAGTCGCAGAGCGCTACCTTTAATCTATATTACAAATATTTTTTTCTAATGTTAAAAAATCTTTTGTAGATATTTACAAAATTTTTATTACTTTCTTCATGTGTATGTCAAACCTTTATGCCCACTCTCTCCGGGCGTCTGCCGATAAGCTTCAACGGTGTAGTGCGACCTTGAGTTTACCGTAGAGAAAAGTAAAATGATGTCTTTGAACTTTACCATACAGTCATAGTTATTTTTCAATTGTCGCTGTCAACAACATAGCAACATTTATATCTATTTATACCAAAGAATTTGAAGAAATTCAAAGGCATTTGGAAATATATCAATGAAAATTTTAAATTTATTTAGACTTTAAAGTTTTATTTCGACTGTCACGTATGCGTTTGAGTGGCATGTTTACTTAATTATGCATAACATTTTGTTTTAATAATCAACGTCTAGTTCTTGATTTTAGAACGAATTCTTAAACATCCGTAAGAAACATATTAATAAACAATGCACAGACGTATTTGGGAATAAAGCATGCAAATAATATTGACATTGACTATGCAAAATACTTTTCTCTAACCGCATAAGTTTTACTAGGAGTATTTATTCTATTCTAGCGTTATATTTATGCTTTAATCGCCAATAAATAATGGTGTTCATAGATTAATTTAATGCTTTATCTGGTATCCGTTAAGTTCGTCTGGGTGTGCCGGGCATTAGTAAAACTATCTTATTAAATATATCTCAGAATCTTCTATATGAAACTTATTTAATTATCCTGGATTTAGCTTAATAATAAAAAGTTAAAGCAAAAATGTTTAGGATTTTCTTTTGAAATAGAAATACTATTTATTAAATTCTATGTTTATAAATAAATAAAAAGGCTTAAGGACATGCATAAAACGCACATTTGCTTTCGCTAGACCAAAGTTAGAGTCCAGCTCTACTGTGCCTCCGCAATTTGAGTTAAAAATATAGATCGACCCTTGTTTTCTTTAAACAAAATATATTTAACTTCCCTCATATTCTTTTCATTTCTTGACACAGTTTTCAATAAAACCCGCATTCATTTTCTTCATTTCATTAATTAAAATAAAAACAAACACAAATAAAAAGCATAAGCCCCTATTCGCACGGGTGCTTTTTCAATGCGCGTTAAAGAAGCGATGTAACATAACAAATTTCCTACGGTACATTTGTGGAAAAAGCGCTTACAACGCTTGAAAAATGCGCGTTGACAAAGCGCTAGTGCGAAGTTTTATCCCTTATTCGTACTTTATCTTTTAATGGCCCTCATGTTTTCTGTACAATATTTAAGGAACAGTCTCCAAAAAGGTGAAAGCTAAATGATTTATGTTAATACTTCCATTTCTACAAACAATACTTCATATGCGCAGTATTATTTTGTGACATCGCTAATCGTCTCACACCCAGCGGCCTGCAAAAGTGATCTCATTCCAAAATTACAATCGACTACACAAGTGCTTACCCTTTCACTTTTATGCAGAATATTCATATATTCTAAAATCTCCTTGTCTGAAGGTTATATTAACTAATAGACGACAAAGTAGTTAAAGAGCTTTTTTCCAAATAAATGTCATGTGTAGAATTTTTGTTTTAGTCGAATTTGTGGACAGTTAATTAGTTGCGTTTATAATTTTTTGCTATAAATTAATAATAAATCAGCTGTAAAATGTATTTACTGATATTTTTTATCACCGGTAGGCGCTCGAAGCTCTGTGCGACGTGGTGTTGTTAGCGATCCTCACGGTTAAGCAACGTTTGACTCGGTCGGTCTGAGATGGGTGACCATTTGTGGCATCATATTTAAGCGTATTCGTGCTTTGAATAACACGTTATTCCGTTAATCCCGGTTACCGCTTAATGTGGTAGTCGTTGAACCAAGTTGGAAGCCTTAAAGGCGGCTTAATGAGTTCCAACAGCAGGCAACAAACCTGTCTCCACACATCCGTGCTGGGTCCGCGTGGGGGAATATGACCTAATCTCTTCCTTGATTTGTGAGTGAAGGGATCATTAAGCAAGGCTGATATTATTATTATATTTATCAGACATGGGATCCAAACTCAATTATTTTATCAACGATTTCTAACTGATTCAAATAATACTTTTATTCAGAATCAATACAGTGCAGGCGCACAGTTGCGCACGACAGTACCGGTGTCCACATTTTAGCATATTGCGCAATGTGTCCACATTTGAGCCAATGGCCGCGCTTACGTAACCGACGTTTAAAATTAGAATAGAATAACGTCTAACGGCTTTGCAGCTTGTCAAAATAATGTGAACTGTCAAATATGCCATTTAATGCTCTCTGGTAAAAGTCTAGTGTTGCGCTATTTACTTTGTCTTTTGTGTTTGGTCGAAATGCTTTGATTAATCGTAGATGGTTAAAAGAAGTTGTTGATCAATTTTATGTTTATCAGGATTATTAAATAATATTTTAATTAATCAGATTCCTTAATTACCACATTCATGTACGATATTGTAGAGAGGTGAATAAAAACCGTAGCATTAATAATACAATTTTACAGTTAAATATATGCTTAATTTATGTTAAAAGCTAAATAAAAAATGCATCGATTATATTGTTAGTAGATCGCTTTTAAGTAGACGAAAGACATTATATAGCGGTGTCGATAAAATCGAGATACGGAGCTCCACTTTAAAAACATTTTAGTTAAATTGTACATAATCAAAATATTCAATGTTTGAAATGTCTTTAACCTCCTTTTCAGGGTTATGTCAATATGCCAATTATTAATTAAGGTCGTGAGTTCGAACTATCCTACTAAAACCTAATAGTCTAACACCTGTATCGTGAAAGTTAAAGTAAATACTTCAGTAGAAGTAATTACTTAGTCCACCATTTTAAAGGTTTGGTCAAAAAGCCGACGGAGCGGGCGCGACGGAGCGGGAGCGCGACGGAAGGGCTCGGCTACGCTTGATCGTGACGTTTGCCGTCGCGCCGAGCGGGGCTGCGCTGTATGGCATCATTTTAGTACATTACAACTCGCTAAGTCGCGCCACCAACGCGCTCCCGTCGCGCTACGTCGGCTATGTGGCAAAACCTTTATAGTTGAGAAAAAAGAAGTGTTATAACTTAGAATTCTTGGCAAAGTAATAGTCACCCTTTTGCTTTACTTAAACTATCTATCTATCTATCTATAACCTCACGCCAGATCCCTTGCGGGGTAGGCAGAGAGTACAGAGTTCCAAAAGGTTCTTTCCTTACATACCTCTCTGGCTTCCTCGACTCTCATAGTTCGTCTCATACACGCTCGCCGGTTACGGAGACTCTTGACTTTTCCATCAGATAAGACTCTGTTTATTTGGTCGTGGTAAGATAGTCTAGGTCTTCCCCGGTACCTGCATCCTTCCACTTTCACATTGTATATCTGTTTTGTCATTCTTTCCTCTGGCATTCTTTCTATATGCCCGAACCAACGGAGCATGCCCTTTCTCATCTTTACACCGATACTATCTTTCATTTACTTAAACAATGAGCATTATTTGTAACAGTATATAATTTTGTGGTACCGGTGCCCCTTTTCTACTTTGTTATTAATAAACAGAACATAAGACGTAATATTGCCAGTTCTAAAAAATCTGAGTTACACTTGCTTTCTCTCTAGTAAGTAATGGCCATTACTTGACTTCAGAATAGGATTTCGACTGATAGAATTCTAAACACATATCAGTAAAGGGCTAAGTAACTTCTTTAGACGAATATTTACTTGTCTATAGATACGGGCTTTAGGGCTGGCCGAACATTATACATTAGATAAAGCCTGAGAAACTAATCGCTTTACTCGACTTTGCATCGTCTCCACATATAAACGAATAAGACCAGCGGTTGCCAAAAGTTGCTCGGTATATATCCATTGCTTTTCTACAGACGCCTGAGCAATCGATCTTGTCGCTTAGCAGCTGAGTTTGACAGCTTTTTTTTTTAAACGTAGCACCACACTTGGTATTATTCCTGTGTCTTGGGTGCGTTTACAAACATGAAAATTCACAAACACAAATACCCAGACCGGAACAAATAATTGTGGATCCCACAAAGATTTGTCCCGAGCGGGAATCGAACCCGCGACTATTAGACACAGTGGGCGGAGCAGCTCAAGCTCTTCACCACTGCGCTAAATCGTCGTCGAAGCTGATTTTGACACCTAAGTTGTGCAACCGTTCAGCCGCAAAGATCTCCTGTATATAGTTATAATGTGGTTCAGTTGCTCCTACAATGGAATGGTCGCTCATGCAACTTAAAATCAAGAGTGATGTGGTTGGGCTCTTCAATAACCAATAAAGCACAAAAAAAATCATTCAGACACACACAAACAATTAAAGATTACGGATTGGACGGACGATTTGGCGCAGTGGTTAAGAGCTTAAGCCGCTCCGCCCACTGGATCGAATAGTCGCGGGTTCGATTCCCGCAAGGGATAACTCTTCGTGTGACCCACAATAACTTGTTTCGGCCTGGATATTTGTGTATGGGAATTTTCATGTTTGTAAACGCACGCCACAGGAATAAATCCTAGTGAGGGGGGGCTACGTTTTCTAAAAAATCTATGCAACGTAAAAAACCACGGCCACGCCCAACGATGAAAAGTATCTCACCTATAATTCTTAAGTACCGGTAGCAGAGACGTACTATGTACATCCATATAACGGATCTCCTAAACGAAAAACCGGGTGAGCCATTTTACTGGCCACAATTCCAGAGTTATGAAAAATCGTAAAAACATACTTCGTACGAGCTAGTATTTGAACCCACGTTCTTGTGAACGCCACTCTTAATCCATGAAACTTACCAGACCTATTGACCTATATATACCCCTAATACAAACGTTTATCTAGAACAAGTTAAGAGAACAGCTAAAAAATACAATACGAGTACATTACGTTGAACCAGATATGAGACAATCTACATGGATGTATTGGAGAACGACAAATTTTATCCGCTACATTCATGCATATTAATTACAATACTTACTATGGATTCCTTCGCTTATATAAACTATTACATTTTCTCACTCAGAAAATAATATATTATGCATTGAACTGCCACGATTTCTATAATTTGGAGCTCGATGATATCGACGTCGAATCAATCGATATAGATATCATCAAGCTCCAAATTGATGTTGATGATCGTTTAAATTTGAATTTGATATGTGGAAAGGGAATTCCGTAGTTTTAGAAAAACCTATCCGTTACCTAACGTTTGCTGTAAAAATCGGGAAGGCCATTGTCTAATTAAACGATTTTTATCCTTTTCAGGGATACGCTTATCTTTCATTATTATTTTGGTACATCTTTCATATCTATCTATATCATCACGCCAAATCCCTTGCAGAGTAAGCAGAGAGTACAGAGTTCCAACAGGTTCTTTCCTTACATACCTCTTCGTCTTCCTCCACTCTCATCCCATCTTTCATATGTGATAACAAATTGAGTCAACGAATTGTTTGATTAATGTATAATTTCTATTAATACCGATTGTTTCTGGAAGACTTTATTCACAGAGGACATAAGCAACTGTATATAATATAATATATATCTTTTTCAAGAAAATGAGGTATTAAGGTTGGAAAAACGATACCGTTTGAGATTTCAACGCCCACGTAAAACTATTTAAGCCCATGGTGTGACGTAATCAACAGTATCTTACATATATTATTATTCGTTATATACGTACTGCTACCTCAGTCGTACTAGTAATACACGTCGAGGATATTCTTAGTAAAGTACTCTGAGGAGCATTCGATTGTATTTTAAAACAAACTTCAAACCAATGACCACTGTCATATTTTAAATTAAAAATAGAATTAGAAAAGAATCCTCAATACTGCAACAAAGTCGAAGTTATGACCTAGTACGTTTTAGTTTAAAAAATACGACAAGAGACACGTCTGCCTAGTGATTCTTCTAATCTGCTCATTGATATAGAAGACCGTTTAGTGCAAATGCTCATCTCCGAGCAAGAACTCAGAATTATAGTGAATTGATCACCAATATACATAGATCTCGTATTTTAATAGCTACGGTACATGGGAAAAGAACAAAAATAGAGTAAAAAAGCAAGACGATAGCAAATTGCCTGCAAAATTTATCTGCCAGTATAAATAAAATGCAGCAAAATCCCATCCATGTTTTAATAGGGATCCGGCCATCTTTGAATGTGGATTTTAATTCTAATACCTCATGTCTTATACCAAAAATAAAATCAATTAAACCGAACATTGACAATATGAAATAATCGCGTGGACCCGCACAAGCGTAGCTACGATCTCTCACGACATAACAATTGACCTTAATACAAAAAATGGTTGTACAATTACATGAAATGTAAATACACTCACCCTGTACAGCGTATGATCGTGATCGCGACTTCAAAGCGATTAGAGTGACCATGTTTAAAAATTTATCGGCATCTATTCTTTTTTCTACTAATATTATAAATGTGAGAGTTTGTATTTTCAGATGTCTGGATGTTTGTTACTCAATCACACAAAAACGGCTGAACGGATTTAAATGAAATTCGGCACACAGGTCGCTTATTACCTGGATTAACACATAGACTTTTAATCCTGGAAAAATGTTAGGTTCCTGCCTAAAGTCAACGCGGACAAAGTCGTGGGCAGGAGCTAGTTGTCTATATCTCATCTATATCATAACGCCAGATACCTCTAGCGGTATTTCCTTCACTTTAATGCTTACTGTCCGGTTAGTTTAGTAGTATATGATGCGACTAGTAATTTTTCGCAGTGTTCGTAGGGCAGGCAGGAGGGAGGGTTCGCATTGAACACAGACAATGTTGTTGTGGTCTATCTAAAAATTCTCAATTGCAGTTCGGGATCAGGAAGTGTGCCTGATATAATAGCAATAGTCTACCCCCTATAAAATTATTATATTACATTCATATAACAGTATACACCCCTTTAGTTTTTTTGTAATTACACTGTCTACACTGCCACATATGTGTATATTTACAAAAAAATGTATATAAAAACATCGGCACGCCTATATCCCCTAAATCGGGATTGTGAAGGTGAACATTTTACATATCGTTCACGATATTAGTTCCCAATACAAGAGGTGTACGACGATTGCCATTATACCGGCCCCAATTCCAGATTCCGTTCTGCTACTGGGAAATTTTCAATACAAAAATTCATTAAACAAAAATAAAAGTACCTGTAATAATATTAAACCTGTCCTCAACTAAATTATATGGACCCTACAAGCGACTGAGTCGCTAAGTTCAAGTTGCCTGCGACCGCCGACCATCACGACCTTCCGACGGCCATTCAGCACTCAGCAAACATCGCAATTAACTGCATTTTGAAACCATTGATCGTTTACTGCGAAATAAAAAGAGAAAGGGTCCTCACGATGCGAATGCTTGGACAGGATTTCTATATAAACTTTATTATGACCGGTGCTGGACAAGCAAATTAAAACTTACTGTAACACGATTATAGAGTATTTATTAGCTTGGTCGCTGGCAAGTGTTGGCTAGTCGAGAAAATAGGCAACGTAAACTACCTTTTTATACACATTGTTGCAGTTTGATTCGTATATCGATGCATCGGTTATTTATTACATAGTAACTAATACTTACTTATATTTTTTGTCTCGCGAAGATTCACAAGTTTTACTCATACATACCAAAGGTCCAAGCTTGGGCTGTTCCAACACTTAGAAGCCCTTTCAACATCAGGCTACAAACATCCACTGTAGGACAAAGGTCTCTCCTAAAGATCTCCACGACGACCGCAGTAAACAAAGGCTCTTTGCGAAAAGTTAATGTTATTTAATTATTATGTTTGTATCTCGTTGAAAACTTACGGGGTTGTCCGGAACCTTTGGGAATTTTTACTTTGTCCCAACTGGAAAATGAAGAAACATAAACGGTAAACTGACGCCAACAAGTTGCGTAACATACAATAGACCAAGCATGGACTGTTGTAAATCATGGAACGAGAACAGGGACAATGGAAATAATAACACTGAACAGTTGGCCCTGATGCACACGAGTGTTTTTTCGACGCGCGTTATTAAAGCGCTGGAATAAAAACAATTATCTTACGGAACATTTTCATAAGCGCCTATAGCGCATTAATAAAAAGCGCTCGTGCCAATGAAGGCCCCCACTGGTGGGCAAAGTCAAAAATAATTGTCCCTCTATGATATTGGGAGACATAGAAAAGGTCATCCCCTTATGAACAGGGCCCAATTATTATGATCATCATCATCACTTACAGCTCATTTCACACAACATACATAATAAGCTTCCTCCCTCTTGCTCCACATATCTCTATTCCGAACCAATCTTGGCCAGGTCTTGGCCACACCATCGACCCATCTTAGTACTGGCCTTCCCCGATTGCGAAATCCCTTCCGAGGCCACCATTCAAAGACTTACTCCACCTTCTATCATCACATCTTGCGCGTCCCATCTCCTTCTTCTCTTATCCTGTGCGACACGAAAGAGGAATACCGCGCTAGCAATTCCCGTACACTCCCGAATATTACGAAGCCACGACTTCCTTCTGCGGCCCACACGCCTTTTACCGGCAACTTTGCCCATCATAATGACCTGTAAAAGATGATATCGTGCCTGAGCACGTGGCCGAGGTATGCAGTTTTTCGTCTTTTATGAGGGTCCCATCTCTACCTGAGTTAAAATATACAGCCGTACAATAATACCGTTATGTCTAAGTCATTTGAACAGAAGAATGTGGGTACCGAAGATCTTACCATGCCCAAATAAACCGTGACTTATCTGAGGGGCAAGTCAAGAGTTTCCGTAACCGGCGAGCGTCTATAGGACGAACTATGAGAGTGGAGGAAGCAGGTTATTTCCTTACAGACCTCTCTGATCTGTAAGGAAATAACCTGTTGGAACTCTATACCTCCGCCTACCCCGCAAGGGATATTCATGGATTTGAACCATTTTGAATTACGATTAACTCTCGGATATATTTTATTTTAAATTTCTCCCGAAGTCCTCAATTGCGACCGTTTTGAATCGTAGAAACAGAGCAACGGCAGGGCTGGCACATGCGGCGCGACAGGATCTAATTTACGGATTTTGTCGCCCTAGGCCTGTAGATAACCGTCATGTTTTACGTACCAGCATTGAATACGTCTTTCTGTGCGTACTGGTATGGCGTGCCACTGCACGCCATACCAGTACGCACAGAAAGACGTATTCGTCTCGAAGCGAGTTTACTCATGTTAATTTTTTGTCACTACAAAAAATTAACATGAGTAAACTCGCTTCGAGACTTGTATCGAAATATACCTATACAAAACTTGATTAAAACAAACAGCAACACGGAGACTGCCTGTATTCCCAAAGCGGAGGTGGCGGAGTTGTACACAGTACACCCACTTTCGCCAACGATGTGAGGTGCCTTATAATGGGGGGCGAACAAGCTCGTATTACGATATACCGGCCACATTTCCAGACCCCGGACTGGGATAGTGGGAATTTTTCGTCCACGAACTCGTGTTCACAACGCGCATTATTTACTACTAGACCAACAAGGCGGACTTGCTATGCGTGCTCACATGGCATGCAGTGACAAAAGTTTAACACGACAAAAACCCGTTTTAAGAAGTGTATTATTCTGACGTATAGACAAGACTATTTTGAGTTTCTTACTAAATTGGAATCACGGCCCGACAAAAAGTAATCCCGCGTGAGAAAAGCCTAACCGCCCGTGCTAGCCCTGCTGGAAGCGCGTGCGCACGGGTCGTTGACACCACGTGAAACGTTTTCCCGACCACAGAGTTTGGGAACGATTTGACACTCGGACCTTTTTAATAGGTCAAATTATTTAAAACTAACCAGTCAGCTGATGAAATATGACTATATTCTTTTCCGTCCTAGCTTCAAATTGTAAGATTTTGAAGATGTTTGTATAAGGGAAGTTACCATTATAATATTTATAAAAACTATTTTAGTCTTTGCCGTGAAGAAAACTTTAAAAAAAACCGACTTAAAAAGCAAAAAATAAATATTTGAAGTCGGTACCGGTTAGTGCAGTCGGTTACTTGGCATTTGGCACCGACTTAACATATTTATTTTTTGCTATTTCAAGTCGGTTTTATTTTATTTAAAACAGATTTTTATTTTGCAATTTTGAGTGACAATTGAATTATTTACTAATATTTAGATACCTATATTATGTTATTTAGCTGAGTTGTACAGCAAGGTACCTACAGAATTGATATAATAACCATAATAACGGAATCAATACATTCGTGCTGTTCGCCGTTAAGGAGTCCCCTGATGTATCTTCAAAGTCCAAAGTTCAATACCGATTTCATTAAAATGGGTCTATCTTGAAACTACACTAAACCCAACGCAAAAAGATCAGATCAGATCATAAATAAAGACGTTATAATAAAACACAGACCAATTGTCGACCTCCTCCTTTTTGAAGTCGGTTAATATTCTGATTAGTTCTATGGCAGGGTACCTATAGGATTGACGTAATATCCATAATATCTCAATCTACGCATTCGTATTGTTTGTCGTTAAGGAGTTCCCTGGTGTATCTTCCAAATCCAAGGTCCAATACCGATGAAATGGGACCACCTTGGAGCTATACTGAACCCAATGCAAAAATAATCATCAAAATCAATTCATAATTGGCGTAATGATCGCGTAAAATACATACAAAAAACAAAACATACAGTCGAATTGACCACCTCCTCCTTTTTAGAATTCGGATAAAAAGAGGCACGTATAAACGGCGTATATTCACGTCTCTTTCTTAAAGAAACATAAAATTGAATAGCATTGCTAAGGGCCTACCGCGATCGACCATTTATCGACCGTGAGAGTCACAGTGATAAAATTATTTTACAAAATAATAATAAGGGACGGGTATATTGAGCAACAAATTATCATTTTCTAAAACAATTACTCATTGATATAAAAATCTGCTTTACAAGAACTTTGCTACAATTATTTGCTATGTTTTTATGTAAATTCTATGAATTTGTTCTTAAACATTTCGCGTTGAAATCAGTAAATGTAAAGCAATGATGTATTTAGATTTTTATCAAGAAAATTTCGCTTTATCGTATATTCATTTTACCAGATTCTAAAATATACAGACAAAAATCAAATTTTGAAATATGTATTGTCTCTAATCCATGTACTTTTTGAAGTGTATGGAGAACAAAAACACGTTTTTTTGCGGAAGATATTAAGAGATTGTTCTGCGCTCTCTGTTACACAGATAAGCAAAAACCTAAACCAACGCAATTGAAAAAAGTAATCTTATTATTACGATTTTTGTGGGTACCTTAGCGGCATAAAAACCATAACACGACTATATCACGAAGTAATCTAAACGCGCCCCATTTGGACACAGGGAATAAAGACCTAGTGTCTTTTCTCACGTTTCTCGTTTCGTCCACTCTCATGGGAAGAATCCTTTACCCGCCGGCCGGTGCAGAGCACCACGGCAAGACACCTAGTGTACGCTCTTCCTCATAGCGACTGCCAATCGTAGGCCGTACCTCCTTTAAGCGCCCTTGAGTTAGTTGCCCCCTTGCCCTTCTGGCTCGACCGTAGTGGTTGCACGCCCGCCCTCTTGTCCGGTGAAGCTGTAAAGGCCCCGTCATTAACAGCGTGGGTCACTCACACATACAAAAATCCACTCTCATAGTTCGTCTTATACACGCTCGCCGGTAACGCTAATAAAACATATTTCTATCAAAAAATACCTACATCACATTAAATATAGACATCGAGTGCAAGTGGACGAAGCCAGAGAAGTCTGTAACGAAAGAGCCTGTTGGACTCTGTACTTTCTCCCTTCTCTGCAAGGGATAGACAGACAGATTTTGTCAAATCCAAATTAATTGATGTTAGTTGGAGTCAGCCACAATGTGTCGTGGATATTGGCGGCATATTCTGTTGGCAAACATCCGCACAAACAGAATCGAAACTGATACTCAGCGATGGTTTGACGGACGGCTTGGTCCAGTGGTTAAGAGCTTGAGTCGCTCAGCCTACTGGATTGAGACGTCGCGGGTTCGATTCCTACACGGGACAAATGTTTGTGTGACCCACAAATATTTGTATCAGCCGGTATTTATGTATGTGAATTTCATGTATGTAAACGTACATTTAAAGGTGTTTAACTGTTATTCTAGTATAATATAGAAATAGCTAAGCCAGTTTCTATATCATCATAACAGCCCCCTTGCCGGGTAGGTAGAGAGTATACAATTTCTACATGTTCTCTCATGACCTTCCTCGTTTGCTCCACCCTCATAGTCCGTATCATATACACTCGCCGTGTTTCTGTACAAATATATCTAGATTGCATTTAATAAAGATATCATCATCATACTCTATTCGAATTTGTCAATTCAATTCTAATGCGAAATAAATTGATATCAATTGGTAAAATACGTTTAACAACGCCTGCCTCGTTGGTCTTGTAGCGAATAATGCCCAGCCCAATAGCCCGGAGCCTAAAAATACGGGTTCATTTACGTCCCCCGCCGTAATATCTTGTGTGGAACCGCGCACCAACATCAGCAGGGGGCCTTCGGGGTCGCGGACGCAAGAGGCGGGGGCCTTGAGCGTCCTTTACGTGGGACCCCAAGGAGAACGGCGGCGTGGCGCGACCACGTCGCCGTGAGCACCGCGTCGGTGCGGGGGGGGGAGCGTGTCGTCAAGTCTCCCCCCGATAGCCCGGCACCGGGCACCGTATAAGAGGAGCACCGGTGCTTTCAATACGGGGTTCCCGGAGGTTTTTAGTCGGTAGGAATCCCAGACCTTTCCCCGCGGCACGCGGAAGTCCTATGCAGGATTTTCCCCAGAAAAAAACGTAGGGAATAATGGGTCTAGCACCCGTTCGCTCCCTGTTTTTGCCCCTTGTTATTTAAAAGCGGCCCCTTCAACACGGGGCGAATATATTTTCTTATATTTATGAAGTACCCGTTCGCCCCTAGTTCAGTAAGCATTATTTTTCAAAATCAATATCTATATATATATATTAAATTGTAATATGAATTTTATTTCAATGTGACTACAATTTATTTTGAGTTGATGACTAAATAAGTTTTTCAAAACATAGGCCGGACAAAAACTTAGTTATTCTATCAAAACAATTCCCAGTCCTGAGTCTGGAATTGTGCCCAATGGCAATACGCTCGCCCCCTATTACATAGGAACCATCATCGTAGTCGAAAAGTGGGTGTACACAGTACACCTATGCCGTAACGTGACGGTTATGGTGTGTGTTTATGCCCACCAATCGCGTTTAAGTGTTTTACTATTCTAGTTGAATACAAAAATAGCTAAGCCAGTTTTTATTTTTCGACAACTGAAAGCACTATAATATTTTTCTCAATAAATTTACCCGCTTTTGTTTTTATTTATTACAAAGGTTTACCTGCGCTTATACAGACTAATACTTGCAACTAAGTTTGACAGTATTCACTATTCATAGATATTATAAAACAAAAGTCCCACCGCGTCTGTATGTCTTGTCCGAACGGATTTTCATACGGTCTTCACCAATGGACGGAGTGATTCAACAGGAAGGTTTGCTAGTTATAGATAAAATCTACCTAAGTGTAATAGCAGTAAAAAGCAGTGATAGCCTAGTGGTTAGACCGTTGGACTGCAAAGTCAAATGTCTCGGGTTCAAACACAGGCACGCACCTCTGTCTTTTCGAAAGCATGTTAAAAATAAATTATCACTTGCTTTAACGGTGAAGGAACATGGAACGGGGAAAACATCGTGAGGAAACCTGCATGCCTAAGAGTTTCTCAAAGGTGTGTGAAGTTCGCCAACCCGCACTGGGCCAGCGTGGTGGACTATGGCCTAAACCCTTTCAGTTTAAGAGAAGGCCCGTGCCTAACAGTGGGACAGTTTCTTAACAGGGCTAATATCAAGTGTGACAAACTATTATAGGTAAACACCACATGCTATTTGTAATGACGACGCATTGTGCATCATGTTCTATTCAGACATTGTTGACAGACGGCTTGGTCCAGTCCACGAATATTTGTTTCGATGTCTAATGCGAAATGAATTGACATCTCATGGATTTTGGCGACAAATTCTATTAACACACATCCTTGTAAGCCCAATCTTCATTTTGGCGTCTGGTAAAATGAGTGTCTGATAATTTCGGTTTCTTCGAAATTTCGTTAATAGAATTAGCCCCCGAAGTGCTCTGGGCCTGTAACCATTTCGCAAATTACCACTCACGCATACTACCAGATACGCGAACAAAAGGCTAAAGCCCACACACTCCAGTTACCAACTGGAAGGTGCAGGACATTTGGCTATTTTTGACTCGCGAAACCAAAATAAGATGCCTCTCAGTTAATTTGACCTCGTGTCAATACTCTTAACGGTTAGTGCTGGGAACGTTAATGACAATTGTCACTAACATAAAGAATGTAAAATAGTCATTATTATGTATGTATAGTAATGTTTTAACTAATTTAATGTGTCCCTTTTATAAGATCTTATCTTATTATTCAGTGGGTACTAAGATGAGAGCAGATAAAAAACCTTTATATTGCACCATAGTTGCACCGTAAAAATACCATATAGGTAATAATCGATATCCATTCCACAAATATTGCGAATGAAGTCCTTTATTATGTTATTTGTTATTGTTAAGAAACGAGTAGAAGCGAGTAGGTAATATAACCTTGACGTGAAATGGATTACGCGGTGTATAACCTGTGGGTTTAACATAGCAGTAAACACAAAAAAAAAACACACCAATCAAGTGGGATCGCACCGAACCACATCCTTACATTTCGTTATTCGTTTTTGTTTTTTTTTTTTTTTTTAAAACGTAGCCCCACACTAGGATTTATTCCTGTGTCGTGGGTGCGTTTACAAACATGAAAATTCACAAACAAATACCCAGACCGGAACAAATAATTGTGGATCACACAAAGATTTGTCCCGTGCGGGAATCGAACCCGCGACTATTCGACACAGTGGGCGGAGCAGCTCAAGCTCTTAACCACTGCGCTAAATCGTTATGCATTCAAAAACCTTAATCATAGCATCTTGCACGCTTATCGTAACACAGCGATCAGGCGGGAACGTGAGTTCTCCATCGCTAAACATGACACAGACTTCAGTCGGCGCGCGCTCGTGATTACGCACGAAACTGGCCAAAAAGATATAACTTTCGCAGAATATTTTAAAGTATATTATTTAGTATTAAAATAAATAAAAACTAAAAACCGGCTCCTATCACTAAGAATATTCGAAATTCGAAAAGACAATACATTATTCTTTTTTTTAAAGTTTAGTGTCAGTGTAAAAAATGTGATGAAAATTGTTTTTATTTCTTAAATTAGTGAGTTGCAACATGATTGAATTGTTGAAAGTGAATGACATCAAGGTAAATGGAAACATGAGGGACATCGGATCGGATTCGTTCGTGTGCAGGGTCCAGTACCTCAACGACTTGGACCCCTTTATGGAGTACAATGTCCGCGAGCCCCCGAGGCCCTTGTACCACACGTTCAACACGACAATACCGCTGTCGTATCAAATAGCTGCGGTACATCGCCTCCTCCAGGCCCCACACAGGGTAAGTGTCGCCTGATTAAAATCAAATTGCTTATGGCATTTTTATTACTACACTGAAGTCGTTAATATTTTATGACTTATAATATTACACGTATAAAGGCCTCTGTTAATTAAAAAAACACAATCACCTTTACAGTTCGTATTCACGCACGTTGCAGGTAAGAAACGTATGTGTGCAAACAAATCAGTCACTGATAACATTAGCGTGGTACTTTATCAAGGAACGACTGATTGAAATAAAATAGGTAATCAAAACGAAATCTGTGCCATCAAATGGTTATAAAAATATCCTTGTTACGATATCGATTATTTATCGATGTCTTTGTCTTGGGTGCGTTAGGTGTCAGTATTTGTCCCAAAAGAAATTAGAAAAGATTTTATTTTATAGGTTAAAAATACTTATTTTTATATACGTTTGTTACAATGACATTATGAAAAATATACTTCTATATACTTCGACAAAACTATGAGAGTGGAGGAAGACGGAGAGGTATGTAAGGAAAGAACCTGTTGGAACTCTGTACTCTATGCCTTCCCCGCGAGGGAGCTGGCGTGATGATATAGATAGATAGATACTTCTATAAGTAGTATTATATATACTACGACACAAATACTATGAAAAATTTGATTAAAATAATGCAATTGGTGAGTGAAATTGTTGCAGTTCCACTATTATAATACACAAACAAAAAAAAATTGGCAAAATACGCATCGTCGCCGTCGTCGTGATGCCACAGTAAAAAAGTCTAATGGCGGGAAGTCGACACGAAATTCGCTCTAGTTGCTTACATGTTCATATTGTTGAAGAGGCCCAACTAATTTTAGTGCAGCTCGTTATAAATGTAATAGTTGTAAACTCCATTACTAATAGGTGCCGGTTACTCATCGCGGTATTTGGCTAAAATTATACGTTCTAAATTCTCCCGCACCTAGCTCAGGTACTGTATGACATAATGCTACCGTATTTATTAATACAGTGACATGATTCCGTACGCAGTGCATTTCACATGTGTAATTGACGCCGACTATACGACAATAGAGTTGGAAGCTTGCCTCTTGAGAACAGGAATCCCGAATTTAATCAAACAAATTTTTGCGTGACACGTGACACGTCTAAATGTTTGTCATGAAAACATGTTTGTGAACGCAGACAAAATCAATTGTTTTTAAAAAATAAAAAATTTAGGAATGATTAGATTTTGTCTTCAGCCATTAGGAAAAAGACGTGCTTGTAATATTGTAGTTATAATTTTTAATATTTAATATTATTTCCGTGTTTTTTTTTATTGGGTTTTTACAGGTATATTGCTACAGTATTCACTTGTGAACTATTTAAATTTATTACAGCATTTCTTAAAAAAGTGTTGAAAAAATAGACCTGTACAATAATAGTAACAAAGTATGAGATATTTCCTCATCCAATAAAAAATGCATCACAGAATAAATTGGAATAACCAGGGAGAGGATCTCTGAAACTAACGAGTATGTAAAAAAAATATGATAACAACAGAGGCAAGTAAGAAAAACATTGCAATAAACAATTTGTCACTTCTCAAATGTCCAAATTCTTTACAAATAAACACCAGAATTCCTCTACAAATTGTTATCCTTTGTTATGTTCACTGAAATGATCAAAACAAAACTTAATTTCGCCAGCAAGAAGGATGAATATCACGTGGCAATCTGTTAATTTCTGAATAGCAATGTAACTGAGAGGCAAGCGTTGTGAACAAACCGAACGGTATGACAATAGCAACTGGTTTCCGAGGACAAGAGTGGGTTTTAGACACTGACGAGTATTAAATCTTAGATCTCTATAGCTATCAGACTGTAGTGCGAAATTTTATTGACAACTAATCATCGGACCAGTAGTAACCTATATATCATAATACAGAAGAGGATAAAACGCCCGAATGTATGTGTTTTGGGAGCAGTAGACTCGTATTTGTAGTAACCTAAAGGTACAAACAGTGATACCTTAGTTTATTAAACATTCGTTTTGAACTAAGGGCTTCGCACGAATTGATGTTAGTGAGACGCTATCGAATTGATATGCCAGCCTGTACACACTATAAATTTACTAAATAAATTTGAATAGGATAGCACGCTTTTTCAACAACTTTACGGTAACGTCAAATGGTTTGTGATTTGCCCTGGCACCCCTAGGTTTACAAAAACCTATGTGCGATTGTCATTTGTTAACAGAGGGCTTAGCCCAAAAATACGTCAATCTAATGTTAGCGTTACGTCAATGAGTTGATATGTTATACTTTCCGCACTACAAAATGCTAAATAACTATTAAAGTAACAGCACACCTTCTGGACAACGTTCCTATAACGTCAAATTGATCGTGCTTAGGCCTCGGAGGGGCTAACACGAACGTCGTCGTAACGTTATCAGGAAAGTGTATTGACACGTTCATTTATATTTACTAAATTTGTAATGTCGAAGAGACCCATTCCAACTCGATAGCGTTACCCTAACGTCAATCTGTTCGTGCTAGATTCTCAGTACAGGAAAAAATCATGAAGTAACCTCCATGTCCTCAAAAGTTTTTCAAAAAAACATGTAAACCTGTGCTCAGAGGACGATCCCGTTATACCTCATCAAGATGTGGATAGAATGTACACTTCACACAACCGCGTGGCACTTAGTACAAAAGCCGATATTATAGTAAATATCTATATATGGCAGCATTAGTGGTACTAAAATCGGTCTCAGTACCAAAGCACCATTAAGGATTTCCCTAAATGTAAGCCCACAGTCCGCATTTTTCACAGTAATCTATAAAATAATTTCAGTGTGACGGGGATTTTTTATTTATATTTAGGTAGATACTTGTTTTGTGAGCTCACTTTACGAAAGTTGAAAATGATTTCATTCAAATGTGTAATATACCCTTCCTGTGACCTTTCCGACGATTCCCGAGACAAACGTACAACTGTGTCATCGTGTTACCACATCTGGCCAGAAATAATTATTGACATCGTTGTTCTCAGAAAAATAACTGGAGTATATAGAGTTGTCAATACCATGAAAAAGTACTAAATACTGTTTATTTTTAAGAGACTAAATAGAGCAGACAAATTAGTGTATTTGGTATGATTACCGTAGGCACTTATAAAGATAGAGCCACTTAAAGAAAGACCACTTAGTCTTACTAATTTGTTGATTAACATTAATTATTTCAAAGACTCTCAAACACTGGCGTAAAGTGGAGGAAAATGGGTTAGGTAATATTATAATATTATCTAATCCAAATAACGAAGGCCGCACCCTTTCTCCTAATCACTTACAAAGTGATATACGCAGTATAAGCATAGTCTATATAACATTTTTACACATTTGTTAACTTTAGTTTTTACACTAAAGTATAAGTTTGCAATGTTACAAGTCTAGTAGTTCTATTGTCACACAGGTGACGTTGATGTAATGATGTGTGTAACGATAAAACTAACATACTAGGAGAATTTTTCACTCTTACACTGTAAGTGATTAGAGGAGGCAGGGTAGGGTGCGTCTTTGTAGAATAATCCATCCATATATTAATCTCTAGGATATGCAGTATATTAACTAAAGGAATTGAAAAGCCCACAATCTAGTCTAGGTTTGGTATGCATAAGTAAATGGGGGTTACACATATAAATAACTCAAAATACGTAAAGCTGGAAAATCTCGCAAATTTGTCTCATACTTCTGTAACGGCTGTACTTAATGATATCAAATATAGCGTAAGACGTTCCATTGATATCAACTCTCAAACATAATATGTAAGTTGTTCAAACTTAATACGCTTCTACTTTTGACACTGATTACAATTATAGAAATCTTAGTATCAAAAATTGAGATGTAGAACTTAATTGTAGCAATGATTTATAGTTACACCTAAGTACATGGAAAATGAGGCGTTCGTAGCCCTGTGCGACCGCGGTGTTCTTACCGATCACTAAGGTTAAGCAGCGTTCGGCACGGTCGGCCTGAGATGGGTGACCGTTTTTGGCATTTTTATATTCGAGCGTGTCCGTGCTTCGGAACGCACGTTAAGCCGTTGGTCCCGGTTACCACTTTTAATAATCGTTCAGCTGAGTTGGAAGCCTTATAGGCGGCTTAATAAGTTCCAACAGCAGGTGGCCAGCCTGCCTCCACCAATCCGCACTAGGTCCGTTTTATGGAGTACAAACCTAATCTCACTCACCTCGATTTGTGAAGCAGTATAGGCTGATATTACTATTATATACATGGAAAAAATGTATGCGTATATTCATGTAACACATTGGGATCTCTAAAGTTTACTTTTTAATCGTAAACATTAAATCGTTCGAAAGATAAGTTTATTTTAAAATACCGCTCTATTTTCCAGCAGGCAGGTAGGTAACACGTTGGCGCTTCGCCAAATCGAAACGCGCGGTTATGCGCATGCACGTATGCCACTGAAAAGGTCAATATGTATAATATTTTGTAATAATACAGTAAACACACTAACATTATATGCACATAACAACAACCATATATACAGAGTGACCCACAATTACAATTATATTAGTACGTAAACAATTTTCGTTCTACTACTTTATATTCTGTAGTCATATACCTCTCACACCATCGCTAGATTATTGCTTGCTTTGAAAGTTCAATTAGAAAACACGGGCAAAACAAGCGGTAACGGATGAAACTAAACATCCAGCTGCAAAGAGTGATTTACGAACTTTGGTATCCAAATTATCTACGAAAACTGCCGTGTTGAGAAATTTGCTTAGAAATCTATCTATCTATATCCTCACGCCAGATCCCTTGCGGGGTAGGCAGAGAGTACAGAGTTCCAACAGGTTCTTTCCTTACATACCTCTCTGGCTTCCTCGACTCTCATAGTTCATCTCATACACGCTCGCCGGTTACGGAGACTCTTCAATTTTCAATCAGATAAGACTCGGTTTATTTGGTCGTGGTAAGATAGTCTAGGTCTTCCCCGGTACCTGCATCCTTCCACTTTCACATTGTATATCTGTTTTGTCATTCTTTCCTCTGGCATTCTTTCTATATGCCCGAACCATTTGCTTAGAAATGTTATTGAAATCAATTTAAATCATGATTTAATGTTATTTAAAACAGGACGGGGGAACGACATGAATAAATGAGCGCCATTTTAGTTAATTTAAGTAGATATTAAAAACCAATTAAAAACATTTGGAATCGATTCGGATGTGAATAAGAATAAGCTACTAACAGAAGCTTATCGCGAACACGTTAACTTTATAGTAACGATGTCAAAAATTGTGCTATCACCATGTTAATCCAGATATTTTTAGTGTGATAAGGATGGCATCCTCCAACATATTCAAATATATTCGTTCGAAGCCCTCTGGCTTTATGTTCGTTCATCCCTCTTTAATTACCTGGGTGATCAAAGGGGACCAATTAGTGTCCAATGATCACCCAGCGGCAAATCACCCAGGTGATATTACACTCATATCACATTACACACATTACACTTATTTTTTTACTCACTCGTTTTTGTACCTTAATAACGTTACGTATTGTACCGATTATACCTATAAATTATCTTGTTTTTATTTGATTAAATAGGTACATAAACAGATTACAACCAATAATAATAAATAAAACATAAGTAACTTAATTTAGTTCTGGAAAGTAACCCTTAATAATGTACACAAAAAGAAAAACATACCATCATAACTAAGAGTAATCTAGACTAATATTACAAAGTGGAAAGTTTTGACTCTATACAATATAATTGATATAAGATAGAATATATTTTAGAAGGAATCCTTAATTTAACTAAACACTTAAAAGTAAAAATATAAATATAAAAAGGAGAACCAAGACAAGGAGGGTGAGGTCTCGTAAAGAGAATACCCATGAAATCATCGAAGATCGTTTTAGTACAGCGCTGCGCTATGCTAACAAAATACGAGTAATGACAATGCACTCTCCGAAGGTCAACTGCGCCTACACTGCTACAAAAACCGCACCAGTTTTTACTCTGTGCCCGTTCAGAGTTCGCGTCAAAGACACATGCAGATAGCTAAACGAAAATAGCATGTTTTGTGTGTTTCATTACTTGTATAGCAAGAAAATCATTTTCAGCTATTTTGGGTTTATCGGCCAGATTCTGATTTGAAGATGTTAACATACCTAACTGTGTGGGCTATGCACCATACATTGTCGTAATTTTTGTATAGGTATCTCTATCTATCTATCTATATCATCACGCCAGCTCCCTCACGGGGTAGATAGAGTAATTGTATAGGTATGATTTTACAAAATGGTTGCTACATAATTAAACATTTATTTATATGAAGCCAATTGTTGAGACAATCCATTAAAACAAGACCCTTAACCATAGTCAGTAGTCATGGTCTACAAGTAAAGCATATCTTGCATTGCTTAAACAAAAGAGCGGGCCTTAAACAATATGTCACCAACTTTCCCTAGTCTTTAAATAGTCAACAAGAAAAGTATTAACTAACTTCTTAAATTCCTACACCGACTGATTGACAGACAACGTGTAGACCCATGACATTTCGCACAGTACTTTCTTATATATGTCGCTTAGCACTAAAGGTGTATTTCAAAAAAGTCCATCCCATCTATAGGGTAGGTAATCCCATCAGTCAGACCCGCGTCTTGTCCACTGCAGACATGTTGATCCATCCAGCCTTCTGATGGAGGCAGATCAGAATGATTGCACCTAGTAACTTGTGTTTGCGAATGTCTTCGGATATCGGAGAGAGTATTTTCTAAAGAAAAAAACCTTATTAACTGTAAAAGCACCTGTACATTACAAGCAGAATCTCACTTTTCGATCTAAAGTAGGTATATAATAACTAATTCCGACATAATTCACCCCAAATTTAAAACCAAGCGATATTAGCATATAGCCGTTAAACATTTAAACCTACAATTAGGTACATAGGTATAATATACAAAACACTAAACCTAAGTGTGCACCTCTATGTTTTCCACAGAAGAGGAAGAATTTATACGCAATCCTGTCGAAGGAAAGGGTAAAGATATAGCAATTTTTTGTTGCAATAAAAGTATCGCGTGTCGTTTTTTCAAGGCTAGTTGCCCATCGGCAAGCAGCAGCTGTTGCCATACATTTGCTATATATTGACTGACCGCCCTTAACAACGGGTCACTTAGGTACAGTCAATAACAAATTACTTATTTCTCCGTCAACTGCTTATTTCCCCGTGCGAAATGTCAAACGCGGGAAAATAAAATGAGACTTGCACTGCTATTACTGTGGCCATAACTATCTCGGAATATTTAAATTATTATATGTCCAGAGGCCGGTAATGTAATGAATAGTCATTAATATGGCTTAAGTGTTATACTTGGCAAAGTGGACTGAAATATATATTATATTCATCCCACTCAGTTATAATCCCATGCAATTTGCAAAGATAAATGGGGAAATAGGTTACGATGTTCGTGGGCCGGGCGATATGTCAGTCTCACAAGTCATATTACAATATGTATGTACTAAAAATAAATTTTAGCTGCACTTTAAATGGCGTATACACTATTTCCGATTTTTTAATCAAAACAGATTTGATACATGCACATACCTATATATCCATTAAAATCAGAGTAGCCTAACTAATATTAAAAAATCAAGTTTCGGACTTAAATGCATTACGTGAGTACGTATGTACAGAGTGTTTTTCAAAACCAGATCCAGACCAAAGGCCTACGTTAAACTGGCACTAAGGCCTTAATAAAGAGGAAAGATTTGTATATTTGTAACGAATAAACTCAAAAACTACTGAACCGATTTTAATGATTCTTTCGCTATTAGCAAGAACAGGTAGGTGGCGCTATTATCGACCGGGTCGCGGGAAACTGCTAGTAAAATATATTATCAACAAAACCGTACTCCCAAAATACAGGATCAGAGGGATTTCAGAAAATATTCGGCTTAAATAATTTTACTCTGGAATAGATATGAGTCCTGAAAATAACAAGTAAACCATTATAATGTGTATGTGTTCTAATAGTACCTGATACCTATTTCTAGGTATATCATACAATATAATATTATGCACTCAATATATCAAATTAATCGGATGGATCGAATTATTCGATATCAATATATTTTTAATTATAGTAAATTGACTGAAGCCCTAATACCGATTTTACGGGTTTAATCCTCTCTTAATATAATATAATAGCCTTCTATTTAATATCGAGTATACAGTGATAAATATATACAATATATCGAAAACATCGAGCAATATTACGACGATGAAAATCATTAATTTGTGCATCGTTTAAGGTGTGTTATAAACGTACCTGTATGAATAATACAAAATCAAATTCTAAAGAAAAGCAATGTTTATTTATAAAATTAAGTCTTACATACATGATTTGAGTTTCCACTACAAATTCCCGTCTTCGTCCTATTTTTAATATGACGGCACCGAACAACGCCATCTATACGAAAGCTAAAGAAACATAATATATTGATCATCGCGTGAACAATACAACGTGTCGATATTAAAAGTTTTGAACAGAGGGCGCTGTTATAAGGTGTTTTAATAACGATATTATTTTTATAGAAATCTAATCTAACTTGGATCTGGATCTGACGTTATGATATAGAGAGAGAAGTCTTATATCCATGATCGATAAAAGAGCGGTGCTGAAAATTATACGGGCATTAACCACCATTTGCCCAGTTGTGGGACAATATAGATTTTAACCAACCCACTTGGAACTGCCTCAACCTACCCCACATAAGGAGACGCATTATAAATACTGTTATTTAAAATTTTTATATTTGTTCCAGCTTGACGATGCGACACTGCAAGTTTTTAAAGATGGCGACTACGGGCCGTACCTGGACCTGGACTCCACCCTCGGCGAGCAGGATGAGGAGCTTGAAGGTCTACAAGACAGGTAAATTTTCAATTAACTAAATGTTAAATTAGAAAAGAGGCGTTTCTCATCTATTCTTCAAGGAACTGTATGTACTGGCAATGCGGTCACCCTGATTACAGTGGGACTTAACATTATCGGCGATATGTAGATGTAGGGACACACAATACACCTCTGCCACCCTCGATTGGAGAATACACGCATGATAGTGTTTTTAATGTACTTTCTTTATTTATTTTTTGTTACAAAAAAGAACGTAGCTCCTCTCCAGGAATTATTCTTGTGTCGTGACTGCGTTTACAAAATGAAATTCGCATAAACAAACCCCAATACCGAAACAAATATATCACACATAGATTTGCCCCGTGCAGGGATCGAACCCGCAAGTACTCGATTAAGTGGGCGGAGCAGCATAAGCTCTTAACCACTGGACCAAGCCCACTAGACTTAATATAGAAATCGTAATAAAAAGACACTACGACTTCTAGGGGGACTTACCTATTGCAATACAATATTTAGTTATGCTGCGCAACATTGCAGAAGTATCTCTCTGGACTAAATAACATAATACTATCTGTACCTCGGTGTATTATCTTAAAAGTTATGAATGAATATGCGTCATGTCCCAATCCAACGGGAGTTATTGCTGAGTTCCGGCACTTCCTCCTTCCCCCTCCCACAGAGATGAAATAATGCGTAATAGTCCACCATCCACTAGAACGAATACTTGCAGCTATCCTATTCCTATCCACGTGTGAAAGATGAGCAGCCTACAGAGTACTATTCCATAGACCTAAGAAAATGTCTTACGAGGGTTCTTCACGAACTATCGTGAAGCACCTTCGTAAGACATTTTCAAACCTACTGCTTCAAACATAAAACTCTATGTATCTATATTATTCCGCCAGATTCCTTAAGAGGTAGGCAGAGAGTACAGAGTACTAACAGTTTCTTTCCTTATTGACCTCTCTGACTTCCTCCACTCTCATACACGCTAGCCGGTTACGGAGACTGTTGACTTGAAAAAAGTCAATATTTCCAAAAGTAATAAAATAAGACATTAGAGAATAACGTCATTTCCGAAGCATTTACTTGTGATAAGTAAGCAGGCACTCGTTAAGAGACCTTACAGTAACGGTTACCAGGTGGACATTAAAAAATAACGAGATCAAAATTCGTGAGAATTTTATTTGGCCACAAAAATGAACGAGGGAGAGAAATTTCGTAAAGTAATTTTTTTCTGATAAAAATATACAGTTTAGCAAAATGTGAATGTGTAGGCACTTACATATCGTACTCAATATTTTATTGAATTTAGTATTTATTTTACGATACAAGTATCGTCGCAAGCATTTTATAAACAGGTTTCTTAATGATTTTAGCTTCATATTCATTGAAATCCCACATGTTTTGAAAATTTAATTATCAAAGAATGTTCGGGAGTAAGACGTGCATTCCTACCTCAATTTCAACCAATAATATTTGTACGTTCAAATTTTGAGTTAAAATTATCCCATATGTCATATAAAATTTCTTCAATAAGTAGGTAAATCAAACACCTTGCGTGGCTATTTACAAAAGAAACTCCCTAAACTGTACGAACAATTGACTACTGGACCAGATATTTAGATTATATTTTCAACTATTAAATTAATGTACACCCACCCACAAGCGCATTATTTCCCTCAAGACGCATTCATTTCTAAAGTCTGTGTAAAAAAAAAACACAGACAAAACTATATTGCCCAAGCAGGGTTGGAAGAGGTGTACCGTGTACACCCAATATTCACTAACGATGCTAAGCCCCAGTGTAATAAGAGGCAAACACAATGCCAGACACCGAACAGATATTGGGAATTTTTTTTAGTTGAAAAATGACCGATTCGAAACCGGGACCTCGTGATCGCTACGCGCTTTATTCGTAATTAGGCCAACGAGACAGACAAACAGTGTGTCTATACATGACCTATTATTGCCTCCTCGTGGTTGATGGACTAAGATATAAATGATTGAGAATGACAAATGCATCAGCCGGGGCCGCGCTACCCCAGCGGAAATGTTGACTCAAGGTCTCATGGAGCAGGCACATTTATCAATTTATCCGCGGAAATCAGAGTCTTGATTCATTCTCACATAAACATCGATATACTATTTGTACTCAATTGTAAAGGTGTGGTCAATTGTAAAAATAAGAGCACTAGTATGGGTGTGGTTTTATTTCGGATTAGTTCGATCCAACCTTAGATGAATTCTTAGCCCTGTATTACACAACGTAAAACTGATTTTTGTACTAAAATGTTAGTTTTAAACTAGATTCGGGACTGATTTACGTTCTCTACTACAGGACCTAAGCTTGGCCAACGTGAGAACGCGTTAAAATTCTACAGTTTGTTTAAACTATCATAATAAAAAGATCTAGCGCAAGATCCGATTTAGCGCAGTGGTTAAGAGCTTAAGCCGCTCCGCCCACTGTGTCTAATAGTCGCGGGTTCGATTCCCGCACGGGACAAATCTTTGTGTGATCCACAATTATTTGTTTCGGTCTGGGTATTTGTGTATGTGAATTTTCATGTTTGTAAACGCACCCACGACACAGGAATAAATCCTAGTGTGGAGCTACGTTTTAAAAAAAAATTATAATTAATAAATCTGAGGTCATTAATAATTTATAACTTACTTCTACATTTGCTAACTACGAGTAGGTATAAATGCGTAAGTATATCTAAACGCGGCTGTTTTTTGATTGCCATTTTATTCGTGATACGTATTCTAATACGAATAAATATATGTATATTTTTAATACAAACGAATTTGTTTTGAATAGGGAAATTAAACATATATTTAATTTTACCGTGTTACCCTTTTTTCAAATCAATTTCATTTCGGCCACTGTATAGGGTTTCCTATAGATTACAGATCGTCTCGCAAAGGTCATCGCACCATTTTCCATGTGTTTTAAATAGAACAGTGCCGCATCGAACACTATCTGGGTTACTGTTACGCTTCTGACCGGGTAAACACGTTATTTCGCAGTCCCGACCAGTTTCCAAAGCATTTTTCATGACTTTTTCGCGTTCTTTAACTCAATTGTTAGAAACGGAACCCTTATTGCATCACTTTCTTGTCCGTCTGTCTGTTTGCTTCTCCGACGGTTAAAACCCCTTTTTCCCAAGAATGAGTAGAGGTATAGAGTTGAAATTTATGTCAAACACTAAAGTCTACATTTCCTTTGCAATGTAAAAAATGAAGCTTCTGAGTACATGTAATCAAAAGATTATCATTTAAAATGAGTGATCATAAAAACCTATAGGATACTTCCCGTTAACCTAAAATCATGAAATTTGGCAAGCAGCTAGCTTTAGTGGTAAAAGCAAAGGAAATTGCTAATTTCTGTAATAAACGTGTCACATTTTTTTCATGTAGATTTAATCAATAGTCATTCAATGTAGAATAAGAAATAGCACCATCTAGTAACACACACGCGGAACCGCCAAAGTGCAATTCCTACTTACCACTTGTCCGGTTTTTTATAAAACACTAGCAGTTTTTCGCGGCTTCGCACCCGGTCGACAACAGCGGCATCTACCGGGTCTATGTTATATATCCTATTTTACTTCTGGATAATGTAGCTTTCTAATGGTGAAAAAATTATTAAAACCGGTTCAATTGTTTCAGAGTTTACCGATTACAAACAAACAAATATTTCCTCTATATAACATTAGTATAGATTGCCCTCCACAAAGGAAATTGTTCTTGTGTGGTAGATGACTTTACAAAGCTTACATTCACATGCATAAAAACCCAAACCTAAACTTAATAATACATGTCCCTTAATTTTCCTACCCCTTCAGGGATGACACGCGCAAAAAGTGTTTACTAACTGAAGGTAATCATGAGTTCACTTGCACGATAGGCAGTGAGTACGGACGCAGTAGAATAATATGTTTACTTTGGTACAGAGTTCCAACAGAGGGTTTTAGCGTAATGAGTTGATATGGTATTCTTTTCACCCTACAAACTTTCGGAAAAATACGATGAAAGGCACGCTTTCTCGACAACGTTACGATAACGTAAGTCTGTTCGTGCTAACCCCTCAGATTCCTTGCACATACTTCTCCCCTATTTTAATTTTTAAATATGACTTCCGTCTCACATTTAATTATGTTAATACTCTTCCCTCGAAATGGACCGTATTGGTAACTTTTCCGAATTTGAGTGGAACTTTATTAATTGATCGCGGAAAGAGGGCGACATGGGAATCGGAGCAGGCACATGATTTGTGATACTTAATAATATGTAGTGGAGTTCAGGAAACTTTTCCTACTCTTGAACTTTCCTGAATCTTTATTGGAAAAAAATAATAATTTAATATATAGACGGACTTGTCTAGTAGTTATGAGCTTAAGCCGCTCCGCCCACTGTATCGAGTAGTCGCGGCTTCGATTCTCGTTGGGGACAAAACTATGTGTGACCCAGAAATACTTGTTTCGGTCTAAGTATTTATGAATTTCATGTTTATAAACCCTCGACACTGAAATAATTTCTTGTGTAAGGTTACATTTTTTAACAAATAAAATAAAGAAATTGGAAATACCCACCAGAAAAATCTTTGTGTTATGTAACATTTAGAATGCAAAATCAAACCAATATGTTTAAAATAAACAAATAACGCAAGCATTGCAACTCCACAGAACTCGTAATAATACCATTTTTGTAATTGCCTCAATGAGATAGTTCATAAACACTAGTTCATAAAAGATTACACACGTATTACGCACACAACTGACACGCATATTCTGCGATTGAAAGCTGTTTAATCCATATTAAATAGATTACCAACTTCTTGATAACTAGTGACCCCCTCCGAGATTGCACGAGGAGCATGGATAAATATCATCATAGTTCGGCCAACTTGCACAACATATACATCTATACTAATATTAGAAAGATTAAAGGTTTGTATTTTTGTATATATGTAACGAATAGACCGCCGCCGACTACGATCCCCCCCCCCCCCCGACCCCTGCCGCCACCGCCGGCCGCGACATGTTCTCTCCGGTCCCCCGATGCTTTGTCATCCATTTTTGGCGCTCAGAATACGGGCGACGACGACGTAGTCGTAGATCCCCTCCCATAGCCGGCGGTTGACCAGTGCACTTAGTAGTGCACCCCGTCCCACCACAGCGACTGTCCCAACTGAGGGCGCCTCTTCAAGGCGCCCTCGAGTATGTCGCCCCTTGCCCTTCTGGCTCGAGCGTAGTGGTTGCACGCTCGCCCTTAAGTCCGGTGAAGCTGTAAAGGCCTCGCGGCCAACAGCGTACATCACACACACACACACACAAAAAATACTGGGCCGATTTCAAAATTGCTTTCACCATTAGAATGTTACATTATTCCTGAGTAACATAGGCTATGTTTAAAAAATAAATATCCACCCGTGCAAAGCCAGGACGGGCCGCTAGTTAATAATATATCTAAACTTCCTTGTGCATTATTTTTCCTATAACCGAATGAAAACCGTGTCTTGTCCGGTGAAGCCGTAAAGGCCCCGCGGCCAACAGCGTAGATCATTCACAAACACACACGCTACAAAATCGCATTATGAACAGGATGCTGCTGGTACCTCAAGTGGCAACCGCGAAAAAAACGTGTTTTTGTACTCCAAGCACTTCAAGAAGTATACGGATAAGAGACTTAATATGATTTTTGGCTGTACATTTTAGAATTTGGTAAAAGGGATACACGATTAAACGAAATTTTCTCAACAGAAAAAAAATCTAAAGTCATCTCTATTGCTTTATATTTTCTGATTCCAACGCGAAATGCTTAAGAACTACTCAATAGAATTCACTTAAAAACATAGCAAATAATTGTAGCAAAGGACTTGTAAAGCAGTTTTTTATTCAATAGTGTAGTTTTTTAGAAAATTGAAAAATTTGTTTTTGCACATACGTCGTTTATTTCCGAGCGCGCGCTCAATATATCCGTCCTTTATTATTCTTTTGTGAAGTAATTGCATCACTGTCACTCTTCCGGTCGATAAATGGTCGATCGCGGTAGGCCCCTAATTTATAACGACCGTTCGCAGAGATTTTGACGTGCGTGAAAAAATCGTCGTGTTCGTAATTTACACATAATAATAAGTTAACCCTCTCAGTTTGAGAGGAGGCCCGTCCCCAACAGTGGGACAGTTTCTTAACAGGGCTAATATTATATTTTTTAACAAGTTTACTAAATTTTAATTCAATTTAAGTGACTTAAATGCGTGTAAACCGAAATTTGTTTATAAGTTATATCTATATCATCACGCCAGATCCCTTGCGGGGTAGGCAGAGACTGCAGAGCTCCAACAGGTTCTTTGGTTAAAAGTTGAAAGTATTTATTGCTACCTATTACTAAATTCAATCTTTACACGCATATAATTCTCTGAAAAGTTAGTTTAAATTTAGTTAACTAATTACTACTTATAAATAAAGTATTAGTCGTATTTAACATAAATTCATCGAGATAGGTGTAAAATCCTAAAACGGTAGATTATTTTTATCAGTCCAAAATACCTGGTTATATATTTATATATGGGTTTCAAATCCTAGGTCGGACCAATGTAGTTTTTTTAACGAAAACTTTCCAGTATCAATCCGGAGCCTGGAATTTTGCCCGGTATATGGCAATAGGCTTGCCCCCTATTACATGGGACCTAACATCGTCGGCGAAAAGTGGGTGTAAACAGTACAGCCTGCCACCCCCGCTTGGGGAATATAGGCATGCCAGTGTGTACAAAATACCTAACTTGTGTAATTATTGCTCGTTATACTATTTTCTTACGCACTTATATAATCGCGGTAGAAAGTATAGATTTTACTGGCGAAACCAACGCGTTTTTTATCATTTCGTTTCATTCGCGATGAAGTTAAACGCTTGAAAAACTAGATTCCATTAAAACAATGAACTTACACTGCGAAAACATTTATACAGGTTGTGTTGTGTTTGCTGAGATAAATATTAACAATACTTATAGATGTGTATTTCAGAACTTTTAAGATAAAATATGCCACTTCTTGGTCGTCTTTAGGGAAGGACTCCTTCAGTGTACGCAGCGCCGGCTTACCCTCGTTCAGGGTAGACCGAGATTGTCTTTGAGCGCCCTTTAGTCGACACTTTCACTACACGTAAATTGTACTTCGGTTTCATGTTAAATAAGAATTCCCATATGTTCAAAAATCAACTTCTATTGGTAAGCTGTAACCCATATCATTTTACAAGAAATGAATGTTTATGGACTAGTAAAAGGCTAGATTAGCCACTTCAAACTGTCAGTTTTCGCTCATAAAAAAGTTCGCATTCGAATTTTTAGCACACCGTACCAGCTGGCGCCTAGATCGACCGCACCTCTATCCAAGGGCCGGCGCTGAGTGGACGTCTTTCGGCTGAAGATAGATAGAAGCCCTCATTTGCACGAGCGGTTTTTTAACACTCGTTAATAAAATGCTGGAATAAAAAAAAGTACTAGCAGTACATTTTTTAAAGTGATACAGCGCTTCATAAATGCGCGTTTAATAAGCGTTCGTGCAATTGCGGGCTAAGCACTAAGACTTTAAAATTAATTCTTAAAAAGCCATTAACTTGAAACCCCAATTCAATAACCAACCAGCATTTATATTTGTATAAAACTCATTTCATACTGTTCCTCCAAACATGCGTCGTTCCTCTTAACGGCATATTATAAAATCTGAGATCGAACCAGTGCGAATTTCAATATAACAACATAAATAAATATGTAACGAATTATCAAACGGTCTCATCGGGACAACTCGGGCGCAGTCAGTGACTAGCGGGCGGCGCGGGCGTCGCGATCTGTGCCATAACAACTCAATATTCGGTTCCAAAATTAAAAATAATACTCGATTTAGTTGTCTTTTTTGTTATATTTGTACCTGTTACTTTACACATAATGCGAGTGAGGTGCCTTTTAAAGATATCGATATTGCTATAATTTATTTTAAATAAATCTTTTGAATTCCCAATGATTATTTTGCTGTAATATAGAAAACCGTGATCTATCGTAATCATTTTCACAGGTCCTGTAAGAATTTAAGAATAAACAAATAAATGTATACGCGAAAACATAAACTTCGCATGAAATCCAAAATTTAAAGTGATAATCGTAGACTGTGCAGGAAATCTAAAACAAACATACATACATATATTATACGGGATAGTTTCCCACAAACATAACTCTCGGAAAAAAAACATAAAAGTGGCCTCGAAGGCTATAAATGGGACAGTATTATTAAACTCAAATCTGTCAATAATAAACAACCACCTGTATTACCAACCATACTCTGAATGGAAAATGGAAGATCCACCAGTTTCCCCACCGGCTTCCAATGGCGAGCAAGCCATGTATTCGCGGGCAGCTGTCAGGAGACTGCCTTCTCAAGACTCCGGTATTTCTGAAGAAGACAGCCTGGCGACCACCATCAGCTTAGACCTCCTCTGTGAGACAGAAGACGAGGATTTTTCGGACTGTGAAGATATGTGAGTTAGGAAAGGCGCCCATTGTAATCTATGCTACAGGGTGACTGGTGTCAATTTTTAAAAAAAGTCAACTGTTCCAGATAAAATGTATCTGTTGAGTGTAAAAAAAATCTATGAAACTTCTTTACAGACGGCTTGATCCAGCGGTTAAGAGCTCCCTGGATCGAGTAATCGTGGATCCGATTCCCGAATGAGACAAATCTTTATTTGATCGGTTCGGTCCGGGTATTTGTGTATTGTATATGTTGTTTGTAACCGGACTCACGACATAGGAATATTTAGTAGAGCTACGTTTAAAAAAAAATTGTAGGCTAAATTAAAAAATCTCCCAAAAACTTTGTTTCTCATAGTGTAGTGCAGTTGCTCTCAAGAGGTATTAATTTATTTCCGATAACCCTGTATTTCTTAACTTATATATTTCACAAAATAAAGTTGCTCACAGAGTACCTTCTGTAATGTATGCGCTAATTTCAGAAACTACTATACGGATTTAACTAATATATTGATTGATTCACGTAGAAGGTGATTTATGAATATCTTTTGCAAACTTGCCGAACTATGGTGAAAACCGTATTTTCTATCTATCTATATCATTACGCCAGATCCCTTGCGGGGTAGGCAGAGAGTTCCAACAAGTTCTTTCCATACCATACCATATTTTTATCTCAAAATTAAAACAAATCTTTTGATCTCCTTAAAAAAAAAGACCAAGATATCCAGTATAACCCGAAAATTCCAAAAGCTTTAGGTGTCCCATATCACTTTTAAAAATATAGAAATGGCTGATATGGAATTGTAGGTAGGTGTGCTCAATTATAAGCTGTGATGTCACACAGTTTTCGAGAAAAATAACTGACAAACGAGATATCTTACAAGAGTTTCGGTTTTCCGTTAGAAGTACAGAACCATAAAAAGTCTATTTTTAAGTTGATGAATCAGCCCCGATATTATAGGTACGCCTCAAAACCTACATAAATGATGAACACATATTCTCTTCTATTGTAGTTCAATCGTAAATCAATGGCCGATCGCGGACCGGATGTATTTATCATCAGCCCGATTTCGCCTTACTAAATACAAAATAAACACCGTCACTCTCAGGTACATTCCACAAGCGTGGCAGTACGCGGCGTGGTGTACTGTGTAACCACTTTTCGCCGAAGATATTAGGTCCCATGTAAAGAAGAACGAACCTATGATATTATACTGGGCACAATGCCAGGCTCCGGACTGATATTGGAAATTTTTCGATCGAAAAATTGGGTTTTGTCCGACGTTGGATTCGAAACCCTCGTGATTGCTTGATGTAGCCAAGGCAGCCTTACTACTTCATGGAAATGTTAATATTTTTATATACAGAGTTACTTATAATCACGAAACAATTAGAAAGTGGAGATGACATTATTACATTTCCCTATACAACTAAGCGTGTCACTGCGCGGGGTGGCGCGGGATGTAGAGGACGTTACACCCCGCCCACTTCTATACTCGCTTTCAAGCTGAGAATGGCAGACTGAAGTAAACCGCAATGAATTCAGGGCCTAGTTAGAAAAGACAGTGCGCAGTTAAGTTATAGCACACTAACAATCTTGCAGGACACTATTACTATTGTCATAAACAACAACTTTTGCCCTGAAATTGTTCTTATTTTAGCGAAACAAATCTGTTGTTTCATAGAAAAAAAAACTGATAGTCGACCAAAGGTGACCAGCTGATTTTTTAGCTAAAACTTTAAAGATCTCAGAACAAAAGTTGACGTGTATGATATATATATTTTTATAACAGAAATTGAAAAATCCATACCATAGGTTTTTTTAAATGGTGGTATAATTAAATTATTTTCTTACGCATGGTCCCTTCTCTGGGCAAGACTATATCGAGATTAGAAGATACCTACTGACCCTACTGTAGGGAAATAATGAAACTAACTTCTGCTAGTGTCTTTGCTTAAATATACAACAAACATAGTTTATGAAGTAAACATTTTATATGTCTCTACTAGCTTCTGCCCGCGATTTCGTCCGCGTTAACTTTAGACAGAAACCTAACATTTTTTAGAAATAAAAAGTATCCAGGTATAATTATCTGTGTGCCAAATTTCACACAATCCGTTCAGCCGTTTATGCGTGATTGAGTAACAAACATACAAACTTTAACATTTATAATATTAGTCGGATCTCATGGAAAACGCGAGCTGTGACATATCTATGTATGCACCCCTTTTCAAAATAAATTTACGGTTTGCTTGGGGCTGTGGACCGGACCAAAATTCTCGAAACGCTCTGTGACCCTCAAATACCTATTTGTTTTGGTCTGGGTGTTTGTATATATGAATTTCATATTTATAATCGCACCCACGACACACATTCCTTGATTAATGGGGCTAAGTTTAAAAAGCATCTTAAACTATGATCACAATGGAAATTTATTCTAACATCGTCAGCGAAATATGGGTGTAATCAGTACACCTCTGCCACCCCCACTTGGGGAATATAGGGCGTGACGATGTTTATAATGGAAATTCATTCTAGGATCTATTCTAAGCCCTGTAATAAATTTTATTCTATCTGTTGTATTTTTTTTTAATTTTGAAATATATATTTTTTTAAATTCCAGTCGAAAAAATGCCCTCGTCCTGCGTACACAGCTGTCAGTTCGAGTACACGCTATCATTGGTAAGTTTAAAAAGCTTTTTAGCTTTAGTTATAATGCAAACCTACTTTGCTGAGAAAATTAGATGGCCCGTCTCGTCCTCTTCAGGGGGTATGGGTAATATGCGTATATGCATGTCTCGTTTTCCCTAAAGTGATTGTAGTGTTGGTCCAAGAAAAAATATTGTTGTCACATAAGTTCGGAGAGCTTAGCACGAAACAAATAAGCGTAGCGTGACGCTATCGAGTAAGCATGCTATCACATTCATATTTTTTTACGGCCGGTTTCAATATTTAACTCAAGGATAGTTTTGCCTACTACGGATAGAAATTTGACACATTTCGTAAGGAAAATCTGTTAACAATCAAAATCATTTTTTTTTATTCATTTAGTTCCTAAAGTGGTCCAGGGGTCCACGGGAGACTCGACGGGGGTCTACGTTGGCGTGACAAAAAATGTGGGTTTACAAAATTTATTTGCTTTCGAAATTGAAGAACTAAAATTTTGGCTTGACTTCACCTATCAATCAATGTAAGCAGATAATATTTTAAGAAGCTCAGCGACTGTTACTTGTAAAAACTTGCATATTCCATATTCAGTACAACGTGTTTTAATTAAATTACGACTGTTATCATATTACAATGTAATATGATAACAATAATAATTAATAGTGTAATAATTACATATTTGAATAAATACAATACACAAAAAATTATACTATTTTTCTTTTTATTTTTACCACTCCGAATGGGGAGTTTTCTAAATGAAACAAGTGAGAATTGATTGGTTCCTAGTGCTGTGAGGAGATGTCAAAAAAGTAAATTTGGATGGAATCATTTTTTTGATTGGCCAACTTTATTTTTTTGACATTCACTCACATCACAATCAATTAATTAATTAACCAATCAATTCTCCCTTTTTTTTCGAAAACTATTAGTTCGTGGTTGGAACTCAGCCGCAACGCAAATTTCCATAGTTAGATCTACTCTTCACATCTTTTGTCGAGTTTTGGGAATATGGTAGAAATGTAGCTGCAGGGGGTCCACTGGAATCAGCTAAATTGTGCTACAATACAAACAGCTAAAAAGTGGTCTATAAGAAAAAAAGTCTGGGAACCTCTGATGTAAACCAAAAGGCACCTATGAATAGTCAAAAATATAAAATTATTGATTACTTGAGACTCAACCCCCGTTCGGAAAGTCATCCCTGTGGAGAAGAAGAGCAACTCCACGGTTACTCTTTTTAAAAATGAGATTTTTCAATTCTTTTTGTATACATTGCATTTTTGGGGGGTATGGGAGAACAGTGCAGAACGAGCTAAATAAATGTGCTTAAGTATAGATTAAACATAAGTGTACGTAGATTCAAAATATGTCAAAATTCTACGGCCTGTAAGCAAATCTATCCTGGAGTTGAATATTAAAACCGACCATTATAGTCGGCCATTTTAGCCTCGTTGGTCTAGTGGCAAAGCACATCGCTTTGTGGGTTCAAATCCTAGGTCGGACATATGTCTGGAAATGTGCCCGGTATATGGCAATACGCTCGCCCCCTATTACATGAGACCTAACATCGTCGGCGAAACGTTGGTGTACTCAGTACACCTCTGCCACCCCCGCTTGGGGAATATAGGCGTAACGGAGTGCCATTATAGTATTTTTTATATAGGATGGGTACTGGCAGTTCTAATTGCTAAACGAAATTATACTTTATTCAATGGCAATAGGAAGCTTACCCGTTTCTGTTATGGTTTTATGCCTTAACACAATTGAATTAAATATTAATTTCGTTTGGCAATTAGCACTATCAGTACCCATCCTATTTGAAAAATACTATAGAAAATTCGGAGTGTGACCAGGAGGGCATATATACTCACTAGCGTCACGATATCGTGAAAATTTTTTAGCTAAGCCCTCTGTTGTGTACGTCTAATCCCTACACACTTGGACAGACGGCTTGATCCAGTGGTTAAAAGCTTAAGCCGCATCGCCCACTGGATTGTGTAGTCGCGGGTTCAATCAGACAAATCTTTGTTTGAACCGCAAATATTTGTGTAGATATAGTGTATAGGTATATATCTCCTGGATGAATATGAATTCATGTTTGTAAACGTACCCACAAACTACTAAACTTGTAGTTAGTTACAAATAGTTTTATCCGGTCAACCTTCCTATTTTGTTATAACCACATCATTTTAATGGATAGCTACAAATTGATAATCAATCAATCAATCGATCAGCCTATCGCAGCTGGACATAGGCCTCTCCTAACACGCGCCATTGCACACGGTCCTCCGCCTTCCGCATCCAGTCTGTCCCAGCGACCTTTTTGAGGTCAAATTGATAATGAATAAGAATAAGAATAAATTTATTTGCCAAAAAAAAGATTAATTGCATACACAAGCATATCAATAATATTAAATAATACATGCAAGTGGAAGTAGGTACACAATTCACGAATTCTTCACCTTCCGTGGTAGTTACACAGTACGTGTTACGGCAAGGTAATGATTTTCGCTCTTTACTGCGAACAAATTATGGTACAATTTCGAGTGTATTTTTCACATCTTACCCACATTGTCGTTTGTTTCGCTCAAAATGCAATGGTTTCACGTATTTCTCGTTTGAATTATCGGCATATTATCGGCATTCGCTGAGATTTTATAATACTTTTTTTTTTTTGTTTTCGTGTGGGGAAATGCCTGCCGCATACTGCCACATCCTGGACTTGGTGATGTGGCAGTTATGTGGGGCTCGCACCCACTAAAAGCCCCCCGGCGTCCGTCTCTTGCCCAATTGCCGTACCGCAGGAATTGCCAAGTGGTAGAACATCTGCGGCACGGGCGGGCCTGGTCTATTTCCACAGACCTCTCCTTCGTGCCTTGTGCATTCTTTGTGAGGGTGCGCAGGACGCAGCGCACTTCCGTCACAGGCCTGTTACTGGTCAGGCGACAAGCTGCCCACGCTCGGCGCCCGCAGGCCACTTTTCAAGGTGGGCGGAGGTCATTAGCGGCATACGCTCTACGCCTCCGCCCAACTCGCCTCCTACGAGCGGGATTCACGCTAGTCTCCTCCCGCTCCCGTTCTGCCGCCTCTTTTGCCGCCATTACGGTCCCGCAGAATGCGACCATAGCCACCCAGGCGTTCTCCCTCTCGACCATGGCCGATACCACAGCCGGGAGTGAGAGCGTCGTCCCTCCGATCTCAGCGGCTAATTGCAACCATTCTACACCCCAAGCCGGACACACCAGTAGGGTATGCGAGGCTGTGTCCTCCGAATCACCGCAATGGTGGCACTCCGCCGTCTCCTCCCGACCGATCCGGCACAGGTACCGCCCGAAGCAGCCGTGCCCAGACAGCACCTGTGTCAGTCGGTAGGTAAGTACCCCGTGCCGCCTCTCAACCCATTGCCAGAATATCGGAAAGATATTAGCGATGGTGGCGTGTCCAGCACTGGGTTGGCTCAACAGCCCGCGCCACTCCTCCAGGACCGCTCTCTGGAGCTCCTTCCGCCGAGCTCCTAAAGCTCTAGGCTCCGGATTTTCGTCCCTGCGCCAGCGGTGAGCGGTGGCTAGGGCCCTCGCCTCAATGTGCCATGGTGGCATTCCAGCTAGCAGGGTGGCTACCTCATAAGCGATCGTGCGGTACCCGCGGGCTACCCTGGCAGCCAGCAAGCACTGTGGTCGGCGTAGGAGCGCAATGCTGCCAAGCGTCAGGCACTCAGCCCATATCAGGGCCCCATACAGGGCTTAGGACCGCACAATACCCGCATAAGATTTTTTAATACTATCAATATGTCGTTCAAGGTATTCCAACAATCTTAGATGAATGATTAGCTAAAAGTGTTTTTTGTGTGTAGTAAAGTTTTAGCTTAATTGGAATAGACTATAACGTTGAACAGGTATCTATAAAATTTCACATTACGTCAGAATATTAACGCTTCTGCCAGATTGTGCCGTCGGATCACTCGAGATATTTTATTTATACGCGAGGGGACCACCATTTGCCACCTTTCGGCTTCATCATCAGACCCTGAGCACTATCTGGTTGTAAAGCACTATTTGATACTAATCTAACAAGCTTAAACACGATAGGGTTATGTTGAGTAATTAACATGTCCCTATGGCCACCTGGTATCATATTATTGCATTGTCACCAAACTTACATATCTATGCCAAATTTCAGCTGAATTGGATAACAGCAAGTGCTTGAAAAACGCATCACAAAATTTATACAGCATTTGTTTATACATACGAACAGTGCAAGTGAAATAAAAGTGAAATATCCAGGAATTCCTTTCGCGCGCACTTCTCACATGTAACTCACCTTTTCTCCCTTTTGTGTGTATGTATGCTACGCTGTTGGCCGCGGGGCCTTTACAGCTTCACCGGACAAGAGTGCGAGCGTGCAACCACTACGCTCGAGCCAGAAGGGCAAGGGGGCAACTAGCTCAACGGCGCCTCTAAGAGGAACGGCCTCGGCTTGGGCAGTCGCTATGGGGGAGGGCGTTTACTAGGTGTCTCGCCATGGTGTTCAGCACCGGCCGGCGGGTCTTTCCTCCCTGTTAATCTTGATGGTAATGGGCATTTCTTCGATGTCGTGGGAATTACACAGTATAACAAAATAAAACTACTAGAAGTTGTGCTACTAAAATTTCGGAAGTCTGAAAACAAGCCTTTTCGACGTTCATTCGTAGCACCTAACAAACCTGACCTTTGTTCCACAGAAAGGCTTCTCCATTCCCAAGGTCGAGAGCTTCGGAGAGCCCTGTTCACACTTAAGCAGATCCTACAGTCGGACAAGGACCTAGTGCACGAGTTTGTTGCCAACAAGGGCTTGGACTGCCTCATGCAAGTCGGCAATATGGCCGACCATAACTATCTTGATTACATCCTGAGGGCTCTTGGCCAGGTGAGACCGTCGATATATTATTCCTACTAGATAACGAATAAAATGACACCGAAAAATAGCTACATTTTGATAAACTTACGCATCTATACCTACTTGTAACTAGAAACTAAAAAGCTACTTGCTATGTATCTTTTATTATAGAAAATCTACATATTCCATCACAATTTAATGTTTCTTGTGTCTTGTGATTAAGACTTTGATGCCAACTAAAATAAGCAGTATTTTTACTATTAATATTCATCTTTTACAGATACTGCTCTACGTAGACGGCATGCATGGCGTAATGGCCCATAAACGCTGTATCCAATGGTTGTACTCATTAATCGCTAGCAAGTTCCGACACGTCGTCAAAACAGCCCTTAAACTTCTTCTCGTATTCGTGGAATACACCGAAAAGAACTGCCTTCTTCTAATCGACGCTATCATCTCTGTGGACGGTGCCAACGGCAGGCAGCCCTGGTACAACATCATGAAGATCCTTCAAGACTTCGACGCTTCTGACACTGAACTCCTTATATACGCAACTACTCTAATAAACAGATGCCTGAATAACGTCCCAGACAGAGATACGTATTACGATCAAGTGGACGCTCTACAAGATCAAGGAATAGACGATATTATACAACTGTACATGTCCAAACAAGGGACGGATTTAGATCTGTTGAGGCAGTTGCAAATATTTGACGCAGTTCTGCTCTATGAAGATGGAGACGAAAGCGGGACCGCTTTGAAGTAAGTTTGAGATCATCTTTTGCATAACACGTCTGAAATCGCCTTTATAGTGTTCTGCATATTATATGCAGACATCGAATCGACATCACCTAACATAAGAATATGCAATCAATAATAAAGCTGTTTGATTTACGCCGATTCCTACGATTAATAGTTAGTGAATATTATTGTGTTATTTTAATAAGGTTACTTAGGCGTTGCTATTTCTATTTAGACAATTGGACGACTCCGTGATCAATTCCATTCGTCGCAGAAGCATCAATCTAAGTTCTTCCGAAAGGAGGAAATCCAAAAAATGCCAGATGCAGGAAAAAGGTACGAAGTGTTTAATAATAAGTTTGACTGTTTGCTTTTACTTATTAATCAACTTTTTGCATGGTATGGCCCATTCATACCTTCGACCCATAATCATGTTAGACTTCCTTGACCATAAAGCAGAATCAGTTAATAGCAATGAGATCATAATTCATTGTTTGTCAAGTTACTTTTAATAAAGATAAAATATTGTTTAAGGAATAACTTCAAATAATATATAATTTAACACCTATTTAATTGTAATAGGTGTTAAATTAGTCGGTACTTTAAAATATCATGCCGGTATGTACAGAAATAAATATTTAGACCTGAGCAAATTTAAAAAAAATACCCTAATTCAATATCGAATTAATCCAGTCTTCCTTAAACAATCGTATAAAATAATCCACATGTCATTACCTTGTGCGTTTTTCACTAACAACAGCAAAACCGGTCATCACTCACACGGAATCCGAAACTAAAACAAGTAACCATCGCCCACAATACCTACCATCGATCACTGACAACAAGGAAAATAAAGAACTGAGCACTGCACTGAAGAGGAGACGAGACAGATACGCGAGACAGGCACACCACATCATACAACAGCAAGAGATGTTAAACCACTCGAGTGACATTTACAATGGGATATTCAGCAGCACTAACGGCAACTACAGTCCTAACGGAAGCTTCTCCACTCCGAATAGGGGTTTCTCCACTGCTAACGGCAGTTTCTCCAGTACGAATGGAAGCTTTACTGGTATTAATGGAAGTTTTGCCAGCACTAATGGAACTTACAGTCCAAACGGAAGCTTCTGTAGTATTAACGGGAGCTTTACAAGCGGGAACGTTAGTTTCTCAACTCCGAATGGAAATATCACAAATATGAATGGCTACAGTAATGGAAATTACAATAAAAATTACTCTAGTATTAACGGCAATAGCAACGGTGTGAGCAATGGACAGGAAGAGGAAGATTATGTTAGAACGACAAAGAATTGTAATAAAGCTGATACTTTAAAGAATGGTTTGTGCTTTCACTAACATACTAATGTTTTCATGAGCTTCTGTTACGTATCGCTTAATTCATAATATATTTAAAACTAACGATAGTAAAATTAATAGCGCTCTCTTTTAACAGGAAACCAAAGATACACTACAGGTCTGAAACAAAGAATTCAGAATGGTACTCTAGGTCATAGTGTGAATGCAGTTGATGCAATTGCAGCGATGAGGCAAAAACAATTAGAAAATACCCCTGAAGTGAAAGATGATCGGGGGATTCTACTGAACAGGGAGCACAGTATTAAAGATCTAGCACAGAGATTAACCAGCCCAGTAAGTCCTACTACAGAAGACAAGCCGTTGAGGGTATCTGATATGGCAGGAATCGTGTCGAAAGCCAAAGAAGAATTAGCGAAATCTCAGTCAAAGGGTAAGTTTGCTTGATCTCATCTCACAATCAAATACCTACACTTTTGATTCACAGGTAATTAGGTCATTAGACAAATGTTTCTAACATTTGGTTGTAATATTTATACCCCTCAAAATTCTTACTGCCACTAACTTATATCTTATGTATTTATTCCAGAGGTCATAAAAAGCCCGACAATCGAAATATCTCCAAAAGTACACGAGATAAAAGTGTCCGAAAATGACTTGCACTGGGAAGAACTTCGAAAGGGCTGTCTTCATAGAGAATTCCACCCCTGCGACCTTGATTTCTCAGATTTGTGTCAAGACTCAGATGACGATATAGTATCGCCTGCAGTAAACGCAGCAAGTGGCCCTCCGCCACCTCCTCCTACTATGTTCCCTCCGTTGGGCGCTCCTCCTCCTCTACCAGGCTGTTTTACCTTATTTCCAAAGAGCAACATACCTGCTCCACCGCCAAGCTTATCGAACGAACATTCAAACGAGTCTGATAGTTCCACTATAAAGAAGAATAAGAAAACTGTGAAGCTGTTCTGGCGGGAGATCCAAGAGAATCCGGTGCCAATGCCGATCAGATGCAAAATTGGTGGACTCATCTGGGATGACCTTCCGAATGTCAATGTTGATACGGCCATGTTGGAACACCTGTTTGAATCCAGGACGAACGATTTAATTATTAAGGTAAGTTACAAAAAATTAGAGTACAGAGTACAGAGTTCCAACAGGTTCTTTCCTTACACACCTGTCTGGCTTCCTCCACTCTCATAGTTCGTATCATACACGCTCGCCGGTTACGGAGACTCTTGACTTGACTTTCAAATAAGACTCGGTCTATTTGGTCATGGTAAGATAGTCTAGGTTTTCCCCGATACCTACATCTTTCCACTTTTGTATTGTATATTTTGTCATTCTTTCTTCTAACATTCGTTCTATATGCCCAAACCAAGCATGCGTAATTTTTCTTACACAATTAATTTTTTTTCTAATCGTTATTATTGTAATGTGTTTATTAAAATATTTTTTCTTTTTTCATGTACCTCTTCGGTAACCTACAGGAAGTAAGTATTTTCATCATTTTCCATTCATTTTTTTCCATGATATCAATTATTCAGTACATTCAGTACACAACATTAAGTATCTTCATCTTTTAGAATGATTTCATTTAGTCTAAAATTACATTAACCTTTATTTATTTTTGGGATTTAAATCTAAAGATTAAACTTAATCGTAGAAACTAATGGAACCAAAGAGAAATCTGATATTGGACACGAAACGGTCGAACGCCATCAACATTGCCATGAAGAAACTACCAACCCCACAAACTATAAAAGCCGCCATTATGAAGATGGACGCCACGGTGATTGGTAGGGAGGGCATAGAGAAACTCTTGACAATGCTACCAACTGAAGAAGAGAAGGTTAAGATACAAGAAGCGCAGGTAAGAATAGTCATCGTAAAAAACTTTAAGCCTTTCATTTAAATAATAAATTATAAGGTAACCTGATTGATCTTTGGAAATTTCAGACCTTGGAATTTAAAAAACTAATCAAAAATAGATCGGGTTTAGTTGAACTAGACTAACTTTAAAATGTTGTACCAACTGTCTCTATTTTTAATTAACTTGCAATGTTCAGATGCCGCGTGGTTCCCGGCTTAGAATAGGACCAACCCATCTCATCCCATCGGGTGTCGTACAAGGCGACTAAGGGAAAACTAGGGAATGGGCAGCAGCGTTCCCTTAGCACTTCGACGACCAATAACTGCGCTCGCCAACCCGCCTGCCAAGCGTGGCGAGTATGGCAAACACCCCCAATTATGGAAGAATGTAAGAAAACCAGGCCCCTAGTCCCCGGCGGTCCTGTTCGTCCTGGCCACGGTAGCAGCCATGGTAACGACAGGACAAGGGGTGCTAAGAATCTCCGGCAGAGATTCGGCTACCACCAACACCGAAAATTGGCCCTGATGACATACAACGCACGCACGTTAAGGACAGATGAGAAGCTTGTTGAGCTGGAGGAAGAGATAAACAAGTTGCAGTGGAATATTGTTGGTTTATCGGAGGTCCGAAGAAAGGGCGAGGACACGATAACCTTAAAATCCGGCAACTTGTTTTACTACCGGGAGGGCGAACAGCAGTCCCAAGGTGGTGTCGGATTTATCGTCCACAAGTCACTCATAGACAACGTTGTGTCCATCACTAGTGTGTCGAGCAGGGTAGCGTACCTGATACTCAGAATATCCAAAAGATATTCGCTGAAGGTCATACAGGTCTACGCACCGACCTCGGCATACTCAGATGATGACGTCGAAGTAATGTATGAGGACATTAGTAGAGCCATACATACTTCCAAAGCACACTTTACAGTGGTTATGGGTGACTTCAATGCGCGGCTGGGCAAACGGGGCGATGATGAATTGAGAGTGGGGCAATTTGGATATGGGCAACGCAACCCCAGGGGTCAGAGGCTGGCCGAATATCTGGAGAAGGAGGGACTCTTTATGATGAACTCTTTCTTCCGGAAGCCGCCTCATAGGAAATGGACCTGGATGAGCCCTGATGGTTCCACAAAAAATGAGATAGACTTCATCATGAGCACCAAGCGACAAATATTTAATGATGTCTCCGTGATTCACAGGGTAAAAACCGGCAGTGATCACCGAATGGTCAGAGGCACATTAAATATTAATGTCAAAATGGAAAGATCGCGTCTGATGAAGTCTACGCTCCGACCTTCTAATGCACATATCCAAAACCCCGAGAACTTTCAACTCGAATTGTCAAACCGCTTCGAATTGCTAGACAGCAGCGCATCAGTGGACGAAATCAACAATAGGTTGGTAGAGACTGTCCATACGATCGGGTCCAAGCATTTTAAGCCCCACCGTAAAAATAGGCCTCAAAAGCTATCTGACTACACCCGAAACCTTATGGCTGAGCGACGTACCATGACACTCCAAACCTCCGATGATGCTAAGTCCTATAGGCAGCTCAATGGACAGATATTGAAGTCCTTGCGCCACGATTTACGGTCCTTCAATACAAGACGTATTGAGGAGACCATAGAGCAGCACAAGGGCTCCAAAGTGTTTGCAAGAGACGCGTCTATTGGGCAAAGCCAGTTGACGAAGCTGAAGACGGAGGACGGAAACGTAACGTCGAATAAGTCAGAGGTGCTCAGGGAGATAGAGAGGTTCTATGGGCAGTTGTATACCTCAGTAGCTGAACCTGTTGTTGACTTGGTAAAAGACCCAAGAGCCAAGCTAACCCGACACTACACTGAAGATATCCCGGACATCAGCCTGTACGAGATTGGGATGGCTCTCAAACACCTTAAAAACAACAAAGCGCCGGGTGAAGACGGAATTACCGCAGAGCTTCTGAGAGCGGGCGGATCGCCGGTACTTAAAGTCCTTCAGAGGCTGTTTAATTCCGTCTTGCTCGAAGGAAAAACGCCGGAAGCGTGGAACAGGGGTGTGGTGGTACTCTTTTTCAAGAAAGGTGATAACACTTTACTGAAGAATTATAGGCCCATCACACTGCTGAGCCATGTTTATAAGTTGTTTTCGAGAGTCATCACGAATCGTCTCGAACGCAGGCTTGATGACTTCCAGCCTCCCGAACAAGCCGGTTTCCGGAAAGGCTTTAGTACCATAGCCCACATACATACGCTGCGGCAGATTATACAGAAGACCGAGGAGTATAATCGGCCACTATGCTTGGCGTTTGTGGACTATGAGAAAGCCTTCGATTCGATCGAGACTTGGGCGGTTCTTAGATCTCTCCAGCGATGCCGCATTGACTATCGGTACATTGAAGTGTTGAAGTGCTTGTATAATAACGCCACCATGTCAGTCCGAGTACAGGGGCAGCGCACGAAGGCGATCCCCATAAAAAGAGGAGTAAGGCAGGGAGACGTCATTTCTCCGAAACTGTTTACGGCCACCTTAGAGGACGCCTTCAAGCTCTTGGAATGGCAAGGACTTGGCATCAACATCAATGGCGAATACATCACTCACCTTCGATTTGCCGACGACATTGTGGTCGTGGCGGAGTCGCTGGAAGATCTAGGACGAATGCTCGGTGACCTCAACAGAGTATCTCAACAAGTGGGTCTTAAAATGAACATGGACAAAACGAAAATAATGTCTAAAGTCCATGTCGTACCCACCGCACTCACCGTTGGGAACTCTACTCTTGAAGTTGTCGACGAATACATTTACCTGGGACAGGTAGTCCGGTTAGGTAGGTCCAACTTTGAGAGAGAGGTCAATCGACGAATCCAACTCGGCTGGGCAGCGTTCGGGAAACTGCGCAACATCTTCTCATCCAAAATACCTCAGTGCCTTAAGACTAAAGTTTTTAGTCAATGTGTGTTACCAGTGATGATATATGGATCAGAGACGTGGTCTCTTACAATAGGTCTCATAAAAAAGCTCAGAGTTGCTCAGCGAGCTATGGAGAGAGCTATGCTCGGCGTTTCTCTACGCGATCGACTCAGGAATGAGGAGATTCGTAGAAGAACCAAGGTCACTGACATAGCCGTTAAGATTAGCAAGCTGAAGTGGCAATGGGCGGGCCACATAGCGCGAAGATCGGACGGGCGTTGGGGCAGAAAGATTCTAGAGTGGAGACCACGTATTGGCAAGCGCAGCGTGGGACGACCGCCTGCCAGATGGACCGACGATCTTGTGAAAATCGCAGGAAGTCGTTGGATGCAGGTGGCATCGGACCGGTTACGCTGGAAAGCGATTGGGGAGGCCTATGTTCAGCAGTGGACAAGTATAGGCTGAGATGATGATGATGATGAATGTTCATATGTCTGTCTGTGTCTTTCCGGTCCAAATCTTGTTACCCTTTTTTTTAAGCACTTGTAGCTATTCGATTAAGCTGAAATTTGGCACACTTATGTAAATTTGGTGACAATGCAATAATATTGTACCATGGAGCTGGTTTGATGATGGAGTCGGTAGGTGGCCATATGAACATGTGAACTATATAACGTGACCCCCTCGTCTTTAGGTTTGTTAGATTGATATTGAAAAGGACTATACAACCAGATACTGTTGAGAGCCTGCTGATGAAACCAAAAGGTAGCCAATGGAACCATCCAACTACTCAATGGCCTCGCCGTGTTTGGGCGTATTGGATTTGTCTTGACGTGTACTTAAGACCCAGTTAGTGTCTAGGGTCTAATGATGCAGCAGGAAGAGATCCATAGGAACTCTTCAACTAAATAAAATATCTTCGTTGAGTTTTTGCTATAAGAGAGTGATTTAAAAAGTCTTTTTAAATTAAAATTATTAAGGATCGCCTAACATTCTTAATATTACCTACATTTACAGTTATTGCCTTTATTGTATAGAATCTGCACATATTGGAAGAAATATTGCACACACACAAAAAACTAACTTAAGCATGTACCAACAATCATTGTTTCCAGTACGCCAACCCAGACCTGCCATTAGGAAGCGCCGAACAGTTCCTCCTCACCTTAGCTTCCATCAACGAACTATCGTCACGTCTTAAGCTTTGGGTGTTTAAACTGGACTTTGATAATTTAGAGGTAAAACCGGAAAATATTTCCTAGTATCTAGTCCCAACGCAAACGCTTTTAGTCTAAACGTTCAACTTGTTCAACTTGAAAATTCCAAATTGACCATTCCACTTTATGATCCTGTGATGTGGACAATATTAACAATTCAAAAAAATTAAGTATCTTTATTATAGAACACTTCTCTGAAATTGCTTATTCTAATACTGCAATCTATCTCATACAATAATCTTCTTTGTTCTGTTATCTAAATAATCCATATTTTGCTACTTTACAGAAAGAGATAGCCGAACCCCTGATGGACTTGAAACAAGGCATAGAACTTCTTAAAGCAAACAAGACGTTCAAGGTCATTCTGGCGACTCTAAGAACAGTGGGCAACCATCTAAACGGCATCTACGCGAAAGGTTTTCGACTGGAGTACCTCTCCAAGGTGGTGGAAGTCAAGGACACGGTGCACAAACACCCCCTCCTGTACCACGTCTGCGAGATGATAATCGAAAAATTCCCTGATAGCTCCGACTTTTTCAGCGAAGTTAGTATAACATTTGTTTCTTAAGATCAATCTATCTATATCATCACGTCAGATCCCTTGAGAAATAGGTAGAGTGTATAGAGTATCAACAGATTCTTTCCTTGCACACAACCGAGTCGATACTTAATCAACTATTGCCCCCACTGAAGTATGTATTTCAGTTGAAAAGGCATCCTAAAAATCTAAAAATATATATTATTCCCTTGAACTTTGTAGACCTTCATAATTGTTAGGGACGTAATTCATTGACAACGTTATTGCAACTAAATATGTATTTGCAATAGCGTCTTTCTATACTAGTTGACTTTTATTAGTCCTCGTAAATAGATTTTCAATAGAAAATAAATTATGATTCATAGAGAATTTACCCAACCGTCTTTTTTACGATGTAGACGCGACACGAAAATATAACACCTTCACCACACCTTCTCAGTGTTTGCATATGTTATCACTTATTGGACCCTGAAAAGTTTTTACCAATCAATATTTATTCATAAAGTGCTCTTTACAAAGTCTACTTATTATTTCCAGGTCGGTCCTGTTATCCGAGCGTCTAAAGTTGACTTCGACATTCTGAGCGCGAATCTCCGCAAGCTGGAGTCCGACTGCAAGGCGTCGTGGGACCACATGAAGCGGGTCGCAAAACACGACGGCTCACAGATATTTAAAACCAAAATAAACGAGTTCATAACAGACGCAGCCGAAAGGATCATACTGCTATCAGTGATCGAGAAGAGGGTCATGAGCAGGTAAAGTAGACCCTCTTGTAAATGTAAATAGAACGCAATTTTGCTGATTTCCAGATTCAAAAGACTAACTTCTAGTTAACTAATAGTTTCATATTATTTTACAAAATATTGACAAATGAATGCTTCCGAGCACTTTCCATGGTATTTAAGCTTATTTAATATGCAGTAAAAACCAGTCGTTGGTCGTTTATCATAAGTGAATTGTATTGTTTAATGCATTTGCGGCTGTAATTTAGCTATGTAATCATACTTTTATGGCAAGGCGAAATTAATTATTTTGCGAATTTATATTTTTGTAACATAAAGGTCGTTTTTGCATTGGTTCTAATTTGAGTCGCAGAGAAATCTGTAGATATCGTACGTAATATAATTGTTTTCTGGACAGCAGGGCCACTAAAGCGACCTTCCTCTATTTAGATGAGAGACAGAGGAACATAGTTCTATATCATTGTTGCAGATTTACCAAATTCTTGCTGCACCTCGGAGTCCCACCCTGCGATATCTCAAAGACGAAGCCAGCTGAGTTCCTAAAAATAATAGCGGAATTCTCATTGGAGTATAGAACCACGCGAGAGAGGGTGCTCCAACAACTGGAGAAAAAAGCTAATCATAGGGAGAGGAATAAGACAAGAGGGAAAATGATTATAGATGTGAGTTGCAGATACTTTAATAACATATCAACTGTATTTAATGCAACATTCCAATAGATACTCAAATATTTATAGATACACGGTTAAATTTTCAATAGTATATTGTTAATTTATAACACATTATTGCTTATATGTGTTCCACTATCCTCCTATTGACCCCTGCGTATTTCAATAAGAGTTCATAATAGTTACTATTAGGTTGACATTTCTTCTTTAAATTCATTCAAACCCTGTTTTAACATCAACAATCGAATAATTGATTGAGCTTCAAAATTGTTTTAGAATACTAGTTTCGCTCACGGTTCTTGTTTGCACCATAAATAAACAACTGTTTGATCTGTGCTGGTATATAGACATTATGGACAAGCTTTCGTATAGATTTATTGCAAACTTGCCTCCCAACTTGTTCCAATCATATAAAAAGCATACATTTAACGTCTTGTTCAATCACATTGGATCAACTAACGAAAAAAGATGATCATGAGAGATGAGCCGCTATAAAGCAGCACCAGTATTTACGCTGTCCTCATTAAACCTTTGAAAGATACCATTTATTTTTTCCACAAGAACTAAGACTGTCGGTTATTAAAATATTTTAATTTACAATAACCCCGTAATTTCTAGTTCAAAACAAGTATTTACAAGCAATCATTACATTTAGGTCGGCAATTATTCGAACAAGAATGGTGACCACACTGCTGACAACGCTTTGAAAGAACTCCTCAAAACTGACGCTGACACTGTCAGTCTCACGGATGGCAGGCGGAAGAGCCAGCCTCAGTCCAACAACAGGCGCATTATAGTCAAGTAAGTTTATCTATCAGCCGTTAGGGCATACGGCTGAAACGGAATCCTAAATCAAAAGACCTTCATGATTAAGTGAAGCGGGCGTAATTCTTTAAAAACTACCACTACGGAACGTATCGACCTTAATTGTGTTTGTCTAAACACTTTTCTATTGTACCATGTTTAGCTCTTGTCCGGTGAAGCTGTAATGGCCCCGCGGCCAATAGCGTAGATCATTCACACACACACACACACACACCATCTTTAGCAATCCATCGATACTTAGCTGCCATTTTTCTCTGTCACACTTCTCTACTTCTCACAGAAACCTATTATCAAGCCGCTAGTCCACTTTCCTTCTGTTAGTGTACCTAAACTACCATTCCGTGATGATAAATTATGTTATTGTACATCGCTACATCGTCTTGGATCACTGCTATGGACTGAATATAATGTACTAATATGTAATGCACTTGATATGGTTACGAACAGAGTTACTAAGAGCTGCTGCTGAGAGAAGCCTTCAAAATATACATAAATATACCTTATATCTCTCTTTATCTATATCATCACGCCAGATCGCTTGCGGGGTAGGCAGAAAGTACAGAGTTCCAACAGGTTCTTTTCTTACATACCTCTCTGGCTTCCTCCACTCAAATAGTTCGTCTCATACACGCTCACCGGTTACGGAGACTCGTGACTTGTCCTTCAGATAAGACTCGGTCTATTTGGTCATGATAAGATAGTCTAGGTTTTACCCGGTACCTGCATCCTTCCACTTTCGCATTGTATATCTGTTTTGTCATTCTTTCTTCTGACATTCTTTCTATATGCCCGAACCAACAGAGCATACCCTTTCTCATCTTTACACCGATACTATCTTTCATACCTACTCGCTTTCTTACTACGCTGTTGCGAATACGGTCGGACAGCTTCACTCAGCACATCCGCACTTTGAATAATACCTTCTTTCTACAAAATAATTTTTATGACCAGTAAAACCTTATGACCTTAGCAATAAAGCTACAGGGCTAACACTGGTGGCGCGACAAATCATATAGCACGAGACATAAGTTTATGATAAATAGAGTATAGAGATAAGACTATTTTGACTTGCATACAAGACTCGAATTACAGGCCGACAAATTTGTTCCACGCGAGAATTCTTGAGGTCTACTAGCTCTGCAAGTCAAAATAACGGGGTGTTTCCATAAGTTTTAATAACATTATGACATCTTTTAGCGGTGATTTATCAGCTGATGATGAGATCCTAGAGAGCCTGGTCAGGTCAGCCACATCTAAAAGGAAACCAGTCGCTCGTGAAAGGAGACGGAACAGAATTTTGGACAGAAAGAACTGTAAGACATTTGTTTAATTTTTCCTATTATTATATACTAAGCGCTTGGCTATGCGAAATGTTATTATTTTTATGCGTTAGTAAGTCCTATCTAAAGTATTACACACATTCCTCGTTATATTATTTGGATGAAATTATGAACAAAATGATAGTCATAAAACGGACCCGTTTGGATATACTTACTAAAGTTACTCGTAGTTAGCAACTGTGGAAATTAGTTGTAATTTATAAATGATCTCAGATCTTTTTATGGTGAAAGTTTTAGCAAACTGTAACATTTTAACGCGTCCTCACTTTGGCTATGGTTGGATCGGACTAATTCTAAACTCATACTTGTGCTCTTATTTTTGGGCCGTGTTTTGACCTGTCACCTTTAATCTAATATAAATAATACAATCTGTAAATTAATTAACGCAAGACCTGAAAGAAGTTAGTTCTAAATGGGCAACTAAATTGATTCCAACAATTTTTAATGACTTTTTTTTAATTTGCAAAATATGCGGTTACTCCTTCAGTGCACTATAAAAAACTAAATTTATTCTTGATTCAAAGCAATACGGAGATTTCAAACGCATCTAAAAATAATTCTCTATACGCACACATACACGTACAAGTTTCATCGTTAATTGGGGTACAAAAGTGCGTAAAAACTTTAAATTTGAAAGTTTGATTTTCGTATTGAATTTTTAGAGCAATTATCTAATCGGGGTGTCTGAGATCTTGCGTTATTTACGATATACCTTGTATATAACATAAATTCATTTATACAAGGATCTTTTGCCCGAGCCGCAGTCACGAGCCGCAGTCATCAAAAGAAGTGTCACTTTCTGTCAGACGCAGAGTTGCCGTTTGCTATGAAATTTACCCAAGTTCTTTTTAACCGACTTCAAAAAGGAGGAGGTTCTATGTTCGGTTGTATGTATGCTTTTTTTTATGTTTGTTCAGCGATATTTCCGTCAATTGTGGACCGATTTTGATATTTTTTTTTTTTGCGTTGGGTTCAATATATCTCCAAGGTGGTCCCATATAAATTTTATTGTCATTGGACCTTGGACTTAAGAAGATACACCAGGGAACTCCTTAACGACAAACAATAGGCATGTGTAAATTGAGATATTATGGGTATTACGTCAATCCTATAGGTACCCTACTATAGAATAATTCACTGGTCACTTAAAATTGTAAAATAAAAATCTTTTATAAAAAAAGGTAAACCGACTTCAAAAAGCAAAAATATAAATATTTGAAGTCGGTGCCAAGTAACCGACTGCACCAACCAGCACCGACTTCAAATATTTATTTTTTTGCTTTTTGAAGTCGGTTTACCTTTTTTTATAAAAGATTTTTTTATTTAGTAACCGTGCGGACCCACCTGTTTAAGTATTTCCCTGGAAGTAAGAAAATTTTACTAAATGATAACCCTAATTTCACACCAAGGCCACGGCATGTTGGCCACAGGCCAAAATATCCTTGTGGCACTATATTTGTAAACCTATAAATACTTTGGGCAGCGGTTAATCGTTTGTAATTGTACAACTTCAATAGGTACATGAAACATGAAAGCAATTTCAGAGCTCTGAAAATATTTGTGCAAATTAGCTAATTTGCACGAATATTTTGCGCATAAAATGAACCATTTTTTAACCGACTTCAAAAAGGAGGAGGTTATATGTTCGGTTGTATGTATGCTTTTTTTATGTATGTTCAGCGATATTTCCGTCAATTGTGGACCGATTTTGATGTTTTTTTTGCATTGGGTTCAGTATAGCTCCAAGGTGGTCCCATTTTAATTTCATTGGCATTGGACCTTGGACTTAGAAGGTACACCAGGAAACTGCTTAACGACAAACAATAGGCATGTGTAAATTGATATATTATGGGTATTACGTCAATCCTATAGGTACCCTACTATAGAACTAAGCAGTATATTAGCCAACTTAAAAAAAGGAGGTTCATAATTCGTCCTTTTTTTAAAACTTCTTTGCTTATGAACCGATTTTGATGATTCTTTTTGCATTTGGTTCAGTATAGTTTTGAGGTGGTCCTATTTTAATGTTATTGGTATTGGACCTTGGACTTTGAAGATACAAAAGGGAACTCCTTAACGGCGAACAGGACGAATGTAAAGATTCCTTTGTTATAGTCATTATATTAATCCTGTAGGTACCTTACTGTGCAACTCAGCAAAATAATATAATATCGGTATATAAATATTACTAAATAATTCACTCGTCACTTAAATATGTAAAATAAAAATCTTTTAAAAAAAGGTAAACCGACTTCAAAAAGCAAAAAATAAATATTTGAAGTCGGTGCCAAGTAACCGACTGCACCAATCAGCTGTTTACATTAAAGTTTTGACTATATTGGTCAAATAATAGTGCAAATTTGCCGTGTGAAATGACATTCCTGGATATGCGTATTTTAAATAAATGTTAAAACTATGCCTATAATTGTGTAATTACTGATTAAAGTGATTAATATTGCGAATTATTTTATACTTTTATCGTTAAAATAAAGTTGCTGGCAACTTAACATGGAAGTTTGAGATTAATCGCTATAGTTTTTTTTTAATATTACGATGTCGTTTGGAACAAACAACACTTGGTAGAGATGGTGCGGTGCTGTCACCATTTTCTAAGGCTTATTCTTATAGAAGCGATATTTGCTGCTGTTGTGGATTACGAAGCAGTGTTCCTAGTGGCGTGCATTGCGTATAGGCAATTACGGAATGCCTGCCATATTAGAGTTCAATTACATTATCTCTAATACTACTGTGTTCCATCGGGTTTGTATAAACTTCCTTAGCATGAAACCGAATCGCGCTCTATCGCCGTGAGTTGATTATACCTTTCTACCATTTTCTGCGAAACAAGTTTCGCTGGAAGGCGCCGCGCGGAAATATTAACAGATTATAGTAACGGCACCATACAATGGCACTTTTGACAGTTTAAATTAATCAATACTTATGGAAGTTTATAAGCGTGCTAACCTCAAAATGTCATCTATGTTTCGCATTTGTAAGCTGTAAATATTATAAACTGTCAAAAGGGCCATATCATGGTGCCGTAAATCAACATTTAGTTACTTATTGTATTAGGTACCTACACTCATTTATAGAACGCTCATTATTAACACAATATCGTATAAAGCGTATGGTAGCATTATCACAAATTTATTCATTATTTCAATGTGAAAGTTGTCTGGGTAATGATTTAAGGATACATTAGTGATTAATGTCTTCTTTAACATTTTAGAGCCTCTCTGCAACTGGTCGTAATAATATCTCATAGGCAGCTACTAGATTTTTGCTACGCACAGCGGCAGTAAATATCGCCTATATTTGATTAAATAGACCTTAAGTATTTTTAGAGCGATTAATTTTATTTAATGTCTGACTTACTGCTGTGCAAATTATTTGTTTTAAATAATAACTATTTTTTGTCCACTATGAACTGAGTAAATCTGTATATTCTATTTACAGTGAACAGGACTCTCGATGGGAATCAGTCATGACGAGATCTAAAACTAAGGTATGTAATAGCAATGTTGTAATCCACAAAAATCGTAATTTTAATTAATAACACACTAGTGAGCGGCAAGTCGCTGCCGGCCACGGATAATTAGGTATCACTAATTATGGCCGGAGTCCGCCCCTTTAGAATACACCCCTTTTTGTCCATCAAACCTCATTCACATAGTTCTTGTTCTCTTTCCATAATTAACTATAGTCGTTGCACCTACTGAGGCCGGTTCGCTGTTTATGTTTCTTCGTTTTCAGCAATTGATCTTAGTGACTTTTTATTAACTTCTCGCAAAGGGCTTCTACAGGTTGGACCCATGTTCCCACGCAACCCTTTTAAAGTCCGAATAAAAGCCGTGAATCTCAGCGAGACACTAGACATCGCTTATCGTTCGTCGCCACAAATACATATGAAAAAAACATCATAAATGTGTTCAGTACTGGGTGGACCATTGTACAATATTAATATACAGTTATATATCCAACAGCGGAAAATCTTACAAAAATCGTATCTGTACTTACAAAGGTATTACGATTTTCCGGAAAATATTTTTACAGGAGTAATGCGAGTATATGTGAGACTCTGTATCTATTTGTTCCGAACTGTGCATGTGTGACGAAGCGAAGACATTATTTCGAACGATATCGTGCTCTATATGATTTCTTATGTCTTTTTATTACGATTTCTGTAGTTGTATCATCCAGTAAAATAACAGATTAGGGTCCTCCGGTGTTCTAGTGATCGCCAAGGTTAAGTTCGACACGGTCAGTCTGAGAATGGTTACCAAGTGGTCAGACAGTGGGTCGTAAGAGGCGACCAAATCCAGAGCAAAAATACCGCAAACAGCGGTAGTTCAGACATGGCGGTACTCCGGTGCCACATCGGAGGAAGGCTTGTCTGGGCTGACTGTGGTCGGAAGCAGGACACCACTCTTTGGGATGGCGGCACCTATGGCATCCATAGCCCTAATCAGTTCAATGACTGCTGGGACGAACGTAGTTTCCTGAAGGTGTCGTACTAGACACCCAAGGAACACCAGAAAAGAGGGTGGGCAGCAGCGTCCTCTCATCTCATATAAAATCCCATACTGCGATCGCCAACCCGCCTATGCTTATGGCAATTACCCCCAAATGAACGGCACTAAAATTAAACGGCCCCCAGTCCCCGGCGGCTCTGCTAGTCCTGGCCAAGGTAGCGGTCATAGTAACGGCGGGGCAAGGGATGCTAACAATCTCCGGCAGAGACCTGGCTACCACAAACAACGATCATTGACCCTGGCAACCTACAACACGCGCACACTGCGAACCGATGAGAAGATAGACGAACTGGAGGAAGAACTGAGCAAGTTAAACTGGGATGTTGTAGGGTTATCCGAAGTCCGAAGAGAGGGCGAGGACTACCTTCGGACTACATAAGATACACATACATAACACTCAAATCAGGTAACTTTCTCTATTTCCGGGAGGGCGGCCATCAGTCCCAGGGCGGTGGGTTTATCGTCTACAAGTCCCTCGTGAACAACGTCCTTAAGATCGAGAGTGTGTCGACCGGGGTAGCGTACCTGAAACTTAAAATGACCAAAAGGTATTCACTGAAAATTATACAGGTATACGCACCAACTTCGACACACCCGAGGTGGAGGTTATGTATGAGGATATATCTAGAGCCATACATACCTCGAAATCTCACTACACGGTTGTCATGGGGGACTTCAACGCGAAACTGGGCAGACGAGGCGATTACGAGCTAAGAGTAGGGGCATTTAGTACTGGACAACGGTACTCCCGGGGGCAGATGCTGGCGGACTTCATGGAGAAGGAGGGACCCTATATGATGAAATCCTTCTTCCAGAAGCGGGAACACCGCAAGTGGACGCAAGTGGTGAGTCCCGATGGCGTCACAAAAAATGAGATAGACTTCATCATGTCGACAAAGCGGCAAATATTCAATGATGTCTCTGTGATCAACTCGGTCAAAACAGGCAGCAATCACCAAATGGTAAGAGGCACATTGAATATTAACTTCAAGCTCGAAAGATCCAAACTGATGAAGTCTGCGCTCCGTCCAGACCCTATTCAAATCCAGAACCATGATAGCTTTCAGCTCCAATTGCAAAATCGCTTCGACTGTCTAGGCGAGTGCGTAGACGTGGACGATTACAAAAACAGCATCATGGAAACTGTCCATACGGGCGGGAATAAGTTCTACAAAGCCCACCGTTTAAAAAGAACCAAAAAGTTCTCAGACCATACCCTAAAGTTAATGGAGGAAAGACGCAGGATGGTCCTGCATTCCGGACGATGCTTCTGCATGCCGGCAGCTCAATAGGCAGATCTCTAAGTATCTGATTCGCGACACGCGCGATTACAACACCAGCACAATAAAAGAGGTTATAGAGCGAAACAAGGACCCCATAGTATTTGCTAGAGATCTGTCTATTGGACAAAACCGGTTGAATCACCTTATATCCTCCAAACCTGAACTCTTGAGGGAGGTTGAGAAGTTCTACGGACAGTTATATATGTCAACACACCCACCTGTTAGCAATCTTGCCAAAGACGCAAGAGCCAGATTGACCCGACATTACACCTAAGATATCCCGGACATCAGTCTGTACGAGATTAGTATAGCTCTCAAACAGCTCAAAAACAATAACATAACAGTGCCAGGCGATGATGGTATGACAACTGGGCTTCTCAAGGCTGGTGGGAAGCCGATACTAAAGGCTCTCCAGAAGCTACTCAATTCCGTCATTTTCTAAGGCCAAAACGCCAAAGTTATAGCACAGAAGTGTGGTGGTTCTCTTCTTCAAAAAGGGCGACAAACCCCTATTAAAGAACTATAGACCCATATCACTTCTGAGTCATGTCTATAAACTGTTTTCGAGAGTCATTACGAATCGTCTCACACGCAGACTCGATGACTTCCAGCCTCCTGAACAAGCCGGTTTCCGAAAAGGCTTTAGCACCATATACCACATTCATACGCTGCGGCAGGTTATACGGGAAATACAGGAGTATAACAAGGCACTATGTTTAGCATTTGTGGACTATGAAAAAGCTTTTGATTCGATTGAGAAATGGGCTGTGCTATAGTCTCTCCAGCGGTGCCAAGTAGAGCACCGTTATATCGAAGTATTGAAGAGTTTGCATGAAAACGCCACGATGTCAGTCCGTCTCCAGGGCCAAAACACAAACCACATCTAAGCTGCAGCGAGGCGTGAGACAGGGAGACGTTATCTCTCCAAAATTGTTCTCCGCCGCGCTGGACGACGTTCTCTTCTCGCTTCTCTCTTCGTACATCTCTCACCTTCGATTTGCAGACTGGTCGATATCGTGGTCATGGCTGAGACCCTGGAAGACCTCGGCACTATGCTCGATGACCTCAGCAGTCTCTCAACAAGTGGGTCTTAAAATGAACATGTACAAGCCGAAAATCATGTCAAACACCCATGTCGTACCCACTCCTGTGAAGGTTGGAGACTCTACACTCAAAGTTGTAGACCATTATGTATACTTGGGACAAAGAGTCCAATTAGGTAGGTCGAACTTCGAGAAAGAGGTCAATCGTCGAATCCAACTCGGCTGAGCAGCGTTCGGGAAGCTTCGTAATATCTTGTCGTCCCAAATACCGCAATGTCTCAAGACAAAAGTCTTTGACCAGTGTGTGTTGCCAGTGATGACTTACGCCACCGAGACATGGTCACTCACGATGGGCCTCATAAGAAGGCTCAAGGTCACCCAAAGGGCAATCGAAGGAGCTATGCTCGGAGTTTCCCTTTGAGATCGAATCAGAAATGAGGAGATCCGCAGCAGAACCAAATTCACCGATGTAACTTTCAGAATTGCTAAACTTAAGTGGCAGTGGGCGGGGCACATCGCTCATAGAACTGACAGAAACAGAACTGGGGCAGAAAGGTTCTCGAGTGGCGACCTCGTACCGGGAGACGTGGGACGGGCAGACCCCCACAAGGTGCAACGATGACCTGGTGAAGGTCGCAGGTAAAAGCTGGATACCTACAGCACAAAGCCGGTCGTTGTGGCGATCTTTGGGGGAGGCCTTTGTCCTGCAGTGGACGTCTTTCGGCTGATGATGATGGAGCATTTCCAATTCTGAGCCATTTTGTGTTTTGAAGGGTACTCCTACAAAGGCGATCGGTAAATAGAAGGGACAGTGTTACTGTTTACATATAAAAATCATTTAGTCGCAACAGTTACCGACCGTTCAAAACTCAAAGAGGCTCGGAATTGGAAATTCGACAATTGTTTTACGTAGGTTTACGTAGGTACCGCCATTGAAATATTAGTGCCGTGACATTTAGGCAACTCATTAGTGCTTTCAAACTGGTTTTTTTTTTAGTGGCGTCGTGGACGTTGGGTCTAAGAACCAGTATTATAAATAAGTACTTTCTCTATCGAAGCAAATGTCCTAATGATAATGCTCCTTCTCTCTGACGATCGTTTTCCCCCCACCGTTTTCACCATGAACTGTAAGCGCTCCAGCCTTTATAACCCAATAGGAATTATTTTAGCTTGCGATGTTTGTTAATTGGTTTATGTCAGCTAAATTAAAGCCGAAATAGAACCACTACCTCTTATTCTGCGAAGTTGAAACTTGACATGTTGGTTAAGTTACGATTGCTTACCATAAAAAATGCTCAATGCATTTTTTATGGTAAGCAATCATGACAAGCATGACCAAGACCATCAAAGCAAGCATGACCTGATTCTACACTAGTATTTTAAAAACGCTCGAGTCAGCGCTTAACTGCTCGCGTCTTCTACGTGCTTCAACGCTCATATGCGTGGACTCAGCGTTAAACGCTCGACTTCAGCGCTCATTTTTAAGACATTATTCTACAGCTAGGATTGACTTCAGACTATGGAGGGTAGAGGTAAGGAGAACCATCTCTGTGTATGAAAAAGTGTCCGTCGAGAACCATCATATTTTGGTGGCGCTCCGGTAGCAAGAGATGAATTTTAAAGATAGTGCCAAAAGTTTTACAACAGTCAAGAATATAAAATAACGAAAAAGTATAATAAAAAGTTTATAAAAATTAAATCACTCTCCACATTTTCTCACAGCAGTTTTATAGGTTATATTTACTAAATTATTTTGGACTACGTAAATAGTTGAGGTTTTATATAATGCAGTTTCATCAATTACACTAGTCACCAAATCTCCATACTTCAGACGAAGAAATTCTTCTACGGACAACAGCATAGACACGAAATTTTATACACATTTAATGATGATTTTACGTTTTAAATAGCACACTTATACAAGGTGTAACATAATAAACGCAAGACCTTAGACACCCCGATTAGAGAATTGCTTCAAAACGAAAACCAAATTTACAAATTTAAAGGTTTTTAAAGCAATTTTATACCCCAATTAACAATGAAACTTGTACGTGTATGTGTGCGTTTTGAGAAATACGTTTTAGGAATGTGTTTAGAATCTTCTTCTTGCTTCACGAATAAATTTATGTTTTTATAGTGCACTGTAGGAGTAAAAGCATTTTTTGCAAATTTAAAAGAAATGTAAAATACATTAAAAATTGTTGGAATCGATTCAGTTACCGATTTAGAACAAACTACTTTCAGGTCTTGCGTTTATTATGTTAAAGCTTGTATAGCTACTGCACCCAACTCCTTAACGATCAACGTATACGCGTTTATTTATGATAACCCGTTCAAGTTCCACCATGACATGGGTACTGTACTAAGTGATGGCTCCTGACAAGGGAACTCCGGAATGGTTAATAACACAGACACAAAAATTTGTATACGCATTCAATTATGATAGCCCGTTCTAAGTTCCACCATGACATGGCCGTCTGGAGCCAATGCTGAGTGCAGCAGCACTCAGCATTGGCTCCAGACGAAGGAACTCCTCAACAACATCATTTTTTTTAAACATTTAATTTTGTGACAAATTTGAGAGTAGTAATAGCCTAGTGGCTCGACCGTTGGACTGCAAAGTCAGAGGTCTCGGGTACAAACCCAGGCACGCACCTCTGTCTTTTCGAAAGCATGTGCGAATTAAAATTAAATGATCACTTGCTTTAACGGTGAAGGAATACATCGTGAGGAAACCGGCATGCCTAAGAGTTTTTCGAAGGTGTGTGAAGGTCGCCAACCCGCACTGGGTCAGCGTGGTGGACTATGGCGTAAACCCTCTCAGTTTGAGAGGAGGCCTGTGCCGAACGGTGGGACAGTTTATAAACAGGCCTAATATTATATTTTATTATTTTATTTAATTATGATTGGCCGTTGAAATTGCGCATTTACCGAGCAGCATGAATGCTCGTTTTAAAAAGATTTTTAAAATAATATTATTTTTCTTTCAGATTGAACCACATGCAATTTAGATAGAGAAAAAAGATTTTGCTGACGGGACGGCAACGCGGCGAGCACATCGCACTGCGTGTGCGACCATGCGACGGTACCGTCGGCGCCAGCCGCCTAAAGATACTGAATTTGCGTCTCGCTCGCACCCGTTGACGTCTCGTTACTCTGTTCCGTTTGCTATCGCGCCGGCGGCGGTACGGGACGGTTGCAATCACGCCGAGCCGTGTATTGTCTCTTACATAGTTCAGTACTTTACTGCTAACCACATGCCGTTAGCGTTGCATCGGCATCTCACCCAGTCGCACTGGGACGAAGAGGCTTAAATAAGGACATAGTACTTATATTTTTAAATCTGGAATTTTTTTGGTGCCTTTCGATAGCCTTTGCCATTATGGTGCATAAGCTTGATAATGCTGGAGTGTTTTTTCATAAGTCCAATACTTGCTGAGATGATGCCCCCCCGTTTATTACCCCGCTAAGTATTAGACTTATGAAAAACTAATTCGAAATGGTTTATGAGAAGGTGGACTGCTGATATAGAATGGCATCAAAAAAGTTCCGGATTTTAAATAAAATCTTATGTTCCTGTTTAGCACTTTCGGTCTGCCGTGCCTCGGATATGTGACGAAACCTAATTTATAATTTAACGTGTACCTAAAATAGTATAAATGAATCTCTACACTGTGCTTTCACGTCAAAAATTATTTATGTGTATTCAATAATAATATCACAATTTTATCTCTGAATCTCTCCATATGAGTGTGCTTACAAATTGAGGTCCTACTTTATTCGTGTACGTATTAACTATAATCTTTATATGGGTATGCACATAACAATAAAATGGGTATGTTTTACAGCCACATTTGTTCTAGTTTCTCGATGACTAGGTCTTAATGCTTACTTATTTAAGAAATCAAAACCTGTTTTTTACTTATCACTGGAAGATCAAATGAACTCGAAATATCTGGAACGTGCCATAGAGTAGGTGACGGTTGTATCAATATATCATTCGCAAAATCGCTCCGTATGAAATTATATTACCTAAATAAAGAAGGACGGTTTTTATTGTACGTAAGTATAATAATAATTATTAATTTATTCTTATTTTTAATCCAAGACCTTTGTCAAATGCTTGTTATTGGCTAGTGATGGACTTAATTTACGAGTTTTTTTTACTATATTCTTAAATTAAATTGTGCTTTTACCTTTTTTTTACTTAATTATGTACCTACTCTTAGAAAACACGTATGTAGTCCAAAGAAAAGAAATGTACCTACAAGTGTACAAATTGGAATTGGGTGAAACTGTTCCTTCTATTAAGAGTAGAAGAAACTGCATTTCTTATATTGTATTTATTTTGGGCGCAAAGGTCTTTGTGATCACATTCTGTAAGTACCTACCCAAAAACCTTAAGTTCACGGCTTAAATTATTTAAATAATTTACAATAAATCAGCTAAACGCATTTGATTAATTTGTTTAAGGGCTAGCACGGGCAGTATGACAAGACATAAATCACGGAATTAGTCGCGCTATGTGTGAGATAACCGTTTTGTCTGACGTGCCGTAACAAAAGTTTGACACGTGTAAACTAGATTCAAGAATTGTATCAACTTCGGCTACCTTCGACAAAATTATCACCTTCGGCCAATCCTTCGGCTTCGGCTAAAATGGGCCGAAGTTTCGGCCGAAGCCGAAGGTTTCCAGATAGCACTGAAATTGAACGATCTATTACATTTTACGACTTAGGAATGCTTTTAAGTAAATAAATAATATTATTTCAGTTTTATTATTTTTAGCCCGTCGTAGGTAATTCTGATCATCTCGTTAAGTAATACAGGCAATAAAACTTTTTAAAAATTTAGTCTATCATGAAGCAAATTTCTTGGGGTTATTAAACCTTCGACTACGGCTTCGGCCAAAAATCGACCTTCAGTCGGATACTAGTATTGACGTATAGATTTATTATTTACTTGCATACAAGACTCGAATCATCGGCCCACAAAATTTAGACTTGCGCGGAAAGTCTTGCCACCCATGCTAGCCCTAGGGTTGCGTTCTTTCTGGCAACACTGCACATGATCGGCGGTATCAATTTTGCGCGCTTAGCAATTGTACCCGAAGCACCTTCCGAAAAACGATCAAACTGTCTATCGCTGATACCAAAACCACTATATGGGCTCTGAGTATTTATCTATGTCATTAAGCCAGAACCCTTGCGAGGTAGGCAGTAAGTACAGAGTTCTAACAGGCTTTTTCCTCTGACTAATTTAATTTTATCAAATACAAACACCTATTCTACTTAAACTGCTTATCAAGTTTTAATTCAAAACTATAATAGGTAATTAGAATAGTAATAAGACAGGTCCGATTTATCAATTGAGAACTTTAAGAAATTTTAAGGACCTTATTCAAACCCTTTGACAGACTTGAAAATTCTCAATTCAAAAATCGGGTGATAAACTGTAAAATGTAACGACTGCTGTGTAATCTAATCTTAGACTCAGACTTGTCTAGACGGAGCATTGCTAACAAACATGGCGCCAAAAAGCGGCCTCAGGTATGCACTATGTGTGCGTGTTGCCAATATTCGTTTTTTGTTCGCAAAATTTGTCCACAAACTGTTATTATGTGCATAGTATTATGCGCCATACAATTTATCAACCGTTTTTAGTCGATTCGATGTTCCATCTAGACCAGTTATTGCTCTAAAATCCTAATCTTGGTGATGTATGTATGTAAATAACGATGTATATAGTTCTATCTATCTATCTATAACCTCACGCCAGATCCCTTGCGGGGTAGGCAGAGAGTACAGAGTTCCAACAGGTTCTTTCCCTACATACCTCTCTGGCTTCCTCGACTCTCATAGTTCGTCTCATACACGCTCGCCGGTTACGGAGACTCTTGACTTTTCCATCAGATAAGACTCGGTTTATTTGGTCGTGGTAAGATAGTCTAGGTCTTCCCCGGTACCTGCATCCTTCCACTTTCACATTGTATATCTGTTTTGTCATTCTTTCCTCTGGCATTCTTTCTATATGTATATAGTTGCTCATCCATAACTGTTTTCTCTTTGTCTTACAAGGTAACGTATAATATTTTTAGCAATATTTGAACTAATGAATTTCAAATAATATACACTACCCCTTAAACAAAAATAAGGTATACTTAATGATCGATAAATAAATTAACAATAGGTATTTTTACTTGTAAACTATTATGTGACATACTACACTTTCATCTATTAACGTATCTGAGTTACTGCTAAGATTCCCGGTTTTTTCTCTTTCCAATATAAATAATCTTACCCTGAGGAACTGTTTTACGCATATTGTGTACTAAAATTGTAGCAGTTACTGAGACAAGTATTGAATTCATTTTTCATACGACTTTTACTGGAAGCATTTCGGCGCATTTGGTATTTATGTATCAAGAGATTATCAAAAACCTCATTGCCCTTGTAATGTGTCTTTAATCTACTCTGGAAATATACATATCTACATATCTACTTACTATTTGACATATTTTCTACAAAGAATTTGCCTAATTAATTTTTATCTATAGGTACCTAGTGAATTTTAATATCTATTACTTACAGCATATTTGTAATTGTGTAATGTTTGTTTAATCCTGAATATTTTTATATAATTTTGATTACTCGTTATTCAGGTTCAAATGTATAATTATGTCGATTAAATATTGAGAACATTCTTAATTTTTTATTACCTACCTCTTCTGTTCCTAATAATTTCGGACACAGTGTTACGGTCTGACTGCCTCGTTTGTCTGGGGTGAATAATGCGTGTAGAAGTCCTGGGTTCAAATTCTAGGTTGGACAAAAAAGTAATTTTTGTATAATGGCAATAGGTCCTCTATGTGAACATTGTCGGTGGAAACACAGTACACCTCTGCCTCCTACCTACCTACCTTCCGCTTCGGGAATATAGGCGTGGCGGCGTTAATTTTTTCATTTTATTGTTACGGTCATTCAAAATCGTTCCTTACTGCTCGGTCGTAGTAATATATTATTTAAATGTAATGAAAAGTCCGATGGAATGTTGTGCGAGACACAAGGGGGTTTCAGGCCCGGAAGGATCAAATTTTTTCACTCCGTAACATCGTAGAGAAGCATCTGGCAGTGGGCCGGAAGGTTTTCTGCGGTTTTGTGGATCTGGAGAAGGCTTGACAGAGTTGTGCGAAAGAGACTTTGGGACATTTTACCAGAGTATGGTATAAATGGCACTCTGTTGCGAGCCGTCCAGTCTACCTATGTGGACTGTAAGGCATGCGTACAGGTAGGTGGTAACATGTCACCAGGGTGACATGTTTTGTTTGACGTTGAAACCGGCGTTAAGCAGGGTTGCGGGTTGTCCGCTAGACTATTTATAATATATCTGGATAAAGTCTGAAAGCGATGAATGAAGGTGTACAAATAGGTGACACCTAGCGGTAAACCATCTACTATATGCAGATGACGCGGTTTTAATAGCGCCATCAGCCACTGATCTGCAAACACTAGTCACAGTTATGAAAGACGACTGCATAAACAATGGCTTACATTTGAATGTAAAGAAAACGTGAATGCAAGGATTGTGGTTGGTAACGATGTGCTGGAGCAAGTGAATGAGTTTGTATATCTTGGATGCGCCTTCAGTTAGGGTGGGAAATACACCGCTGACATAGAGAGAAGAGTGAGTGCAGGAGTAAATGGTGCGATGGGAAAGCAACTTGGGAGCCGGCACTTAAGCCAAAAGGCGCAGCTGGCCATACATAACGGAGTTCTTGTCCTAACGCTGTTATATGGTAGTGCGAGCTGGGTAGAGAGAGAATGAAAGTAGGATAAATGCGGTGGAAATGCGAGCTCTGCGGAAGATGTGCGGAGTGAAGCTGACCGACCGTATTCGCAACAGCGTAGTAAGAAAGCGAGTGGGTATGAAGGATAGTATCGGTGTAAAGATGAGTAAGAGTATGCTCCGTTGTTCGGACATCTAGAAAGAATGTCAGAAGAAAGAATGACTAAACAGATATACAATGCGACAGTAGAAGGATGTAGGTACCGGGGAAGACCTAGACTATCTTACCACGACCAAATAGACCGAGTCTTATCTGAAGAACAAGTCAAGAGTCTCCCTAACCGGCGAGCGTGTATGAGACGAACTATGAGAGTGGAGGAAGCCAGAAAGGCATGTAAGGAAAGAACCTGTTGGAACTCTGTACTCTCTGCCTACCCCGCAAGGGACCTGGTGTGATGATATAGATAGATAAATGTAATGACTAGTGTGTGTTAATCTTTTTTTATGTGTATGAATGAACTACGCTGTTGGCCGCGGGGCCTTTACAGCTTTACTATAATTTATGTAACGATTGATAAAATACAGTAATACCATAAGTGGGCTGATGCGGACCGACGAGGTCTGTGTCTGATCCCGTGTGCCGTATTTGTATCCAATAGGAGGGTGGTAAGCCGCAGACGTGTTCGAAGAATCCGTGGCCCGCTGGTCTGTCCATGGCATCACGGGGAGTCAGGCCGGTATCAATATTTAACTCAAGGATTGAATTGCCTACTACGGATAGAATTGTGACATATTCTGTACGGATAATCTGTCAAAATTCTACTGACAGTAAGCAAATCTATCCTTCAGTTGAATATTGAAACTTTACTTACTACTACTACTAATCTTAAGTTATTTACAGTATCCTCATTGGAACTGAAATTGTAAGGTATGCTAGTAAACCGTGTAATCCGATATAAAGTGTTCTGTGCAATGTCCATGACTGAGGCTAAATAGGCTTGTCGAATCATTCTAAACAAAAATCGATATTCGAATACATTCTTATTGAATCATTAAACGCACTAGAATTTATTCTATATTCATCCATAAATTACCCAAAAGTGCCCAAAACGTATTGAGTATCGTTAAAATATTGCTAGAGAAAATTAAACTCTTACTGACAGACACAAAACTCAATTTTCTATGATTTAAACAACCGAGAAACCGTAATGAGTGCGAGAAATAACCTGGAGCCCGCTCGCACCCATTACGATGCAGTACGGTGACCATAAGGTAGAACTAATACGAACTATACCTATTAATGATACGAATTAAATACGCTGTAAACCATTTATAACCATGTTCATCACGAACAAGGTTGTCAATTCGTCTGTATATACAGGATTATAAGGCGTCGCGACGCTCATGATTATATTGCAAAGCTATCTTTATAATAATAAGACGTTGCGACGTTCACAATAATGAACCGTCGCTATGCTCCCAATAATAAGAGGCCGTGACGATCATAATAATAAAGCGTCGTGACGCGATTAATAAGAAGGGGTCGTGTCGCACACAATAATAAGACGTCGCGACGCTTACAATGACTAGGCTTCTCGACGCTCGCCGTATAAGCCGAAGCGACGATAATAATATAAGGCACCGCGAAGCTCACAATATAAGAACGTCGCGACGCTCCTAATAATAAGGCGAAGCGACTGTCATAATGATAAGGCGACGAGACACTTACAATAATAAAGTGAAGCGACGCTCATAATATTCAGGCGTCACAACGCTCACAATAATAAGATGAAACGCCGCCCATAATAATAAAGCGCCGCGAGGATCACAATGTTAAGATCAAGTGACCCTCATAATAATAAGGCATCGCGACACTAATAAGACCTCGTGACGCTCACAATATTAAGGCGTTGCGGCTTTCACAATAATATTGCGCCGCGACGCTCATAATAATAAGGCGTGACGCCGCTGATAAACATAATGCGTCGCGACACTCATAATAATTAGCCGCCGCGACGCTCATAATAGTAAGACGTCGCGACACTCATAATAATGAAGCGTCTTGGCATACATAATAATAAGATCTCGCGACGCTCATATTTATTAGGCGACATGACGCTAATAATAAAAAGGCGTCGCGACCCTCATAAAAATAAGGCGTCGCAACGCTGATATTAATTAGGCGTCACACGTTCATAATAATAAGACATCGCAACACTCATAATCATAAGACTTTGCGTCGTTCACATTTATAAGACGTCGCCACGCTCATAAAAGTAACGCGTCGCGACGCTCATTAAAATAAAACATCGCAATGCTCATTATAATAACGCGTCGCGACCCACATTAAAATAAAACATCGCAATGCTTATTATAATAAGGCGCCGTAGCGCTTATTATCATATGGCGTTACGAAGCTTATGATAGTAAGGCGTCGCGACCCTCATGGCAATAAAATATAGCGACGCTCATGATAATAATGCGTCGCGACGCTTATAATCATTCGGCCTCGCGACCCTCATAATAGTGAGGCGTTGCGACGATAATAACAATAAAGCATGTGGTACTCATATTAATAAGAAATTGCGACACCTATAATAATAAAACGCCGAACGCTCATAATAATAAGGCGTCGCGACGCTCATAACAACAAGGCGTTGCTACACTCACAATAATAAGACGTTTCGACGCTCACAGTCATAAGGCGTCGCAACGCTTATAATAATAAGTTGTCTCGACCCTTATAATAACAAGGCGTCGAAAACTTATAATAACAAGGCGTTAAGACGCTCACAATAATAAGGCGTCGCATGCTCATAATAATGCGCTTTCGAGGCACTCATCTTATCTTATCTTGTCATTGGCTTATCGGACCGAGGAGACCTCAGGCGCACTTCGACCCGTTGGGATCTTTTGTGCTGTCCTTGCCCTAACGCTCTTACATACCTGTAGAATCGAATACTCCCTGTACCAGGCTGCAGATTCCAGCAGGAGGAAAGAGCCGAAATTCCTCTGGGTTTGGATAGGCCACTCCCAGTAGCTTCATTCGCCGCGCCGCCAGAGCATCGCAGTGGCATAGAACGTGCTTCATGGTTTCAGCTTCTGTCCCACAGTCCCTGCATGCCACGTCGCTGCAAAGGTTCATCTTATGTAGATGTTCTTTTGTGCCATAATGGCCAGTATAAGCTCCGATTAGTTGCCTTAATTGTAGTCTGCTATGTTTTAGCAGTCTCTCGCTGTCGCTGTCACACCATGTGGAAAGGAAATCCTTGGAGTGTCTCAGCCCTGTTTTAGTTTCCCATTCTCTCCCGTGTTGTTCTTGGGCATATTTGAACAGCGCTCCTCTGTAGGCACCATCTGGTATGCCTATGAACGGTTCTGGACCAACAAATTTCTCCATTGCTCCCTTTTTGGCTAAGTCATCCGCACGCTCATTGCCATCAACCCCCGTGTGCCCAGGGACCCAGACTAATCTAATCGTGTTGCGCGCTCCACATCTGTCAAGAAGGTATGCGCACTCCACGGCCAGTGCCGAGTTTAGCTCATAGGAGCTGATGGCTTTGAGGGCAGCCTGACTGTCACTACAAATGTAGATTCTCTTGCCTGTAATTCGTCTGTCCAATATCTCTTTTGCACAAACATTTATCGCATAGGTCTCTGCTTGGAATATTGATGCAAACCTACCCATGCTTTGGCTTAGATTGTATCCTTCTGTATATACACCGGCTCCTGTTCCAGACTTGGTTTTGGATCCATCCGTGTACCATATCATTTGTTCTTTACCTTGCTTGTTTAGACCACTTTTCCATTGTTCCCTGGTAGGGATGTGGGTGCTAAATCTTTTGTTGAACATGTACGTGGTCAAGATCTTGTCACATCTCATGTTCCTAATGTCATCTAGTTCCTTGTGTGGCGCTAGCTTGGTGTGTTCAAGGCTTGGCGCTGTTATGCTCCATAGTCCAGTTTTCTCCAGTCTATAGAGCGCCTTCCTCGCCTCGGTCTCAATGACGATGTGTAATGGAGTGAGCTTAAGTAACCGCTCCATAGCTGCCGTCGGTGTTGTTTTGAATGCACCTGTGATGGCCAGGCAGGCTGTCCTTTGTAGTTTCATTAGATCGTCCCTGCAGGTTTGTATTTTAGTTCTGGGCCACCACACGATGCATCCATACATTAATATCGGTTTTACCATAATTTTGTATACCCAGTACATTATTTTGGGCTGTAGGCCCCATGTCTTTCTATATGCTGACCTGCACATATTCAGTACTCTCAATGCTTTAGCAATGGTATGGTCAACATGTGCATGCCACCGCAGTTGCTTATCCAGTATAACCCCTAGATATTGAACTTCAGTGGCCCATTTAATTTTATTACCGTACATATGTAGATCTTGCAGACCTGTTAGTACCTTTTTCCGTGTGAATAGGGTCACGTTAGTTTTCTTTGGGTTAACCGAGAGACTATTTGTCGTGCACCAGTTTGTGACTTTGTCTAGAGCTTCCTGCATCAGTGTCGATACTGTATTTGGAAACTTTCCATTGACTGCTATCACTATATCGTCCGCATATCCAACTCCGTAGAACGGACCTTTGTTGATTATCCTCAAAAGAGAATTCACTACCAGGCTCCACAAAGTCGGCGATAAGACACCTCCTTGCGGGCATCCTTTAGTCGTTTTGACGAAGAGACTTTCTCCTAATATTGTAGATTGGATTATCCTGTTCTTTAGCATGTTTTTGATCCATCTGATTAGAGTTGGTTCTATCCCATGCCCTGTAGCAGCTGTTTCAATGGATGAGAATGTTGTGCGATCGAAAGCACCTTCAATATCCAGAAAAGCTGCAGCACAGATTTCCTTTTGCTGCAAGGCCATCTCTGCGCGAGTCACAACATAGTGTAATGCAGTCTCCGTAGACCTACCGGGTAGGTACGCGCATTGCATCTTTATGTAGAGGATGATCCTTTAATGGACTATCCTTTATGTGCCTATCCATCATTTTCTCAAGACATTTTAAAAAGAACGATGATAAGCTGATTGGTCTATAGGATTTGGTATCCTCATAATTCGGTTTTCCCGGTTTGGGGATGAACGTCACTGTTACCTGCCGCCAGATCCTAGGGGTATGCCCAAAGGCCACACACGCCCTGAACAATCTACACAGGTGTTGGTTGAGTAGTCGTTCCCCCTCTTGTAACAGAATGGGATAAACACCATCCGGTCCAGGGGCCTTAAACGGTTGAAAGCTCTTCAAGGCCCATTTGAGTTTATTCTGTTCCACGACTTTCCCTGCCGTTTCCCAGTCAGCTCTGGTTGTTTTTAAGCTAAGCTCATCCATGTTGACATCATACATGGTGTCCTCTTCCTGTATTTCTACTGAACCCGGGAAATGCACGTTGAACATCATTCTCAATGTTTCTTTCCCATTATTTGTGAGTTCTCCTTTCTCATTCCTTACTGTAGTAAGTGGATTTATTTTGGCCGTAGATATTGCCTTGGCTAGCCTCATACCCTCTGGGAGGCTGCATATGCTTTGGCAGTGTCTTTTCCAGGCCCTTCTCTTTGCTTTCCGCACTTCTGTGTTGAACCTCGTGAGTATCATAGAGTAAGCACCGAAGTTCTTAGTTGCTTTTGCCAGATTAAATGTCCGGCGGGTCTCTACTCTCAGCTTTGCTAGTTCTGGCGTCCACCACGGTACACGCTTCGCTAGGACTGTACCCTCCGGACAGTTGTTAGTCCAGGCGCTATTTACCGCCCTAACTACGTTATCTGCTTCAAACTCTATATCTAATATGGAGTTGAGCCTACCTCTGACCTTTCCAAGCTCTATCTTTAGGTCTCTTTTGTACGCGGCCCAATCAGTGTTCCTGGGGTTGCGCCTTTTTACATTTATGTTATTCATTTCAGCTTCGTACCGGAAACATATGTAATTGTGATCTGAGGATGAGATCTCATTGGAGACATGCCAGTTGCCAATTTTCTTACTCGCTTTGTTGCTGGCAACTGTGATGTCGATAACTTCCGCCCTTCGTTTATTCACAAACGTGGGCTCATTGCCTTTGTTAAGAATTTGTAGAGGAGAACTTACCAGAAATTCCAGAAGTTTTTCCCCTCTCTGATTAGTGTCCGAGCTGCCCCAGACGATGTGATGCGCGTTGGCATCAAAACCAATGATGAGCTCAAAGTTGTTTGTGCTGGAATAGTCGACCAAGTCACGTAGTTGTGTTGTAACTGGGTCCGCATATTCGTAGGGCAGATAGGCAGCCGAGAAGATAACATCCCGACTGCCCGTTTTACCTTCCAATTTTAATTTCACCGTGGTGAGATCCCTGTGACAGAAAGTGGACAGAGGCATTGCACTTATGCCATTTCTGACAAAAATGCAAGTCCTCATGTCATTGGTTAAGCAGTTATGGAACAGGTTACCTCCCGCCCCATCTAAGCCCCGTATCTGTCCCCTATATATGTAGGGTTCCTGTATTAGTGCTACATCAAAGGTAACCCTGCGCAGCTGGCGATCTAGAATCGCCGTAGCCGCCTTAGAATGATGTAGATTTATTTGCACACACCTTAGACCAAGCTCCGTTGCCGTCGAGTTTGTGTACGGATTAGGAAGTCCAGACAAGGGACTCCCCTATCCAGCATAGCTTTCGGATAGTCATCCGCTATGATGGCCATCCTTGTTGTCGTCAGGGCATCCTTGAAGGAGGACCCAATGCGAGCTCGCTTTATGTCCCCCGTGGTATCCCTGGCCTCATCGCTAATCTCCCTTGCCCGTTTCGTGAGTGTTACCTCTTTCACAGGTGATCGGGAGATGGCAGTTTGCCTAGCCAGCTCCATGCGCCTCCTTCTCTTAGCAAGGCCGCTGGCACGCTTGCGCTTCTTCGGGGAGACCTGGTCACGCAGTCTGCCAACGCTGGTCGCCTGAGCGGTACAGTTTTCGGGTCCAGCAGAGCCAGGCGCCTTGACCTCCGCCTTGGCAACCAGGGGTAGACCGGAAGACACTGACTCTCCCCTAGAACCGCCTGGTTGTTTGCTTGTAGGGACCAGACTGGCGCCACCGGTCGGGTTCGCTGCCGTCACTTGTCCCTTTGCCTTTTTGTTGCCCGTAAGCTTGGTGTTTCGCCCTGATGGGCCTTGTGTGCATGATGCACCTTGTCCCCTTTCGGAGACCATGTTGGGGTTTAATTTTATTTTGTCCATATGACCTAAAAAGTTTTCGCTCTGATGATTCCCCACCCGCCACGGAGCCCTCACCTTTGGGGATGCTATATAAGCACCAGGGCTATCACCAAAGTATAGGATTCCAGGATGAGTTGTCCACGAGACTAACGTTGTTCGCCCTCCCTCCCACGTAGTGTAGGCTTACACCGCCGCCTGCGGACCCCTTCACCCCAGAACCCTAGCCTAGCCCATCTGAAGGATGGACTTCAGCCGATTGACTACCACGCGGCTACGTGATAGCCTCCCGTTTGGACAGAGATCCAGACCGAAGAGGCGTGTTGCCAGCGACAGACAACAACTGCCGGTCCATCGCCGACTCAACCTCCAGGACTCCTTCACCTGCTGTACGGGTCACCGCGCACGGCACGAACACGCAGGAGATTGTCCCCCCCCCCCCTCCCCCCTATTCCCCTGCCGCAGCACCCAATCCCAAGCACTGCGCCATGTCGGGTCATCCGCCATCGCCAACAAGATCCCCCGTAAGGGAAGTTATTGACGATACCCGGGGTGCACCGTCCCGTGCCCATTGTCGTTCCTCTGGACGTATCCGCGGGACTGGCAATGGGTCGGGCGCACTTGGAGGTTACCCGACCGCAGCACCCCTTCGAGGCACTCATAATAATAAGGTGTCATAATAGTCAGGCGTAGCGACACTTATAATAATAATATATCGCGACATTCATAATAATAAGATGTCGCTACGCTTACAATTATAAGACGTTGCAACGCTACCAGTATAAGACGTCGTGACATTCAAAATAATAAGAGTCGCGACACTCATAATAGTAAGGCATCGGGATGCTTATAACAGTAATGTTACGCGACGCTCATAATAGTAATGCGTCGCGACGCTCACAATAATAAGGCGTCGCGTCGCTCACTAATAAGACGTTGAGACACTCTTAATAGTAAGCCTCATAATAGTTATGTATCGCGACGCTTATAATAGTAAGTAGTCACGACGCTCATAATAATAAGGCGTCACGAAGCTTATAATAATAAAGCAATGCGACGCTCTTAATAATTAGGCATCCCGACGCTCATAATAATAAGGCGTCGTCACCCTACTTAGAAAGAAACGTAGGGCTTTAAGTGAGTATCCTTGTCGTAACTTTTTTTCACAGAGTGCTTAATCCCTTTTGGGTAATAAATTCATGATTCAATCAAAGGTTAAAAACATCTATGCTCTATTAGTCGAATCGTAGGCAACTATTTTTAGTATGCTGAAATAAGGATAATGTTTTTTTTAACCTCATCTTCAAGAAATTTTGATATATAATAGACATCGATTTTAAACCGATATGATCTATGGATATAACAGAGGGTGAAAAGCCCCATAAATTTATTACCCAAAACGGATTGAGTAACGTCAAAATATTGCTAGAGAAAATTGATCTGATTTTGATTCTGATTCTGAACTCTTACAGATACAACACTGAATTTTCTATGATTTAAACAACTCGACAAACCATGATGAGTGAGAGCAATTTCAACCGTTGTAGATACAGAAAAACGGCCTTAAATGAATTTAAAGATTTTGAAATGAATGTACAGTCAGCAAGAAAATAGGCCATTTTATCAAAAACTTTGACTACTACTCATTGAAGATGCGGCATATGCGTGAAAAGAAAGAATTACGGCGATAAACAGTGCCCGAGAATTATAAGTTAGTTAGATGTCAAGAAGTCCATAATCATACCAACGTTTGGTCACCCTACTTAGAAAGAGACGTAGGGCTCTAAGTGAGTATCCCTGTCGACACGTTTTTTTCGCAGAGTACTTCCGTTTTAGGTAATATATCCATGGTTGACCGACTCACAACTTGTCGTTAACGAATAATTTTATGATCTATGGTCCAATTTTTATTCTGTAGACTTGACTGACGGCTTCGCTTGCTTCACTGGCAGCGTTGCCAATTTGTGGGGAATTCCCCAAATCACGGGAAATTTCAATTCAATTGGGGATTTAGTGGGGATTGGCATTATGTGGGAAAAATGGGGGGATTTTGATATAGAGGCTAAAAATGAAAAATGATTTATTTTCATAACTTGTTGCTATTCTCTATTTTATGTCCTGGGAATTTACTAGGTGCGATATGGATGACATCTCCAGGACAAAGGATGAGGTTTTGTCACGCAGGGTCAATTTAAATAAATGGAAGAGATTTTACTCATTGAGAATCTTGTTTTATGCTATTATCATTCGGATTTCGGAAAATATACCTATTGCACATATTTTTATTTTACTCAGACAAGGACCTATACAAAGTATTTAAGTTATAGCTCTTTTAAAACTTTTCTTGCAAGTATAAGGTGACATGTGACAAGGAGCCACTCGAGTTGTGTTTATATTATTTCCATGAATTTGACTACAATATCGTTTTTAATTTTTTTCTTATTTCTTGTTTTGGCCATAAAATATTATATATTAATGTGCTACAACATCTCATTTGTTATATGAACTAGTCTATTATTTATAAAACTTATAATTGTAAAAATAACAAAGAGTTGATTTAAATATGTAATTCGATATAACTAAAATTACCTCTTAATTAACAAGAAACACACCTGGAATAATACCCTGAAACAAAGTAATTTTGTGGGGATATTGAGTTGAATCGGAATGTTCTCCCCAAATCTAGGTCAAATTACCTAGATTTTTGGGGAATTCGGAGAATTAGCGTTGGCAACCCTGTTCATTTCCTCTCTAGCTAGTCTGTGGCTAGCTTGGCTTGTTTTGTTTGAGAAGGTACGTGCCTAGTAATTAAAAAATATCCTCATTTATTACAGAAAACTGTGTTGCAATTCTCAATTCTTATTGGAAAACATGAAATCTGTAAAGAAAAGTTATTTGAACAAGTTGCGTACGTGATAATCTTTTAAAATGTCGCCCGAACACCACGCCCTACATTCCTCGCAACCGTCGGTTGACGGAGCCTGAGGCGCGGCCAACACAAAGTTCCTGACTTAGTTTTTTTCTTCAACAGGTTGCCACCGGTTACCAAAGAATAATGTCGGCTTCTGAAATAAACCCTTACTTTACAGGGAACGGGACGTACAAAGCCATAAACCCTGTAGTGTCGAAACTTGGTGATTTCACACCTTTCTATATAGCGATCGCGATCTGCTCCTTGATTTTGGGATCCATCATCATTTTAAACATCGTGTGCTGCTGTTCGAAGTACTCTGACTACTGGCTGGATAGGCATACAGGTCAGTATTCCATAACTACACTTGAGGAGTGACTATTCATAGGGGCTCCACTCTACGACATTTTAAGAAACTATAAAAAAGTTCCGTTGTTCTGCTGAAGAGTTAGTCTAGTGGCAAAGGGCATCACTTTGAGAGCATGAGGTCCTGGGTTCAAATCCTAGATCAGACAATAGAAGTTACTCTAATGGAAACTTCCCTGTATGATTCTGCAGTCTGGAATTGTATTGTATATGAAAATAGGCCCACCCCTGCCCCCCCATTACATGGGACCTAACATCGTCGGCGAAAAATAGGTTTACTCAGTTCACCTCTGCCACTCCTGCTTGGGGAATATAGGCATGATGGTATTTTTATTTTATTTTTATAAAAAATATTTAATACTAATTAATTAATTAGCACAGAGAAATAAATTGTTTTAGAATAGAAAGCATTTCTTGATGTTGAGTTTCAAAGATTTGATTTGACTAGTCCTGAATTAGGATAGAAAATAGGCCATGTATATATAATAACATGTTAGAATGAAATACCATTGAATCATCTTAGTAAGTTCTAAATAAATTAGACTTCCCAATAAATATGAAGATAGTGATCATGGTAAAATTGTTAATTATTGGATAAAATTGCACTACGTGCCTGGTGCATTATCAACAACTTTAATTAAAATATCTACTATGTAACAAGTGTTATATAAATAGGCTTAAGTCTGATAAATAATACTTAAAATATCTTTTTAACACTAAATCATAATTAGGAATCTGTAAAAAGCATTCTGCACACATTAGGTGACCTACCCATAGTCACAACTGTATGAGTGTGGGTAATTTTATTAATACCCGTAGTCACACCAAGAGATGGGCAAAATATAATCTGTTAATGATTAATCACTCCCACTTGGAGAAAATAGGTGTGATGGTGTATTAATGATTAACGAATACAATTATATTTTCAATCAATATTTTATTTGTCAAGTATAGGTACAATACATTTTGTTGTTATATATATATATACTATAAAGATCTCTATACTTTGCCTGTGAGGCGTAAAAATGTCAGTGGTTAAGATAATTAAATGTAGTTACAATTATAATGTCACAAATATTCCTTGTAAATCAGTGTTATGTCATCATCAATAATATATATATATATATATATATATATATATATATATATATATATATTAATTAGCTAATAATTCACTTTATACATTTGTCATTTAATCATCTACTGAGTAATAGCATTTGTTGATTAATAGCCATGTCAAGGTCTTTTTAAATTATTTATGTCCATTATCTTAATCCGATTTGGTAATTTATTATAAATAAGTGTTGCCATATCTAGAATACTCTTCTGTACCAATGCGGTTTTACATTTCCAGGTACAGATATCGTTTTTGTACTGATTTCGAATTGGGCCTGTGCGCAAAGAAGACTCAGTTTCAAATTGTATTGTGTGTGTATAATGTTTTCTTTTACAAACAATGCAACTTGTAGAATATATAAGGACTGTACAGTAAGAATTCCAAGTTCTTTGAAAGCTGACACACAACTCTCTCGCGTATTCAGAGCACACATGGATCTTATACACCTTTTTTAGGAATTAAATATTGATTCTCTTCAATGATTATTATTAAGTCCTGAACTTTAGTAAAACACCAACTCAATGTAAATCATGTATTTTGCTAGGTAGCCATTGTACAAGAGTGCGTATGTCATCATCTTATTTATCTACCCACTTAATCCACATTATTAATTTACAAAGTAGAAAAGTACCCTATTCTCATTCTCATAAATTCATGTAAACAAATCAACAATATAACAATTATGATTACACTTTTAATCTTGAATTATGATGGAATATTACAAAATGCAATTGTAATCATTAATCTGATTACATTTTGCCCATCTCTGGTCCCTGCCCATCACTGCTGTGATACAAAATTTAAAAAATCTAAATTTTATTGTGAACATACAACAGAGACATCTTGCTTAGTTAGTTGGCCAGCTATGACCTCCTTCCAAATTCCATGATGAGACTGGCCACCACTGTACTCTATAGAGCTTGTCAAGGCAACCCTAACTAGGCCTAACATGACGGGTTTAGTTGAGAAGTGCCTATGGTCACATTAGGGCTCCATAAGACCAGCTTGATGGTACATTATTATTGCATTATCACCAGAGTTACATTTTCATGCCAAATTTTTAGCCATTCGGATGCCAATAAGTGCTTAAAGAGGTAAAAAAAAATCAAAATGTATACTAGAAAGACTTAATATATGAACAGCAAATTGAATAAAAGCTTGTCAAAGTAAAGGAATGCTTGTTCCCATAGCGTTTTAACCTTTACCCACTCTGGCAATTCATCTGACATTATTTTAAGGAAGATTTTTCATCTCATTGGATAATATGACTAAGGATAAATTAAAATTGTCACTTGTCACATCATGGAAAGCTCATTGTGACAATTGATCCTTGTTTTAAAAACGATTTTGAGTCACACTAGCTAATTATCAATTGTCACACTGGTGTGATAATGGGGTGTGAATAGTCACACTACCCATAGAGGTAGGTCATCGAAATATCACAAGCTATGCTATGCGGCTACACTGATCCCTATAATACTGTAAACAAACAGTAACCAACTAGGGAAATCTTACAACTTTTTGGACCCCAAGCTTCAATATTTACAATACTTTACTACAAGACATTCTAGTGAGTGGAATGAGACTAGTGTCTCATCCCTTATAACCAAATATATTTTAACCTGTCACAGGAAACCGCTGGCTTGTCTCAATCTGGTCAGCAACTCCTCATAAGCAGCCGCCTCTAGACTTCACTGAACTTGAAAGCAACTATCAACCGGTGCACTACGTCCACCCACGAGACGATAGTGAGGGTTACCGCGAAGTCCAGCGACAAAACGTCCCACCATCTGTGTCTCAACAACCACTGACTTCCTCACAAGAGTACTTGGAGCTGCATAAGCGAGAAAGTGATATTTAAAAATGGCATTTTTGATGATATATCCGGCTGTAGCCGTATTATGTATGTTTGTGTTGATGGTTATTATACTTATGTTAAGATTCGGAGCTCGCTGGTGTAAGCTCCGTCACACAACGTTTTCTGATCAAGAGTATTGGAATGAGGATGATGCTTATGAACAAAAAGTGTCATATGCTTAGTTTGCCTCAGTAAGTTTTATACAATAAATACATCGCATCTCTCGCTCAAATAATGTCACAACTCAAAATTTAAGAACACCTCAGAACCTAATCACTTACCAAAATAAATACATAGGTAGTCAAGTTTTCAAGTTAAGATCCAATAAATCATTTTTTTTTTCAATAGCGGCTCTATTAAACTTATGACACCATTTGAATGAGAATGCCATATGTACATGTAAGTTGTATGTTATAATGAATTTTTTATATTTTATAGGTTTAAGACGAGAATGTAGTTTTTATATTAAGCAAAACAAAATAGTATTTTAAATATTAATTTCAATATTATATTAACATAATCCACTGACATTTGATATTATACAAGTGGGTTGTGATTTGGTAATAGCAACCTTTGGTGTTATCTGCTAAGCTATTCTGCCAGATTTTTTGTGTATTCTCTTGGTTAAGCTAGTATAACATTGTACTCATTTTCCGAAAGTCACTCCTCACATTTGACCCTATCCTGTCACTGAAATTCTTTCTGGAACACAAATCATACTCTTAAATAGAACATAGTATGAATTAGTATAGAATTAGAATATAGTATTATCCTCTCTACAGAGAGATATATACTATATGCACCCGTATCTATAGAATTATCTATAGATACGGGTGTATGAGCACGATTACATAGTGACCCTGAATAACGTTAATAAATCTCAATCTCATGTTTATATTACATGTATTATGTGCCTTTCAAAGTATGTATTGAATAACTGAATCCGTCCTGTTGATCTGAATTAGATTTAACGAATGTGTACTGAATATTTATAAATAATTGTAACAACACAAATACTGAGCCTTTAGAAATAGGAGATAGTGTATTTCATAAATCACCGATACTAATAAAATGAATATGAAAGATGACGGCTTGCTCTAGTAGTTAAAGCGTAGGCCACTTGTCTCACCAGATCGAGTCGTCCAAAATTCGATTCGACGAATTTTTGTCCCAGGTGTTGTTTGAATCCCACGAATATGCGTCCCGATTTGGTGTGTTCTGAAATTCGATTTTGTAAACGCATCCACAACATAGGTATTATTCCTAGTGTGGGGCAACTTTATGTTTAACTAATATAGATTTTAAATGCATTTTAATATTACTTAAATTTTTTGTAATGTTTTAAGTAAGTAAAACATTCGAATCAGTTGTCAATTTCTTTCCACTACAAATTTTCTTTTTAGTTTTTGAATTTTACCTGCCATTATGCACTACTATGTATAAGAAACTAATTATATTTTCAAATATTGACTGAATTTACTTATATATAAACGTAAAACTTCAGTGTTTAGAACTTTGTTTATAAATCCGTCCAATAAAAATTACTTTACAAATTCTTGTTATATTATTCTTAGCATTAATATCTCTAAAGCAATAATAACAATAGTTCCTGCGTTGTGATGTAACCAAGTATATAACATCAACCTTACGCTTCAACTTAAGCTTCGTACCCGCCCCCTACTAACTTTTCGTTACCCTTAAGCTTCATACCCACCCCCTACTAACGAAAAGTTAGTAAGTTAGGGCAGGCTAGCTGACTGAGCGACGCAGTAACGGACGAAACATAAAACTGCGATCCGATGTCGTATCGGATAAATCTGCAAGCTCACGCGAGCCATTGCAAAGCAAAGCCTCTGTGTTTCGAATTCGTATCGAACCAATTCGCACTTTTACGTTTCGGTCCTAAATACGGTAGAACTCGGAATGTCGATATCCATTCCGATCTCGGTCTCGAACCTATTCGCGCCTTTATTAAAAAGGCGACAACCCGATACTTTGTGAACGCGTCCAATCATAGTAATCCGCTCCCCAACCCAACTCCCCTCCTATCAACCGCTACCGCCCTGCGCGGCATGTTCTCACCGACCCTCCCGATGCGCTTACATCCCTTCTTTCGGATACAGATACCGCACACAGGATCAGACACCGACCTCGCCGGCGAGGTCGAAGAATCCCTTGCCCGCCGGCCGGTGCAGAGCACCACGGCGAGACACCTAGTATACGCCCTCCCCCATAGCGACTGCCCAAGCCGAGGCCGTTCCTCCTTGAGGCGCCCTTGAGCTAGTTGCCCCCTTGCCCTTCTGGCTCGAGCGTAGTGGTTGCACGCTCGCCCTCTTGTCCGGTGAAGCTGTAAAGGCGGCCGGCCAACAGCGGAGGTTATTCACACACACACACACGGCAGAACGCGTGTCGCCGCCGATTGGATTGATCAAATTTCGCGCGTACTATCGCTGCGAACTGGCCATGCCATCTATATTATATGTGAGGTAAGCAGTCCGTCGATTAATTTGTCTTATGGAACCTTGCAGTTAGACCACATGCCTGCTCATCATACGTATCTACTTCCCTATGACCGAACGAGTAAGCTTAATATAAATGAAGAATATCGTCGGAAACGGAGGAAAGTAAGAACATAAGGCTGTCGATACTTGGCCTATACGGTCCGGTACAGTACGGCTATACGGTCATATTTGGTAACTATAATTATCTCTTTTGCATAGTTTATATTTATATCAGTAGCCTTACCATGAAAGCTAATGGGGAGAGCAATGCCACAGTATATCTATCTATTACACTGTGGCAATGCTCTGATCTTTCCTGTACACCATTTGTGTATACATTTGTTGGCATATACAATAAGTTAGGTACTAGCTAGTCAGGTATTTTCATGCATAAATGAAACAAACAAATATAAAAACACTTGTTTTATTTATTATATTAAATTAATTAATCCACTCCATAAACAATTAATAAAACTTACGCAGTGGGATAATTAAATAAAGATATTTACATAAAATCATTCATATTTGGAATAAATCATCGATCTTGTATGCTCGTGGGATATGACGCTGCATTTGTCCAAGCTTAGTTATTTATTTCAGTTTAAGTAAAAAATTACTTGTACTCTCTTGGTATTGCTCATCAAATAATTTTCAAACCAATAGTTTGATGATTGTACATATCGTTATTCTTGTATGACAATAATTTGAACTTGGCGTCCTAAGTCTAAAAATCTAAAATATTCTCATCTCATTAATTATAAGTATTACACGAGTAAAAAGTGGTGTTAAAATGTTGGAGTTAGTCTCGAGGTTGTGAGTCCACTAGGCAGGGAGTTCGTGCAGTGAAGTAAGTAAAGAAGCTTTGGACAGTATTTTTAATCCGCGTAGTGTTTCCTACAGTTTAGGGATACTATGAAAATATTATTCCCATGTAAGCATATACAAATAGGTATGTATACAATAATTGATATTTTAGTATATGAATTTTGACTAGAACACGATATTTATGACAAGATTTTTCGCCTTCTTTTGTGATGTAGCAAGAACAATGTTTTCTATATAATTTGTAATAAAAAGAGAATTATTTGAACATGGCAAGGTAGAGTGGATAAACCCTCTACAGAATGGTTCACGGATCTGGCAAAACATTCGCCGGATATGACTGTAAAAGCACAAAGTTAGCAGTTGTGATAATCTTTGGGGAGATTCGTGGGCGTTTTCCAGCTGATATACTAGATAAACATTAAATACATATTTATACATACTGTCTGAAAACTACGTTATAAATGTAAAACATGTATATGGATAGTAACATAAACCGGCGTTCAAACGAGGAACTCCTTGCCAAGTGGAGTCGGCCTTAGCGTTTCAACCGTCTTCTACGACGAATAAGTGTTTTTAGTATCCTTCCAGGCGCATTTGCTACCGGCTCTTACCACCGCATAAATATTTGTAAATAGAAGAACACTCTAGTACTAGCGATCCAAATAATAGTCACGGATCGGCCGAGATACCGCGTAGAGCGCGGGTCTGTGTGCGTGATTCTTATTCGGACCGCTAGTACTAAAATGTTATACTGTTTACATATTTTTATAATGTGTTCTTACGTACGATGTATTACGACCGTAAAGGCCTTGTTTCACTGCGGCGTACGGATTTACTATGCACGTGCGACTATGTTAGTGCACCTAGGTACATTTTCATACTAAGTCAAGCTACTTAGTTTGACTTAGATGTAAATGTACCTAGGTGATAAAACCGACAGCAACATACTTAGGTAGCGAGTTCGTATGTTGCTGTCGGTCGCATGGTTCGTATGTGCATCCATATGCAGTCAGATAGCTGATTTTTTTGCATATATGTGGAACGAATACGTTGTTGGCTAATGACCTTTACAACTTTACCAAATAAGGGGGCAAGCGTGTAAGAACTACGGTCCAGCTGGAAAAGGGCAACTAGATCAAGGGGAGGGGAGAAACTGGGCGTCTCACCTCATCAGACACCGACCTCGCCGACGAAGCCGGTGTCTGATTCTGTATTATTTTATGCGATAGGAGGGAAATGAAAGTCAGAACATGTTGCGGACGACGGTGACGACTGAATCAGGTTAAACGTACATCATAGCCTCGCCGTGTAAATCCTACGCCACAGTGGAGCAGCAGCTGATTGCTATTCGAGTTGAATTACTTTTGGAGCTCAGTTCTGGTATAACCCACAGTTATTTTATCACCAAACATGTATTTTGATTCGATTGAAATAGCAAGATTGAGCTCCCATTCTGTAGATGACAATCAAAGGTAATTTTTAAATGTTGTTTGATCACATTGTACAAAGTGATCTAATTGTAATAGTCACATCCGAGTGTACGTAGGTATGCACTTTACCTATTGTTGTTTTCGCTAATCATATAATATAAGCATCATTACGTTTTTATTAAAGTCACTTAAATTCTAAACCACTAACATTTAATTAGGGAGTTTTAGACGAGTGGAATTATTTTGACAAAAATACAAACACATGACAATACGATGCTTATAAAAAGTTACAATTTAAAAAACGTGTACAAAAATTGTTTAATTCATTACAATTTAAGTAAGTGGTGAATCACTTATGCGTTATTGTAAGCAACTGACAACAATCCTTAATTCGTGACAGGAATATGACGGTCGGAAAACGCTGTATTAAATCATAAGGTACGTGGGGTTACTCCATAAAGATGTCAAGTTTGCTGATATCTGAAATTGTAAGTATTGTGGGCATAAGTTAGGAGAGTTGATTCCAAATACGTCCCTTATTCGCTGTGACCAATTAAACACGGCACGCGACAGGCAGTGTTGGGCATTGTTCAATTGGAAACTTCGTGAAATGCTCTTGTAATGGTATTAAACGATCATTTCACGAAGTTATCATAACGCGCCACGGTTGTTCATAGCGCATTAGAGCCCAGTATTATCCCGTCCATCATATTCCATCAGTCTAACATTCTGACAAATCACCTTTGTAACATTATAATTTTCCTCTCGAATCATAGATCTATCAATTGACAATCCATAAAACAATAATGCGCCGTTCGCTCCTTGTAAAACTTACGAAATATGAGGTTAGTGCTAAGGCTTGTTCTCAAATGTACCTACCCAGTGATCCAACATCGACTATTTACGTCTACACCTACTCGCAGAGCCGTCAAGCTTCTATCGCGGGCTTACAAATCGAATTTTTAATTTATTAACTATTCGACTCTTCACTATAACACGACGAATAACAAATGAGTAATTTAATTCTATAAGTATTGCTATTTCAGAGGTATTTTGCAATTTCTATTACAATCTTTTTGCATACCCATATTAAAATAAAACTCAAATGTGAGCCGTTGTTTGTGATGATGTTGATTATTAATTTTATTACAACGAGAGAGAAATTCGGTGGCTATCTTGCCATTAAAATCCTCGGTCGTTGTTCTTTAGCAAAATTATTACGCGCGAGCGATTGTGCGTGAATTTGCCAAAATTCTCATTGCAATCGTCATTCTTGTGAATTTGAAGGTTGAAATTTACAAAACCTTCAAATTCACAAGACCAGTAACGCCAACGCCAGTGAGCTCTGTAGAGCTCACTGGCGTTCTGATACTATTTCACAAGACACTGTATCGAAACTTGTGAAAATGGAACTAGCATCAAATTTGCACAAGTAAAATCTCCAATAACAAATCTGAAACGGACTCATACCGGAGTTTTATTTAATATGGGACCTTAAATTATGTACTTACAATTATATATAATTTCCAAACGGCAAGCGAGCGACGTTCGCTTGCCTGCATTCGCTCTGCTCTCTAATATACACGAAAATTGCTTAAATATGTTAATTAAGTAAAACTACATGCTATGTGTTCCGTATAAACTCTAAAGTTTGTTGGTAAAATACCGTTATTCCATTCACTGTTTACAATAAATTTAGATTTTTTTTCTCAGACGATTTTAGATTTCTAAATACATATAACACTAAATTTATTCAATCGGTCTCGTATAAAAATAATTTCATACAAATAAAACAAACGTGCATCTAACTAATTTACAATATGGAAGCTATAGTTACGTTGAATCCCCACAAAATATTGCTATTCTGCTTACTTCTAACAAGTACTTAAATACGATCGATTGTTGCAAAGTAAATACGAACTTTTATATAGCGCACATAAAACACGTTCAAATAAGGCATTCACATTGTTATGGCGTCGTGAGCGTCACAGTAATGTGGTGCAATATAATCGGCTGTAGCTGTGGGCTGCAATAAGTATTTCGATAATTGCTAGTGCCCTCAATTTGTATATTACGTACTAGCAACATATCCATATATTATTTGTACTAGATTTAAAGGCGTCAGTCCGAAAAATAATAGTACAACTCTGCCGTCCAAATCATAAAGGCAGTAACTATGTTCTACCCTTCTAGAACATAGTTACTGCGTTTATCCTATGGACGGCAGACTTATTGGTGTGGTCGTATTTCGAATTAGTTCGATCCAACCTTAGCGGACGTGAGGACGCGTTGAAATGATACAGCTTGCGACAAAAACGATAACAAAAGAATTGAGGTCAATATTATAGGCTTTTTCACGAGACATGGGTACGGTGACGTTTGATCATATTCCATTTCACGCATATTGTATTTAAGAATATTGAAAATATAGAATCCAATAAATAAACAGGAATATAAAAATACATCAAAAATCTACTTTACTATTCATTTAAATCATATACTATTCATAAATTTAAAATTAAATAAAACTCTATTATATCTATGTTTATTATATGTTATTCGATGTTTGCGGTTTTTAGGGACTGACACAATGAAATCGCTAAAATCGATGTTATTTTTAAAAATGTACAAAAGATTGCCGACTTTTTTACGAATAAAATATATCTGACTGAAATATTTAATATTCTGATGGTCAATTAATTAATAAAAGAAACGTGGATCCGCCATCGTGACATATTAAAAACAGAGAGTTTTATCGATTTTTTAATAATAATACGATTTACAGGCGATTTGTTAAACGATTTTTCTGACCAATGGCTTGATTCGAAATAAATAATAAGATTATTTTATTTTGTTCCTAAATTATTTTTAATAATATCGATTAATTATTCGTTATAAATTTTCTCGATACGATATTCAATCGATTCTATTTCACACTCACCAGATTTCTAGAAACGTCAAATTCTAAAATTCAGCGTACCCATGACTGATGAAAAAGACTATAATTTAAGATAATTTTCTACAGTTGCTAGCTACCAGGGCCGTTTTTAGGCTGTCATTTCGTTCGTAACCCGTAATCTAGGACAAATAATATAGTGATTTAGGGACACTGAATTCATTTTTAATCGCTGATACGCTTAGGCCCACTTGCACGAACCAGGGTTAGCGTTACTTATTGGCTAACTCGAGGTTATAACGTTAAATTGAAGGCAATTTAATTATTACAGACGAGCGTTGTCCTAATATAACGTGATTACCCGATTGTCGCCAGTGCGATTAAACACTGGTAATATTGGACACGAACATATTCATATAGACTGGTTTTGATACCGAGTGGAATTAATTGAATAAGTAATAGACGAAGTACTTAATGCTATATCACTAAGCTCATATATTTACTTAGACAGTTAATCAGAACATAAAGTTTGGGCGCAGAATACTACAACGCGGTAGGTAGCTAGCTTCCCTCACCCGCGCGGACGGGCAAAAAAGAGCATTATATGTAATATTTATAAAAAAACGTTATTCTCCTTACAATTAATTTACAAACTTTCTGGAATTACTTCAATATAAATAATCAAGCATACGGCACGTGTTTAACTTTATAAGACTTTACAACAGCCTGGCGATATAGCCGGCCACTGAGTTATCTTCATATACAGTGCTCCATGGTCATCGCAATCGAAATAGACAAAACACCAACCTAATTAAAAAGTAGATTATTTATCATAATATTTAAGTAAATATACGTTCTTACTTACTAGTAAAAGGATGGTAATAAGTGGGTGCAAAATAGAGTTCAAAATAGTGTCGAAACACGACTAACACGCTATCAATAATTTTTCTTAATATATTATTGCTTTATTATATATAAATATGTACAAAAGATTGTCAATATTCCTAATCCATGCTAAAGCGATACTTAACTGGGATATCTATAATATGAACCCAGTATTTTAATAATAATATTTACTATATTAAAAAGTTAGTAGGTACTAGATTAGCTTATACAACGAATCGAGTCACTCAACCGAACAACTAGGCAGTATTTTCAAAAATGCTAACCGACTCATGCTTGAGTCACCGATAGATTACGTTTACTATATCGACAGTTTAAGAATATCTAGAGCAGGGTTTCCCAACCTTTCTTTTATTCAGCCCATCATGTATTTTTATGCTCCATTCCCCTTTATTTTTTTCATCACAATAAACAACGCAAATTAATGAGTTACAGTGAGATGTAGTAATTTCACACACTACAAACAAATTTCTCTGCAAGATTTGAAACAAAACTTCGAATTTTTCGAGTACGGAATGAATGACACAGATGTGCATCTGGTAGGTACGCAATTGTTTCCAGAGTGATAAATAGAAATGTTACGCCCTGGGGGGCCTGGTTGGGAACTTCTGATCTCGAGCATATATTTTTATTTAATTTAGTTGACAAAAGTATCGCATGGCACTATGGGCAGTGAGTTCACCGACATTTGCGTGTGTGGCTTGCATTCGCACGTGCTGACGTAAATAGACGCATCCTTATTACGAGACATGCGTTGTCACGTGATGCGAGGAACCCATCACAAAGGGCACCCAGCTAACACGAACACGTCGAATAGTACCTGTGGTTTACATTGAGCCTGCTATAAGGAGTGAGCCGATCCGTTGACATGGAACTGAGCAACGGACTAAACAAATGTATCGTGATACAAGTACACATGTTAAGGACAGAAATAATCAGTTTGCAAAAAAGATTAGATTGCGGAGACTCTAGGCAAAATGACAAGCTAAATGTGTTAGTGTACTGGCACTGCCCAACTTCATGTCAATTGTTCTGCTTATTGCCCTGCGATTGGGGTAAATGTAAAGTATGGATAAAATCCGCGGCGAGTGTGTTACGGACAGAAATAATCAGGTTGCAAAAAAAAAACTAGATTGCAGAAACTCTAGGCAAAATTACAAGCCAACAGTATATGTATTGACGCTGCCCGACTTCATGTCGATTCTTCTGCTTATTTGCAAGATTGCTGTAAATGTAAATTACCTACGGGTATAATCAGAGACGAGTATATTAGTGACAAAAATATTCAGGTTGCAAAAAATACTAGATTACAGAAAGCTAAGCTTCAGGCAGTGACAAGCCAACAGTGTTAGTGTTCTGGCGTTACTCAACTTCATGTGAATTGTTCTGCTTATTGTCCTACGATTGGGCTAAATGAAAACCACGGGTAATATCCGAGTGTGTTAGGCTGTGTATGCACTTTTTGAGCCGTATATGAATAACCACGAGAGTGTTCATATGATTGGATACTCAGATCTGTCCACCTTCGTGGTGTTGGTCAATCATCGTGTAATCACGTCCTATTAGAACAACGCCATGCAGCCCACCGGTACGCACAACGGGTTATGGCTTGTAGCCCAGTCAAATTAACTAACCATATCCTCATTTGGATTACTAGATAATTAGCACTTAAGTATTTTTGAGTTATGACTGTCAACATTTCTCATAATATTATTTAACTATACTTAGGCAGTGTTTCTTAAGTGTCAATTCAGTATTATATTACATTCTCAAATGAGTTAGCGTTAGAAATCAATCAGTGTCATTTTATAATCACATTACGTCTTTCATGAGTCGCGACTGATGCAAAAGGATTGTCTCAAGTGAAATTGAGTACACTTCTGATGATATTTGTAGTATATCGTTTGTTCATGGTATAGTAACATAAAAAAAAAAAAACGTTTCCCCACACTAGGATTAATTCCTGTCGTGGGTGCGTTTACAAACATGAAAATTCACATACACAAATACCCAGACCGGAACAAATAATTGTGGATCACACAAAGATTTGTCCCGTGCGGGAATCGATCCCGCGACTATTAGACACAGTGGGCGGGGCGGGCTAAGCCCTTAACCACTGCGCTAAATCGTCCGTCATGGTATAGTAATATGGTATAATAAATATAAACATCAAAAATCTTATTGACTTAAATCTGATTTGAGGTTTTTATGAAAATATACTAATTTGACTGGACTCAACCCGTTTTAAATTCAAAGAAAAAATCTCAACCTTATTCGGTAAAATGAGCGAAAGTTACATCGTTGTTTCCCAGTCACTAAAACTAGTGTTACATTAAATCTATAAAAGTGAATATATAAAAGAACAATCATCAAACTTCAAAACACTATAATTAAGGGCCATGCTAATTACTATGTGTACTTAAACATATACACATAAGGTTCAAAATGGACGACGCCAAAAAATGGTGCTTTGTACACAAAAATGGACAACATAACATAAATCGAATCGCACTTGTATATCGAATCACCGTAAAATGAGGTCACCGAAAGGCAAAGGCAATAAATACTAGAGCTCGTTCAGGACCATTTGTAAATTGAGAATTTTAAGATAAGAAGGACTTCTAAGTGACTAAGATCCTTAAATTTAGCTGTCAGTCTCATTTTAGCTAAACAGCTTAGTATTAATGGGGAATCTACAGCGTGACCCAGAGTTGGGGTAACACGCTGAAAATTGTTCCATTTATATGTCAGTCTACATAACTTTTGTTGTTAAATTTTTCATATTTTCGCGTTTTTTTCATTATCCCATAAAAGTGCACTCGATCTAATCAATTTATGGACAAACAATTTAGGTGGACGTATAAATACAACATTTCGGCATTATACCCAATTTCCAGTTCACCTGTGTAAAGAATTCCGCGTATAACCGCGAAAGTCTACCTACGATTGTATAGAAGGTTAGTTCAGTTTTTCTTGCCAAAAAATACTACAATTCACCATACTTAATTAATTAAGCTAATGCTTGCTAATTCCAAGTCTTCAAAATCGTTTATTTACACTAAAATTGTAAGAAACACTTCACAAACTTTGTATATAACGAAAATCAAATCGATTTCAACCGTTCCAAATGTTAACAAATGAAATTGTTTGACCAATTTATTAAGTGGTACGCGTTGGTTTGGGCTTGGAAATGCAAAAATTATATGTGGTGGTGCTGCGGATAGGTTTGTCATTTTATGTATTAAATTATACGTACTAAGGCAACACTATCATTATTGTACGAGTGAATCACACCTATAGTGCGACAAGGATATTTTGGCACATGGGTGACATTGACAGGAAGACGTTGATGTGAAATTAGGGATATCATATAATAAAATTTTCCTACTTCCAGGGAAATATTCCAACCGGTGGGTCTGCACGATTACTAACTAAAAAAAGAACTTTCGTAAATTTCATGGCAAACGGCAACTCTGCGAGTGTCATGAAGTAACATTTCACTCGATGACAGCGTTAGTTCCAATTTTTGACGCGGGCCAATGATTATACGTGGTGTAATTTTAGTCGTTCTGGAGCGAAAGCTCAGGCGATGTATCCAATGCCTACTATTCACTGGTAATAAAAAAAATAAAAACAAACCTTTAATAAGTAAGATATACCTACTGATCTATCCGAATATCTTAGCCAGCCCGGCCAGCTAATGAGCAGCGTCGCCCCTCAATGTCATTTTGCACTTGGCATAGGTGTTTCTAATGCACTAAATTAGTATTGTTATGGCGATGTTACTTATTGAAGTGCGTTTCTTCATTTTTTATTACCAGTGAACAGTAAGCATTGGGTACATCATCTGGGCTGTTGCTCCACGACAACTGAAATTACACGGTGTATTTAAGAAAATAGTATAATTATATATTGGGCGAGCTACATATGTCCTATGGCAGAATGTTTTATTTTTAACTATCTATCTATATTATCACGCCAGAGCCCTTGCGGGGTAGGCAGAGAGTACAGAGTTCCCACAGGTTCTTTACTTACATACCTCTCTGGCTTCCTCCACTCCACACTTTTTTATGTTGCCATTTTTTTCATTTAAATTAAATTTTATCCATGTTTACTAGAATAATGCTGCAATGTGGTTTACATACGAAATCTTGTGTAAGCTAAACTGTTAATTAAATTTATATTTTGACAATATTTTTTTAATCAATATGCAAAATTGTTGCAGAAACTAGATGACGATTTTAATAAACCTATAGACAGAACTCTACTAACAGGTAGCGTTAGCGTAACTTAGCCTGAAAAATATTACATGCAAGATAAAAAATATTTTGAAGCACCTGGACTGACTTTTTAATCCGATTAAAATTCTCATTCTTAGCAACAATGCTTTTGATTTGTCATCCAACTTAAAATCCTCAATTCACCGGCCGTCCCTCCAAATGACTCGCCAATTATTAGTCACTCACGTTACGTACCTACACGACAATTAATGTATACTATATAATAAGGTTTCAACAATTAAATCTCAAAAAATACGTACAGACATGAACATTTACCAAACGATCGACGTCTATATTCATTGGGGTATTAAAAAGAAATGATAATTTGTACGCGATTGAAGTACAAGTAGTGTACTACATCCTACTCTTCACTGGCTACAGAAATAATAATAAAAACACAATAAATAAGACCTGAAACATCTAAAATATAACATTACATAGGTACGAAATCTACGTGCTTATCAAAATCCTTACGCATATAATAGGTCGTTAAACGGGCACGAGCCCACATTATATACAAATTCCAAATATATCTTAAGAATTCCAGTAACGGAATATGTATGAAAATAGGTTATTTGCATGGTATTGTTTACTCTAATCTTATACTAGTGTCGCTTGCACTCGACGCATAAACATCACTCATATCCTACTCTAACGAAACGTTAATATTAAATGACATTTACGAATGGGATCGTGCATGCTATAAAATCTGAACGTAAATTGAATACAATTATTTTATGCCGGCGACACACGTAGCCATAAACTTGGGTAAATCTATACACGATACACTATTAAAAAAAAATGAAACATCGTCACGCTTATATTATCCAAGCGGGGGTGGCAGAGGTGTACTTTGTAAACCCACTTTCCGCCGACGATTTAAGATACACGATACACTATTAAGAAGTTAAAATATGTTCGTGAAAACGCGCAAAACAATACAAGCAGGGTCCTTATTCGCGGCCAATTAAACAATCTTGACAGACGATTTGGTGCAATGGTTAAGAGCGCAAGCTGCTCTGCCCACTGTATCGAATAGTCACGGGTTCGATTCCAGTACGAAAGAAATCTTTGTTTAACCCACAAATATTTGTTTCGGTCTGGGCGTTCGTGTGTGTGGGTTCCATGTTTGTAAGCGCACCCGCGACACAGGAATAAATACTAGAAAAAAGAAACATTTAACGCGCCGCGTTATGATAACTCCGTGAAATCGTTAATGGTACTATATTGACAATACAGTATTGTGTTTGACACTAGTGTACACCATCAATAAAAAAAATTAATGTAACGCGCTGCGTTTGGTCATAGCAAATGAGAGCGTTAAATTAATCAAGTTCGTTAAATCAATACACATAGACCGCGAGTAGCACCATAAACGAAAATTTAACGAACTTTTCGTAACGCACCGCGTTACGTATTAAGGGCCCAAGGCGGTAAATCTAAGCACACAGATAGTGAATTTCAGTGAGAGTTGAGATTACAGTATACTGCGGTCCGAATGAAGTTGTAAATATGAGCGCTGCAGTCGAGCGTTTAGCGCTGAATTGACGCTTACCAGCGTCAAAACACGTAGGAGACGCAAGCATTTTAAGCACCGACTCGAGCGTTTTTACAAAACTATATTAGCGTTTATATGAACGCGCCGAAACAGCGTAAGTGCATCAACTACTTGATGCACTTATTCCGTTTTGGAACGCGTGTTTAAGCGCTAACATTAATATAATCTTAATTCGGACCGCAGCCTGTGTGTGTGTAGATGGTTGGATCGTTTTCTTAAAAAACTCGCTGCTTATTCGTGTACTCCGCACATATTTGTCACCAAGTCTATTGTTACGTGTGTGGCATGCATTATATTTTAACAAGGTACAGGAAAGCTGGTTGTGAGATGGCGCGGGCCGTCTAACTATACTAAATACCGTTACCCAAATGTAAGAATGATCTAACTCAAAACTATGGTTGGTTAGTTGAATCAGCACTCTAATTGCAATATTAGAAAGCTTGGTTTCCCCTGTTCGGTGTTTTTATTTGCATCACTATTCGATTTTGCTAACGACGTATGCTCTAGAACATAATATTTCCTGTAATTTCTTTTCACCGTATTCGGTATTTTTCATACCTATAAACTTGAAAAAAAATCTCATTTCGTTCAATATTGAGTACAAAATCGAATATTAAGTTCAAACAAGGCGTTACATGAGTTGTTAATAAGAGAAATCTCAAAACAATTATAATATATTTACATTTTATTTTAAATTCTAGTATTTTAAACCTTATTTAAACCCATGATGATTGACAATGAGTATAAACGTAGTTAAAAATAACATTTTCACTGTTATGAAACCATCACACTCATTAGTCTTCGCGGCCCGTTCTCCCTCACAACCACACTATATGAACTCCGTATATCATATATTTATAACAGATTATAATTGGTATAACATCTATCGGGAAATAATCAAATCAATATAATTATAACAAACCGTTAAATATAATCCCATCGCGACGGCGGTAGCCCTTACAACTACACGGCTACAATATAGAACAAACACAAAATAAAACTTATAACAAATAGCTGCGATGTCGTTATCATATCACAGAGAACATAGTTTACAAAAATAATAATATTATAAAAAAAAAAAATGTTTCGCTTTATACTATGATATTAATTATTATGCGAATAAACGGAATAGAACACTTAACAAAATTTAAAACTTACGTAGTTGGTAACGAAAAATATCACTACATCTTCAAGTCCACACAACATAATAATATTTAATAAATGCTCCACCGATTCACGAATATAATCTAAGAGGTAGGGTCAGGAGGGTCGCACCAGTGGCTTGAAGCAAGGACTGAAGCGCCCGGCGACGACGCACCCGCTCAGTACAACTCAGTACTACCCGGTACAACGCGGTACGACCACGCCACGTGGGCTAACCATGAGGAATCTTGTGAAACTAAAATATTTTATGAATCAGTCTATACATCTACGGATGCGATTGGGGATGCCATCCGATTCACGTTTATATCTATATTAGCGCTTATTGAGACGACTAGGAATTATGGTATAATGCCGTAGGCTGTTGCATTTAACCGCCGGTTAAATAAATTTTGTTTACAATTTTTTTTACTTTCAAATACAAGTTTCACCGGTCAGCTGATCAAATTGTATTGAAAACTAGACAAAATAATTCGCGTAAAATAAATAGTTTCGGCAATATTATACCCTGATTCCGGGTCCAAAACGGGATAAGTGCATCAAGTCGTTGGAGCACTTAGGGCTTTTTGGCATGTACATATAAACGCTAATATCGATTATAGCATAACTCTGACCGCAGCCAAGGCTACAGAATAATCATTTATACACCATTACACTTTCATATCGGCGAAGTGACGCCAATTCCCCCGATTTGAAAATATATAGAATTTATTCTTATACGGAATAATATTTTCGAGGGGATACATATACACTGCAAGAAGAAAAATGTATCAAAACTATCAGGCATAACATCCGATATAGACGTCGGCTATTGTATACGCTGTATAAAAAATATTTTGAAATCCAAATACTATTGTTAGACTCTAATTTATAATCTTGTGGAGCAACCTATTGCAAATTTTATACAAACTAAGTTTGATTGATTAGAAAAATATTTTTGTTTGTTTGTTATTCCAAAGCATGTGCTTTGAAAGATTTGAAATAGCTGTAGTTTTGGAATATAAATAAGAACATAATTTAAAAATTTTATGGGTTTCAAAATTATCATGTACAACGAAATAACGGAAAAATGCCAGAATTAAAATATATTCACATAATAACGTTAACGGCGATATGGCACATATAAATTGTGAAAGAATTTAAACTGTACAATTCTAAAAGTTAGAATGCCTATTATACTTTTTTCAAGTAAACACATTTCATATTGATACAATATGAAAAATGCTTACACTTGAATGATATTAATACGATAAAGCACCTACATCTGCTTACATATACATTGCAATTTTGTACTGGATAATAAAAAGTATCTTGGAATATATATGAATATATAAGTCATAATTTCCTTCCTTTTCAACATCATATATATTTTACACTAAACTCGCATTACATTTAAAACAACCCTATTTAAATACTTCTATATAAGGATCTTCAATAAAAAATACACGAGTTTGATTCAAACAGTAAGCTAGTTATATATCTATCAAAAGGCCAATATCTGCTGGATTAGAAACATTTCACTAACGCTAGTAGGTCACAAGACAAAAATAATTAGAAAATGAATCCTGTAGATATGTTAGCGGACAAATATCTCAGAACCGCAACATTTCTCCTATATTTGCCTGTGACACCCCCTTTATAAAAGGTACCAGGATATGAAAGTATTGCCAATGGTACCCCCCCAGTTCCCTTATCACGAAAAGCTTTTCCCGTCGTGTCCCTATAGAAACTTTATAGGGGCACCATGAGAGAAATGTCATTCCATGCTACCCCTATGGGAACTTCTTTGGAGAACCATGAAAAATGTCACTCCGTGGTACATCTATAGGACCTTCTTAAGAGCACCATGAAAAATAACGTCATTTCTTGGTACCTCTGTAGAACTTTTTAAGGGCACCATAAAAAAAAATGTCTTTCCATGCCACACGTCTAGGAACTTAGGGACACCATGTGAAAAAACGACATGCCATGTCCTTAAAGTACACGGGCGGGGGCACCAAGGGTAGATAATGCGCTATTCAAGTGCCATATCGCCTTCGAGTCGTGTATATATAGCCCCTTGTTGGGTGCGTCGCCGCGGTCATCGTTCGCACTTACAACTTGATGTAATCGGGCGTGCCTACGTTGGCTAGTGTCTTCTTGATGCGCAGCGCCGTGAGTCGCGCCGCGGGGTTCTGGTACCAGCATTCTTTCATAACTTTTGATATTGCTGATAGCACCTGTAATATACCATTTGCTCGCTAAGATACAGTGTGTAATTTTAGTCGACATGAAGCGAAAGCCCAGATGATGCTTCCAATACCTGTGTAATTGTAATAAAAATTGAGTAAAAAGATCACTTTAATAAGTAACATCTAACTCGGTCCTTCCCGTGACCATGGGTGTGGCAAAGCCCTCGAAACGTCGGGAACTTAAAATGAAAATGAACCGCGATAAAATCCGAAAAATAGTTTTATTTCAGTTATTTCAACATCTAACTACTGACCTATCCGAATATCATACCTAGGGTAAAATCAGGAACACCGAAGGTATCTACCGGCCAACTGACGAGCCGCGCTGCCATTTCAATATCATTTTGCGTTTGGTACAGGTTAAAAGTTGTTTTTTTAATGCACTTAATATTGTTACGGAGACGTTACATATTGAAATATTGTATTGATATTCTTATTTTTTTTACGAGCATGAACAATAGGCTTTGGATACATCTCCTGGGCTTTTGCTCCAAGACGACTAAAATTCCACCGTGTATATATAATCTGGACACTAGTTGGGGAACCACCAGCATTTATCCATCTGTATCATCACGCTAGATCCCTTGAGGTGTAGACAGAGAGTACAGACTTCCAACAGGTTTCATCCTTACAAACCCCTCTGGTTTCCTCAACTCTCATAAGTCGTCTCATACTTATATGCTAGCCGGGCAGGGAGACGACCTTTAAATAAGACACGGGCTATTTGCCCATGGTAAGATGATCTAAATCTTCTCTGGTACCCACATTCGCTTAGTCTAGACATTATCTGTCTTATTACAAAACTTCTACATTATTCAAGCTTATATCACTGAGCAATCCAGGTGGTAAAAAATTTACAAATCGTAAATCAGCGTTACCAGATATTACTTCTACTGTTTAAAAGTTAGATCATAGTAAATCATAGATCTGGTTCATTTTCAAATATCACAAGAAAAAAAAATGAAAACTTATCCAACTACCTCATGCCTCCAGGTAAGCCTTTTTATTTTATAAGTTGAAGTATTTTATTTATTAATCTAAAAAACATTCAGTAAAAAAAAACTGTACCTATTTTTACGTACACGTAATACATACATACGTGTACAGTTGTGGGAATATATATACAAAGAGATTTTTCTATGGAGGGATTCAGCATAAATGAAATTGAGTTTCTTTATTGCCAGAATTTTTAAATAAACACAGAGTTACGTCAAGTCCTTGTAAGTTTGAACCCGAATAAATTAATAATTCACTACCTTCGTAACTCACGTCACCTTGTAACTTTGAAAGATTTCAAAACTATATTACTAAAAACGTTAGGCAAATTTATTTATGAAGGGCGTATAGCTGTAAATACAAGATAAATTACAATATAAACACGTGCGCAGCCGCGGGTAACAGCTAGTTGTCAATAAGGTTGATAACTCACCGGATCCGAATGCCACCGGTTGGGCACGTTTGGTCTCCGCTTCTCGGTGCACACCACCCGCCTCATGTCCTCGAGGGCGGGGTCTGGGGGCACACAGTCGTAGTACGGAGGCTGGTAGTCGTCCGGCATGACGCCGCACCGGCGGGCTATCTCCCACAGCACCAGCCCAAACGAGTACACGTCGGAGCGTTTGTACGGGTCAAACTGACGGGTATCCATTGTTTCGTCAAGCACCTGTCGGAGCATAGCGTTAGGTATCGGAGAAGTTTTTGTTACCTTAGAGTGCTTGCATAAAGAGGAGGATTTACCGGACTCGACTTACCGATACTTACAGGTGGTTGGTACGGTTGACCTGCTTAAAAATATATGATTATGATTTCCTCCAGGTAAGTCCCGACAAGTTTTAACCCGCTTCTTTGTGTAAGCGCATAAGATAACATGAGATTTCTACTCTTCTCCTTACTCCACAAATTAGACCAACGACCAGATGAAAGCAGCGGGTCTTTGGGGCAGGCCTTTATCCTGCAGTGGATGTCTTTCGGCTTTTTCACAAGTGGACGAAAGCGAAGTAAACAACCTAGAGTGGCGAATGATCTTCGATACTAACCTCAGGTGCCATGTATCTCTTAGTGCCAACTCTGTTGGTGGAAGGAACGTCCACAGAGTCGCTGGCCACGTTATGACGCACCGCAAGCCCTAGGTCACCGATGACGCACGTCATGTTACTCTTCACCAGGATGTTCTTGGACTTCAGGTCTCTGTGGGCTATCGCTGGTTTTCCTGCGCCGTCATAAAGTTTGTAAGATAAGCTGGGCAAAGAAGGGTACCCGGAAAATGCTCGCGTGACGTAACATTTTATAATCAAAATCATATTTTCCCGATGAGTACCCTCCATGAAGGTTACGCTAAGCAAGTCTAATCCAACATCGGATACGCAGTTGTGTACGTGGGATTAACCAGCTACACATTAAAACATTAATATTAGGCACACACAGATGTAATGACGTCATTAGACAAATGTACACATTATGCGTGATAGAATATTATCCGTCCAACGCGTACGATGCTATCCTGGAAACGCATACTTTAAAGAGACAATCGCTAATACACCAAAATCAAGTATTATAGACGATGTAATAATAGTCGTCATGAAGCAAAAGCCCAGGTTATGTATGCAATGCCTACTGTTCACTGGTAATATAAAAATTAAAAAAAAGGAAGTTCCAATAAGTAACATCTCCATAAAACTACTTATTAGATGCATTAAAAAAAAACAACTTAACCTATCCAAGCACAAAATGATATTAAGGAGAGGCGCGGCTCGTCAGCTGGCCGGTAGATACCTTCGGTATTCCGGATTTTACCCTAGCTATGGTATTCGGATAGGTCAGCAGGTAGATGTTCCTTGTTGAAGTGTCCTTTTTATTCATCTTTTATCACCAGTGAACAGTAGGCATTGAATACATGACGTGGGCTTTCGCTCCAGGACGAGTAAAATTACACCTTGTTAGTGTCCGACCGAAGGCCGATTTTTGGCCGAAGCCGAAGTCGATTAATAGGCCATGACCAAAAAATAACCCTTAATAATATGGTTCATGATTGGCTTAATTTTTAAAAAGTCATGTTTTCTATATTATCTTAACGAGATGATTAAAATTATCTACAACTGGTTAAAAATTAAACACTGGAATAATATCTGTATCCGTATGTATATCCATAGGTATTTTCCAAATTAAAACACTTTTTCTTATTTTCATTCGCATTTATCGCTTTGTCGCAGACATGTACTCCAAACGTATAATTTAATTTAAATTCGTAATAAGTTGGTAACAAGAAAATATAATTACTAAGTTGGTACAACTAACTTTGCTAGCATTTAGGAAAATATACTTCAAACAAAATATTAATTTTTGACGCAACCTAACGTCATCTAGCGGCCACCGACGTAAGGACGTGAACTGGCGCCATCTAGTTCATTTCCGCGCAGACATGCGGGCCGCCTTGAATGCACTAGCTTTCAAAACTTTATCTTCATCATATTCAGTCAACCTCTAGTCAAAGTAAACCGCCTAGTCATCGGGATCCTCCGCTGGCGATACAGGCAGGGGACAGATGTTTGAAAAGGCCCACTGTAACGGCTCTTCTGATGTCAGGATGGAAGGGACTCGATTTACGCCGTCAGCTCCAGTGAACACTATAATAATTCGTCCTAGACGCCATTTAAGTGGAGGCAGGTTGTCTTCTTCGAAAAGGACAAGTGTATTAAGCTTGATATCTGCACTCTTTATTTTGCATTTTGAGCTAGTCTGCAACTCCGCAATATATTATCTTGATCACCGGCTCCAAAATTGTTGTCTTATTTGCTCCACTCGTTGGAAGCGTGACAGGCTATTTGTGGCTGTAACCGTCACATACTCTGTAGCTGATGAGGTCAACGGTCGGCCGATCAGAAAATAAGCAGGTGTCAAGGGAAGAAAGTCGAGTGGATCTGCACACAGAGGGGATATAGGACGGGAATTCAGGACAGCTACGACTTGCGTCAAAACCGTGCCGAATTCCTCGTATGTTTAGTTAGTATTTCCTACGACGCGTTCGAAATGGTGATGAGGAAAAATTGACAATAGTATTTTTTGAATTTAATTGAACATTATAGAGTTCTTTCATAGCACCAATAAAGTGTTTTCCATTATCAGATAAAATTTGCACTGGTTAACCCCGACGAGGGATGAATCTCTTGAGAACAAGTAAATAACTATAGCAATGTTGTCGGGGTAGGTACTGTAAAGATATGTAACTCCACAAATTGTATGTTGTCTCCTAAAACATAATGTGGAATGCGTAAGTTCTGTTAACATTGTAAGGTATTAATAAATTTGTCCCATAATACGAATATATCAGCACAGTATCATCCCAGTCGATTTTACATAACTAAACCTCCTGCATGGCCATTTTAACTATTATTATGTATGGCTCCATACCTAATGGATCATAAATCTGAGAAATTACTGATAACATTATACGATTAGTTCATTGTTTATTACATGGAATCTTAACACTACATATTCCACTTTATAAGGTGATCAGCTGGTTGTACCACCCTAAGCCTAAAGTTTTACATTGACATTTATCCCCTAAAGATAATTTTTTAATTTTTTTCTCTCTTTATTACGATAAAAAATAACAGATACCTTTATAACAGATCACTCTAAAAACCACGGAGGTTTGTTCCGAGTGCCATGGAGATCAATATGAGTATTAAAAAGCCATTTGTGTAATTGCAAACATGCTGAATTTAATACATTGGTCAGTTTTTTCACATAAATTTAATATGGTATTTAAGTCGTCATTGCCAAATTATATCATCTCCGAAACTATCCTCTAATTATTCTTGATACGGGTTTATCCCCAACCTCCATTGCTAACTGGTACAAACACTTGATACTCAAAGTCATACTGCTGAGGCTGTGCCATAGGTAACGGTTTTAAAGCGATATACACGAATAGGTAATGTTGGACTTTCTTTTCATAAGATGAATTGTAAATCACGATCATTCTGACCATACCAACCAACCACATACCTGAATTGTCTAAAGTGTAACAAGATGGAAAAAATGTCCTTCTATAAAGAGGGTCCAATAAACTTAATGTCGTTTAATGACTTGCCACTAGATGTCACCTCCCTTACATAAAAAACTGTACGTACTTTTGTCGTAGAACTGTTTTTGTCAATAATGTAGGGTTCTGTAGTTATCTAAAAGACTCATATGGCCGAGTTTCTCGTATTCTTGCATAAATTCTGAATACTAAATTTTAAATTCAGGATGACACTCAAATTTACGTACTTACGAGAAGCACCTTTTTTCTGCAGAGTTATAACTCTCCCTAAGTACCACAGCAGAGTTCTTTAAAGGAATGCATACCGAAAATCTACGATTTTATAGTTTCAACAAAGATGTTTTCACACTGTTGCCTTTCTGCTGCAAATTCATTTTTTTTGCATTCAGGATCTTCTCTTCGAGCTCCTAAAATAGTTTTATCTGCATATCTAAGTTATTTCTATCTACCGCCCGAGTATAATAACATGAAACTTTATTAACTGTGATTAATTTATTTACATTACCTATAAGTCCGGGCATAATCCAAAATAACTTACTACTACTACGTATCTATTAATTTCCTTACATGTGAAGCATATTCTTTATTAAGAGACTAATATTAAACAAATATTTCACATGATTGTGTTTTCTAAAATTTCCCACGCATTAGTATATTTTACAGGTAAACTCAAGAACACCTATGACTTGGAATGCATTACCAGTCCAAACGTTCTAAAATAGCGACATTTTTGAATTAAGGTTAAATCTTCACGATTGTGTTGATACATGAAGCATGATTGCTTGCATATAAATTTTTACTTTCCAGCCAACGGTCATAAGAGCCATCAAAGGTATTACCTTATTTTAATGTCTGGTAACTTGACCCCTATCTGAAAATTATTAGATTTAGACTGTTTGGTAGCACCTCCTTAGCCACCATGAGTTTTGCCTTGGCAACGACTTTATAAAACTGCTCCTCAAAACATTATCTCTCTTCCATTTGTTCCGGTAGTTTAAACTCCTTCAACTCATTGTCAATAAGATGTTAAATCGCATTTTACCTATCAAGTATGCCTGAACTAGCCTCTAACCGTAAACTTATCTCCAATACTTGTAGTTCGCTTAATGGTAACGCATACAAGGTGTAACATAATAAACGCAAGACCTCAGAGATCCCGATTAGAGAATTGCTTTATAAATTCAAAACGAAAACCAAATCTCCAAATTTAACGGCTTCCCTTTTTTTAAGCACATTTATAGCCCAATTATCAATGAAACTTGCACATGTATGTGTGCGTTTAGAGAAATACGTTTTGGGAATGCATTTGAAATCTCCTCATTGCTATGAATGAAGAATAAATTTAGTTTTTTATAGCGCACTAAGGGAGTAAGAGAATTACTGCAAAATTAAAAAAAAAATGTAAGATTGATACATTAAAGATTGTTGGAATCAATTCAGTTACCGATTTAGAACAAACTAATTTCAGGTCTTGCGTTTGTAATGTTACACCTTGTATTTGTTCACAATTTTTTCAAATGCTGTCAAACGTCTTTTTACGACTCCCCTATTTTTAATAAGTTCAGACAATTCAGTCTCACTTATTTTTATGGTGGCTTATAGAAAACAGGAGTACCTACTTAAAGTTTCGTTTCCTTTTTTATGGATAGTAACGCTCAATACGTTACGCCCATCCACTCCGATCTAGGTCTCGAACCTATTCGCGCCTTTATTAAAAAGGCTTCAACACGTCACTTCGCGAACGCATCTACCCATGCGAATCCGTTAATCGTAGCCACCGCCGACTACGATCTCCCTCCCGACCCCTGCCGCCACCGCCGGCCGCGACTAGGAGTGTTCGCAACGGCTATATATTAAAAACGCGTTATAACGATACGCTACTTTTAAAACGCCTATTATTTTTTACGCTATTAATAATAGTTATTTCTTCGCTTCGTTGAACGACGCTTTTTAATTATTGTCGCAAAACACGCCGCGCCGCCGCCGTGAGCTGTTAAACGATAAAAATGAAATATATATTTAATAAATTAATTATTTACACGTAACTAAAACTGACTTTTATTTACAGTTATTACAATAAACAAACCAACGATTTATTTGCAAACAATTTGACACGCGACGCCGCAATCCCTCACAAACCCACGATAAATGCATAAATACGTCAACCAAGATCACGCCAGTGATCCGCACTGATTTTATTAAAAAAATAATCTAACGTAGGAACCAACACGTTATAAATAACGTATAATACGAACAAATATATTGGCGCGGAACATAATAAATAACCTAATAATATATTACTTTCATTACTGGACACTCATTTAAAAATAGATCATATGTGGTTGTCTTAGAGCATAATATAACACGTGTCTTTTGACAAAAATATTATACGTCTAAGTGAAATTGACCTTAAGTCCAGTCAGTCAGTGTCGCGTGGCAGGCTGGTAGGCGGTTTTGGTCGGACAATATGTAATATAAGTAACGCTTAAAAAATAACGCTTGCCTGAGGTAATAAATAATAGGTGATTTGATTATTTATTAATAATAGATTATTTTTTCAGTTATGTAATATAACGATCACTCCTAGCCGCGACATGTTCTCACCGACCCCCCCGATGCCTTGTCATCCCTTCTTTCCGCTCAAATACGGGCGACGACGACGTAGACGTAGTAGTAGATCCCCTCCCATAGCCGGCGGTTGACCGGTGCGCTTAGTAGTGCACCCGTCCCCCTACAGCGACTGTCCCAACCGAGGGCGCCTCGAGTATGTCGCCTCTTGCCCTTCTGGCTGGCTGGAGCGTAGTGGTTGCACGCTCGCCGTTAAAATCCAGTGAAGCTGTAGAGGCCTCGAGGCCAACAGCGTAGATCATTCATACACACACACACACACGTTACGTCTTAATGACCACAAATAGATATTTGTTGACATCGTTGATTTTTCACGGGGTTTTACTGAAATAACAGCACGGTTTTAATGCAAGTCGAAATAAAATAGAAAGAAAGAAAGAAGGAAGATACGACCTGACCGTTTGCTCTTCTGAATAACTTTGAATTAATAATAATGATGATGAATGGCGGCTTCCCGTTGGTCTTCACATCTTTTATTTTACGGCTTCTGTTTTGCGGTGTGGTTCTTCTGAATTCATTATCCGGCTCGAAGGACGATATTATGTATAACCATAGGTTTTTTCCAATAAAAAAATCTTTTCCTAGATTAATCCGTTTTAATTCGCATTTATAGCTTTGTCGCAGACATGTACTCTCAACGTATAATTTAAATTTGAAATAAGTTGGTAACAAGAACATATAATTACTAAGTTGATACAATTAAAATTGCTTGTATTAGAAAAACAAACTTCAATCAAAATGTTAATTTATGACGCCACCTAACGTCGGTCGTTACGTGGGTGGCCGCTAGATGGCTAGCGGCCACTGACGTAACGACGTGAACTGGCGCCATCTAGTTCATTTACTCGTAGACAATATCATTTATAATATTTATTTTCTTAAAAGCATTCGTAAATCGTTAATCGTAGTAGATCGGTTAATTTTGGTGCCTACTGGAGACCTTCGGCTTCGGGCAAATCTTCGGCCATTTTGGTCGAAACCGAAGGATTGACCGAAGGTGGTATTTTTGGCCGTAGCTTCTGTCGGACACTACTCCTTGTATAGTTTAAGGAAAAACCAATTTTATATTATTCTTGAAGTAATAATAAATCGCTTTACTATAAATACGCATGCTTTCATTCATATTCGATCGCACAGATTTGTTTAGTGGAACAATGTCAAAATAGTTGTTGAATTAGTATTTCGCATTGGCAAGATAACACTTTAAATGCTTGCGATACAATAAACATTGACTTACAACAGAATAAGTTGATCAAGAATGGAAGTTGTAGGGCTGAATATGGGTCAAAGAATACATGAATAAATGAAGGGTTATTCGCACAACCAGGATCATGGAAACAGGTTGAGGAGAAGGTTTGTTGAGGTACGTGAATACAATATAGATCGCATATCAACATCTCGCTATAAATAACTACAAATGGTAAGAAAACTTTACATAATTACACACAAAAATACAACTGAATGTATGATGATTTATGAAGTGTAAAATTATCCAATATCAATCCAAGATGTTTCAAAACACTCGATACCATTTGCTGGTCATGTTATTACATCAGTAAATACATCTTCTTTTTAAAATAAATTGTAATCGCCCATGGTGCTCCGTTTCTAGCTTTTGCATGGGAAAAATCTTCAGAATATTCTCTACTACTAAATGTTTACTATACTAATAAAACCCCGCGGCCAGAGAAAGCTAGAGGGAGGCTAATGCATCTCCAAATAGAACACACCGGTGCCTGTCAAGCACCCCTGTGTGCATATTTTATGTACAGAGTATTTTTAACATAGTATAGTTCATAAAAGTTAAAATTTAACACCCACTCCCATAAAAGCAATTAAAAATTTGTGTAAAAACATTTGACCGTACTTCATATGCATAAATGAAAGAGTCAGTACCTTTCGTGACCATGGGTGCTACAAAGCATCCGAAACGTCGGGAACAAATAAACCGCGATAGAATCCGAAAAATAGGTTTATTTCATGTGTAATATTCGCGTAAATCTAATAACTCAATTCAGAGTCTTTATGTTCTTTGGTACTTATATGCCTTAAAGCTGAACTTGCCTTTGGTGCCAACGATGTCCATGTGTAAGTGTGCCAGGCCTGTGGCAATAGACAGCGCCATCTTGACAAGCGTGTTGGAGTCTATCGTCCGCCCGCTGAGGAAATCGAAAAGCGAGCCGTTCTCGTGGTAATCCGTGATCAACCACAGCTGGGTCCAAGTACCGTTATCTGGGGAAAGATACGAACAAATTGAAGAAGTGTTAAGCTTGTTAATAAATAAATCAGCCTATACTGTCTCGCTGTCGGGCAAAGACCTTCTCTCACAAATCGAAGTGAGAGAGATAAGGTCATACTTCTGGGACTCAGTGCGGATTTCTGTAGGGTTAAATTTGTTATTCCAAATGAAATTTTAATAACTTTTTATGTTTCATTTACAAAAATTACCCTGAGTCATACTAAGTGCGAACGCGACGGTCGTAATCTTTATGAAGAACCTGTACCTTTATTACCTCTCTCCATTTGGTTCTATGCTATGCGGCATGATTTAAGCTGCTGACATTGGAGTCTACTTTACTATATTATTAGAGTAGACAAATATCAATGGAACAAACGTAACTATATTAGTGCGTTGCTAAAGCTATCCAAATTTGACTACAGGGAAACGAATCACACAAAAATAAACTTTATAGTCCATCCACTGTTGTTTTTTGATCAAAGATACATCAACGCTATAACTGAATACATAGTAACTAGATTTTAGCTAGAAAATCGGCACTTATCTCTCTCTCTCTCTCATCTCTTACCAAAGGAACATGAACAATTGACTACTTAAGCAAACGCTACCTTGTTATTTCTCACCTTTATTATCAGCCGCTATGAAGCCCAATATATTTTCGTGGCGCAACATGACGGTCTGATAGATCTCTGCCTCCCGGAACCAAGAGCACTCCTCGCGGGAGGAGAAGATCTTGACGGCGACGTTCTCGCCACGCCAGCGACCACGCCACACCTCGCCGAACCGACCCTTGCCGATGATGTCCACCAGCTGAATCTGACGGGCTATTGAACGCTGGACTAGGAGTGGTAGACCTGTATGACATTTTTAACCAGTCACATAAAGCAATGGTCATAATTATGCCGAGGCTTAGTTATGAATCACGCCAATATCGATATTAGAGCGTGTATATGCGTTTCAGAACGGCATAAGAACGCCTATCCGTTAGCGTACATATGCGATTTCGGCATGCATATATAAGTACAGTAGTACAAGTAGTAAGACTGCAGCCCTATTCGCCATACGTAGATAGCGATTTATGTAAGGTGTCAAGTATAATACTTGGTACTGAATACTTATATAGTTTGGAATATCGTTAATAACATTGTCGAACTGGGTCCTGCATCTACATAACTTATCCTAAAGTGCTACAATTACGCAACAATGATAATAAATTAAACCCAAACAATGTAATTGCTAACTTGAATATACTTAATATAGTCAAATAATATGACTATAAAACCGCCAATAGCCCTTAAACAACGATCTGTAATGCGAAAACCCCGCAGTCACCCTTAGTAAGGTGACAAAATAATGGTAGCATCAGAATCAGAATTAATTTTTATTCATTACAGTATTTATGAATCGTCAGAAAAGTAACAAAGACTCTACCACAACTTCGGAATGTCATTCCTGTATTCTCGGTTACACAATTATGGATTTATTTAATACGGCCAACTCGTCAAAGGCAACTGTAAACACAATGTAATCGCCACATTACATCATATCCAACTGATTTGTTAGTCATTCAACAGATCTCCAATCCTGAATTTTAAACGTGAGACAAGGCGAGAATTTGGAGTTGCCGTCACTTCAACAGATTTTAATTCGTTGTAAAAGTGAAAACCGATGTTGCACGAGAAGTTCTAAATGTTTCTCCTTTTAACATATAACAGTATCACTTTTTTCCTGTCACCCAGACTTATCATATAACGTCCTTTAGACTTCTTAGATGCCGGTAATGTTATATTAACGACATATTTTTCATACTGATAGATTAATTGCGTAACCTTTGTTTACGACTTGTGTGATTGTTAAGGACGTTTTGATTAACTTCAGGTTGCCGCAGGTTGCCCCACCAACCACACCACTCAAGAGAGGAGTTGCGTGCGGCCACGGACGGCGCGATTGAGCTAACGACTCACTTAGCGGCACAAATATGAACCATTAACACGAAAAGACGAATATTAACTGTACTTGTCTGCCAAGTGTTAGTACACCAGTTGACCAAGCTAAATTGCATCATGTTGTATCAGATCTCTTTCCACAAGCCTTAGCGCCTTTTCCTTAATAATATATCCACGTACGAGAATTTTCGTTGTTATAAATTCCGTACATTTTTCAGTTTTCCTTGTAGTTAATAAGTAAATGTATAAAGTCAAATTGACTACAAGGACAGAAGTACGACACCAGTATTATTATACAAATGTTATCATCCCGCAGCTGCCCAAAATCCTCCCTCCATTTTTACACATCTTTGATTTTACATCTATGATTGTTGTAGTCCACGCTGCAGCACAGCTTTATGCTGAGTGGTACCCCATTAGTGCGGCTACATAGTATGTACGTATAACTTGCTTTATTTTATTTTATAGTTATCATTTTGTGTAGTGTACTTTACTTTTAGCCTATCTAATAAATGTTTCTTTCTTTCTTATACACAAAGAGTTCTCAGGCAATGTTTTGTATTTGAACACTATATAGATTAACTTCAACAAAGACCCCGTTACCACTTGTTGTCAAGCTAGCTAACTATAAGGCTGAGCAAAATATACCGATAAGTATTTCAAAATATAGATATTTATCGATTATTTTAAGTATGAATATAATATCGGTATTTAACGAGATATTCTTGAAATTTTTTCGAGTATCAAAATCAATATTTTTGTAGAACACAAGTCTGCAGCATCAAGTAGCAACAGCAAGCTTCTTACATGAAATAATTATTAATTTTATTGGGAATAGGTTTTCTTTTGATCGTCAAAGTTAGGGTAATTTTTTGAAAGAAAAGCGTTTTTTTACAATTGAAAATTATAGATTAATCGATATTTTTGTAACAATATATATCGATAATAATAATATTAACCCAGTTAAGAAACTGTCCCGCCGTTGGGCACGAGACTCCTCTCAAACAGGGAGAGTTTAGGTCATAGTCAACAACGCTGACCCAGTGCGGCGAGAAACCCTTAGGCGTGCAGGTTTCCCCACGATGTTTTCCTTTACAGTTAAAGCAAGTGATAGTTAATTTTTTATACGCACATGCTTTCGAGAAGACAAAGTCGCGTGCCTTGGATTCGGCCAAAACCTCTAACTTTGCAGTCCAACCTCTAGGCTATCACTGCTACTGCTATATATCGATACTGTTTGAAAATATATCTATCTATTTTTTCTCATTTGCCTATACCTAGTCGACTAAAATGTGATTCGAACACGAGATAGTACGTTTGCAACGACCGTTTGTAGTGCTTATAATACGCGTGAAACGAACTGCTATTTCGATGTCACAAAAATTTCGTATGTAAAAGCTATAACTTTCTATTTACCGCGTGTAACATAATATTATATTCTTATCCTATTGTCCTATTTGTATCAAATTTAAGCCACAACGATTATGTAAATATTATTAACTAGCGACCCGCCCCGGCTTCAAAAGGGTGAATTATACACATAAACCTTCCTTTTGAATCACTCTGCCCATTGGTGAAAACCGTATAAAAATCGGTAGTTACTGAGTTTATCGCGTTCTGACTGACATACAGATGCGGCGGGGGGACTTTGTTTTCTAATAACCAGTGATACTTAATTCCAAATAAAACGCCGATAACGAAAGCACTTTACACTAAAAATTTTCACTTACAAATATAAATTTAACCTCAGTAACTATAGCACCCTGCAATACCAAGTGTCAATTCAAATTAAGCGCATTATAATGTCATGTAAAATTCATGAATCCTTGTTACTGTCTGCGTATGAACTTCATGCATGCGACATTTCTGAGCCAGTGCATTTATGAATCGCTTTACATTTGAGATACCTATTACCTTCAACGTTCAGGAGCTTAAGATATAGCAAGAAAACAGCGTAAAATACATGTTTGCAAAGTGTTGTTACTACCTATATTGCCACTCGTGTGAAATTATGGATCATTGACACAGTGGCGTAGCTATCGAATGGCTAGGCGGTGCCGTGCACTGGGACCCTCGAACCCTGACCAGCAAACTTCAAAGTGAACTTACGAAAATTTCTCCCACCTTTAGAATATAAATATGTCTAACAGGTTGCAACGACCTTAATCATGGCAACTCAGTTCAAAGAAATTCGAAAACTATAGGAACAGGGCGAACACTAAAAAGCTCACACAAGAAAACTCATACACATGCATGTAGTAAGTAATTTTAATTTGCTGTTTTCTGTAGCTTAGTAGCTTTGCACCTTTAAAGTGTTTATATATATTTATATTTTTACTTGATAAAACCTGTTTAGAAAGCGGCCCCAAGATTTTTTTTGCACCTGAGCCTTTTGTTATCTAGCTACGCCACTGTATCGACAGTCACGACGTAACTCCTACTAGGCTTAGCAGTGGTCTACATACCACCGAGCACAATTCTAGACTACGGTCGTCTAAACATTACTCTGTACTAAATTTTTTCTACTCCTTTCAGTAACAATAACCCTACAACAAGGCTGAAAAACTTAAGACTTCCTGATTGCCAATGATTACTCGTTGAATTCATTTTTTTTTCAGGGATTCTTGGCGAGTCTCTATCAATAAGTGTAGATTAATCCTAATTGAAATCCACGTTAGTTATAAGTAAACATCCTTAATAGATTTTTAATAAGGCAATGACTAAAAAGTCATCAATATTAATTAGTTAATAGTTACGGCAATTCAAACTGGTAGCGTTATTACCACAGACAATTTATAGCCGTGCACTTCGCGCGCCTACTTTATACACTGGATTTCCTAATACCTATAATATTATGTTAGTTGGGTAAGGGAAGATGACCCTTACCCAAGTAACTTACTTGGATAAGGGTATTATAATCATTCGCTGTGTGTTATTGTTATAACAAACAACCATCTTCCATAGCCCCCACTTTTATTTCAGTTAAGTAAAACACATCCACGACACAGTATTAGATTCCAGTGCGAGGTCATTTACCAAAAATAAAAACGTAAAAATAGTTCAACTTACCAGATCCCGAGCCAGAGGTAGTCAATTCGATCATGTCCCGTATCGTAGTTGTCCTCATCATAGGGTGCCTGACATCGCATAACGAGTCCTCGGGCGGGAATGGGGTCCTTGATGGGGGTCTCTTTTTGTGCCCATTTGATCTCTTCGCCCACCAGCTTATGGCGACACAAATCCCCAGCACGATAAGACCCATCACCCATGGCAATACTTTCCACGCTGTGGTGGATGGGCTCGACTCTTTATTTCATAATACACATATTAGTACACAAAATAAATATGGCCATATAGTTACAAAATAGTCTCAAAATTAATCAAGAGAATAATATAGATGTTCTGGGGTGTTTACATAGTTATAATGAAACTGTTAAAAATAAAGCTCGGGCGATTAAGAGAGATATTCAATAAATCCTGTTTATATGGAATAACTTCCACAAATTTCCGAAATTTACTCTCGAACTATCTATCTATAACCTCACGCCAGATCTCTTGCGGGGTAGGCAGAGAGTACAGAGTTCCAACAGGTACAGGTACTCTCGAACTAATTAGTTAAATCTACAAAACCAAGATCTCGTACTTCCTGGTTTTCCTTGCTCTCTCATCTTACTGTACTATTCAATTTGTAGTATTACGAAATTATCAAATAAAGTTTAAGTGCTGTAACCAAAAATGAAACATGTAAATACGTGTGAATCTTAGTGGCGCATATCCGTATGATAATATAAACGGTGCTTTAGTATTATTAGTAACCAGCGTTTATACGATTATATAGATATGCTTAGAATCAATGCAGCGAGAAAAAGAAGGAATGCGTTTGTACGACATAACTCAACCCGCATTACCTCATATCACTGACAGTTTGTTTGATACAAACATTTCTCGCAATGTTACTTCCACTTGCTCGTCCCACGCTCGTCATTTATCTTATCAATATATTTCCATTATACCATGAGCAATTCCCTTTTTAACCAGTAAGCGAAATGATCAGCAGACATATTTTTTTATCAGTGTTGCCAATATATTTTTAACTTATCGATACATAGTATGCATGCGTGAAATTCTAAAATACGTAATCCTTGCTATCAAACGTTATGAATAATTCCTGATAATGAAAAGCTTAAAATGAGATTTAGGACAGCGAACATTATGTATCCCGAACCATATTTATCCAAATGAGGAATAACGTGACACGACATTATGATTATCAAATTGATAATTATAATGTATATTTAATTGCGGAGATGTGCCAATGGTGGGCGGACCAGGGGTGTGATGGCCGTGGCAATTTGTAAAGGAACAGAGCACTAGAGACAGCATCAGATGCAAGCATTCTAAGTTGCCGACTAATTGCGAAACATTTGAATAGGAGTACCCTGAGTACCGTTTCAAAAATAAGACCTATACGACGAGACCTATAAGACGATTGATATTGGTAGTTATAGGAAAAACAATTCCTCCTCTTCTCCGTATGCCACTCTAATCACTGAAGGTTGCTCGTCAGCTAAGGGAATAGGATAAGGACCAGTAATTCGTCCTATGAGCATTGTGAAAAGGTATACTGGAAAAACCATTAAAGTATCTGCATGGTTATTTTCTTGTAAAAGCGGTCAGTGGTAATATTGTTTCCTCGATATCTCTAACCACCTTCTAAAATAAGTTGTGCGTTCGTAGATATGCGTGAAGGCGGTGTCAAAGCTAAGTCAAGATTAAGCATTGGTAGGCTCGATCTACCTAAAATAAGTGACTGTATGCGACATTTTCATTTTCAAGACTCGTTAAGCCAAGTTGGAAGCCTTATGGACGGCTTGATAAGTTCCACGTGTCCGTTACGTCAAAATCACAGCAGAAAATGCGGTAGACATGTTATCAACATACTAAAGTAGGCTCTTGGTAAAGCATCTAGTCATTTTAGGAAAATTATTAAACATTCTTAAAACAGTTATGTAAAGTAAGTATTTTCTGGCTGCGGCACAAGAAAGACATACTTACGGCCCGTATCAATATTTAACTCAAGGATATATTTGCCTACTACGGATAGAAATTTGACATATTTCGTATGGAAAATCTGTCAAAATTCTACTGACAGTAAGCAAATCTATCCTTTAGTTGAATATTGAAACCGGCCATTAGAGGAGCTATAAATCCGCTAGAGGCGATGTTTACAGCTTTTGTTAAGTAGGCCTAATCTGTATAAGGCAAGGTATACCTTAATCGTAAGGTCATAGTAGTTTAAATAACTAATACAGGCAGAAAACAACAACTTTGTCAATTGTAAAATTATCCTGTTGTTATATACAAGACTTCAGTTCTACAATTCAATATTACATAAAATAAAGCATTTAATATTAGATAAAATAATAATTAATCAGTCTATACTGTTTCACTGCTGGGCAAAGCCCTTCTTTTCCAAATCGAGGTGAGAGAGATTAGGTTCTACTCTACCACGTAGACCCAGTGCGGCTTCAGGAAACATCGATTTTATTAAAATTTGTATTTTAGGAGAGATTTTTGTAATAGATTTTATGATTGTATTTTTAACAGAAATCAATGGAAGGATGTTACGACGTTCAAACATAAGAAAAATAGTAAGGAAGAGTGTTCTGGCTCTAAGTAGTAATGTGGCTCTTATTATTTCGTTTTAAAACGCGTCAACGGTAAGACTTTGCAATACATTTCGCTTGGAGACATGGTGATTTGAATGGTAGGTACCAGTACCTATTTTAAACCAACCAGAATGTCAATGAATCCGATAACGATCCATACACGTACAAACGTGATATATTATATTATTATATATTTATAACACAATAGACCTCTCAATACTAATGTAGATCAATACTAATGTAGATCAATGGAGGAGGTACCTGTTTCATAAGTGGTACGAGGCATGCCTTTTAAGTTCTGTCGTTTCCATATTTCCCGGCAATTTTGAATTTGGAACTGTTCTATATTCGAATGTGTTTAAATTTTGAATCTCAAAACAGTTGAAAGTATTAGGAATAATGCTATTGTTTAGTCACAGTGTCGATTGGAATCTGCCAGGTTACGTACGAAAATGAATCTTTCTAAGGAAAATGTTCGTGCAATAATTTTCTACAACTTTAGAAGAGGCCTGACACGGCTTCAGTGTTTTGAAGAGCTAACATCTGTGTTCAGTGATGAAGCCCCATGTCTGCGGACTGTCGAACGCTGGTATTTAGAATTCCAGCGTGGACATACTAGTATTAGTGACAAATCTCGCGAAGGACGCCCAAAATCCGCCTTCACTGAAGATAACATCATTGCTGTGAGACAACTAATTCTCGAAGATCGTCATGTGACGTATCGAGAGATAGAGGCTCTATTAGGCATCTCAGGGACAACCATTCAGAAGACCTTGCATGAACCGCTTGGTGTGAGAAAGCTAGTTTGCCGTTAGATACCGCATCTGCTTTCCGACGATCACAAGGCGGCCCGCGTCAGATGGTGTAAGAAAACTCTCCAAAGGTTCAACCGAGGAGAGTCAAATCACGTCTACGACATCATCAGTGGTGACGAATCTTGGATCTATGCCTACGATCCTGATTCCAAACAAGAATCTACAATCTGGGTCTTTCAAGACAAGCCAAAGCCGACTAAAGTTGTTCGTTCTCGAAGCACGTCAAAGAAGATGGTGGCCACGTTCGTTGGAAAAACCGGCCATGTTGCAACTATTGCACTTGAAGATCGTAGAACGGTTAACGTAGAGTGGTATACCACAGTTTGTTTACCACAAGTCATCGCCGAACTTCGAAAATCTAACTCAAAGCGACGCATCATCCTGCACCACGACAACGCAAGCTCACACAGCGCTCGTCAAACGATTGAGTATTTGAAGCAGGAAAAAGTAGAAAAGCCCTAACGATTTCTTTACATTTCCTAAAATTAAGAAAAGTTTTCGTGGTCAAAGGTTCCAGTCCGGTGAAGAAGCAGTCGACGCTTTCAAGTCAGCCATTTTGAACACCCCTACTTTAGAGTGGAATAAATGTTATATAATAACTGGTTTGAGCGAATGAAAAAGTGTATTAAGCTACGTGGTGAATCCTTTGAAACACAATAAAAAGTACTATAAGGTTCTAGTTGTGTTTTTTCTTCAAACGACAAAACTTAATAGGCATGCCTCGTGGTAACACGTGATCACGTGTTGGCTTTATTTGACACACTAAAATACAATGAACCTCTTGAATCTTATCAAAAATAATTATATACGCTACTTCGCAATGAAAAAAGGAAATATCCGTGACGCATATATTCTGTAAGCGAGGGTGGAAGAGGTGTACTCTGTAAATGCTCAAGGATGTAGGGTACCAGATTGCTATGCAAGGCACAATTCTATACTCCACACTTCTATTCAAAGATTTTTAAAAACGACGGACGATTTATCGCATTGGTTAAGAGCTTAAGCCGCTCCGCCCTCTGTGTCTGATAGTCGCGAGTTCGATTCTCCCGTACGACAAATCTTTGTGAGATCCAAAATTATTTGTCTCGGTCTAGGCTATGTGTACGTAATGTTTCATGTTTGTAAACGCACGACACAGGAATAAATCCTAATGAGGGGCTACGCTTTTTTTCACGCAAAATAAGCACACTTTGTCCGGCCTATAGTTTAAATCCAAGACCTCGTGATCGCCGCCCACACTATACATTCCCAGAAAAAAAAGATCACAAAAGCAAATTCTTTTACAGAAATGTCTAACATCGATAATAACATTTACAATAACATCGATATATTAAAACAGTATAGCGAAGTCAATGACAAGTTTTCTAAGAAGACAACTAATTAGAAGATTATCTTCTAATATAAATAGACCCCATGTGACGATAATAAGGTACCGTAGACAGACAAATATAATAAAAAAGATTGCCCGTCTAGAGCCCGATAATAGGGAAGATTACCTATCATTATTGATATCAATATGTCGTGATTGGCATAAAAATATATAATTTCTATGATATACTTTACCCATTTATTTGAAATTCCAAACCAATTTTAACTATGGGTATGAAAGAATGTTTAGGCAAATGCCTTAACGATCAAAATTACTGAAAACTTAAAATAACTATTATTTTGTCTGTATGTAACGACTGACTCATCAACTCATATATAAAAAAAATGGTTACGTAAAACCTAAAACCTTTTTTAAACTACTACTGTTTTCACTAAAAACTTAAAATAATGTATGGATTGCATTTTAATAATTAAATACGTAATACCGTGTTAACTAAATCTGTTCAACAAAGATTTGATCACTATCTATCTATTCATATCATCACGCCAGATCTCTTGCGGGGAAGGCAGATAGTACAGAGTTCCAACATGTTCTTTCCTTACATACCTCTCTGGCTTCCTCCTCTCTCATAGTTCGTCGGATTTGATCACATAACATCGTTTTTTGATGTAATCGAAAGAAAGAACGGCAAAACGGACATACAATAAAGACCTACACTATCTTAACATGACTTAAAAATCCTCTATCCGTTAAGCAACTTACGTCTTCGTAACCAGCACGCGTGTAAGAAACGAACTACGAAAGTGGAGGAACCGGGAGAAGTCTGTAAGGAAAGAACCTATTGGAACTCTATATTCTCCGCCTACATCGCAAGGAATCTGACATGATCTATCTATCTATATCATCACGCCAGATCCCTTGCGGCGTAGGAAGAGAGTACAGAGTTCCAGCAGGTTCTTTCCTTACATACCTATTTGGCTTCCTCCTCTCTGATAGTTCGTCTCATACGCGCTCGCCGCATTAATATAATTTATGGAATGAATTATAATTACAGGATAAGTAAGAAGCAAAGGCGAACATAATTACAGGTACTTGTGTATTAATACACGGCACCTAAAGACTGGTTTATGAAAGCATATTGGACAAAGTTATTTCACGTATATAAAAGATAGCGTCGGTTGAGCTAGATGCAAACGCAGTCAATTTTCTTCAATTGAGTGCAGGATACAAAATTTATATGCAACGTAGTGCAATGACCCAGATAACAGTAATTGAACTGGACTAAAACTATAATTTGCTAGTATTTTCCTGGTAGAATCCACCGTAATAAAATTGCGAGCAACATTTGAGGGAATTTTCGAGGGGTCTGCGTAGCGAATAATACGCGTAGCGATCAGTCGGTCGAATCGGTCTTGGGTTAGGATCCTGAGTCGGACAACATGTAATTTTCGGATAGAAAATTTTTTAATTCTATCTGTCCGGAATCTAGCAACGTGCCAGGTGTAAAAGCAATAAGCTTGCCCTGTACTACATGGGACCAAATATCGTCGGCGAAAAGTGGATATACACAGTACACCTCTGCTACCCCCGCTTGAAGGATATAGGCTTGACCGTGTATATTTCTTTAAGAAAAAATTGTAATCGCTGATAATAAGAAACTAATATTTTATCATTCTTACACTGCATTGTATCGGGGAAATTAATGGTCTTAACCGAACATTTGTTTTATAAAGGGTATTTCCGAATAAGCACAGACAGTTAAAATTAGAGTTGAATTCATCGCATTGTAGATATTTTTAATCGATTTGGATCCGACCACTTAACTATTTCTAATTTGTGAACTTCAACTTAAGTATAGATTCAAGTGCAACCCTGTAATTTTGTTGCTCGGAAATTTAACTTTATACCCTTAGTCAATAGGTAATATTAACCGTGGTTCGTGCAAGTGGACCTAACTAAAATATTCGCTTATCCGTATCATATTATCGGAAACAGACCTAAACAATATGTTAAAATATAGGGTGACGGTCTCAAGCAAAATGTTAACCAAACCTTTCTACCATGACCAAACTTAATAAATATAACAGTAAGTTATCCTAAGATTTTCTTATAATAAGCAATAACACACACACACACCAACCCATGCGATAAGGCTTATTGACACAATAGATTTACTAATTGACTAAGCAAACCTATTGTGTCCTAGCCCTGACATTATGATCCATGAAAATTTAACCAATTTTATATAACATCTGCTCGCCGTATAATTATTGTACAAAGCACATCAAATTAATTAAATGGATTACTTACAGGATATCTTGGTTGTAAAACTAGCATCGAATGGCGAAGAATTTCAGTACCTACGGTGTGAATGTAGATACTATATTTAGACAGTGTACGACCGTCTCTAATGAAACCGTATAGAGCCATTTGTCCAAATACTACAGCAGCGGCAGAACAAAGAAACACAAATCGTGTATAATACAATTATTCTTATCGTCTGAAGTAAACGGCTGCTTCTCATTTCAGTTCTCATAAGTTTACTTCGTGCAATGCTAAGTCGTACCGTCCCGAAACCAACTGTCGGCCAATATACTATAGAAATGCTTAAAGTTATGTTAAAGCTGTTAATGTACAGGATTATAGTTATTAAGCTTGCTATTAGTAAAAAACAAAAGAATATCATGCTTAAATAAAGTGCAAAAACCGGCTCATGATCACTTACATAATTAAATATTATATCGCCCGTTGCGGTATGACTAAATTCCTTGATATATTCTGCAATCATGATTTATAGACTTCCGTAACGGCACCACAATCTAGATGCAACCCTTCATTTCATGCCCTCTGTGCAATGACTCAACATTTTTATGTCGTCCCGCCGATATTTCATCCAATATATGATCAAAATTGTTTCTTTCTAAACAGTGCGCGATCTCATGCTTCGCGACACTTATATGTTTTTTTTGTTACAAAACTGAGTATTTTGACTTGTAAATGTGTAAACACGTGTCGGCTGAAACATCAAGGATGACGGGAAAACGTCCCAGCGGCGGAATGAATTATGAGAATATATTTCTTCGCCACATTCGCATGCACGCTCTATGTTACCGAGCAGCAGTTATAACCTCGATACACAGAATCGCGTATGGACGGTACTTTCACATGATTAGACTGAACATCACGATCGATGTGGACATCACAATGTAAGCTCCCATACAGCTCGCCCGACGGCACATTCCGAACGTATAGGTACTGTACCTGGGAATACATCACGGTTACAGTAGTCCGTGGCGCAGCAAGTTATGTTGCGATACTCGTCCTTACGGCACCATATGGGCCTGTCTCCGGGAGGGAATATGTTTTCTCGGTGCCAACATCTACGTCCACAAATCGGTAAATTAGTATATTATAAATCGAAACCCTACTCGGTGATCAGTGCCGGTCTACGAAAAGAAAACTTAGTCATATTAGAACAAAAACGAAGAGAAAAAGAATCATTTAGCCATGCAGTCTCGCACCAAATACCAAGCCAGAGCCGGAGCGCGGCGGGCCGGGCGTGGCCGGGGCTGGCGCGGCGGCTACGCGGGCGCGGTGGCGGAAGCTAGGGTGCAGAGTTAGCGGGACACATCGAGGGACTACCTCCACGTCGCTCCTACCTGGCGGCTTCGTTGGCAGATCCAGGGTCAGGCCTTCATTGCACATGTCATGTGACTTACAACATTTTATCACCACCGATTCATTTTTAGTTTTCGTCGTGGAGCAACTGAAGGGATGCTCGATGGGTATCAGTGCTTTGCGCTCGATACAGCTGCGCCGCAAGTGGAACCACCATACATTATGTTTAGTAGGTTAAAGCAAAACCAACGCACACGCGAAAAATAGAGTTTGTTAAGAGTACGGCACATCATTCAAAACATACTAATTATATGTCAGCCGGCGGGAGCCGCTCTCTCTTAGTAGGTACATATTCAAATCACTAATGTAAAAGCGATATTGTTAGAGTATTGGCATCTCAACACAAAACTTATAGGAAATGGCAATGCAATTATATGATTCTAATATTACATCAAACAAACTCAAAATCTGCATCGTCAAAATAGATATATCACACGCCCACAATTGCGCAGACTGCTTACCGATATCTAAGGTGTGAAACACTTTGGACATTTTTTCTTGTAAAAGCTCATTGGAATTGCAGTATTCAGTTTTACAGCAATACGATGTTCTATTATTGCAATATAACGGTATTTCAGGTGGGAATGATCTCGTCATGTCCAAACAGCTTAAAGTCACCTCTCTACACAGGTCAATCGTGTGATACAAACAAATTAGAATTATACCTGTGAGCCACAGCACATTATACAACTAGTTTGTGTTGATTTGAGTTTGCCAATAAGTGTGAATACGGTAATTATGTCAGTTAACTTGAGAATCGAAATATGTACCTTTATGTGAAATTATTTATTATAATTTACAATATAATTAATGCCTGGATTCTATTGAATTTGGAAAAACTAATAATTTCATCAATAGATTCATATGTTTAATACGAAAATATAAATACTCACTGGTAGGTGAACTTCTGAACTCCATCATCAATGCTGGTTGAAGCATAACAGTACCCATCTGTGACACACGTTGAATTTGGACATCCTGGGCTGTTGCAATAGCATTTCAAACCTGGAGAAATATATTATATGATAATTTTCTAATAACTTTTTTTCCATAGAATAATGTTGATAATTCCTTTTGTACGTCTAATATAACTACTTAATACCAAATTGCCTCACACTTAATATATGTATCAAATTGTAATAGAAGTGAAGACTTGTCATTGGCTTTCCATTACCTATACAAGCTGTGTAATGTATTTTATTAATATGCTGTAAGTTTTCCATGCACCTGAATAAATAAATAAATATGTGGGCTACAGCAATCCTGCTAATATTATAAATGTGAAAGTTTGTATGTTTACGTGTTTGTTACTCAATGACGAAAAAACGGCTTAACGGATATGGGTGTAATTTGGCACACAGATAGCTTAATTATTATTAGTTAAATTATTAATAAGGGACGGATATATTCAGCGCGCACTCGGAAATAAACGAACATATTCGCAAAATAGTTTTTTGTCATTTTCTAAAAAATACACTATGAAATAAAAAAACTGCTTTACAAGAAATTTACTACACGTATTCTCTATGTTTTAAGTAAATTCTATTGAGTTAGAAAATGTAAAGCAATAGACATGACTTTTTTCTATAAAGAAAATTTCGTTTAATCGTGTATTCCTTTTACCAGATCTAATACCACCAGATCAGAGTCAAATATTATATTTCTAAATATTAATTCTCTAATCCATATACTTCTTGAATTGCATGAAATACAATAACACATTTTATTGCGGTAGCCCCTTAAGGGCTACTTCTGTATATCGTGACAAATAACTTAAAATGTTCTATTACACCAAATCCTTCTCCATCACAGTCGGGGTCCACCGAGGCTCGATTCTCAGACCTTATCTGTTCAACGCAATATTAGATGAAGTCACGAACAGCATCAGAGATGCACATGAGCAGCCTACGTGGCTACTCATGTATGCTGACGATATCGCGCCGGTGGATGCGGAAGGGGGAGACTAGTGGTCTTAATCTAAATGTAGCGAAGATTGAGTACATGGCCTTTAATACTACAGATCCCCTACCTGTTCGCATAGGCGAAGGACCTAGTCTAACGAACGGTCCTCATCTTGTACTCCACGCGACTGGGGACATATCGATTATGACGTCAAGGCTCGCATTGCAGCTGCTTGGGCAAAGTGGAGTGAGGTGGCTGGTGTTATTTGTGACCCCAAAATGCCGGTTAAGCTAAAGGGACAGGTCTATAAATCCATTATTAGCCCTGTTTTTTTATATGGAAGCGAAACGTGGCCAGTGTTTGAACGCTACAAGCAATAGCTGCGTGTCACGGAAATGAGGATTCTGCTCTGGATGTGTGGAGTGTCGCGGAAAGATCGTATAAGGAACTCCCGCATCTGCGGCAGCCTTCATGTCCGTGATATAGCAGATAAACTGCAGGAGAGCCGCCTACGATGGTACGGCCACGTCTTACAGAAACCGGCACATTACGTGGGCAACAAATGTCTGGCCTTGCCGCCTCCGCCGGGTCCCAGACCCAAGAAATGCTGCCTTGACGTCGTCAGGGATGACATGGGTGCCAATGGCCTCGCCGTAAATGATGCCGAAGACCCCGCGAAGTGGAAAAGAAGAAGCAAGAAAGGCTCCGAAGCAGCAGCTGAGGATACTACCGGGAACACGCTCAGACGAAGAAGATGTTCTATGACATTTATAATTTCACGAAAAATAAGTACAACTGTCCCCTACATTTTGCCGCGTTTATGAAACAGCTAATTATTTTTCGCAAAATTAAAAACTCCAAAACAGATGTAACAGATGCTGCTTTTCATGATGTGAACGTAATAAGATGGCATATTGTATGACTGGATGGGATTTATTTCAGATTTATTGAGTACATCATATGATGATAAATTTACCATAACTAAATTGTCTGTACCATACTATAATATGACTGTATATATGTAACATACTATAAGAGATAAATTTTGACAGTCATTTATAAAGTAAAACATTAATTAACTGCGTGCATACTTTAATGATGGCTTGTTCTACTGGTCTAAGTGCAGGTCGCTTAGCTCATTGGATTGACTAACGCCTTGTAGCAGGTTTCATTTCTGCTTGAGAAATATTTCTGTATGCTCCAGATATTGGTTTCGATCTGATTGTTTGTGTATGTAAACATCGAGATATTAGAATAATTCTTAGTGACTTAAAAGCTTTGTCAAATACAGCAAAATGAATGCTCATAAAGTCATTTCCATTTTGTAAAATGTTTCACTTTCACATTCCTATGTGAGTAGCTTCAAGCGACACAATTGCTGTGAATTTGGCAAGCCCCCCTATTGGCTTCAGGTTGATATTTTCAATTTGCTTAGCATGACAGACCCTCAAGACACTACTTTGTTCAATGTTATCTGATTTCAGTTGGGGTTTGACTTGTTAGTAATCAAGGAATAACTGAATCAATTTTTTGTGATAAGGGTATTAAAACATACAACAAGTTATCTGTCTAACTTGTGGGCGGCCTCCCCCGACTTTCAGTATGTGGCATCTACTCGAATACCCTTCTGTTCCGACGGGCGTCAGTTGTATGAATGCTATCCCCAGTCTACTGTAGCAGTCACTGTCGTTGTTTGCGACTTATCAGGCAGATGTCTTTATTTTTGATTTGATCATATAGGGAATTACTGAGCAATGCTTTCTCCATTGCCCTGTGGATGAAAATGTGTGATGACTTTAAAAAATAGTCCAAAAGGCCCTGTGCAAACTATTGTGCTATGTGCTTATTTATTTAAAATGCAAATGCGTCCGTTTATTGTCATGGCTTTCCTGTGATCAAGAGAAATTATACATACTCTATATTCAGAGAGCTTTAATAGAAACAGTACGAAGACAGAGTCCGGGACAAGCTTTTGACCGCTGGTTCTTCGGACTCAAACATAGATGAATGCTGGAATTGTCTGAAAAAGAGTTTGGTAGAATCAGCGAAAGAAGTATGTGGCTGCTCAAAGAAGCATAGCACAGCAAAAGGGGATGCATGGTGGGACACAGAGTTAAAAAGCTCTGTAGAAAGTAAGAAGAAAGCGTGGCAGGACTATGTCTCTTCTTTGAATCTAAATGACAGTTTGACGGAGATGAAGAAAGAAATATACCGGCAATGCAAGAATGCCACCAAAACCTTAGTGAAAGAAAAGCGTGAAAGAGCTAGTGTGATTGAGGAGGAGAGGCTGACAAAGAACTTCGAATAACACCAAACTCTTTTGGAGCAAGGTGAGAAAGGCTCGAGGTGATTCGTCAGGCTCCAGAATGGAAAAGATAAAATCTAAGGATGGTGACATTCTTGCAGACACACAAGCTGTGCTAAACCGGTGGAGTGAATACTTTGGAGAAATGTATGAGAATGCCCCGGATGCTGGTGCCACAGACGAGCCCAGAGGCGAGTTTGCGGCAACAGAATCCACAGAGGACATCACTATGGAAGAAGTTGAATGGGCGATACGAAGTATGAAAAATGGTAAAGGTGCGGGAATAGACATGATATCTGCCGAGATGATTAAATATGGTGGAACTTGCGTCCGGGACGCTTTTTGGGTCCTCGCAAATCTTTGCTGGAAGACCGGTAGAGTCCCTACAGATTGGCGCCGCGCAGTCATAGTACCCTTGTATAAAGGCAAGGGCTCACAATATGACTGCGCCAATTACAGGGCCATCAGTTTGATCAGCTCGGCAGCTAAGGTGTATGGTAAAATTATTGAACGGAGAATGCGCGAGAAGTCCGATGGAGTGTTGTGTGAGGCACAGGGAGGTTTCAGGTCTGGAAGAGGATGTTCGGATCAAGTTTTCTCCCTCCGCAACATCGTAGAAAAGCATCTGGCAGTAGGCCGGAAGGTTTTCTGCGGTTTTGTGGACCTGGAGAAGGCGTTTGATAGAGTCGTGCGAAAGAGACTTTGGGACATTTTGCCAGAGTATGGTATAAACCGCACCATGTTGCGAGCCGTCTAGTCCACCTACGTGGACAGCAAGGCATGCGTACGGGTGGGTGGTAACATGTCACCTTGGTTTGACGTTAAAATCGGCGTCAAGCAGGGTTGCGTGTTGTCCGCTAGACTGTTTATAGTGTATCTGGATAAAAGTCTTCAAAGACTGAATGCGATGACTGAAGGGGTAAAAATGGGTGATCTAGTGATAAACCACCTATTGTATGCAGATGACGCGGTTTTGATAGCGCCAACAGCCAATGATCTGCAAACACTAGTCACAGTTATGAGAGACGACTGCATGAACAATGGCTTACATTTAAATGTGAAGAAAACCTAAATTATGGTTTTTGAACGGGAAGAAACCAGAACGAATGCAAGGATTGTGTTGGTAACGATGTGCTGGAGCAAGTGTATGAGTTTGTATATCTTGGATGCGCCTTCAGTAAGGATGGGAAATACACCGCTGATATAGAGAGAAGAGTGAATGCAGGTAATAGAGTGAATGGTGCGATGGGAAGGCTACTTGGGAGCCGGCACTTAAGCCAAAAGGCGCAGCTGGCCATGCATAACGGAGTGCTTGTCCCAACGCTGTTATATGGCAGTGAGAGTTGGGTATGTAAGAAGGAGAACGAAAGCAGGATAAATGCGGTCGAAATGCGATCTCTGCGGAAGATGTGCGGAGTCAAGCTGACCGACCGTATTCGCAACAGCGTAGTAAGAAAGCGAGTAGGTATGAAAGATAGTATCGGTGTAAAGATGAAAAAGGGTATGCTCCGTTAGTTCGGGCATATAGAAAGAATGCCAGAGGAAAGAATGACAAAACAGATATACAATGCGAAAGTGGAAGGATGTAGGTGCCGGGGAAGACCTAGACTATCTTACCATGACCAAATAGACCGTGTCTTAGCTGAAGGGCAAGTCAAGAGTCTCCGTAACCGGCGAGTGTGTATGAGACGAACTATGAGAGTGGAGGAAGCCAGAGAGGTATGTAAGGAAAGAACCTGTTGGAACTCTGTACTCTCTGCCTACCCCGCGAGGGAGCTGGCGTGATGATATAGATAGATTAATAGAAACCATAAACAAAATTATCTACTAAAATAATAAAATCCACTTGTTTCCAACAGACTTATATATGTGTGTGAGAGTAATCCAGCAGTTGGCCGCGGGGGGCTTTACAGCTTTACCAGACAACAGTGGGAGCATGCAACCACTACACTCGAGCCAACACCAAGGACAGCTATGGAGTGGTTACTCAATCCATTACATATTGAAACTGAGGGAAGGAAGGCATTCTATAGGCTGAAAAGAGACGAGAAAACTGGACTATGGAGCATAACAGCGCCAAGCCTTGAACACACCGAGCTAGCGCCAGTCAAGGAAGTAGATGACATAAGGAACAATGGAAAAGTAGTCTAAATAAGCAAGGTAAGGAACAAATGGTAACTACTAAATGGATCCAAAACCATGTCGAACAGGAGCCGGTGTATATACAGAAGGATACAATCTAAGTCAAAGTATGGGCAGATTTGCATCGATATTCCAAGCAGAGACCTATGCGATAAATAGTTGTGCAAAATAGATATTGGACAAACAAATTACAGGCAAGAGAATCTACATTTGTAGTGACAGTCAGGCTGCCCTCAAAGCCATCAGTGGAGTGTGCATACCTTCTTGACAGATGTGGAGCGCACAACACGGGGTCCCTGGGCACACGGAGGTGTGAGAGATGAGGGCAATGAGTGTGCCAATGACTGAGCCAGAAAGGGAGCAATGGAGTAACTTATTGGTCCAGAACCGTTCATAGGCATACCAGATGGTGCCTACAGAGGCGGACTCCATAAATATGCCCAAGAACAACACAGGAAAAAGTGGGAAACAAATACGGGGCTGAGACACTCCAAGGAATCTTTTCCCCACATGGTGTGACAGTGAGAGCAAGAGACTACTAAAACACAGTAGACTGCAACTAAGGCAACTAATTGGAGCATATACAGGCCACTGTGGCACAAAAGAACATCTACACAAGATGAACCTCTGCAGCAACATGGTATTCAGGAAATGTGGTGCAGAGACTGAAACCATGAAGCACGTCCTCTGCAACTGCGATGCTCTGGCGGCCCCGCGAATGAAGCTACTGGGAGCGGCCTATCCAAATCCAGAGGAATTTCGGCTCTTCCCCCCTGCTGGAATCTACAGCCTGGTACAGGGAGTATATGGTTCTTCAGGTACGTAAGAGCATCAGGGAAGGACAGCACAAAAGATCCCATCGGGTCAAAGTGCGCTTGAGGTCTCCTTGGTCCGATAAGCCTATTGGCTTATCAGACAGAGGAGACATCTTATCTTTTTATTGCAAGATAAGATAAGTTAAATTAAAGTATTATTTAGAACATATTGCATTGAGATGAAATAAAGACATACCTATGATCGATATAAACCATACAGATCATAGAACATATGGGATGATTTATATGTTCACATTATCAGTCTACAAAATTTGCCTGATGATATAATATATGATGATGATAATTAATGATGCAAATGATCATCAGCTATCATTAGAACAAGAAATGTAATTGTAATAATAAATCTTACTGAAACTGAAAAGTATTTTTCAGGCGTGTAATGAGTATTTTTTCTTACCTTCTGTGACATGTTTTTTCTATATTGCAGGGGACATGTAAATTGCTTACTTGTGCTAAGAAATATTCACTTAGCAACTTGGGCATTATTCATGTGCTATATGTATATATTATAATTGTAGAGGGAAACTGAGAAACATGAATATATATGAAGCCATCTAACATTAGGATGTCACATTTTACACATTAGCAGGTTACAATAAGGATCCAAATTTGATATTACAAAAAACACATACATACTTAATATTAAATGTTAGTTTTCTATATGTACAGAATTAAAAGGTACCGTGATTAACACAAAACATTCTTGCAAAGAATATTGCTTTTACTAAATTTTGTCTAAGTTCATAATGAAAACCAAACTATAATGTATTCAAAATAAGAAAAATCAATTCATAATTAGCAGGAAACAAGCATCTGAATGCAATTTAGGAACACTGACACTGCAGATCGCGGTAAAAAACATTTCTATCAACAAACTTCACTCTACATCTTGTAAATTGTTTATTACCACTTTGACACAAAACCTATAGCCCTCACACTAATTGTCTATATCATCGAAGTTTATCTCAACAAGTTATTCCCGCTAAATGCTCCCGTCCTCTAAAAAAGAATTCTAATAAAAACGTAAAATAAATGGCCCAATGTTGAAAGTTCTTACCGTCGACGGTATCCAACCTCCGGTAAACAGCGAAGATCAACAATAGAAACCACTTTCGCCATTGAGAATTGTTCATTATCACTTTCCTTGATAGAAACATCGCAATCTAAAGTTCCGGAACTGCAAAACACATATTATTGACACTCGAATTATACGGCCATTGACGTGTTTTAGGAACATATGACATTTTTACGGTGCGTTTTAATTTATTGCAACGTGCAGCTGTTGTGTTACTACTAAACTATTACTATATCTAATATTAATTAAATCTTATATAATTAAATTCAATACAAAATAATTTCATATAAGAAAATATAAAGTTCTCATCGGTCGGTAAGTAAATAGCTTCGCGTGAGTGAGTGAACTGTGAACCTGTATAATCTATGCTGTGAACTGCGCCACAGAAGGTTACATTGACAGATTGACACAGACTAAATATTTTATTCATAAATTAAATAGAGTTAATAATATTCTCGATACGTCACTAATATGTTCTGAATGTCCGAAGATTACTTTGGGAATAAAGTAAAACAAATTTAATAACTATATAATCATAATTTATTCAATTTCCCATTTATAATAAACAAGTTATTACGTTTCACAAATAAAAGAATAGCATAGCAAGTAATATAATTGTGTCCACATACATTTAAAAGAGTTTGATCAGAAACTTTGTAGACATATCGGAACCGTGCTTAAAACGTAATCAAGTGGGAATCATTTTTTTTTTTAACTTACGATCCCAATTTGATATCCCAAAGTGATCGCATGGTATGGCAACTCACTTAAAAAAATAAACTAAATCGAGACTAGTTTTAATATCGAAGCAAAGTTAAATTGTTTTGCATGCGCTAAATTAATTTTGGAAGTATACAACAGAAACAAAATACGGCAAAGTGAACAGCTGCTTTATCTTTTCATGGTTATCGTCGTGATGTTACCAGCACTGCGTCCAATTGTATAGGCGGGAATATTTGAAATATTTTCTTATTAATTCCGTAACATTTGATGAATTTGAGGAAAATATTGCTTTCTCTCCTTTATCAATTGATTTAGGTGTTTAGATAATTTATATAATAACATGTAAAATTTGATTCCTGGACGAATAATTGAAAATAAAGAAATATAATCCGTTATCATTAGTGAGCATTTGAGAAACAGGAATCATAGAACAATGAATTTCCAAGTAAGGGTTGGCCATGGAAGAGGGCGCGATCGTACTATGAAATGAGTCCATACAAGTAGATATTTGACCACATAACAAGTTACTGTTCTAATTATTACGTCAATATAAGTCGTAACCAACTACAAAACTCCTATTTTGTATTAAACAGGTTACTCCTATTTTGTATTAAACAAAGGACCGTACCTCATTTCTTACATGTGCCAATCCTATTATATTTTTTTATTTTATTTTTTACGGTATTTTTGCAATATGTTCTTCTAGGGTTGGTAAATGACAATGACAGACATTATACTTTATCTGAATATAAGAAAATGTATCTGATATAAACTGGATACAATAAAGGGTAATCAGATTTCTTCAAATAGACTGAAATCACAAAAAGCCAAATCATAAGAAATCTTGACTTCAAGATACGCAAGATTTAATCACATAATTTTATAAGATTCCGAAATAAATAGTTTAAAAAATACTGCACCTATAATGGCCTATCCTGAACGGATAGTGAGAATAGTACAAATTAATATTTCAATCTCCGCGTAAACGGTTCTTTTTTGTACTGGCAATACATCGGGGATTTTAAATTTGATAATTTAATTATAACCAAAATGAACAATTAATGAATGAAGGTTTTTTTGGCGGGAAGTTGAAGAGTGATGTTGTCAATTTGTTTTAATTTCTAAAACTTGTGTTATTTGGACTAATAATGTGTAATGTCGGTGGAATATTAACCATTATGTGTTCTTATATATGCACGAGTGAAGGTAATTGTAAAAAAGTGATAAAACGTGCCTTTTCTACTTTTCTCAAAACGGCCGTCGCAATTGGTATGTGAAGTGTCCACCGCTTTACTATCCAGGGTACTTCGTTAATTTCATTATCATCAAGTTCATCGGGGAGTTGAATTAATTTAAACAAACACGATTACATATCTGACTGGAAACTGGCAAAATACACTAAAAATTAGTGTGAAGCCATAACTTAAAGAAGAAGAAGATGAATTAATGTAAACGTTGAAACTGAATGCACTCATTACAGTAAGATCCCAGTCCAGCCAGACCTACGTGATGATATACCCAATTTACATACTGCCCACATCCAGCGAAGGAAGGTGAGTTGTATAAACACGCCACTTACGCATTATTTCCCTTACCACACTATCCCTTCCCGACGCTCGCTCCGTTGGCGGTTCTTTGAGCAGGAATCAAAAGACTGACAAGCCGCGCCCACTCAGCGTGGTCGGTTAAAAAATCTTTTTACGATTATGGGGACAAAATAGTTTTGGAAAAAAATTAAGGATGAATATCTAGTATATATACATAAAAAAAAATATGATGGTGGCGCATCAGAAAAAGCATGGGAAAGCTAGTATAAAAATTGCCTTGAGGATATTTTTATGGAAACAATATTGTTATCATTTTGTGAATGTCGGGAGTTTTTACAAGCATAAGAAAAACAGAGCGATGTTTGAAGTGCAAAGAGAGTATGTAAAGACGCTGCCGCGGTACTATTCGTTGCCCTAGGCGAGAAGTGGCAGCAGTAGCAATGTATAAACAGAGTATTATGAAAGCTAGAATTTTATGAATAGTATACTATGTAGATATGGGGAAGTTTTAGAGGAAACATGTGCAAAAGGTATATGCAAACGTAGGTAGGTTAGTAGGTAACTATGTCGAAATATGAAAGATGTTTTTTTTTTATAAATTAATATGCAAAATATTGTCAAAACCATCCAACATTCGATACTTTCAGATGGGCTCCAACTGCTGCCAAGCACTTCAAAAGTCGTATTATCGAGCGCTTACTAGTATTTTTATAGCAATCAATCTCCCTTAGTCTTAGTAGTCATTAATCAAACATCAATATATTTTTATTTAGTTCAACCCATTTGTCACATTGTGTATTAGGCACTCATAAGACTAGCACGCACCGAGACATACGCGAAATGCAATTCAATTGTATTATAATTACATAAACTATTGGATTAATTTCAATTGCGTGTGTTCTTGAATCACGCCAGTCAAGTGCACGTTAAAAAATAAAAACCTAAGGGTTGCATGTTAAAAAAAAAGTCGTACCCCGTCGACACCAGCGCCACCGGTTTATGTTATATAGCCTTTCTAATGGTGAAGGAATTTATGAAAACGTACCAGTAGTTTTTGAGTTTATTCGTTACAAACATACAAAAATACAAATCTTTCCTCTTTATCTATCTATCTATAACCTCACGCCAGATCCCTTGCGGGGTAGGCAGAGAGTACAGAGTTCCAACAGGTTCTTTCCTTACATACCTCTCTGGCTTCCTCGACTCTCATAGTTCGTCTCATACACGCTCGCCGGTTACGGAGACTCTTGACTTGACTCCTCTTTATAATATTAGTATAGAAGTATAGATTGACTACTCAGACAACTATATTGTTTGCAATAAAAATTATAGAGATGAGCACCAAAAGTAAGAGGCCAGCATATTCGAAATCTGGTTCTTTACAATATTCTGTATAACTTATTAAATAAACACCAACTCTTATACATAGGTTTGCAACATTTTTATCTACCTACCTCTAAAACTGCCCGACTTTCAAAATAGCGAGAATTAATATAACCACATAATAGCCTAGTCATATACAAAATTCTATCCTTCATAAAATCACGTAAATCTGGTATCTTGGACATTGTAAGCAGATGAAGCATAGATGATTATTCAATTACGACTTTTCCGACAAGAGGACGCGCTCAGAGAGAATCGCGAGCTCGCCCATTGGTCGAAACGTGTAGCCATCGAACGAGATATTACACTGTATTCTCCCACCTATAAAGATCTGCAATTTAAAACTAAAAAAAGCACAACATACACAATCGTTAATAGGAAAATATTACTTTTACTTATTCATTTTAAAAATATCGATACCATGAATACAAAATATTAATATATGATAATTATAACACGCAATACATTTACGTACCTACTTCCTAATTAACATAGCGTTGATAACATAGAATTAGATTACAATTATGCAATATTGATAAATGCAATGCAAATTCTTATTAATGTAGTGATTTTTAATCAATTTCTATATAAAATATCTAACAATAGCTTGTTTTAACAACGTATCCATTCGTAACGTAGTTGGAAATATAAAAATACATTAGTATTTAGTGTGGAATTCCACTGGGTTTGTTTAAACCATCTATTTGTCCTATGTAGGTTTGATCAAAGAAGTGGTAATAAGACAATAAATAACGACCAAATCTTCTATAAAGGTCTAAATAGCCATAGAGGTCGGTAAGGAAAGAATTTGATGGAACTCTGTACTTTCTGCCTACCTCGCAAGAGATCGGGCGTGATGATATAGACAGATAGCTAGAAATTTTCATTAAGAGTTAGTTGGCTGGTATACGAACCAATTATCACTTTGTATATATTTTTTTAAATCGGATATCGCCTTAGATCATAACTCGGGAATATAATTTTGAAAATGTTTATTCCATTTTATACGTTGCGTTGTTGTTAATATTTAGAAAATGCAACTAAATTATATAATAGAAGACAAATAATTGAATAAACTAGATTAATAAACATTTAAAGGATGCAGAGAGCAGTATTGTCTTCCCTATTGTGTGCCTCTTTCGCACATCCAAATTTTTTGCTGTAAGGCAACGATATAATCCCATTTGAAAATTATATTAAAATATACAGACCAATATCGAGGCATTTTTTTCTTTTACGCCTTGTCCCGGTCACATTTAAGTGCGAGGAATTGAAAACACATCCTCATTTCTACTTTGATCCAGTGGCCAATCACTTCATAGGAGTGATCAAAATCATAATCAGCCGTCGTCCAATCATTCGGCATGACTAGGCCCTAACGGGACATTAAACAAAACGTTGAATGGACTGTATACTAAAGACATATTCCGCGGTACCAGAAGCGGTCAGTGCCTAGCTCGCCGTCGTCGATTAGGATTGATTATTAATTTCGGGCGTAAATGTATGACGCGGCGTCCGCGTCGAATGGCCAAGGTAGGGCCCCCTACCCTGCGCCCGCAGTCCCTGAGCTCGTCTTTAGTGGTGTGACCACGCCGACAAAGGTCTCCTTAAAAGTAGCCACAACGACTGGCTTTGTGTGGTACGCAACATCCCCATCAATCATAATGGATTTGACCAGTGGATTACAATTAAATAGAGCATTCTTTCCCACTACCGGGCATAGGCCTTCTCTAAATATAAGAAACAAAAAAGAATTAAATAAAAAAGACAACACCGCTGAGTTTCACGCCGGATCTTCTCATTGGAGACCGCGCCCCGATCCGGAGGTAATTAACAATAGGTAAAAAAAAATAAAAAATAATTCGATATTTTCTAAGTAACCCCGCGGGGTTTATACAAAGTAAATTGTTTAAGTTTATAAGCCTAGATACATACGTATTATCGAGAGGTGGTCTGCGACGTTTTGAATATAAATTCTATTCGTATTCCAGACATCCACATTGGCCAAACTGATCACGAATAGCCCACATAATAGGGACAAGAATAATCATTCTTGACCGTAATTTAACTTAGCGTAAGTGATATTATACTCAAATCGAGTTTTATATGTAACAGGTTTTAGCGCTCTTTCGAATGATAAGCTCAGATTCACTACTTGTTTAGGTGGAGCATCGTGCACGCGGTCACGGCATAAAATTTATCGTAGTACACGCACGCGCAAGCACACACTGATAGCATTTAAACAAATTTTCAAAAAATCGATACTGGCATCACGCACTGTGCGTAACTGAGGCCGCTTTTAAGCGCCATTTTTGTCAGCAATGCTCCGTCTAGTTTTAGTCTAAGGATATAGGTAACGTTGCCGTGGCTCGATAAAAATGTCTGATAAAATACCGACGGTTCTAAATCTCTTATGATTTACAAGTATTGCGTTATTTAGAACTAATGATTTATCTCTCGGAGTCCCTTATCCCATTGTAAAGTGTTTTCGGTACACGTTAAAATTACTTCTCCAGCTAAGTAGTTAATTTAACTCATGTAATAGAGTTTAATAGATTAAGTATGTTGAAGCAACACGGAACTGTCCCATTTTACCGTGTTAGTGGGACTTAGAAGAAATAGGAGCGAATGTTATTGTAGTAACTACGGTTTGCTGGTATGAAAAAAGCATATATATTTATACGAATAATATATCGATGTACTTAACAACTAGTTAATCTATTTGGACGTTCAATTCCATGTTTGATACATTTTTTGGATATTATTAGCAAAATCACCAAGGTCTTAAAGTTGTAAGATAATTAAATGCTAATTACTGCAATTTAGTTCGAGGTTACTAGAAAGTTTACTATATTATCACGCCAGTTACCTTGCGGATTAGGCAGACAGTACAGAGTTTCAAACTAGCCTCACAAATTACGCCGATATATTTAAGGTATATTCATAATTAGATCCCTAACAGAATTTCTCCTGCCCTCTTTTCTCCTGTTTTCCATCCATTTCCGTCATATATTTAAACCTCTACACGAACTACCATTTTTAAAACCTAAGATAAAATATAATTCAAATACATCTAATGTAAAAAGACAATACTATGTTAGACAGAAAAATTTAAACTTGAAAAATATAGCCTTATCATATAAATTAGAAATTTTGAACCGGAAACACATACGTAAGTAAAATAAACGCTCATAAAAAAGTTAGTATCTTTTTCTAGTAAGCAGACTACAGGGAGAGAGTATATTTGGTACATTTGTGAAAACGTTTGTGGCTCTTCTTGGAAGTAGCCATTTATTCCTTAGACCAATAAATATTACGGTTAGCGTACGAGATCTAAAAAAAAGTTGAATTTCTTGTAGACTACCTGGTAAAATAAATATAGTCTTTTTCGCGAGACATAGGTGACGGTGACGTTTCATCAAATTCCATTTCACGCATTTTTTATTGTGGAATATTTAAAATAGGGAATCAAGAAAATAAACAAGAACATAAAGCCAATCCAAATATCTATTGATTTGCATTTAAGACATATACTATTTGTGAATTTTCGTAATAACTTAAAACACTTAAAACTTCATATAACTCTTGATATAACTATTACGTAAATTGGAACGGTTTGCGTTTTAGGGACAGACAATGAAGTCGTTATAATCGACCAATTGGATTTAAAATTGTGTAAAATCGATAGCCAATTTCTTTATGAATAATATTATATTTATCCCATTAAATACTCAAATGCTCAAAGTCAAGAAATTAATAAAAAAATTCGTGGTTATGACACATCGAAATAGACAGTTTCATGGGTTTTTTTATATAATAATTCACGTGCCCGACGAATTAAACTATTTGATTTTTCGGACGAATCGCTCGAATCGTAATTATGTTCCTAAATTATTGTTATCAAAATCGATTCGTCCTCCATTACATCCATGTAAAAAGTACTGTACATGATATTATACTGAACAATGAGAAACTTGAGTTCATCAATGATACATCTTCTTTAGGGATTACGCTTGACTTCCAAGTTACAATGGGCTCCTCATATTGAGAATTTAGGTAAACGGCTTAGCTCCGCTGCCTATGCCGTAAGGAAGATCAGACAACTAACTGATGTGGACACCGCGAGGATAGTCTATTTTAGCTACTTTCATAGTGTCATGTCTTACGGTATATTATTGTGGGGTAGGGCAGCGGACATTGAGTCTGTTTTTATCTTGCAAAAAAGGGCTATTAGGGCCATCTATTACTTGAGTAGTCGCGACTCTTTAAGAGAACTGTTCAAAGTAGCTAATATCATGACGGTCTCATGTCAATATATTTATGAAAAAATTATGTATACTAGAAAAAATTTAGATCTTCTTAATCAGCTAGGTGATAGGCATTGCTATAACACACGACATAGAAATAAATTAGACCAACCGCAGTTTCGTCTGTCAAAAATTCACACGTCTTTCATGGGGCACTGTGTTAGATTTTATAACAAAATTCCCATTGACGTCACTAAACTGAGTGAAAATAAGTTCAAAGCTTGTGTAAAAACTAACACTTTGTAAGCAAGCTTATTATTCAATAGAAGATTATTTAAAAGATAAAAATGCTTGGATAGATGCTATTCCAGCTCCACTTGAGTAATGACAACCTATTCAACTGTTGTTAGTTAACATTTCCTCTCTTCCTCCTATTAGTTTAACACAATATGTACTTTTTTTTGTAAATGAGGGAACCATGTAGCCATTCTCATAAATAGTATTATTCGCTTTTTTAACTTAGACTCACCTGATTACCAACCTACATTGTTCTCCCATACCCCACAACAGAATGTAGATGAAAAAGTTTGTAATTTCTTATTTTAAAAGAGTAACCGTGGAGTTTCTTGCCCTTCTTCTCCACAGGAATGACATTCCGAAGTGGCGGTAGAGTCTTTGTTACTTTTCTGACGATTCATAAATACTGTAATGGTTTACATGAATAAAAAATATTCTGATTCTGATTACACATTATCTCGATGAGATTTTTCAATCGATTCTATTTCATTTAATTTTATCATTACAACGTCAAATCCCAAATGTCGCCCTACCCGTCTCGTGAAAAAGACTATACAGTAGAGATTGGTCGTATTAGGTAAATCAGGTACTAAGTACACCTGTTCCTAGTTTGCATAAATACCTAATCCAAGTACCTATTCCACCTAATCTCAATGATCTCATACACATACCGTTACTTAGTGATCTCAATCCGCCTATTCTATTTCAAATCCTGATATCGAATTATCAATATTTGAATTAATTGAATGTTAAATTGTTTTGATAGTTAAGAACGGGTACCGTCATAATAACACTTTTAAGAAAATGGAATTTCAATATGGAATCAATTATTTTTTTTTATTATATTAGATATTTCTGCACGAAATTGGTTGAATTAACTAATACTTGTTTTCTATTTTATCATTTAATATTAGTGTTGAATTGGTATCTTCCCTTCATACTTTTTACAGGCTTAGGACTGTTAACTTACGAATGTATGAAGTTTTGAGTGATGCGATATTAAATATTCCGCAAAAGTTTAGCGTTCGCAAGATGGCGTATTTAAAAGATTTCAATTCATTATATTTACATTTGTTTTATATCAATACGCGTTGTATAGCGCTGTCTCGCTCCCTCCACACTTACACGTAAGCGGGATAGCAAGCATATGAGTGAGTGAGAGAGCGCGCGAACAGGTGTGAGTGAGCGCGCTAAACGGCTAAACATTAGTGTATAATTTTTATTGAATATGAATATTAGGTGGATAAGGTGTCGTCAGAATTGGATTAGGTGCCGCCTATTCTCTTAAAATACCTGTTCTTTGGATCTGTTCTAATAAATACGACTCATCTCTACTATACAGACGTCCCAGTTCCAAATATGTCACTTAAAACAAAATTACACTTAATTTACATTATTTTCAAAATATTAATATTGAGTTCTTAGATTTAAACAAAATTTAATAAATTAAAAATAGTTTCTATTTCAGATTTTATCGCAATTTATTATATTATTAGGTCAAACACTGTATTCGACGAAATTATATAATTTTATAATTCCTTCCCGTGACCATAGGTGCTGTAAAACTTAAAATAAACCGCGTTAAAATATGAAAAAGAAAATAGTTTTGATTCATTGACTTTCTAGTCTACAAATGCCATATTAGTAATTTGATAGTTAATAATAACACAGACCAGTTTAAATAAATCGTCTGTCAATATCCACAAAGCAAATCGTAACCAAAAAGCTCAAAATCCTGAATTATGCACTTAATGGCGTTGACTTCCATACTGATAACTTTTATAATTGAAACCAAAAACATAAATTACTTCTGAAAACTACTAAAAAACAACGTAATGATGTATTTATGATTAACGATTTCAATTACATTTTGTAATCTTCAACGATTTCGATTACACTTTTAATCTTGAATCATGATTGAATATTACAAAATGCAATTGTAATCATTAATCTTATTACATTTTGCCCATCTCTGATTGTAACTACCATTGTGTCAGCCGAAAGACGTTCACTGCAGGACATAGACCCCCCAAAGATGGCCGGCATTCTACGTATTGATCTAATTTATATTAAGAATAGGTATTAATGAGATCAATTTTATTACACTGTATAATAAAGATCGTGCGATAGCTATGTCATATAGTTTGTAGCGCGTTGTATGTCTAATCATTTGAACTGGTCTGTGGTAATAGGTACTTATGATTTATATTTGACTTATAATAAAATTACACATCAATAATAAGCGTCAACAATTAATTAACTAGAAATATTATGCTTTTTTTTAAATACTTTTTCTATTTATTAATTTTTTTATTAATTCTAATAAAACTACGATTATATTTGTGATGAGATTACTATTACCTTTTACATTTGCGTTACCAATGGATACAATATTTAAATTTTTAGAAAGAAAATCATAAACGATAAAATGCATAATCGTATTATGCTCCTGCTCCACCGGAGTCCTAATGCATTAATTAACGCGTTCACACAGGCATATGCTGATGTAGCCAATGTTAATGCGTCAATTGAAACGCGGCGACCATGTTATTTTTAGCGCCTTGTTTTGAGCGTATTTTAAGGCAGGCATTAAGACTAACATTAACACAGGATGGTGGGGTGTGAGGTATATGGAAGACGTTTATCAAGATGAAGAACTGGACAACGGCTATTTAGGGTGGGGTACTCCATCAATTTCATTGTCATCGTTGTCATCAATTTTATCGAAGAGTTGAATTAATTTAGAAATTAAATCTTACAAACACGCTTATGCACCTCACTGGACATGGCGAAATACACTTAAAATTACTGTAAAGCCATAACTTAAAAAAAGGAAAAGATTTGTATTGAGTTGTATTTAAGATTAATAAAACAACAATTGGTGTCATCATAATCATAGCCCAAAGACGTCCACAGAGAATGAAGGCCTCCCCAAAGATCGGCACGACGACCAGTCTATCACCTACGGCCTCCCCGTCCCACATACATATTTTGATATGTACAAAATGTGCGTCAAAACAATTATGACAGTATTTTCGACTGGAATCTTCTTAACAGGACCTCTTCCTTCGCTATTCTCTATGCCTGTCCCACCTTTGGAAGGGTTTGTTAAATTCTGCATCAAAATACACTTTAAACCTAAAAAGGCGCTCAATCAACGCATTAATTACTACCAACCTCTGCGTCTTTGTTAACGTGTTAATTAATGCATTACGACGTAAGCATGTCGGGACCACAAAAAACAACGGTTTTTCGTGACAATTAAGCAACTATCATTTACGACTTTCTTACCATATGCTTAATATTATAAATAACCATTTATCTAATTCAGACTATTCTAATTACATTTGTGCGTTTACCTGTTCACTATAGTTGCAGGCACCGTTTTTAATCTAATAATAATAATTTTAAAAAATCACATCTTGTGACCATTGAGAATAAATAAAATGATAACTTATTTTATAAAGAAGACTTTTCGTTCAAAAAGAAACTACTTAATATAAAATATCGATAAGGTCAGGATAAAACCTATATCCACCCATGTAAAGAAAAAAAATGAAAATTATTAAAAATATTCTTGATAAAAAAAATAAGCAGACCATCAATGTTGGTGAAAATTTTCTCATTTCTACATAGAAAATTGTATATATAAAAATAGCTGTAAATATTGTATATTATATACCATATACCGTAAAAATCTATAAAGTTCGGACTATATAGCCGCCATTAGGACAACTTTTTGGTGTATAATCTCTGTCAATAGAATTTGTTTTATTCTTCTTAAAAACTGTCGCATCAAAAGCCGCTTGATGACGAACAAAATTGAAAATTTAGTTATTTTTGTATTACTTCATTACAAATCATTGATATAATCTATTAACATTATCAGAGACAAGTGAGGCCAAGTTCATTTTGCCAGTATGCGGCTCCTTTCCTGCGAAATGGTAGCCAACCACTCCAAAGCTAATACAGGCGTTGCTACAAAACATGTATCGGATTTTGTCTCCCTAGTCGTAAGATAACCATTGTCCTATATGCTAGGTTGGCGAGCTGTGACAAAAGTTTGACACGAGAAATTTGTTTCAAGATTTGTATTATATTGACGAGACTATTTTGAAATGCTTACAAGACTCGAATCAAAGGACTACATCAATTCATCTTGCCGTCCGTCCCAGCTCTGCTGAATACAAAGTCAACACCAAGAACAAACATAGTTGCCAAAACGATACACAATACGACAAGGATATTTTGGCTCGTGGATGACATTGACAGGGGTACAAGGGATGGTGTGAAATGAGAGTTACTATTTAGTAAAATGTTCCTACTTCTAGGGAAATATTTCAACAAGTGTGCCGCACGGTGTAACTAACTAGAGAAAAGTACTACTTGCTCAATGAATTTAATCAAGCTGCACCATGTGGACGCAATAAACCAAACTGAATTATTTAACAAAATAAAAAAAAAACTTTAAGACATTATTAGAAAAAATAACTTTGGTAAATTTCATAGCAAACGGCAACTCTGCGACTGTCATGAGATGACAATTCGCTCAATGACAGCGTTAGTTCCGATTTTGGCCGCGGGACAAAAGATCCTCGTGGTGTACATGACAACAAACTCCAACACGTTGCTATATTAAAAAAAAAACCGCGAGTTTCGCTAATTGTCTCACTTCCTCACAGGCAATTATAAAAAAGAAATCTCGAAACGTGGTTTCAAAAATGCTTTTAGCTATCAGGATGCGGGCATACTAGTCGGAAATAGGACACTATTTACATAGACACTGCATACACACAAGCTGCATAATGAGAAATAATGTCACATAAATACAAATTGCGAGTAGTGAACTTACGGTTATCAAATAAATCACCATTCGACGATGTTATTTAAACTGATAACGTGACGATCGATCTATCCAGTAACATATTTTTTTGGAAATCTGACAGTTGTTAGTAGAGCACTCTATCGCCAAATAAAAGACAATCTGAACAGCAAAATTCATAAAATATCCTAATAATATTATAAACGCGAAGATTTGTGAGGATGATGTATTTTTTAATCTTTCACGCAAAAGCTACTAAAAAGGGGGGGGGGGATCGTAGTCGGCGGCGGCTACGATTAACGGATTCGCATGGGTAGATGCGTTCGCGAAGTGTCGTGTTGTCGCCTTTTTATTATAGGCGCGAATAGCTTCGAGACCTAGATCGGAGTGGAGATCGACATTCCGTACGAACCAGGGGGCTCCTACGGCTTTACGGAGGAAGCAGTTTTGAACCACTTGGAGTTTATCGATGTGAGAGGGGGCCGAATGCCCGAACAACGCATAAGTCATGATGGGTCGAACGCAAGTTTTGTAAAGCGTCACCTTATTTCTAAGGGACATTTTACTCCGCTTGCAGATTAACGAATGGAGACGACCGAGCACAAAGGATGCTCGGTGACGGACCCGCTTGATGTGCGGGCCGAAGGACATGGTACTGTTTAGGGTGACCTCTAGATATTTGACCTCTTTGACCCAGGGAATGGGTCGGTCGAACATGGTCACTTGGCCGAGATTACTTCTAGGGCAGCGCAGGGAGTGGCGCAGGGTGGCACCTCTGGAGAAGAACACCGCAGCGCTCTTGTCCGGGTTCACCTCAATACGCCACTTCCTGAACCAATTCCCTAGGGAATTGGCGGATGCCTGAAGGTTTCTGGTAATGAAACCCTTATTCCTATGCGAGACGTAGAGAGCGGTATCATCCGCGAATAGGGCTAAATGCGCCTTACTCGAACGAGGAATGTCGTTCGTGTAAAGGCTAAACAGGGGGGGCGTTAACAATATGCCCTTGTATTGTGAGAAGAAAATATTCGACATAGTAAATACACAAGGCGACAGCTTGGTCAAGCCAACCGTAGAACAAGCCAAGCAAAATATAGTTAAAACAAAATACAATCAAAATAAAACCTTATTATGCAGAAAACAAAAATCAGAATGCCGTATCTAAGCGTATTCAAAAATCAGAGGGCCGTATGCCAATATAAGACGTAATACGTACATACTCAATAGGAAAGATATCCGGAAGGAAACATTTAACTAACTGATAATAGAGCTACTCACTTGAACCTAACAATTCTTCTAAGTATTTAATTATACTTAAAACAAAATGGAATCAATTAAAAACCTTATTGATTCGAGAACAAAAACCAGAATGCCGTATCTATGACACCATAAGACTTAATACGCACATAATCATCACGAGAGAAATCCGAGATGGAACAGTCACTTGTCTGATGACAGACCTCTGCTCACTTGAGCCTAACAATTCTGCCAAGTATTTACTGTACATATTCTTTTAGAACAAGTCAAGCTAAATTATAATTAAAACAAAATACAATCAATTAAAAAACCTTATTAATTCGAAAATAAAAATCAGAATGCCGTATCTACGTCAATATAAGCCGTTATACGCATATAATCATCACGAGCACGAGAATATAAAATGTATCTAATAACCACAATACTAAAAATAACGTTGATTCTAATTATAAAAACAGATTTGGTATCGTTTTTGTTTTTCAATTTTGATATGAGCATTCTCCGGTAATATAGTAGTAACACTTAATTGGCCCGAGACATCGCCATAGCTAATGGGCCGAATGTTGTTAATAACACGTTATAATAGATAAAATAAATACTAGTACATTATACTACATCGAACGCGTTGAGCGATAATAATCAACTTAATATTAATACCAATTTTAATAGCACACGCGAGGCTGAATACCCCGTTAAGAACAACCAACACGACTAACTTGGGTTGGCTTGAACCAATCGATCTCTGAATCTTGGTTACCATCTTTGAGTTTGGTTAAAACGTAATAAGGAAGACTTTGTAGACTGATTGTTGCTAAAAGTGTACACGGCCGTTTATATGCAATTTGACAGGTCTTAACATATATTACTGTTTGATAATAATACATTTTAACGCCCTTCCATAGGGTACTGACTATACGAAAGACGTTAAGGGGGGTCTACTACGAAACCCACATGTTTTACTCCATGCACTTCAAGAAGTATATGGATTAGAGACTTAATATTTAAAAATATAAATTTTGACTCTATATTTTAGGATCTGGTAAAACGAATACACAATTAAACGAATTTTCCTCAATCGAAAAATCTAGAGTCATTTCTATTACGCCACTTTTTCTGATTTCAATGCGAAACGTTTAAGAACTAATCAATAGAATTGACTTAAAAAACATACAGGATTATTTTTGGTAAAGCAATTTTTTTATTTTATAGATATATATTTTTTTAAATTGTCGAAATTTGTTTTCGCACATACGTCGTTTATATCCGAGCGCGCCCTCAATATACCCGTCCCTTATTATTTATTTGTAAATTAATAGCTTCACTGTCTCTCACCCGGACGATAAATGGTCGATCTCAGTAGGCCCTTAAACCGCCTGATTTCATACATTTTGCCGTGCACTTGGCGCCGGATTCGTAAATCATGGAAGTTATACAAATCGTTATATTCAATACTTCTAACTTTGAAAACACATTCTAATAGGTATGTTGTAAATGTTTGTTGGATATTTATATCTATTCAATTAACTGTGTTAATATAGTACATAGTTGAACGAGAAAAAAAACTAATTAGAAATGTATTAAATATACAACTCTGTCGGATAAAAACGACAGGGGCAGTACGGACACAATATTCGTCAGATAAATCGGGTACTTCCGAGGAGATAGGTTTAATTGTAAGAGATATTTTGCCAATAAGCAAAGTTCCCATATATTTAACCATGACAAATTAGATCAGTGCTCATTAAAATTGGATTAGTTATCATAAAAATCTCATCTAAGTTAAATATTTTCTACTACGTAACATTTATAATAAAATATTGAATATAACTATTAAATAATATATAGAATGGTGCCTCTTGTGGCATCTACTTTAAGAATACACATATAATGAAGTAGACATTTGTAATGCATTTACAAGGTGGCTTGCTAATACATTACAAAGGGTTGGTAAAAGACATTCATTCAATACTAAAGCTGCAACTAATATTGACTCGATCGTCTTCAATTCGAGAATTGCTGAAGTCAACAAGTACATTATGTATTTAGTAACCACACGAAAGCCACGTCAATTTACTTGCAAATGTCTCCTGTACCGTATAAACACTGATTTGTTTTCAGTAACAAAAAGAATCCAGTAAATTATTTGAATTTTACAAACCTGGTCAAACTAATTTTCTATGTGATACGCATCGTTAAATATGTATTATTAGATTGGTCAAACCACGCTTTGTACCACTGCACTAAGAGAGTAATAGAGCCAAAATCAATAATGATCATATTTATAATGGCCTTATAAAAAACACAAACAAATGCGTACTCAATTGCATCAAATATCTAACAGGGACTCTGCACCCACTGAGAAGGTAAAGCAATAAACTTTAAACCATAACTCATTGGTACAAAGCTGGATTAATTGGCCAATCCAGTACATAAATATCATTGGTAACACAGGACATTTTTGGTAAGTTATAGCATCACCGGGCTCGAAGACATTTGTTTTGTTAATCTATCGATTGTAAATTAGCGTTAAGTGAACGAGTAAGGAAGATAGCTCCAGCTCTTCGGAGTAAGCATTCGTGAGAGTAACGCTGCGGTATCCAGAACGTAGGCATTTCAGTGGGTACGTGGCTTGACCGATGAAGTTACTGTCCCCAAACATATCCTCGTCTTGAACCACAAAGCGTAACAGTGCGAGGTCTGGATTGATCACCTCGAATTCGCAGATATCATTCCATATCGGGTTGATTCCATTGTCAGCTGAAAATAAAACGTTTCGCTTACTGAAACAACAGCTCATAAATAAATTGCTGGGAGATAATAAATAAAAGATTATCAAATGTATTTGCCACTTTCATAAATTTTAATATAACAATTGTATATGTTGATTAAACAAGGTGTAACATACATAATGCAAGACCTTTAAGTAGTTTGTTCTAAATCGACAACTAAGCCAATTCCAACTATTTTTAAGCATGTAAAATTTTTCTTAACTATCAAAAATTGTTGTTACTCGTTCAGTTTGCTGTATTTAATAAAATTTAATCATTATTCAAAACAATGCGGCTATTTTATTAGATAACTAAAATTGGAAGTTTGTTTTTCGTATTGAATTCGTAATGCTTTAATATTATTAAGATGTCTCTTTAGAGGACCCTTTGTTCCTCTTTTTATATATGTTACACCTTGTATATGAGTTAGAAAAACAAAGATAGACATTATAATAATTTCATTTTACTAAATTCAATGTATGTACAGACTCGCAAATATTTATTATTATGTAACTCAGTGTTTTCAAATTACACGGATGTCATTCCATCGATTGTCGTCGCCGATGGAAACTTTATCATTACTTTACTGATTGACACTTGGTCGTAAATCTACACTAATATTATGATAAATAAGGTAAAGTTATTGGTATGTGTTTTATAGGGGATAATCTCGTGAACTGTGTGTTTCCATTGTGAAATCTGAGTCACTGATAGAAAGCTACCTTATTTCAGAGTATTTTTTAACTGAGATCATATATAGTTGATAGCACGAAATTACCGTGTGAATCAAGTTCAAAAATATGTCCCACCGGGGTTAAAAAAGGGGAGAAAACAAAAAGTATACGAATTCCATGTTTTCGCTCGTAAGAAAATTATAATACTTCTAAATAAAATAAAACTTCTTTCTTGGATGGTTATATTTTACGAACGTGTATGTCTATATCGGATACGGGTACCTACAAGGAATATAGTTATTTATTTAGCGTTACTTTACGATCATTATAAATAGCGATTGTTAATTAATAAAGTTAGGAAGTTCATGGTGAGTTACCCCAGATGCATACCTGTACCAAATTATAAAGTATTCGCTGGGTAGCCGCGAGCAATAGTCAGTCATACATAGATAGGAAAATTCATCTAGATACTCTAATTAAAACAACTAACTGCATGCACTAATGGAATATTTTGGTTAACACATTATTATTTATTATCAGTTTATAATCTTTATATCTCATTAGAAGTTGCAATTGACACATACACGGGAACATAAATATTTTAAAAGAAATTAATTTTTAACCCAGTGTGGGCGGTCTGAAATAAAACCGTCTCATTATATCGAAGCGAGTTGACTGCATGCAATTAGGTTTGTGGTTATGAGCGATTATGACAAGTTAATATTTTGTAGAAATTAAATGTAAATTGATATAATTATTAGCGACTGTTTCATAGGACACATGGGGTTAATAAAAATACTGTTAAGAGACTCACCAACAGTCTTCGTCACGAGCTTGGTGCCGCTATCGTAATCGGCGCCAATGATCTCAATCTCTACGGAAGGGCTGGCCATCCAACGGCCCGACCTGCACAAATGCCGCGCCCCGATCACGCGCAACATCACCGTCACTGGTTTTACCAATTTCTCCATCGAACGCTTATCGTACGGGTTGTACGTTTCATCCAACATGAAATCCGGCTTCAGCACGTACCCGCAACAGCCGTTCTCCCTGAACCTTCCCATGTTTGTCTGCATCGCCTTATCTGCGGTCTGGTAATTAAGCGCGACCATCTGCGAGCCAGTGTTCCAGAAAGGAATCGGATTGTAATTTGACGAGTCGATTCTTTGCCCCTTAGGGTATACTCGGCTGAGCTGTATGTTGTGGTACTTCAGGAAAAACGAGATGTCCTGCTGGCACATGTGCCTTTCCGCCTTGGTTTCGGCGAAGGAGGACATTTCGTTGTATACGAAGCCCTTGATGCGCAACCTATCCGGGTTAAAGGCGACCGAGCGGCAGTAGACGATGAGGTCGGACATTTCCTTGGCGATCCTCCAGGTCCTTTCCATCTTCTTATTCTGCATCGATCGGGCGCTGGCGCTGTACGCTGCTTCCTTGATGGCGGAAAGCCACTCTAGTGCGATCTCCCTGGTCGGGGCGGCCATATCGAAGGGCGCGCACATGGAGGGGCTCTGAATGCGCACCAGCCACCGGGCCGAGCCGGTCTCCTCGCCCACGACCAGCTCCACGACAGCGCCCAGTACGTCTACCACGCCTTTCTGTAGAGAACCAAGAGCTGCGGACTCATTTTCGAGACCCTGTGACAATAAATGGTTTTTATAATGCTGATCTTGGATAATATTTTTTTTGTGATTGATTTTATTTGAGATAATTTCTTGTGATATATTGCCTCACTAGATCAAATGAGGGATATGCAGAGACGACTAAGCCTAAAAGGCTTTATGTGAAATACGTAGATAGCACAGACGAATCAAAAATGAAAATGATGCAAACTCAAAGCTACTCAGCCCATTGAATTCTATGACATCAATCTCCTAATGGTTTGTATGCTATAGTAACATCAATAATGTTCACTGAATATATTTAGCCAAATAACATTTTCGAAGGTTCCTATGTTGTATCATATGCGTTATTCTATGTCAAATGTGGCATACATAACGCGTATAACTGAGTAATTGCTATGTTTGCCGCGTAAATGTATCAAACCTTTATAGTTACGTGCCACAATCTTTTTAACAAAGCTTAATTATTCTTACTTTGCTGTAAGAAAGGGGTGTGGATATACACAGTTTACAAGTCTGTATCTCCACGGCAAACCAAGATTACAAATGGTTTTGCTAAAAATATCGTGGCAACCCCCAGCTAAACTATGTTTCTAATTACCGTGTAAGTAATAGAACAGATAATGATGCATATCTATATCATTACGCCCGATCCTTTACGGGCTAGACAGAGAGAACAGAGCCCAGTAGGTACCTCACCACCTCATATAGTTCGTCTCATACACGCTAGCCGGTTTCGGTAACTGCTATCCAATACTGATTTTACAGCTTAAGCGAATCAAAATAATCGATAGAACGACTCAGAATCGAGTCATTCGAAAAATCGTTCAAAACGGGGGGATACTCTGTAAGCTACTTGAAAAATGCCGATACTAACAGTGATGTCTGGCATGTGGGGAACCTCAATCTCCTGAACATAGTTGGCCGGGAACCAGTGATGTTTCTTCCCGCCGTAGTCGCCGCGCCACCAGCCCACGTCCGGTTTATCCACGTTAGTTATAATAGCGTGTTTGCAGAACGATAACTCGTCGTCTTGCCTAGCACGGTAATCGTACATAGCCTTCACTGTCACCTATAGAAATTTAATTGAAGTGAAAACGGGACCCGGTTTTCCTGATAACTAGCAGAGCTAGCATAGGCGGCACGACAAGACACGGAATTTGACGGCCCAGATGTGATATTCTTTTAAAAAAAATTGATAAAAGTTTGACATGGAAAAAATTCTTTTCTAGAATTGATCTTACCTATACGGCTATACACTAGTTTTGCCGTACAGTATCTTGCCTATATACTAGTATATAGGCAAGAGACTGTACTAGTATCATAAGCAAGATTATTTTGACTTTCTGCCGACAAAATTGATTCGCGCGAGATGTCTTGCCGCCAATGCTAGTCCTTCAGGCAGAACTTACGATGGCAAAGTAAAAATAGCTCTGACTATAATATTTTCACAAAGGATGGGTAGTGACAGTTCTAAGTGCCAAACGAAATTAATATTTAATTCAATGGTGTTAAGGGATAAAACCATAAGTATAGAAACCGGTATGCCTCTTATTGCCATTGAATAAAGTATAATTTTCTCTGACACTTACAACTGTCACAGTACCCATCTTACATGAAAAATTCTATAGTCCAAATAATGTATAAAAGAGCCATAAACAAATGAATGTGAAAGTATATACATCCTAATTCACACGACAATTCAGTATCTAGATGAGCTAATCTATAGTGCTACAAGGATATTTTAGCCTGTGAATGATATTGACAGAGGGCCGTTGGTGTGAAATTAGAAAAATTATCCTACTTTCAGGGAAATATTTCAACAGGTAGGTCCGGCAAGGTTACTAGTTAAAAAAGGACTAGGGTACATTTAATAGAAAACGGCAACTCTGCGATTGTCATGGAGTGGCATCTCTCTTGATAACAGCGTTAGTTCCGATTTTGGCCAATAGATCCTTGTACGACTGTATATCTAATTAAATAAGTTATCTATTGGGACATTTCTAAAATGATGCAAGCTGAAGAAAATGGCGGCACACGAAAACAATCAAGATAGGAAAATATTAGTTACAACGTATATAACACAGATCACAGAATCTACAGAGACCGCTTTGTTCAATTATTACATAGAAATAGAATTGACAGTTCGCAAACTAATGAAAAATGGGCATATTTATTGGGATACCAATAAAAATGGCCATCATTAATTAGTTACATGTGGATAAGGGGCGAGTATGATGTTTTTAATTAGTTTATACATTGACCTGAGGCCGAAGGCAAGCCTTATTTCTATTCTCTTGCTGCAGTAGATAGCGCATTGTTCTGACCGAATTCATGTTATCAAATATCATTCTCGTACATTTTATTTATTAGCGTTAACGACTGTAGAAAATCCACTTGGCTACAGACACTGTACAGAACATGCAATGCATAGAAGCCATGGCAAAAATACCTACCTCACTGTTCAGATTCAATCATTTGTATCTAAAACAGTGCAGAGATTCAAATCCCAATATGGCTCATTTGGAGCATTTCAATCAGCTAAATACAATCACAGTCGACCCACGTATCGGAATCACATCGCTTAATTGTTCGTTATACTCGATAGTTTAGTGAATAAGATCCAGATTCAGATTCAGATTGGAATGAACTATGAATCATTTTGTTGGCTCTGTAAAATTAGCGTCTTTGTATACTGACTAGTGAATCGAGAGGCAGATACAAAAGAGGCATTTTTTCTGCACAATCGTTTCGAATTTTGTTGTCTCGTTCATGTTTTATATCACAGTATCGTATCAGTAAAGATCGGTACATGTCTAATACATAAACTACGTGCACTGGCGAGGCGCAGGCGGTGCGGAGTCTAGTATAATGGCCTGGATATAAAAGCAAAGGAATCAATGTCAAAAGGACAAGCGTTCTAGCAAATCAATGCGGATAAAATGTTTATAAATGAGCGAATGATAAATTCTTATATACGCAATTCTCTTCCAGTGTACGTTTGCATTGACATTAGACGACAGATGTCCAATCCACGCACGTGTTTCATATCCTCTGAATCTACATAAGAAACATACACTAATGATTAACAAAACTTTTAATTGAGACTACCTCGTTATTATTACTAATTTAAACTGCCTCGTTGGTGAAGTTACGATCACGATATCCTGGGTTCAAATTCTAGGTTGAATAAAATTTACATTTTCTATCAGAAAATTTCCAGTATCATTCCGAAGTCTGGAATTATGCTCGATGTATGTCAATAGGCTCGCCACCAATTACATGATACCTAACCAAATAAAAAGTAGGTGTACTCGATAACCTACCCCCTACCCCCGCTAAGGGAGTATAAGCGAGACGGTATCTTAATTATTTTTTTTTTTTAAACGTATCCCCACACTATGCTTTATTCCTGTATCGTGGGTGCGTTTACAAACATGAAAATACACATACACAAATACCCAGACCGAAACAAATAATTGTGGGTCACACAAAGATTTGTCCCGTGCGGGAATCGAACCCGCGACTATTAGACACAGTGGGTGGAGCGGCTTAAGCTCTTAACCACTGCGCTAAATCGTTAAAAATTATATCATATTAAATCTAGTTCTTCAGTCTTGCTTCGAGAAACTGAACAGTTTATTAGTGATGCTAATCACGACCCACGGAAAACTTGACCGGATCAGGGTTAAAATAACAAACCGTTTGCACCCGATATTTTGAAACACACGAGATAAGTGTCACTAAGTACCGTCCTATCAAATTTTATTCATAATGAAATGGACAGCACTTTGGTCGCTTACGTAACTGGAATTCCGTAAGTAGTTGCGTTTATCGCAACTGAGATGGACTTATTCAATATGCCCAATTGAGCAGTAACGTGCCGCGTTACAATAATTCGTGGAATGATCGTTTAATGGTACTCTAGTGGCATACAGAATACCATTATACGATCATTTCACAAAGTTATTTATTTATTTATTTTATTCTCAATAATACACTATTCTTACAGGTAATAACCTAATGCAATAGCGTAGCACAGTCACTAAATACTAATACAATATCTACGTAAAATCTAATACAATCTTCTACGATAATACCAAATATGAGGCTTTCGTGAATTCGCTCAGCGAGCACGTAAACAGATCAATTAATCCCGTAACCATGTTAAGCGTGCGCAGCGCCCGCACAGGCGGCGTACGCTGCAGCAGGTTGGTGCACGCGCGCGGCCCCAGCAGCAGTGGCGGTCGCCACCGCCGACCCATGTACGCGTCACGAACACAAAGCCTAACCTCCTGTAAAACTGCTGGGTTTTGTACTCTGCCACGAAGGACTTTAAATAAGTAGATAGCTAGGGCTACTTCCCGTCTAGCTTCCAGTTTCATATAGCCTACCATACCCAGAACAAATGAAGTTGGATACAACAGCGGATATCCGGGATAAACCCCATACTGTTTTAAATATAGGAACCTTATTAATTTATTCTGAATACGCTCCAACATCAGTCTGTATTTGGCCTCATATGGAGACCAAATTACCGCATTACATTCTAAATGACTTTTTACGAAAGCCTCATACAATGCTTTTAAAGCTCCGATGTTGGAAAATTGACTTGCTTGTCTCAAAACAAACCCGAGATTCCGATAAGCTTTCTTACATACGCCTATAATATCTATCTATCTATCTATAACCTCACGCCAGATCCCTTGCGGGGTAGGCAGAGAGTACAGAGTTCCAACAGGTTCTTTCCTTACATACCTCTCTGGCTTCCTCGACTCTCATACTTCGTCTCATACACGCTCGCCGGTTACGCCTATAATATGTTTCCGGAAATTCAAATCTACAGTAAATCTGACTCCCAAGTCTTTCACCTCAGTGACACGTTGCAGCGGCGCCCCTTCCATGTCGTACGGGTGGTGACGCGGGGCGCGCGCGACTAAACGATAGCACGGAACATTTAGCCAAATTAAAGTATAATTTGTCTTCCAAGCTCCAACTTACAACCCTATTTATATCCTGCTGCAGCGTGTCATGATGCACCGCGTTTGGACATAGCAAACGGCCCTGGTCATGTTTTTCTTTATGCGTACCTAACTAAATAAATATAACTGCTCCATCGAAACTAGTTACGAACCAGTAAAAAAAGTCTCCATAGTAATTAGTTACGAAACTTCGGTTACGAAGCGTACGCAGCAGAAGCGAGACATATGGCTCGGTAACAAAACATAAATTATTTTTTTTCATATAGAAATCACACATTCGTCTCGTCAAACACATTTATTTTATTTTTTCTATACCAGCCTGACGTCCCTAACCGAATTTTCAGAGATGAATATTTCAAATGTTCACATTTAACTTAAAGTCTCAAACAATCCACGTTGCCCCCCTATGGGGTAAGGGTTGTGATTTTTACACCTCTAGTCACCTTTTACAACAAGAATGACTCCATCTACAAGTGGAACTTCATTCACGTATAGTCTATTCCTATCAAACTTTAAAACTTTGTGGACAAACCCTCATTATTTTTACATGTTTTACTCGTGGTTACATTGAAATGAAAATGCTGTTAGCAAGAAATCGACAATTTTATATTAAGTGAAATAAGTTTTAAGTTTGATGAGAATAGACTATAAATAGATACATGTTCCGGCACCAACAAGGGTTATAACTTAATAAATAAGTACACAACCTTATATCAATGTATATAAGAGCGACAACTGTTCGAAACTTTTACAAATAAAAATATACATCCTTAACATATGTACATGAACTTCACGTTTCATAATGGTGCAGTAGTTTCAGTATTTCCGCGTGTTATAAGTTTGCTTCTCTAGTTATTATTCGCAAGACCGGCCGAATGAAAAGGACCACAACAAAAAAAAGCAAGAATCGAAAAAATTAAACTATATAGACATGAAATTAGAGTATTAACTCAAATAACCGGATTTTTAAGTTGTATCACTTTTACACTTGGTCAGCATATCTTAATGGCAGGTGTTAAAATATTATTTACAAATTATAAGCAGATTAACTGTGAATATATCAATTACCTTGGACGTGAACGAGGTTGGATCCATGTAGCCCGGAGTACCGTAGACCGAGGAATCATCCGGCTCCTAAATAGATAATTAAAATTAGCTCCTTGTGCGATTACATACATACCACAATCGCATGGCAATTTGAGGTTTCTAATGGTTCCGTCCTTTATCGATACACTATAGATGTTACCTTTTTAGAATTCATGGATTTTAGTTTAGGTTTACTTGTTCAATTGGTAATTATTCAATTAGCTGAATCAATAACATACATAATATTTATTTACTGTTTTTGATTTGTATCATTGACATGATACAAATCAAAAACAGTATATAAATATTGTATTCGCTACTAGCAGCTACGGCTCACACGGAAACTTAATATATCATCATAATTCAGACATATTACACAAAATAAATCATATACATAAATCTTCCTAGTAAAACAGTCTATCCATGAGCGAAGATCAAATGAAAAGGCGGACAGTAGTTTGTATAGAAGATATAGATGCTTACAGTTATAATTCTCCTCACAATTTCCTCACTGATGGGGAACCAAAGCTTCACTTTCTTGTACAGTGGGTGAGTTTCATAGTAGGACACCAGTTCGACGAGGCTCTCGAACTTCACTGTACCGATGGTATACAGTCTGCCTTCCAACTTTATTCGGCAATGCTTGATCTCCCGCTCCGACCTAACATGAAAACATAAGTTTAAAATAATGTCCATATAATACAATAATGGGCTGATATTATTAATACAATAACAGAACACATATGCCGGAGATTGGACAAAAGATGGGGGAAAGGGGAGTGGAGATCGCGAATACTTGGAAATGTAGGAAGACAACCTGCAAGAGGGAATGAAGAGCCATTGAAGAGACCTAGACTCAGCATTGGGTGACTATGGCTTGAAAATTACGAAATGATGAATTCGATAATAAATCAACCAATACTAATGTCGTAAAAATGCTTGAGTTGACACTTAAACGCTCGAGTCTTTAACGTGCTTCGACGCTCATAAGTGTCGACTTGCGCTAGACGCTCGATGTTCAGCGTTAATTTTTACAACTTTCTACGCTCTATACTGTCCCATTGGGCAAAGACATCCTCTTACAATTCGAGGTAAGAATGGGTCGTACTGCACCATGCAATATGATAATAAAAGTATCTGGAAGTAAGCACGTTAAGAAGTTGGACCCGGATTTAATGCGGGACCCTTTACGCCAAGAAAGTCCTAGGCTTGATAAGTTCCAACAGCTGGTGCCTTTTGCCCATCATTGGGACAGTATAGAGCGTAGAAAGTTCATCATCATCAGCCTGTATCAGTTCACTGCTGGACATAGGCATGCCACTAAGCCCAGTCTTCGGCTCTTCTCTTCCAACCGCTGCCACCTTCCGTATATCATCGCTTCACATAGCTGCAGGACGTCCTACATTATGTTAGCCAAGGCGCGGTCTCCACCCAAGAACACCTCTTCCCCAACGGTTATGGGACCTTCGGTAAATATAGCCAGCCTACTGCCACTTCAGCGTGATGATTCTTTAAGCTATGTCGATGACCTTGGTTCTCTACGAAGAAGTTACCTGAAACTGATAGCGAAGGAGCCTTGTTCCTTCTCGCTGGGCCGCACGAGGAAGGCTCCGTCAGTGTTCACCTTGCGAAGTAACTCCTCGGCTTGCGCGCGAGTGCAGTGCGGGTGGAACCACTCTTTATCCTCATGCTTATTCGGCTGGGGCACCGGCTCTTTTAGCGTGATCAAAAATTCCTACAAAACAATTAGAACAGCTTATAGAGATTTAAAAAAATTATCGATAGTTTTAATAAAGAGTATTCTATTCTATAATATTTCGTATCATATTGATATTATTTGAACCCCCGAGTGTCGGATGCACACGGTCGGGTATTCAGAATTAACATGTTTGGTCAAGGTCAAAGATTTTTTACGAGTAAAGGTTGGCGCCGGCCGCAAGAAAATTACAATCTTAATACTTTTTAAGAAATTATATTTGTCAGTGAAAAGAAATTTAACGAAGCAATGCAATCTATGTGGTTAGAGTTCTAATATACCGTCTAAATACTATTTATTCGAAAACCTAGCAAAAATATTCACAACCCGTAGAACCAATAATTCTCTATGTTGAAAGATAAAGTTGATGTTTTTCTATATATATATAATGTTGAGCGACCTATAATTGTGAATTATAGGTCACAACAATTAAAACGAAGTAATACGAAACTAAATTACACAGTCCAAAAACCAGGAAATTAAATCATTAGTAAAAAATCTCAAGGGTTTGTTTAGAATCAGTTTCTTTTATTTTTTAAGTTTGCAACGGAATTGGAGCGTGACGGCCAGTTAATATTTAACAGCAGTAAATAAAAATACTTTAATAAAAATATTATAATTAAATACTTTAATTAATTATTAATACAACTTGGATTTTCACCAGAATTATATTTTGAATTTTTAATAATAATATCAGATATCTGAAGGGCAAGTCAAGTGTCTCCGTAACCGGAAAGCGTATACGACACGAACAATACGAGTAGAAGAAGCCAGAGGCATGTCAGGAATGACTCGAATCGAAGTGCGCGGTAGGCAGCAAGTAGATTTGGCGTGATGATATAAATGGATAGATAATCTATAAGATTTCGTCACATAGATCACTTAATACTGCTACATTACAAAGTATTATAACACAATACGGTATAGAATAGTAGGTATCATCCATAATTTCAAACTCCATTCCATTTCCATTCATTCCATCCATATTTTTATTTTTAATTTAGTGTTAAGAGTATTGAAATTGTTCAGTCCACGAGAACGCCTCCTTACCTTTCCATTGATCGCTTAAAATTATATACTTAAAGTGTGCAAGCCAAAGTTCTGTCAATAGAAACATGTACCAATAAAACTAACACTATCTTCACAAAAGTGTAACTATAGAATACTAGTGTTACACACGTGTTATGATAGAACAAACACTATCTTTATAAAGGTGTACAGATAGAGAAATGTAAGGATAGATAGAAATATATTGATAGAACTAAAACTAGCGTGACACACGGGTATCAATAGAACTAAGGCGATCGTTACACACAAGTATCGATAACGTTACTATGTGTGTAACAATAGAACTAACACACAAAACGAATACTGTAATCTTGTAGCGTAAACGATTACGTGAAGCAAACAATAATTTCTTGAAATAAACAATAATTTCTGTCTTAGTGTCTAAACAGAAGGTTTTCTATCTGTATCGTCACGCCAGATCCCTTGCGGAGTAGGCGACGGACGGTTAAGAGACTGTTTTAATGCGGCTATGTCAAGTGAACGAACTGCAATTTTGCAGCTTTCGTGCAGTTCGAATGCAGCGTGCTTGTTCAAATACTTAGCGGTATAGCCGGTTAATCCAGGATATTCGAAATTTGTTAAAACATCAATTCTATCCATATTCTAATGATAATCCAAACGGCAAATTGTCAAACATCACTGTGTGCCGGATATGACGTTTATGAAATTTGCACGGACCACGCGACGTTTTGTACTAGCGTGACGCAAAGTGAATAAGTGTCTATTAGATGATTGTATAACATATGATACGCTCCCGTATTATTGGACCCCTGAACGGGAGTGAAATACGGTCATGTTAAATAGCAAATATTAGGTTTGGAACGAATACTGATAAATTTTTTATTTGGAAATTAGGTTTGAAGTAAAATCCTGGATCTTATACCTCTTCATTTATATTTGCACAAGCAAGCTATATGTGAGGCAAAGTCTACAAGGTCGCAAGACCTCAGACACCCTAATTAGAGAATTGCTTCATAAATTCAAAACGTAAACCAAATTTCCAAATTTAAAGGTTTTACCCCTTTTTTAAGCACCCCAATTAACAATGATACTTGTACGTGTATGTGTGCATTTTGAGAAATACGGGTTAGGAATGCATTTGTAATCTCCTTATTGCTATGAATAAAGAATAAATTTAATTTTTTATAGCCCACTGAAGGAGTATATTTTGCAACTTTAAAAAAAATTTAAGGTACATTAAAAAAAGTTGGAATCAATTCAGTTACCGATTTAGAACAAACTACTTTCAGGTCTTGCGTTTATTATGTTACAGCTTGTATATTAAATACAGCTGTTGTTAAGTGAGTTGTGGTCTGTAGATAATGTTACTTATATCTAAACATACGTTAATACAGGCCAAAGAGAATCTACCAGGATGAAAGTATAATGGTCTTTGAAAATATGAGTAGCAAACTGTGATTGTAATAATAGTTAAAGAAACTAAGAGGCAAGACTATTATGACCTACATTTAAATTATAACGCCGACCATTGCCATCTATGCAGACTATTATACGGAACATTTCGATTCGTCGATTCGTAAAGAGCGAATAACTGTAAAGAAATGTGTAAGAATCCTTAATGTGATGAGCTGGAACGTCTTTCCACCCCTGCGAGCTACAGGCATGAACAACACAAAGTATTATAATACTTTTTACTTACTTGGCTCCTCAGCGGGTGTTGTCTGTAGTGCGTGATCAGGCTGTACAGGCTGTCGAAACACATGGAATCAATCAGATAGTACTTCGTAACTCCTCGTTCCTGTTTCAACTTGATCCTGCAATGGTTCACTTTGCCCTGGCGCCAGAATGACAAGCAGTAGTCACCGACGAACGTGACGCTCTCTCGCACAAGAAAAGTACCATCGCCGAGGTGGGAGTGAGCTCTTAACAGTTCCTCCGCTTCCTGCCTGTTTCCTGCTAGTCTTCCGTGAAACCAGCACTCACCGAAATGCAACTCGTCTTGAGAAATAGTCGTGTTATCAGCTTCTGCCTCGCCATCGCTATCAGCATCAGCTTCCTCTTGTGTATTATAATGTTCTGTATAATACAGTTTATTCTCAGTCAAAACAAATGCATGCGGGTTCCACTCTCTGTCCACGGGATCCTCCAAAAATAATATTCCATTTTTAATAGAGTTCCTCAGATCTAGATCCTTGCCTTCATCCTCGCGCACAGCGAAGGAATTTTCCTCGACTCCTTCGGGCAACTTCTTGTGTTTAAGTATTATTTTCCTTCTCAGATCTTGAGGAGATGGAAGGCAGTGCTCGTTCTTCTCGAAAGGTTGGACTAGTAACATGTCGCCGAAGACATCTTGGAAAGCGCTAGCCATACGACGCTGTTGCGGGAGAGAGCAGTTATCTTCTATGGAAAGTATTAAGGGATAGTCGGATGCTACGAAAGCCTGTTCCTTTATCGTGCGAAGGACGTCCATGAACCTAATTTTGGTTGTAAGGGTATGGCCATGGTAGATAAACGGAGTTCCGTCCGGGCCATCCCAGCAGTCGAGTTCGACACAACGGCAGCCCAATCGCAGACATCTCACGTAAGCTTCTACAGATGACTCACTTGAAAACTGGTCACCTGTCAAATACCTAAAAGATGAACATTTTACTTAAATACATCGTTAAAAGTTCATGAAGATTAATGGTCCGTAAACTAAATTTCGAAATATTTAGCTATAAAAAAATATAAAAACTTTTCATTATTTAGTTAAATCATCTTCACTGGAAAGCGAAAAGAACTAAAACTGGTAATTATTATTTCTGCTTCGATGGTTGATGGATAGGATAAGAAGTATGTTTACATTCGTAGAAAAAAATATTGATATGATCTACATAAATAATTACAAAGTGACTGACATAAATGAAGTGTCTGACAACACTTATGACTTGCGATGACATAAAACATCTATCTATCTAACAATAGAATCAAACTTACGTATTGTGAGAGGACGAGATCCAATAGTGAGATAGTGGTCTGGTCATATCCTGGTTAACCGTGTCATGTCGGCTGTCCCAAATTGAATTTTGTTTGGAGAACAACCATTCAATGAACTGAGAGCAAAAGAGTATATTTTAATATGGTACTTATATAATCCGTTGGATATTAAAAAACAATACTGAAGTTATAAAGTGAACCAGCTGCTACCCGCAGCTGCACACAATTTTTATAATACATTGAATGACTTCTTTATAAATTATAGCCTTTGTATTATGTAGTACGACTGTCTCATTGGTCTAGTGGCAAAGCGCATCGCTTTGAGATCATGGGGTCCTGTGTTAAAATTCTAGGGCGGGCGGACAAATATAGTTTTTCTAACGAATACTTCCCAGTACAAGTCTAGAGCCTGGAAATGTGACTGGTATATGGCGATAGGCTCGCTTCCTTTTACATTACAACCTAACCTAACTTCGCCGGCGAAATATGGGTGTCCTCAGGGCCCCCCCCCCCCCCCCCTTGGGGAGTATAGGCGTGACGGTGTGTTTTTTTATAAGATATATTTCTGTAAAGTTTTCTAGTGTTAGTTCATCAAAATCTATTCCTCACAATCTTCATGTTTATAATATTAGTAAGATTGAGATTTCAGTGTCTCGTATATAAAGTCAGATACGCCATTATAGAAAATATGGAATAGCGCTGTTTTATCTTCCTAAGTTAAAATCATGTGACATTGACAACCTGTCTACCAATATTGATAAAGTATGGACCTTTTATATGAAATACTTCCAAATACTTCTGATCACCTTTTAGGATCAATAAGAAGAAACATAATCATAACCAATACTAAATAAAGATACTTCTTCAAAAAAATATAAATTAAAATAATTAAAATAAATTGATTAGTGTACCTAAAATATCTTGATAATATAATTACTCAAAAATGATTTCAAAATCTATCTACACTATATGTAAATCGAAGTTTCCGATCACGTGTTTTCCGTGTATATACACGCTAATCTTACAACCCTCCACAAATCTTACTCCACATATTTTCATTCAGCTTTCACTAATCCATAGACAGATTCATAAAGTATATATTTTATGAATACTTTCTGCAAATTAGCCAAACTATGATGATATTTATAGATGCTACCTGTACCAAGTTAGAGCACGTCGGTAGTATTAAATCTATAAAGAAAAATCCGGTGCCAAGTAACCGACTGCACTAACCGGTACAGACTTCAAATTTTTTGCTTTTTGAAGTAGGTTTTTTTTATAAGATTTTTATTTTACCATTTTAAGTGACAAGTGAATTATTTACTAATATTTATATACCTATATTATATTATTTTGCTGAGTTGTGCAGCAAGGTACCTACAGGATTGATATAATAACCATAATAACGGAATCTATACATTCGTACTGTTCACCGTTAAGGAGTCCCCCGATGTATCTTCAAAGTCCAACGTTCAATACCGATGCCATTGGGACCACCTCGAAACTATACTAAACCCAACGCAAAAAGAATCATCAAAATCAGTTAATAAATAAAGACGTTATAAAAAAATCTTTTAAAAAAAAGGTAAACCAACTTCAAAAACCAAAAAAAATAAATATTTGAAGTCGGTGCTGGTTGGTGCAGTCGGTTACTTAGCACCGACTTCAAATATTTATTTTTTTGGTTTTTGAAGTCGGTTTACCTTTTTTTTAAAAGATTTTTATTTTACAATTTTAAGTGACGAGTGAATTATTTAGTAATATTTATATACCGATATTATATTATTTTGCTAAGTTGCAAAGTAAGGTACCTACAGGATTAATATAATGACTATAATAACGGAATCTATACATTCGTGCTGTTCGCCGTTAAGGTGTTCCCTCTTGTATCTTGAAAGTCCAAGGTCCAATACCAATAACAATAAAATACGACCACCTCAAAACTATACTGAACCAAATGCAAAAAGAATCATCAAAATCGGTTCATAAGCAAAGGAGTTATAAAAAAAGGATGAATTATGAACCTCCTTTTGAAGTTGGCTAATATACTGCTTAGTTCTATAGTAGGGTACCTATATGATAGACGTAATACCCATAATATCTCAATTTACACATGCCTATTGTTTGTCGTTAAGGAGTTCCCTGGTGTATCTTCTAAGTCCAAGGTCCAATACCAATGTAATTAAAATGGGACCACCGCGGAGCTATACTGAACCCAATGCACAAAAAATTATCAAAATCGGTCCACAATTGACGGAAATATAGCTGAACATACATAAAAAAAAAAAAAAAGCATACATACAACCGAACATAGAACCTCCTCCTTTTTGAAGTCGGTTAAAAACACAGACGAATTGTTGATATTCTGATTAGTTTTATGTCAGGGTACCTATACAATTGACGTAATACCCATAATATATCAATCTACGCATTCGTATTGTTTGTCGTTAAGGAGTTCCCTGGTGTATCTTCCAAGTCCTAGGTCCAATACCGATGAAATTAAAATGGGACCACCTTGGAGCTATACTAAGCCCAATGCAAAAAGAATCATCAAAATCGATTCATAATTGGTGGCATGATCGCGTGAGAACCTCCTCCTTTTTAGAAGTCGGTTAATAAAATAACACACGTTATGTATAACTATACTATATATATGATACTATATATATATATATATATATATGAGATTAATGTCCTACCTCTCGCAATGTAAAGTATGGTTCATAGATGTCCCTTGTTGGTTCCTTCAAATAGTCCCTGATGAACTGGGAGGCCCGAGTCTCATCATCTCCAAGGCGGTCATGTTGCTCAATGCGAAGGAAAGATTGGAATTCCCGTAGAGTAATCGTGGTTTCATTCTTGCAATACAGAGCAGCCTTGTCGAATACTTCATGAATATTCTGGTGTTATAAAAGTATTTGAGGATTATTTGACAAATCACTATCACTACATATTTTAAACCAAAGTCCCCCCCTCCGCGTCTGTCTGTCTGTCTGAACGTGATAAACTCAATAACTATCGAACAGATTTTCATACGGTTTCACCAATGAATAAAAGGATTCAAGAGGAAGGTTTATATGCATACTCCGCCCGCGCGAAGCAAGGGAGGATCGCTAGTTATTAATTTAAATAAATCTGTCTCGTAAAACAAAATATTTATATAGAGTGCCTCCTATCAAATGCCTTGTTGGTCTAGTGGAAAATAATATGCATAAGAAGGAGAAAAAATGAAAAATTTACATTTTGTGATTACCTCCTTCCTACGCATAGGAAAATTTCCAGTAACAGTCCCGAGTCAGGCCATCAGGCAGTCAGTAATGGCAATAGACTCGCCCCCTATTACATAGGACCTAAAATCGTCGCGAAAATATGGGTGGTCACAGTACATCTCTGTCATCCCTACTTGGGGAATGACAAAGGTGTTTATTTTTACTAAAGGCAATCCCCAAACATGCTTGTAACAAAATCTGCAGTACTATTTAAACTCAAACTTTGCTGTTCTAGTTCTGTTTGGTGAAATGTAGATGTTTAGAAATAAGAGTGAGTTCCAAACATCTCTGTGGGCCTTGCCAAGTTGCAAGCAATTTGTTTTTTTCGCTGCAATCATTAACTCTTTGTATTTACCATGTAACTTTTCATTGTAAAACAACATTCCAAAATAATTGAATTTTCTATTACATAAGCAAGTATATTAGCATTAGAAAATCAACTTAGTGACAGGCCCTGGCTACCCCTTCTGATTGTCTATGTAGGGTATGTGTTTATCTGCAATTTGTCATAAATGTTTCTCAATTAAAATCCAAGAATATTGATCTTTTATTTATGAGTGAAGTCAAAGAAGTAACCAGTCAGTTAAGTCAAGAAATCTCAATATTTATGGTAAAAACTATTACCCCTTGTTCCCACAACTGCTTTTTTACTTTGTTGTGCTGAAGTAATGTAAGCCCTTTTAAAAAAATTTACTGTTAACGGGCGATTAACAGGCGATGAGAAAAGACTTGTGAAAACTTAGGGTTACAAACATTGCCTGTGGTGCCTTAGTGTGGTGCTTAGGTTCATGATATGTAAGATACATAACATGAACTCTTACAAAAGTTACGAGTAGGTGAGGTACTCGTAGTGCTGGGACCACATTGTTCTTACTGATTATTAAGGTTAAGCAGCATTTGACTCGATTGGCCTGAAATGGGTGACTGTTTATGGCATTATCATATTTAGGTGTCTCAGTGCTTTGGAAGACTGTTAAGCCATCGGTGTCAATTACCACTTAATGTGGTAGTCGGTAAGCAGAGTTGGAAGCCTTATAGGCAGCTTGATAAGTTCCAACAACAGGTCTGCCTCCACCAATCTGCACTAGGTCCGCATGGTGGAGTACGACTTAATCTCTCTCACCTCGATTTATGAGAGAAGGCCTTTGCCCAGCAGTGGGCAGTATAGGCTGATATTATTATACACAAGTTATGAAGTTACCTTTCATATTATTAATACTAAAACTGACTCACCTTTTTGTCAAATACCACTTTTTGATACAATTTGGAGAAGTCATCAAAACAAATTTCACCAGTCTGTCTGGTATCCACCTCATCAAATATATCTCTTAGCTTGCTAGTTGATATCTTGCAGTTTATTTTTGATAGAAAAGCTTTGACTTGTTTTATTGTTATGCTGAAAATAGCATTTAGTTAAGCATAGTTAAATTAAAGAGACTATATATATCTATCTATATCATCACACCAGATCCCTTCCAGGGCAGGCAGAGAGTACAGTTTCAGCCGTTTTTTCTTACAGACCCAGATAGAAAGCCAGATGGCTTCCTCCACTCTCATAGGTTGTCCCATGTTAGTTATGAATTCCAAAATGTCAATATTAATGCTAGTTTTAAACAGATTATCTATTTAATTTCCACACATACACAATAGTAAAACAATGCAGAACTTATAAATCTAGCAGTTGCATAATATCAAATTTAGCACATTTATTTTAACTTTTACATGACTTAGTTGAAGATTCTCAGTTATCAGCATAATGTTATCAGAAATCTTATTAATAATATTTTTGTAGCTTCCTAATTAATGATTTATACATATGCAGGCATGCTTCAAGTTAAATTCTCATTTAGAGTATATAAATAGAAATTTCATGAATTTAAACATAAAAAATATAAATTAATGCATGGGAAAAAGATACATTCCAATAGATACCTATAATTCAAAAGAGTTACAATGTTATGACCTGAATAATATAAGTAGATACATAATTTTTATGTACCTAGCTTACAGACAGCAGATCAAGCAGAGCTTAAAAATAACTTACTTTTCCTGGGAATTTTCCATAGCATAAAACTCTTTCCGGAGCCATCTCTCTATCTGTAACGGATAAGAAGCACTAATGGCTTCCTCAATGAGAAACCTTACACCCTTCACCCAGGCTTCGCACTCCTTATCCGTTTGAGCTGCAAATACCAGAGGTTTAATTCAAAACCATGACTCAAACTTAAATCCATATGGCATGGTAGTGTACAAATGACTAATCATAACAATAACTCCGCAATCCTAATGCCCAGCGATTTATGCGACAATTTGACGGCGTTCACACCTAAAGAAGTGTTTACAAACCTGCAAAAGAAGCGCCACGCAGTTTAAACCCTGTGCCATAGTAGAAGGTGAAACATTTGGAGTTTTCCAATTTTTTCAACTCCTCTGGCCACCGCTCGAAATCTTTGGACGCCTTGCCGATCCTAACTTCCTTAATATCGCGGATGTCGAGGGCTCCTTCGTAGGTGTTCCGTTGCGGAGCCCCCGTTCTCGCCCAAATCACTTGATGGGTTTCTCTTCTAACGGAAAGCGACCGACGTTCGGGTCTTTTGCGAGAATAAAATTTGAGAACGCTGGAGCCCCGTTCGATGTGTGATATGAGTTGGTCGGCCTCAAGTATAAGTCTATCGTGGACCCCATTGTAAAACACTGCACTCATCGCGTTACCGTTCCTGCCACCGGGTGAAGCGATACTGAAGCCAATCTGCACTCAACCATACACTCAACATCGATTAAAGTACCGGCCCGATGCAGATATACGTATAAACAGAATTCCTTTAAGCATAAACTATACCGTGTCTGCATGCAACCCACACCTCGCAATATTTTGTTTGTTTGACATTTCCGAATCAAATGAGCGGAAGGGTAGTAACTTTTAGGCTGGTTACACACAAACGAAGTTACTTCACAGATTATATATCTATTTTTATAAAAATTGCAATAGGAACGGAACATCAATTGTTAAGGAAACGTACGAATAAATTTTTTTTTTTTTAGCATATACCATACATTTTACTTTATACATATTCACAACTGTTCTTTATTTTATCATCACCATTATCTCAGCCTATACTAGTCCACTGCTGAACATAGGCCTCACCAATCGATTTCCAGCGCAGCCGGTCCGATGCCACCTGCATCCAACGACTTCCTATGATCCTCACTAGATCGTCGGAACATCTGATAGTTGACCCTCCCACGCTGCGCTTGCCAATACGTGGCCTTCACTCGAGAATCTTCCTGCTCCAACGCTGTTCCGATCTTTGCGCTATGTGGCCCGCCTATTGCCACTTCAGCTTACTAATACGCACAGGCTATGTCGGTGACCTTGACTCTTCTGCAAATCTACATTTATATCCCTCCTCATATGTTTTACCCGCTTTTGACACAATCGTAGGTCCTTATATAATATGTGTCCAGCCTAACTCTTGGATTACATTCAGCTCTTGTGTCCGGCAGTATGATGACAGCAACAGCTGACATGAAACCGATTGCATTCTAGCACTGGCTAATTTCATGTTCACGTCTCTAATCACTGCAGTGCGAGGGCGCCTTGAGGGCGCTAAATTTAAATTTATGGTAATGCGCAGTAATTTTTTTTAAATTATGGCGTTCACACTAACTATTTATTTAATGTTTTAACATCGTCATGTAATTTAATATTTCTGACGTCTAGGTTTTACGCATTAACATGTATATCAATGGTTTTAGGTCACCTTTGCAAGTCACAATGTTTTTAAGTAGGTAGGCAGATAGTAAGATTGCTTGTGGACAGTGTTGGGCACTAATTGTTTAATTGTTCAATTGTAGGATCAAACAATTGAAATTTCAATCGCAGAAAAAATCAATTGCAATTGACGATTGAAAAATTATTTGTTAATTGTAGGTTTCACAATTAACAATTGATCAATGGTAATTGTAAAACGTTGCAATTACCATTGATCAATTGTTAATCGTTTTTTGCATGTTTACGATTAAACAATTAACAATTAAACACACGACAGAAAATATTTTAAACACATCCAAGATGGCGGACGTGACCTTTGAAGTAACATGGGTGTCACTTTTGGGGTTTTGGGAATAATGATTGCGAATATGGCGTGAATTTTTGGACTGAAGTAAAATCAATATGGGTGTCACATTTGGGATATTAGGGCATGCTGATTACGAATATGACATTAATTTCTGGATCTAAGATGGCGGACGTGACTTTTCTAACAAAATCAATATGCGTGTCACTTTTATGGTTTTGAGGGATGTTGATAACGAAAATAGTGTTAATTTTAAAATCCAAGATGGCCGCGACTTTTTATGAAAATCAATATAAGTATGGACTTTGGGGTTTTAGGGGATGCTGATAACAAATACAAAGTTAATTTTAAAAGCCAAGATGGCGGACGCGACTATTTATGTAAATCAATATGGGTATCGATTTCGGGGTTTTTGGGGATGCTGATTACGAATATGGCATTAGTTTCTGGATCCAAGATGGCGGACACGACTTTTTATGAAAATCTATATGGGTATCGATTTCAGGGTTTAGGGAATGCTGATAACAAATATACCGATAATTTTAAAATCCGAGATGGCGGACGCGACTTTTGGAGTTTAAATCGATATGGGTTTCATTTTTGGGGTTTATAGTTTATCATATTTTGTGCAAATTTTTCTTGTGTATATGGCTGGACCTCTTCAACTTTTCTGAAGCCCCTTGTCGGTATTTTTTTTTTCGAATTTTTGCCCCTTTTTTATTATATTTCTTTGTATTTATGTACCATTTATGTGCCACCAGACCAACGACTGCCTCGTTGGTCTGGTGGCAAAGCGCATCGCTTTGTGATCACGAGATCCTGGGTTCAAATCCTAGGTCGGACGAATGTAGTTTTTCTAACGAAAAATTCCCAGTATGAGTCCGGAGTCTGGAATTGTGCATACCGGGCACAATTATGCACAATGGCAATAGGCTCGCCCCCTATTATATGGGACCTAACATCGTCGACGAAACGTGGGTGTACTCAGTACACCTCTGCCACCCCCTCTGGGGAATATAGGCGTGACGGTGTTTTTGTATTTATGTATCTTTTATATTCATTTACACAATCTTATCCATATTTCCGTTTTAGGTGACTCAGAAAATTGGACGTACAGTTGTCGAATCCTCTGATTTTAGTAGTAAAAGGCGAGCGTTTAGGACACAGAGCTGTGATTATATGTGCAAGTGCAAGACGCGGGGGTGAAGATATTGACGTGATTTAGCTCGGCCTGAAGACTGCCCATCTCGATCTAACTGTTCATTGATGTCCGTATCCGACGTGTTATCTGACATATAACTATATTCCTTTTCATCCATAATGACTATAATATTCAAAAGTGTGTGGAAATATTCGTTGAAACATGCGAATATACTTAATCTATCTATCTATCTATCTATAACCTCACGCCAGATCCCTTCCGGGGTAGGCAGAGAGTAGAGAGTTCCAACAGGTTATATACTTAATAAAAATTAATTCAAGTCCTTACAATCCCAGTCCTACAATCAAGTCCCTCCTGTGTGCGCACGAATCACACTCACTCTCTATGTTTGTGAAAATTCGTAAGTTTAAATACCTACAACTATAAGTACACACACAAAAGTACCCTGAAGTGTGATCGTGTCGAAATGTAGGCGATACTTTGCGCTCTGAAAAAAAGTATTTTTTTTTCTTTAAAAAAAACGTTGCCCCTCACTAGGATTAATTCCTGTATCGTGGGCGCGTTTACAAACATGAAAATTCACATACACAAATACCCAGACCGTTATGACAATATTTTCGTCCTAAACGATCGAACGGAGACACGCGGGGTCTCAGTGCGCGGGGTATGTGGGGTGCCCTACCACAGAGTACTATAATACAGTAAAACATCTTAGTAGTTACGGTCCGAATCAAACTCACGCACACAGACGCGCGCTCTACACGCCTTCTCGATAGTTTTCCGAATGTAATAAGCCGCGGTGGCATGCACGTCCGAGACGGACACTTTTTTAACAACTAACATTAGAACGTTCTGTGAAAAAATAACCTGTTCGAACTCTTTACTCTCTGCCTACCCCACAAGGGATCTGGCGTGACAATATAGATAGATAGAAAATTAATATAAATTTAAATATTTTGTCTTTTTGTGCTATTAGGCCTTAATATTTAGAATAAAATTACCACTTTAAACTTATTAGTTACTTGTATGGTTTCTCAATATGTATCTATTATTAGAATTAAAATAATGGCCACTCGAATCGCCAAATTGATATTTTGTAACTCATGTGGTTTTTAACATATATACTTATATATAATTAGAATTCTTATTCGTAAAAGGTGAAAACGTGTTTCTAGAAACAATTTGCAATAAAGGTAAATAATATATTCTTGAGCATAAAAATTAAAATTATAAACGTTTTCATTATGCTGTTATTACACAATGTATATGTTAAATTGTATTACGCTGCACTCATATCGAAAAAATACAGGCTTATAACCACTTACCGATTAATTTTAATAAATGACAAAAAAAATATCCAAAAAAAAAGGTGCGAAATTAACAACGTTCTGACGGGAGTGTAGGTAATTATGCCACTTAAACGGCTTAGATGAGTTACTGAATAGATAGATACTGTGGCACTACCGACCGACTTTACCTACCTACGCACGTGCACTTTGTCGGCTCGTGTCGGTGCCGAAAGGAGACGAGTAACTAGGGTTGCCACCCATAGTTTATTATAAAGTACTTTATGAGAACTGTAAAGTAATTTGATTTTTTAAGATTCATTTTACATAAATCATTAAAAAGAAAATAATTGATCGCATTAAAAGCAAAGTGGATGATGTCTGGTGTTAGAATCCGAATATATGGTAAGCTAGATTTAAGAAAAAAACATTGTTACATGTACAACTTCTCTAATGTAAACATTTTATTAATTATATAACTTATTTTTATTATCTGTGGTTCTTTTGGCATAATAAACAATTGAGTCGTTGGCAGCACGGGAGTGCATAAAAAAAGGTTGGCAGCTCTGGAGTGACGATTGGATTATGGCGGGATTTAAATAATAGCGTACTTATTAATATTTAACATTGTTATGAGTAACTGGAATGTTTTTATGAAATAATATACCTACGTTACATCTACACTTCTGAACTAGTTTTATTATACTAACTTAAAGAAAATATTAAATACTATAAGCACTTTTAAATTCTTTCTCCAATCTATTTAAGTTATCATAGACTGTCAACATGCTGTGAAGGTGTTTAGCAATGATAATAGTGATTGAAAAGATCTAAAAGTTATAAAACATATGTTTTTAAACAAAATAGTAAAGTGAAATAAATAATACTTTATTTAGATACAATGTACTTTTTTTACCTTCCTTTAAAAACCAATGTACTTTATTTGCTCAAATAAAAGGTGGCAACCCTAATACTGACGCGCGCGCACTTGTCGGTTCGTGCCGCTGCCGAAAGGCGACAAGTGCGCGCGCGTTTCTTTAAAGTTTAGGTACTTATTTATAAACAAACATTTTGATAGCACGGGGGGGGGGGTTGGCAGAGGGGTGCAGTGTATTGAACGAATTTCGAATGCTTTTATATGGAACTGGAACTTGTAAAATATTCAATTCTTATAGGGACAAAAGAGAAATACTTAATTTTTGACAAGCTTTTATTTAACTTGCACTGTTCGTATGTCTGTCGGTCTTTCCAGTTCAACTCTTCTGATCCTTTTTTCAAGCACTTACGGTATCCGAATCAGCTGAAATTGACATACGTATGTAAGTTCGGTAACAATACAATAATATGGTACCATTGGGTTGGTCTGATGATGAAGTTCGAAGGTGGCCATAGAAACATGTGAACTGGACAAAACCCCTCGTGTTTAGGCTGGTTAGATTGATACTGACAAGTACAAGTAGATTGATATTGGTTTTAAATTAATATGGATATCATTTTTGGGGTTTTAGGGGATGCTGATAACGAATATAGTGTTTAATTTGTTCGTAATCAACTCATATTCGTAATCAGCATACTCTTAAAGCCCAAAAACGATGCCCATATTGATTATTCATAAGAAGTCGCGACCGCCATCTTTGATCTAAAAATTAACGCCATTTTAGTTATCACCATCCCATAAAATCTCATAGATGATTATGTCTTGTTTTGTCTTGAGTCTTTTTAGAAGGCAAGCTTTCACTCAAGCATTGTACTTCCGAGTCAAGCCTTACAACACCAGACAGAAGTGTACATTGTACACTCCCATATTGCGCCAACGTTAAGTGTGCTTTTAACACCTACATTGCGCCGACGGTTTTTTAATGATTAATTGTTAATTGTTTAATCGTAAATGTGCATAAAACGATTAACAATTGATCAATTGTAATTGCAATGTTTTGCAATTACAATTGATCAATTGTTAATTGCAAAACATTGCAATTACAATTGATCAATTGTTAATTGCGTAACACTGCAATTACAATTGATCAATTGTTAATTGTCAATTGTTTAATCAATTGATTTTTGCCCAACACTGCTTGTGGAATGGCAAAGAGAATATAATCCCTACGTTTTAAGAGGCGGAACTTCATACTAGAGCACGAAATTTCAAATTGTATAGAACTTACACTCAAAGTTCTACCACGATGATAAGATTAAATGTTATCGCTGCCAACATAAAATTATGATACGCTGCCAACATAAAAAAACAATACTACCAACATAAAATAAAGAATAGGGATGTAGCCTTGACGTAAAACATAGTGGATCTATCGATATCAATGTTAAATTTTTAGGGAAAGCTACGGAAAGCTTAGCAGGTTCAGCAAGTAGTGCTGCCGCTTATAATAAAATAGAATAATTATGTTACGTAATCACACTGAATTTGTAACTGAAAAGTTACCATTTTAACTACCATACAAAAATTTAATATAATTTAATTCATTTATTTAATTGATACAGCTTTTTTTATAGAAATATACACCAAGTCTCCACATTCCACATACCACATACTCATTATTTACACCTGTAAAAAACAATCTGCGTGTCAAAAAAGAGAATAACGCATAGTACTAGAAGCTCTAGTATCATAAATGTATATTATTAACATTACGAATGCAAGGTATTGATAACATGACTATACATCACTATTGTTTTTAAGATTTCTATCTAAGCCGCAATAACTATAATGACTGTAAATGAATGTAAAGTAAAACATAGTATTATAACAGAAACATATGTGAAACAGTGGAAATTTAGCCAAAAATATTATTTTCTGGTCAACTACCCGACTTGTTTTTACTTGGTATATTTTGAAGAAACAACAGAGAAAACAACGCTAATTATATTTAGTAATACACCGTCTTAAGGGATATAAAATTAACATTTGTTTTGAATTAACAATTGTAATTTTATATGTATTATGTATAGATACAATACTTCAATTTGTCAACTCGAAATGACAATTTGAATTGACATATCAGTTTAAATATGGCAGAATAGTATAATGCACCTAAATTGAAAAGCAGACAGTTAGAATAAGAATAAGAATAAATTTATTTGCCAAAAAAAAGACAATAATTGCATACACAAACACATCAATATATTAAATAAATACATGCAAGTGGAGGTAGGTACACAATTCACAAATTCTTTACCTTCCGTGCTAATTAGTACTGTGTTACGGCAAGGTAATGATTTTCGCTCTTTGCTGCGAACGAATTATGGTACAATTTTGAGTGTACTTTTTACATCTTACCCACATTGTCGTTTGTTTCGCTCAAAATGCAAATAGGTGGATGTAATCAACTTAACGTAGTATATGCTACAGAAGCAGATCATTTTATTTCTAAGTTAATGTTAGAAAATATTTCAAAAAAAAAACAAAAAACGACGAACGACAATATGGCATAAACATGCGTACATGCGTATAGTATTTTTATGTTTAAAAATATAAATGTTTTTTTTTCTCGTTAGGCACTATACAATATTATTATAATAGCGTTTTGTGATATAAATAAAATATTTTAATACTGATATATATAGTTTTTCATATGTAGGTATATGAATTCTAGGACTGTAGGATACATTATAATACATAATTTTTGAGATTTGATATTATATAATTTTGATATATAATATACAAAAACATAAGCAGATAAAATAATGTAATGTGTGTGTTTTAGTGTTGTGAGTAAAGCTTCAGTTTCGTCATAATCAAGTTTGCGTAAGAATTGTTCTAGTATCCTTCCACATATATACTTACTTTTATCTTGTAATATAATTATTTTACTAATACGGTTATATATTAAGGGTGACAAAAAATAGGCAAAATTCTGAGCAAATGTAGTTTTACAAGTAGGAACTTTATACACCTCATAAGTTCTTTTTTATATATATTATCAGAGCGACTTGGCCGTGAATGTTGTCGAATCAGGATAAATTCGATGTAGAGTTGCCTTATTGTTAGAACCTTAAAATCATTATATACACTTGTAGTCGGGTATCTAAAGGGCTTGAAATTTATTACTTTTATAATAGTTCGCTGTGTTCGTTCTAGTTTAATTAGAGAAGTTTTTCGTGCACCTCCCCAAGCTGAAATACCATAGTTGATGATGGACTGGCATAAAGTTAAATAAACAGTTTTGTTTGTCTTATCGTAACTCAGATGTTTAACTTTTTAAAAAATTGGTATTAGTTTACGTATGAACGACTAGTGAGTTAATTTGTTGTTTCCAGATCAAATTTTTGTCAATTTCAATGCCCAGATATTTCACACTATCAGTAGGCGAGATAGTGGAACATTTGCAGCATTTATCATCAACATTTGAACATGTGTGTGCTTTTATCTCGAAATCAGAGTTTGGTTGACTATTACTATTTATTTTCATTTATTTTTCTTTATAAAAACGTAGCCCCACACTAGGAATAATTCCAGTGTAGTGGGTGCGTTTACAAACATGAAAATTCACATACACAAATACCCAGACCGGAACAAACACTTGTGGATCGCACAAACATTTGTCCCGTGCGGGACTCGAACCCGCGACTATTAGACACAGTGGGCGGAGCGGCTATATATGGAGAAAGACACAGACTTTGTTTTGGTAAGATTTAATGTCAGTAGGTTATTATTAAGGCACTCCATAATAATTTTCATCCCATTTTCAGCTGCTAGACGTACATTTTGCCATGTTAGACCCCTAAATAGAATTACAGTGTCATCAGCGAAAGTTATAATTTGAGCGTTTAATAGTTCAGTATTACAGAGATCATTCATATAGATCGAGAAGAGGGTCGGTCCAAGTACTGAACCCTGTGGCACGCCAAATACCGTAGGTAGTTTAGAGCTGTAAACTTCATTGATTTTTACAACTTGGTATCTATCACATAAATAGTCTTTAAGGAGATCCAACGGAACGCCTCGTATGCCAATAGCTTTCAACTTTTTCAGTAGCAGAGGGACAGAGATAGTATCAAAAGCCCTGGCCAAATCCAGAAAGACCCCAGCACATTTCTGTTTCTTATCTAATTTGTCAACCACATATGATACAAGGTCGTCAATGGCATTTGTAGTAGATCTTTTTTTTCTAAAACCGTATTGATTTGGTGAGTGTAGATTATTGTTTTCTAGGAAATTCATTAGTCTTAGTTGTCTACAAGTCTTTCGCCAGCCTGGTGGAATGGTTTCCCAGCTAATAGGTACCTATTTTAACCTCTATGCTGACTAAGGTACAAATTTGTCCCCGCCAAAGTCATAGACCTTATACTCACTAAGTCACAAATTTGTCCCCAAATACTGCTGGTTTAAAAAATCCATTCTAGTATGAACACGTGATCTTGTAGACATACGGTTTGTTCGGACGAAAGATGGCGGAGTTTACGTTCTTTATTTTGGTGTATAATACTTGTCATAAATCGTCTGTGAGCGTCGGCCATTCATTTTTCAAAACTCATTAGAAAAGACGCGCGTCAACAGTTTTTACGAAAAACTACAAAAAAAATTTCGATTAGAAGGGAGTGAATTATGTAATACCTATTATAGAAATATGTATTGGGCGTTCAGGTTAGTTATTTTATATAATTTGAATAGAATGTGCAATAAAATATTAGTTTTTTATTCATTTTCATTGTAATGGTAACGGGTTTTTTTGCGTTCAGTGTTTTGCCGGGTATATCAGGCTGGCGAAAGTTCTGTAGGAATAACGATTTGTATTGAAGTCACTGTCTTTTTAAACCCGTTGAAAGCGAAAGCCCTGTATGCTCAATATGTACTTAATAATTGCTTACTTTTCAATTTAGGGGCATTATACTGTTCCGCCATATTAAATTCGATATGTCAATTCCAATTGCCATTTGAAGTTGACATTTATCTTTGGTTGACATAATGAAGTTGTTTATCTTTATATAAAATTAATTTCGTTATATCAAAATCGCTTTAGAAGTTGTTGTTGTATGTATAAATATAATTAGCTTTGTTTTCTGTATCACGTTTTGAATTCAAAATGAGCAAAATTAAATGCGAGATCTGTCAAATAAAAGCAAGTCTGGTGGGTGAGCAGAGAATAATTTTTATGGCTCAATTTCCTCTGGATGAAGATAGCTAATATGTTCTGCTCTTAGGTACAAACCTAGTATACCTAACCTAGTATTATAGCACAAGCTATAATACTATTTTACATTAATTTACAGTCATTAAAGTTTTTTTGTGATTCAGTTAAATATGAACTACGTAAAAATAGTGATGTAGTCATGATATCGATACCTTATATCTATTTTTGACACGCAAACTTATTTTTACAGATGTAAACAATGGGTGGTGGCATGTGGAAATGAAGATTTGGCGTATATTCCCATAGAAAAGCTGCATCAATTAAAATACATTTGCGGCAAGCATTTCCGTCCCTAAGATTTTAATAAACAAAAAACACATTTAAAGAAAAGAGCTGTTCCTTGCGTAAATATCGCTATAAAAGCATTGGACGATGATTTGTTAAAATATTTTCCATTGCACAAAGCCAAGGACCACACAAAGTCTTTTCTTAAAGATCATAATTACTGCAGTAAGATTTTCATTGCCTGTTTATTGGTTTGATATTTTAAAAAGTACTAAAATGTATTAAAGTACTTATTCCTATTAATGAAAGTTCCGGGTGCAATTAGATAAGGAGAAAATGTTTGTGCGATAAATAGATGTTTATTATCATGCTATAACTGTTTTTATATATTTATTTAACACCCATACCACTGGGCATCTTTGTTTGGTTGGTTGTTTGTTTTAAATAATTATTGCATTGTTAATAGCCGTGGAAGTGATTGATCTTATCCAAATATGTTGTTTTATTTTATAATAGATTCGAAATAGAAAGAAAAAGTTATCACTTCGAGTGCGAATCGAACCACCGTAATTCTTTTTTGTTCACTGAAGCAGTATTTTTTGTAGTTAAAGCGGTACATTTTTTCATTGTATATATTCACGACTTTAGACAGGGGAAAACAGTAGTATTCCCCTCAGTAGGTACACTGAACCTGTTAAGCTACGGAACCCTAAAAATGTTACATATCGATATCAATTAAATTTAACGTCAAGGCTACATCCCTATTCTTTTTTCATGTTGGCAGTATTGTTTTATTTGGTTGGCAGCATATTATGATTTTATGTTGGCAGCAATAACATTTAATCTTATCATGGTGGTAGAACTTTGCCTATGAGTTCCATACAATTTGTAATTTCGTGTTCTAGTATGAAGTTCCGCCTCTTATAACGTAGTGATTATATTCTCTTTGGGGTTTATTTTGACGTAAATAAACTTTTGTTTGTGATATGAGTGGCATTGTAATGCTAAAATAATATATATTTTTGCCTATATTTTAGATTGAAAACCACACATTTTTGTAAATATGTGCTTTTATTTGTAAATGCGCGATAGGTACGACCGCCATTTTTTCATACAAAATTGTACTTAGTTTGAACATTGTTTTGTTTGATTATTTGTTTGAAATGCATAATACTAAATATTTCAGAGCAATATATCAGTGTTCCACCATATAATATCTCTTTATTTCTCACGTGAAAGCGCATCAGCGTTTCCATTTTGTTAACCGGGTTTGTATTTAATTTCGTAATCAAATGCTGTTAATTGTAATTTCCAATTGGTAAGTCTACTTCCGGGTTCTTTAACGGAATTTAACCACATTAGGGGTTTATGGTCACTTAATATGGTGAATTTATTTCCATATAAGTATGGCCTAAATTTTCTACACGCCCATACTATGGCTAATAATTCTTTTTCTATTGTACTATAACGGGTTTCTGCGTCGTTTAAAGTCCTACTAAGATAAGCTACAGGCTTGTCACTACCTATCGGTCCTTGTGATAGTATAGCGCCAAGGGCATAATTGGATGCGTCGGTTGTTAACAAAAATGGTTTAGTGAAATCGGGGTATTGTAAGATTGGGGCGTTTGTTAAAATTTCTTTACATTTCTCAAATGCATCAATATATTCTTTGTTAATTATAATTTTGTGTCTTTTCTTTAAACATTTAGTGAGAGGTTGTGTTAATTTGGAAAAATCTTTAATGAATTTTCGGTAGTAACCTCCTAATCCAACAAAACTACGTATTTCCGAAGGTGTTTTAGGTAACGGAAATTGTAATATGGCTTTAATTTTATCATCATTTGGTTGAAGACCATTTTCTGTAATAGTGTGACCTAGGTAAAGAACTTCTTTTCTGAGAAATTCACACTTTTCTAATGTTACTTTTAAATTTGTTTGCCTAAGTCTTTCAAAAACTTTTTCTAATTTTTCTAAATGTTCTTCTAAACTACTTGAGAATATAATGATATCATCTAAGTAAACTAAACAATGGATACCCTGTAAACCTCTAAGTATGTTATCCATTGCACGTTGAAATGTTGCGGGGGCTGTTTTTAAACCAAATGGTATTCTGGTAAATTCATAATGTCCATTTTGTGCTGTAAATGCTGTTTTAGATTGATTCTGTTTCTCTACTTCAATCTGATGGTAACCACTAGCTAAATCTAATGTAGAAAAATAACACGCTTTTCCTAATTTATCGAAAAGGTCTGAAATGTTTGGTAATGGGTATTTGTCGTCTACGGTTATTTCATTCAATCGTCTATAATCTATGACCATGCGAAATTTTCGTTCGCCCGAAGCGTCCATTTTCTTCGGAACTAAGTGAACTGGGGCGCTCCATGGAGAGTGCGATTCCCTAATGACATTGTTTCTTAATAATTTATCTATTTGTTTTCCAATTTCTTTATTTTCTGTAGGGGCATGTCTATATGGTTTTATATATATGGGATCTTCATTAGTGGTTCTAATTTTATGTTTAACTTGATTCGTAAAAGTTAAAGGAATATCATCACAATAGAATATGTCTCTATATCTGTAACATAATTGTTGTATGGCTTGTTTTTCTTCTTTCTTTAAATGAGCTAATCTTAATTTTGAAAGGTTTTGTTGTAACAATTTATTTTTATTTAAATTTAAGGTATTGAGATTATTGAAAAATTTTTCCTCAAATTTGACTACTTTTAATGGATTATCAAATTTTAATATAACATTCTGATCTGTAGAATTTTGTATAATTGTTTGGGCTATTGAATTTTTACAATTTACTATGGCATCGGGCATTCTAACTCCTGGTTGAAATTCTAAAAAATGTAATATTGCTTCACCATTTTTAAGATTTGTCGGAATTTTAACACGAGTTTCTGAACGCGGTGATAATTTGATTTCGTAGGGTTTTCTATACAATATCGGAATTTTAGTATTTCTGGTTTTTAAAACTTGATTTTTCATATCTATTGTGGCTTCTAGTTCTTTTAACAAGTCTGAACCTAATAAACCTTCGTATCTGTTATCCACATCATAAATGGAAAATTTGTGACAAAGTTTACTTTTAAAAGTTTTGGTTAAGGGCATATAAGCTACTTTACTGTGCCTACTATGTCCATGTGTACTAATTATTTCAAAAGGTTCTAAAGTTATAAAATTATAAAAGAATTTGTTTGCTATTTCGGGACTAATAAAGGATCTAGTGCTTCCTGTATCTATCATAAATTTTGAATGAATTTCTGGTATTATAATATGTGGTAATTTTAAGGTTTCACTATAATTAAGTTTAACTATTTCGGGGGATCTTGGACCGGATCCATTGGAAAATTTTCAGGTGGAGAAACATTATTATCGGGGTTTTCGTCGTCGACTTCATCGATTGTCACTGGCTCATATTCATTAAAGTATTCGTCAGTCTCAAAGTCGATGTCATCTACGTCATTCTCATATAAATTTTCAATCATGTTATTACGAACCGCTGTCCTCATTGTGACGTCATTATCTGTATTTAAATTTTTATTCATGAATTTATTGGGAATACCGAAACGGAATTGTTGATTTGGGTTGGGTTTGAAGAACCCAGATTGCTTATAATTATTTATGTTGTAAGGTAATCTTTGATCATTTTTAAATACTTTTTGTTGATTTTGCTGAATTAAATTAGGATTGAAGTTAGGTCGGAAGTTTTGATTTATTAATTGTCTTTGTGGAAAATTACTTTGAAGGAATCTGTTTTGAGGTATGCCAAATATAAATTGGGTTGGAATTTGTTTAGTTGTTTGTAAACTATTATTTGATTTAACTTTACTTTTTGCGTTGTAATGGTTATGGAAATTTACTTCCTCTGTAACTACTCCTAAGGCTGATTCTAGATTAGCACATTTATTTAACCTAACGATCCTTAATAGGTCTTCTGGTAAGTTAAACAAAAAGCTATTTAACGCGGAATTATTATAAATAATCATTTTAGCGGCTTTAACGCCTTCATCGGTTAACAAATTTACTTTGGCTATAACTGAATTTTTTACGTCCTGGATTCTATGAGCTAAATCTATATATGATTCTCCTGATTTTATTTTAATGTTTTCTAATTCTACGGCAATGCAATCTTCTGTTCTAGGATCTCCGAAATGTTCTATGAGGAGTTCCTTTAAGCTATCCCAAGAATTGATAATATTTCTTTCACTCACTAGTTTCGCGGCTTTATCTATTAATTTACTCGTCAGACTATGGTAAATGTACATTTGTTGTGCGGCATTATTTTCGCAACTAAAACTTCTAATAACATATTCGCACTTTTGGATGTAAAAATTTAACAATTGATTGTTACCGTCGTAACGCGGAATTAAGTCGAGAATTTCTTTCAGAATAATTTGAATTTGATTCATTTTGAATATTTTGAACACTTATTATTCACTTTTACAAACACAATAAGATAAATATTACACACACAAAATAAAAAAAAATACAATTTAAAACTAACACACACAAAAAAAAATACAATTTAAAAATAACACATAAAAAGTTTACAATAAAAAATTAATTTTATATAATAAAAGAAAAAGTTGATAGATTCGGCGATTTTTGTCCGAAAAGATAACTCTTATCAATTATTATTCAACTTAGCCTTTATAGGCAGAACAACGTTTATTATTTCTTTTTTTTTAAATATTTAATTTCTTTTCATTAAGATTTATTTTCTTTTCAATATTTTACATTCTCAAGTGGACCTTGTGATCAACCCACTGGAAGTAATTTTCTTTTTCAATAAAATACGACAATGTTTTACGTAAGTTCAGCGATGCTTGTCTGATTCTTACGGCCCTAAATGGTGATCTACGGCTTAGCGATGCGTGTCTAAATCCCGTGAGATCCTAAATTCTAATCACAAATTAGCGATGCTTGTCTAATAATGCGATATCCTTTTATCCAAATAATTCCCGCGATTTTTGACCGGAATTACAGGCTCGGGGTCTGAATGAAATTAGCGATGCTTGTTCAATTAAATTCAGAATAGACAGAAAAATAGGAACATGTGGGAAAGGTCAGAACTCACACAATGCTGCAATTTTTCATGCCGAATATCCGCTCTTTGAGTATCAGCAGGCACTTCTTGACAAAATTTCTTTGTTCGAAGGTAGGGTAGGTCCTTTTCTAGGATTCAGCCAGGCGATTGTGGTCCGGAATCGATGCTTGTACTCCTACACGGCGTTGAGCTTGTCTGGTATGACTACTGCAACACTTATCGCGACTGAAATCCTACCGTTCGGCTGCGCCAGTCAAATATAAAGGCCGGCGTGACTTTATAAAAATATATTTATTTCACAATACAAATTAATAATAGATACTCAAAATATTAATGCAGTCAATTAATATTACTTAACGTTAGTGCGAACGGTAAGAGAGCTGAGTCGATATTAAATGTACTTTGCTTGGCGATGGCTTTTATAGGCATCGTCAAGTAAACAACTCTTTCTAGAATGAACCCACGCGTTATACGTCTTATTAATTGATATCTGCTTATTTAGCAAAACAGTTATGAGAATTGGACTGAGACTAAACAAGTAACCTGATATCTGTTTACATGATAAATACGCAGCTGAGGCAAGTTAAGCTGATTAAGCAAAACAGTACTTGGAATTATATTCTATGAGCAATAGTCTGTTTATATTGCATCATCTTTTAAAGTACTTGCACTGAGCTGTGTACTGGTCTAGTATACATAACTAGATAGTGAGTATTGAAAATAAATAAACTTTGGACAATTATGATCGCAATCTCAACTATCTGGAAAAACAACGACGAATGTCCATTGTGCAAGTCATTATATATGACAGTGTCGATCGGGCCGTTGTCGTTATCGGTTGGCTATTGTATTATTGCATTGTTTTAATTGTGCGTAAACACATTCCTTTTATATCTATCGCGCGGTCCCAGCCGGCATAATCGGTTTTGGGTCGAGGGATCGCGCCGGCGAATAACTAAGTGTTATGAATGAACCTACAGTAGATATTGAAATAATAAATTCTTTAACCGGCGAAGATGAGGAATTAGACACAACACAAAGATTTTGCGAAGACAATACACAAGATAAGGGGAAGAAATATTCCTCTGTTAATAAAAAAATGAGGATGGAGACAGTACTTACGAGCAAGGATAATTCACCAGAAGAAGGATGGAACACAGTTCCTGGAAGAGGGCGCAAACGCTTGAGAAGACACGTTGAGAAAGAATTATCAGATGATACAATACAAGTTAGCGTGTCGTGCCAAAACCCGCTTCCGAAACAATTTTCGTTAGCTAGACTCTTTAAAGCTAATAACATCTTAAACATCTGCCAGGTTAAGTATGTCCACAAATACAAGATGCTCATTCCATTTGAGAGAGAATCTAGTGCGGATATGTTTTTACAATGTAAGACGTTTTTGGATATGGAATGGAGATGCCAGAAGACATCCGAAGTCGGGATTTCGTACGGGATAATTAAGGATGTTGACATTGACAGCTCTGAGGAGGACATATTAAAGAATCTCTCGGGTGAGTTTGAGATTATTTCTGTAAAGAGGCTAGACAGACGCGGTGACAATGCGAATTCGGCAGAGAATAAGGGGTGGGTTACGAGTGAAACTGTTCGTCTTGCATTTAAAGGGGGATCTCTTCCACCGTATGTATATATTTTTGACATGAGGGTTAAGGTAGAACCTTTCATATTTCCTGTAACCCAATGCTCCAGATGTTGGAAATTCGTTCACACTACGAAAATGTGTCCTGCAAAAAAAATCGTTTGCCCTAAGTGTTCTGAAAACCACGATAATTGTACTACCACTATATTTTCATGTGTAAATTGCAAAGGTGCACATATGGCATTACAAAGAATATTTTCGGCATATCTTAAGGAAAGGCGAGTTCGTGAATTGATGGCGGAGTTCAACTGTACCTATAGAAAGGCGCTTACTATGTATGTGCCGATGTCTCCTGTCCCTGAACCGGTGACATCTCGTTCTGCCAGACACATGCCAGAGGAAAGGCGAAATTCAGTCATTGAACCTATGGAAGTTCAAGCGGTTCCTTCTACTGAATCTTTTCGCAATTCTACTGAGACTGTCAACAATCAGCTCGAGAATACCGGTCGTGAATTTTGTTCGGCTTATCCTGTAGTTAATACAACTAAACCACGCAGACAAGGGCGCCCAAGGTCAAAGCCGAAAAAGAATCCGCGTCCGTCCACACCTGCACCGACTTGGAATTACGCCTCATCGGTATTATCGGATTATGCAGAAGGTTCCCCTCCTCCTTGTTCAGATCAACCTAGAACTGCTCCATCAGAGAAACATTCTCCTAATGTAACTTTTCTTCAATTATTAACAAAATTAAAAAACATAATACTAAACAATGAATCCTTAGAATTAAAAATTCAACTATTTGTAGTTACTGTTACAGAATGGCTTATAACTAATTTCGTTAAATACTTGTCCGTTGGTTCATTACTTTCTACACTCATTAAAAATGGATAATTCTAGGTCAGTCTTTCAGTTTAATGTAATACAATGGAATTGTCAAAGTCTGAGACCCAAGTCGGTTTGTTTGGAATCACTACTGAATAAGGAAAGTATTCATATTGCTGTTTTATGTGAGACATGGCTTGAGTCTGATAGTAATTTTAGAATTAAAGATTACAATACTTTTCGATCAGACAGAGATGATGGATACGGCGGGGTAGCTATTTTAACACACCGTTCAGTCAAAGCTGTTGCTTGCCCTATTTATACTAATAATTCAGGTATCGAAATATTGCAGGTTAACATTCTCAATTTTCAACATGTTCAAAATATAATCTCGATTTATTGTCCTTCTTCAGTAAGTACTTCTTTAAATGATTGGGATCACATTTTTTCTCTTTGTAGCAGCAACACCCTAATTTTAGGCGATTTTAATGGTCATCACTCTAACTGGTCGTACAAAACTGATCAGAGAGGATGTCACATCTTTGATTCCATGATTAACCATGACTTTATTCACTTGAATGATGGGAGCCCGACTAGAATTAGAATGACTAGTGGAACTTTACAAAAATCTTCACCAGACATATCATTTATTTCTTCAGACTTAGCCTTACTGTTTGAGTGGAAAACTATTAATGAGACGCTTGGCAGCGATCATTTAATAATTAAAATATCATGTACCGCTAATTCATCTCTGGAATTTCACAAGAAAAGAAACTTTAAAAGAAGTGATTGGAACTCTTATACGTGTTATTTACAATCACTTTTCTCTGACTTTCCTTTTCCTTCGGATCCGCAATGTCTCTATGATATGTTTGAAAACTCCATACAAAAAGCTGCAGAAGCACATATACCTTATATTAAGATTCCTCAGGATATTTGTAATAGTTTTTCTTCAAAACCCTACTGGACTCCAGAGCTTTCGAAAGCGGTGGCAGAACGTCGATTAGCTCTAACCAATCTGAGACGTAGTCCAACTCCTGAGAATTTGGACATTTTACAGAATAAAATCAGCAATGCCCAAAGACTTATTCGGAGAGCCAAAAGCTCTTCGTGGCAAAGTTTCTGCTCTTCGATAGATGAAACTAATTCTTCATCTGATATGTGGCGTAGAATGAGATGGATGAAAGGTCGGCGATCGCCTGGTATCAGTGTAGACATAGAAAAAGCAACACTTCTATTAAAAAGTCTCACTCCAGATTTTGTCTGTCCCCCGCCTCCTCACTTTGTATCTGTCAATAGCCAAATGGAATCTGAAATTTCTCTGTGTGAGTTAGAAAGTTGTCTAAAGAAAAAAGATACTGCTCCTGGCTGCGACGAAATATCCTTTTCCATGATAAAATATCTTCCTCCTAGTGGTAAATCGCTACTCCTCATACTATATAATAAATGTCTTGCGCTTGGTTTCGTGCCTTCACAATGGAGAACAGTCAAAGTAATTCCCATTCCTAAACCGGGAAGGGATCCCACATCTTTGTCTTCGTTACGCCTCATTTCTCTTATTTCCTGTTTGTGTAAAATCTTCCATGCCATTCTAAACAAGCGGCTTGAATGGTATTTCGAAAAGCATAATATGTTTCCAATCGATATGACAGGGTTTCGTAAAGGTAGATCTTGTCTTGACAATCTATCTCGACTTGCTACTTTTATTCAACTAGGATTCTCCAAAAATCTGGCTACAGTCGCTTGTTTCGTCGATATTGACAATGCTTATAATAATGTGGACATTACCTGTTTATTAAAAATGTTAGATCAGTTGGGTGTCGGCTCCAAGGTTTGTTTCTATCTATGGTCATACCTTAAATTAAGATTGATTAATATTTCTTCTTTAGGCGGCGATTTGATAAGATATACTGGCCGTGGTCTAGCGCAGGGAGACCCGCTTTCTCCCCTTCTTTTTAATATTCTCACTAGTAATATTTGTAGGTTAATACGTAATGTTGAAATCTCTCAACACGCGGATGATTTTGCGCTATATGTTTCGAATAAAGATATTGATACAGCCACGAATAAATTGCAAACTGCCCTGTACTATTTAGATCAGTTAGTAAGTGACTTAGGTTTAGAAATTTCCCCTACAAAGAGTAAAATCTGCGTCTTCAAAAAGGGTGGTTACAGGGGCAATATTGTTTGCTCCATTAATAATTCCTGTTCTATTTCTCTAGTAAGTCAAGTTAAATATTTGGGTGTTTGGTTCGATAGTCGTTTAAGATGGGGCAAGCATATTAATGAAACAGTTGAGAAGGCTGCCAAATTTATGAATTTACTAAACGTTTTATCAGGTTCTAGCTGGGGACTTCATCAAAAACATTTAAGGAGATTATACATATCTATAATTCGCAGTAGAATTGACTACGCCTCTTTTCTATACGACAACAGCATTAAATCGCAGTTACTTAAGTTGGACAGATTGCAGAACCTCGCTCTTCGCATTGTTGGTGGTTTTATTCGTAGCACACCAATCCATGTTATGGAAAATGAGCTGTGCCTGCCCCCTCTTAGTATTCGTAGACAATATCTAGCTGGAAAGTATTTACTCAAAGCTAAATCGTTTCAGGATAATAAAACCCTCATTTTAATTGATAGCCTCTTTGCGTTAAGGTGTGTAAGTTATTGGTCTGGAAAAAAGCCTCCTCTTCTCGTTTCTACATTCGATCTTTTGAATCCTTCTATTGTGCATTCCAGTTCTCTACTTGAAATGTTTCAACTTGAGTCATGGGTGAGTAACATTAACATTTCTCAAATAATTAATGCGAATATTCCAGCAATAACACAAGCCAAACGTCTTTACAACATTGAACATATTAAACATATTTGTTCCACCTATTTAGAAAGTCAGTACTCAGGATTTTACTTAATTTATACTGACGGATCCAAAGATAATTTTTTAGGAGGGGCGGCATTTTTAGATCCTCAGCTAAGGAGTTCTATTAAACTAAAGATTGACTCGAATATTTCTATCATGCATATTGAACTGATTGCTATTGCAGAAGCTCTGGCATATATTGAATCAATTGATTTTGACAAATTCGTCATTTTGACGGACTCCAAAAGTGCATTGCAACATCTAGCTCGGTACACCTCGCATGGGCGAGGTAACCCGATAGCTTATATTATTTATGAGTTAATCATTAGGTTACAAAAATCAAAATCCAATGGGTTCCGTCACATGTGCAATTAAAAGGTAACGAGGAAGTAGACCTATTAGCTAAGCAGGCAATAGTGGATGGAGTCCCAATTAATATAGCTCCCTTATATTCGGACTACATTTTTCAAGTGAAAAAGCTTTGTTTGGATAAGTGGCAAGAGTATTTTGATAAACGTTCAAAAGAGAAAGGTATATGGTACCGTACTATTTCAACCACACATGTCGTTCGTTCCTTGGATTGATGACGTGAGTCTAAATAGACCGACTTTAACTGTTGCGCTCAGACTTCGTTCCGGCCACATCCCATCTAATAAGTTCGCACATCTAATGAAAAAAACAACTTCTCCAAACTGCCCTTACTGCGGAGTTATCGAGGACGTGCAACATATTTTGATGGAGTGTGTTCGGAAGTCGGACCTTAGACGATCCCTTTTTACATCGAATATCATGTCAGATGTTGGAGTATGTAACAGTATTCTATCAAGACCGTGTAGTGCTGAAGCTAAATTTTTATATAAATTAGTAGGCTAAGTTGTCATATTATGTTATAGGTGTTATATTATATTAGTTAAAATATGTCTGTATTGATATTTACAAGGCGATGTGGTCGCTAAGCGACAAAGCCTTACAAATAAATTAAAAAAAAAATAAAAAATATTATATATGATCTTTTCATAGGATTACGATTTTTACCAGAAATGAACATAATTTTACATTATGCGCGCATGTTAATGTAAAATAATAGGTTATGTTGTGACGGTTGTACTACCTATTATGCAATTTTACCAGATTTAGTTTTTTACTCTACACTAGTTCTAATTTGTACGGACGGCTCGATTCGGTGCTCGGAGGTTAAGCCAATCCACCCACTGAGTCGTAGCGGAGTAAAATGCCCCTTAGAAATAAGGTTTCACTTTACAAAACTTGTGTTCGACCCATCATGACTTATGCGTGTGTTGTGTTCGGGCATTCGGCCCCCTCTCACATCGATAAACTCCAAGTGGTTCAAAACCGCTTCCTCCGTAAAGCCGTAGGAGCCCCCTAGTTCGTACGGAACGTCGACCACCACTCCGATCTAGGTCTCGAACCTATTCGCGCCTTTATTAAAAAGGCGTCAACACGTCACTTCGCGAACGCGTCTACCCATGCGAATCCGTTAATCGTAGCCACCGCCGACTACGATCTCCCCCCCGACCTCTGCCGCCACCGCCAGCCGCGACATGTTTTCACCGACCCCCCCCCCCCCCCCGATGCTTTGTCATCCCTTCTTTCCGCTCAGAATACGGGCGACGACGACGACGTAGTAGTAGATCCCCTCCCATAGCCGGCGGTTAACCGGTGCACTTAGTAGTGGACCCGTCCCCCTACAGCGACTGTCCCAACCGAGGGCGCTCTTCGAGGCGCCCTCGAGTATGTCGCCTCTTGCCCTTCTAGCTGGCTAGAGCGTAGTGGTTTCACGCTCGCCTTTAAGTCCGGTGAAGCTGTAAAGGCCTCGCGGCCAACAGCGTACATCATTCACACACACACACACACACACTCCGCTATTCTGTCGTAAACAGCTTTTGTAGAACTAGGTTAGACGAAACTTTGCCGGCTTATAACTCCGCCAAACATCGCAAAAGACTTCGCAAATTTCTTGACAAGCACCACCACGTATTGAATTATTCAATTTAAGCACGATTTTTCACAAATTTGCTTAATATATAAAGTTACACGAAAAATTCTCAGGAAAAGAGGACCTCGAACGAAATGTTTACAATTTTATTGAAATTTTCATTGTAGGCAGGTGGTGGAAAAAAGTTAGTTCCGATTAAATTAATTTCTACTCTTTTTGGTCGCAGTGTATATCAAGTGTCTTCCAGTTCGTTAGTTTTTTCGTATTCATACGTTCGGTATTTCTTCCGAAAAGAGTCCCAAACACGATAAATAATAGCCGGTGAATTTCAGAAAGCCCTACGGCTTTCTTTAGATTCTTTAGATTTATACTCTTTTTTTAAATGAATTAGTTGTCGTTTTTTGGTTTACCTTAGACATGGGTAACACTGCGCTGCGCCGCGCAATTGCGCCAACTCAGTTCACTGCGCCGGATGCATTCTTCAAAATGAGTTGGCGCACAGCGCACGACCGGTGAATTTAAAAGATGTTAAGGTGTTGAGTTGCCCGCAGAATCCATTGAAATGTATTGAACAATTGTGGTATTGCACAAATCTTGTTTATATCATTTTTGTTTATACAACACGAATGATAGATGATAGGATGATGATAGATAATAGTTTCTTTTCTACATTTTACTTTAGGTACTTACTGGCTACAAGGTTTTATTTTAACAAATTGCTGTGTTGACACCTGCGTGTAAAATAACTGACGGAATACGTTTACGCTCGAAAATCAAAACGAATGTACTATAGTCGATTCAGTGGGGAGTGATTGAAAGAAAATTAAGGTTGATCTATTTTTATGTTTTTAATTTGTTATTATTAAATGTGTTTTGATTTCCAAAAGTGTTGTTATTTTGTATTCCAAAGTGTAATGAAGTGGCAAAGATAAAAAGCCATTGAAATACATAATTGTTTGACGTGTATTGGTGCCAAGCGACTTGTCGCACTGACAGCTTACTTTGAACCCGCTGGCATATGCAAACCTGTTTCTTTGGATAAGTAGTTTCCGCAGGATCCAAGAAAACCATAAAACACCCATCACTCGTGTTTTTGCTTGGAGACTCGATTGCCATTACAGAATTACAGATTAAATAATAGTAGGTAGTAGTATTAAATAATAGTAGGTAGTGGTAGGTAGTAAATAGTAGGTAACTAGATGCCTAGCAGATTAGAAAGGTGTAGGGTGCCAGGCGTCACTTTCAAAAATAAGAAATCATTAAAAATATTTTACATAGATTTTTAAAGCAATGTCTATTAAATTTTACTGAATAATTGATTATTACTAATCACGGTCGTAACATGGATTATAGTATTTTCATGTATGATGGGTACTGTGACAGTTCTAAGAGTCAAAGGAATATATACTTTATTCAATGGTAATAAGAGTTTTAAACCCGTTTCTATAATTAAATATGGTTTTATGCCTTAATCCCATTGCATTAAAGATTGTTTTCGTTTGACACTTAGAACTGTCACAGTACCCATCTTATGTGAACAATATTATAGAAACTGTCTGAAAAAATAGCAGGCTTTTAAATGCATACCTATTAGTTATTAATTTGTCCTATAAGACTACATGTAGATTTATTGCCAACTGATAATTGTTGATCACAATATAAACATTTAACCTTTTTTTCGTCATTTACAGCAGTGAAATGTAACCATATTTGGCTTTTCAGTCTTGATGACGACATTCTTCATCATTCAGAATCACCTAATCAAGATATATAAATATTGAATTATACAAATAATATTATTTTTAGGTACAACTTTAAAATTACTTTCCATTTAATTTAATAATAATATCATAGGTAATTTGTCATCAGAAGGAATCAATAAAATTGAAGGAGTAAATTTGAAGAAAGGATACAAAATAGGTAGGCTGTATTTTTCGGAATAATGAGCTAATGCTAACAGCTATGCTGTTTGTGCTAAGAGTCTATGAGCGCGGCGTGCAGATGGGGCGCGTCTCACTGCTCACTAAGCGCGTTTCATTTTGTTGCGCCATGGCGCAATTTTGAGTTAACACAATGAGCCGGCGCAGTAGCCTGTGCCTGAGTTATTAAGTTAACGCAAGGAATTGCACTGAGTTACCCATGTCTAGTTTACCTTGACCGTGCGCAGTGATTATATTCTCTTTGCCGTGCGCTAGCAATGGCAAAAAGGAATGAGACCTTAGAGTCGATAAACTGTGTAACAATAGAATAATTAAAATGTTTTTATTTATATAAGAGACCCTAGTACAAATATGTATGGTCTTTGTATAGTCCGTATAAGTTCTACATTATGGCCTTACCCCACATACAGGTAGGAATAAAAACATAGAGGGAGCACTAACAAGATTATATATTTGCACTGCTTACACCATGAAGCTAAAATTACCTGGATGGAGTCATACGACGTTGCCGCTCCGCCAGTCATCGTCGACAGTTAATTATCACCGTATATTATTATTTATATACCTCCTTTATATTATTCTACTTATTTATACAGAGGTACCTACAAGATTGATATAAAACTAATAATAACTTAATTTTCACATTTATGCTGTTTGCCGTCAAGGAGACCCTGCTCTGCCCTGGCGTACCTTCAAAGCCCAATGTCCAATACCAATAAAATTGAAATTCGACGATCACAGAGCTATGTTGAACCTAATAAAAAAACACAGACGAATTATGAACCTCCTCCTTTTTTGAAGTAGGTTAGCAATCTGCTTAGTGCTATAGTAGGGTACCTATAGGATTGACGTAATACCCATAATATCTACGTATTCGTATTGTTTGTCGTTAAGGAGTTCCCTGGTGTGCCTTTAAAGTTCAAGATCCAATACTGATGAAATTAAAATGGGACCACCTTGAAACTATATTGAATCCAGCGGAAAAAGAATCATTCAAATCGGTTCCAATCCAAAAATAAGGGCCTCCTCCTTTTTTGAAGGTTAACATTCTGCTTAGTTCTATAGTAGAGTACCTATAGGAATGACGTAATACCCATATTGTCTCAATTTGCACATTCCTATCGTTTATCGCTAAGGAGTTCCCTGGTGTATCTGTAAAGTTCAAGATTCAATACCAATGAAATTAAAATGGGACCACCTTGGAGCTATACTGAACCCAATGCAAAATCGGTCCACAACTGACGGAAATATCGGTGAGCATACATAAAAAAATATAAAAAAACATACATACAGTCGAATAAAGAGCCTCCTCCTTTTTGAAGGCGGCTAAAATATTGCTGTATCTCACAGTACCTATTATTGATGCGTAACTTAATTTTGTAGTTATAATAGTAATTCTATCTATTGACGATCTAAAGAATCTTTACAATCGCTATATAATAATTTTAATTTAAAATAATCTTTTTTAAAACGAGCTTTTATAGCAAAAACACAACGGAGACCGACAAGTACTATGGTATGTCAAGACAAATGTAACGAGCCTATACACGTCAGGGTTATATTGAGTAGTTGGGTAGTTTTGTTGCTCATCTTTCGCTTCCAACATGAGACCATGGACACCATTCGGGTCTACAGAACTCATCAAGACAAAACCAATGAGCCCAAACACGGCGGAGTTATGTTGAGAAGTTAGGTAGTTTCATTGGCCACCCTCCGGCTCCATCATCAGACCCTAAAAACCATCCGGGTGGTAAGTACTCGTCAAGGCAAATCCAACGAACCCAAACACGGCAGGATTATATTGAGTACTTGTGTGCTTCCTTTAGCCACCTTTCGGCTTCATCATCAGACCCTAAACACTATCTGGTTATATAGTACTTCTCAATACCAATTTAACCACCCTAAACATGAGGGGGTTACGTTGTATAGTTTACATGGGCCTATACCCACCATCCGACTCTATCATCAGACCAGCTCCATGGTACCATATTATTGCAATGTCATCGGATTTACATATGTATGCCAAATTTTAGCTTAATCGGATACCCGCACGTGCTTGAAAAATGGATCACAAGATTTGAAACAGACAGACAGATAGACATTTCGTATGTCACATTGTAAGTTATATAAAAGCTTGTAAAAATATAATTGAACCTTTCGTAATGTTTTTATTTATTTCAATAAGCACGAACAAAATATATAAGATAAACCTATAGCAAAAAATATCATTAATTTAAAAGAGAACAAATTGAAGTTAATTTTACATTGCAAATGCTACTAGCTGTAATCTTCACTATTTAAGTCCAACATCGCACCCTTTTGTAAAATGTTTGGAAAAGATGCAACTATACTGAGTTTTAATGTGCTCTTAGTATTACATAAAACATAGTGTTTTATGTAATACTAGTTTAACACATTTAGGCTGCAATATTTGTAGGCATACTAAAACAAAAAAACATCCGTTAACAATTATATAATTACCAATTTTCGCTATCGATATCGATGTAAATTTTCCCATCATTATGACTAATCTCTTTGGGAATACGATTATTAAGAGTCTACCTAAATCTAATGATTTATGCTCAAGGGAAACAGTCAGTCTGGTGTAGTTAATAATAATATAAGCCCTGTTAAGAAACTGTCCTACTGTTGGGCATGGGCCTCCTCTCAAACTGAGAGGGTTTAGGCCGTAGTCCACCACGTAGTTAATACGCATCTTTAAACTTGTTACATTTTTTTAGAAAATACGTTTTATCTTTACCGTTATACAGCAAAACCAAGTCACCGGCCGAAGCTTACAAAATTTAGCTTCATCTGCTTTTCTAGACCAATAAGATTTGCATTCCAATATAAAGCACGGTATTTTAGTTGTGTGGCACCATGTTTTAACAAACATTTTAATTATATATCTTTTTATTAATTTAAAACAAATTTAAAGTCTCCGAGAACATAATCACTAGGCAAACAAATATTATAAAAAAAAAAAGTTCGAACCATGTAGAAACAAAGATTTTTAAATTGGTTACCTAAGTGGTACCAAGCATGAAGGTAAAATTACCTGGAGGGAGTCATACGACGTTGCCGCTCCGCCGGTCATCGTTCAACACATTGTCTTTTTTCTCTCTCAATTACACGGATCACCATTTTGAGTGAATGAGAAAGCTATTGTAAGGTTGGCAACGTCGCACTGTACGTGTGCTTCGTAGCCTGTTGTGTCCGATGTTTGGGCCATAACAAATGCGCCCCGTCCGTGTCAGCGGTTAAAATATGAATGAAAATTATTGTGTTAAGTAAATATACTCTAATACAGTGAAAATATGTCGTGTTGTGCTGTATTTTGTAAATCAAGGTTGTCCTTGACACGACATATTTTTTACTCCTCCTTTGGTTGTCCAAAGGAGGAGTAAAAAATCCTGAATTATCATTTCACACTTCACAGCAAAATTATGGATTTTACATGAAATATATACGTTATTGACGTCATATAATTAATATACGGTGATAATTAACTGTGAGTTTAAAGCTTTAATTTGTATTTTAAATATGCATTATTTTACGCTTCTCCAATAGTGATGTCCTACAGCGCCTATCGCTTACTGTCGATATTAATAAATTAATACTGAAACATTAACAGTTCCTATTCACGTCATAATGACTAAACGAATTTGGATGAAATTTAGTAAGGATAGAATATCTAGATAAACACTGTCACGTCTATATTCCCCAATCGGGGGTAGGACCTATTTATGATTATTTCATCTTTATAGCGTTTTCCCTGAAATAAAACACTTATTAAACTACTTACCTCACTGGAAGCTTTATATTGAGATGGCATATAGACCCTCGGTTGCGAAATGAAGTTTTGCCTCTTGGGTAGTACTGCTTATACTGAAGATTAGAGGTTTGAACTCTATATGAGTTGGAATTGTGCCCTCCACCCCGTGAGGGTGCGTTGTATGCCATACCCATATGTAGATAAATCTGAACCCTGAAAAGCATGTTGATATCCGTGTGATGGAACTATTGATAATCGTGATTTAGAATCCGCGTTTGAGTGCTAAAACGTACCTCCCCTTTCATTATCGCCGGCACGCGGTTGCGGTTAGCAAGTAGAAAATCCAAAACCAAGAACAGCACTGCGAGACCTCAAGACACCGTAAGCTCAATCTGCGTAGATCGGACCAAAAAAAATAATTAAAAAGTTTGAGGGTACCCCGGAAATACTATGCCTTTTGGACATCTAACACCTCAGTCCTTCCCGTGACCATGGGTGCTGCAAAGCATTCGAAACGTCGGGAACGTAAAATAAAAAAATAAACCCAATAAAATCCGTATTTATTTTATGTGTAATATTCGCTTGAATTTAAGAACTCAGTATTAAAAAATCTTATTTAAGTACCTTATTGGTCTAGTAGCAAATGTGTACCTCCAGGTGATACAACTCGAGTTATTTTCGTTATTACTTTTGATATATTTACACATTATGCAACAGAAAATATTTTTCAATCTGGTGTCTCTTAAAATGAAGAAGTTTTTTTTGTGCATATTAATATAACTAAGGATTTTTCAGAATTAACAAAGTGTAAGATGATATATCTTAAATTATCACAAATTGAACTGAACTGATTGCTCCAATGTTTATTTCTGTATTAATGATTCAACTTTAATTAACCCCTTATACACGAACAGCAGGGGTAGATTAAAAATGGTGTGATTTGATATAATTCCACGTGTGTCAGTGTACACTAATGTTATTTAATCAATGAACATATTTAGTATAGATTCTCAGATAACTTAAGATTTTCTGTTCGGTGAAATAAATATGTTTTTTAATCATCTATTGTCTTTTACGTTGATAAGGCCTGTCCTAGTAATCACTTCCCTATTAAAGTACACTAATGCAGATCCACAAACTCCCACATGAAATTGACACGCTACCTCAGCGATATGCGTTGACCATACATCCTAGTTTCATGACTAACGTGCATTGAAAAAGCGCATGTGCAAACGTAGGAAAAATGTGATGTAAAAATTGTTACCACCACTACGCCTATATTCCCAAGCGGGAGTGGGAGTGGTGTACGGTGTACACTCACTTGTCGTTCAACAATGTAAGGTCTCATGTAGTAGAGGATGAGTCTATTGATATTATACCAAGCACAGTGCCAGACTCCGGACTAGATTTTTTTTATCGAATAATTCGTATTTTCCGACATAGGCTTCGAACCGATCACCTTGTGATCGTTATCAATGAGGCTTTACTATTGTATTAAATTGTACATACTAATATCGATGTTTACAGATTCGTCTTTTGATACATACATACAAGATTTGTGTGTGTGTGTGTGTGTGTGTGTATGAATGATCTACGCTGTTGGCCTCGAGGCCTCTACAGCTTCACCGGATTTTAACGGCGAGCGTGCAACCACTACGCTCCAGCCAGCCAGAAGGGCAAGAGGCGACATACTCGAGGCGCCCGCAGTTGGGACAGTCGCTGTAGGGGGACGGGTGCACTACTAAGCGCACCGGTCAACCGCCGGCTATGGGAGGGGATCTACTACTACGTCTACGTCGTCGTCGCCCGTATTCTGAGCGGAAAGAAGGGATGACAAGGCATCGGGGGGGTCGGTGAGAACATGTCGCGGCCGGCGGTGGCGGCAGGGGTCGGGAGGGAGATCGTAGTCGGCGGTGGCTACGATTAACGGATTCGCATGCGTTCGCGAAGTGACGTGTTGACGCCTTTTTAATAAAGGCGCGAATAGGTTCGAGACCTAGATCGGAGTGGAACAAGATTTGTATTATGATACGTATGTGTGAACTTATATAAATTACTCGTGGTAATTCGAAATCATAATTAAGATGAGCCAATTACGATTTTGCATGAAGTAAATATTTGTTAATCATAAATTATCGATAAATTTTCTTATCGATAAATCCTGTACTAGTAATCACTTGCCTAATCACGCACACTAACGCAGATTCACAAACTCACACCGACACAAAATTGACACGCTACCGTGGCGATATGCGGTGTCTAGGTATATTCTTCGTCTATGGTACCAAGTGTCCAGAAAAAGTGTACAGCTGAACTGCGTTTATAATCCCTCTATGTTTGTAATCCTACCTCTATGGTACTGCATCATACCATGTGCAAACGAGACACAGTGCTGAGGTTTGTGGCTCTCACTTGTAACAATTTCTCTAGAAGTTTAAATTCAAAGAAATTTCAGTGTTGTGTGTGTGAGTAAGAGATTAATTTTCTCAATAATTGGAATACCATGGTAACGGCACCGTTCCCATACAGGTACCAGGGAGTAAAGGGAGCATTTACAAGATCATATATTTGCACTGCTTACACTTATGTCATGTCAGCGATAAGAAAGGGGACAATTCCATCGTTATTAGTAACATCCTCGTACATTTTATTTTCACATTAATGACACAGGTGGATTTCAAATATTCTCCTCTTAGAATTATAGACTATACTTGTGTTTTCCCATACAACTGCTTACTGCCACATAAGCTTTATCGATAAAATTAAATATTGTTTAATATACAAAATATCGCTTTATCTCATAGTGCCTATTATACTAGATGCGCAACTTAAGTTTTGTATTAATCAATAATGAAAATTCGATATAGCTTGACAATCTGAACAATCCTGACATTTACTCATTATTCACTATAGATTTGATTAATAAATAATTTTAATTTAAAAAGATATCCATCTATTTATATCATTACGCTAGATCCCTTGCGCGGTAGGCAGAGAGTACAGACTTCCAACAGGTTCTCTCCTTACATATATATTTCATACCTCTCTGGTTTCGTCTTATACACGCTCGCCGGTTACGGAGACTCTTAACTTGTCCTTCAGAGATCTTTTAAAAAGAAGCTTTTATAGTAAAAACCCTTAGCCACAACTTAAAGAAGAAGTAGCATGCGGTGGCATGCAGCGGGAATTTTAATTTAAATAATCACGGAACAAATACGTAGATGCTGCTGAAAGACTTTGTATCGTCCAGGGATATTATTTTAAATGAGCAATTTGGCTTTCGATCCCAACACTCTTGTGTCCATCCTCACTAGCCTTAACAAGTCAAGACTAGTCCACACGGGTGCCCTTGTCTTCGATGTTGCCAAGGCATTCCACAAATCCTGGCACAACGGCTTGATCTACAAGCTTTATCTAATGGGTGTGCCGGACAGACGCATGCTCATTTTAAGAGATTTTCTGTCTAATCGCTCTTTTCAGTATCTCGTCGGAATGACGCGATCTAACCTCTACTCCATACAAGCTCGAGTTTCATAAGGCTTAGCTCTCTCGATTCTCTACATATCTATACACGAACGATACCGCATTCTAACTCTCCTATAGGAATAAGGCCCCCAAATGTGACGCATTGAGGTGAACCCGGCTAAAAGCGCTGCGTTGTTCTTCTCTAGAGGTGGAACCCTGTAGGTGTAACCTAGGACAAGTTACCATGATCGCCCGACCTATGAGGTTATATAGGTCAAATATCTAGGGGTCACCCTATACGCCAATATGTCTTTCGGATCGCACATCACGCGAGTCCACAACCGAGCTAACTTTTTGTTCAGCCGTCTTTACCAGATGATTTGCAAGCGGAATTAAATGTCCTTTTTTATTTTAGGAATAAGGTGACTCTTCACAAAACTTGTGTTCGGGCACGCTGCCCCCGCTCTCTCATCGACCGACTTTAAGCTGTCCAGTCCCGATTCTCGCAAAGGTTTGGGAATATTTTTATGAAGAAAAGATAATTTTTACGATATATTTGACATTATTCTTGAAATATATCAGAAAGACGAAAACGAAGAACAGTCTAAATAAAGTCTAATCAATTAAACGACTTGAACTGTGTCAACAGAGGCGGCCTTACCCATTGCGAGGCTCCGGGCGGCAGGTCTTTGCGAGGCCCTTTGTCCTTCGTGAAAAGTATGTGATGCGAAAGTAGGTCTGGTTGTTTGGTTTAGGTATTTATCATGTTTGAGGAGAAATGCTAAAGTTATACAAATAAACATAATTTGAGTTAAAAATATTTTACTCTAAAAGATTAACAAAATTAACAAATACAGAGATGATAAATTTTAAAATTGATGTTTGCGTCTTTTCCTAAGACTAAAATCTTTAATTAAAGCACAATAATCTAACGAATGAGCTACGTCATTTTCGATTGAAAGAATAGCAAGGGCTGAAAGCCGATCTTGTGTCATCGAATTCCTCATATATGTTTTAATAATTTTAAGCCTCGAAAAACTCCTTTTAGCAGTCGCAACTGTTAACAGGTTTGGTAGCAATAATTCTCAGGACTATTTCGATCGTGGGGTAAACTTCAGTAATTTTTTTTTCTATTATGTATTTCAGCACCAGCACGATGTCGTCGTTTCCTTCATACACACGGATGAACATATTCAGTTCTTCGTACAATTCATGTCCATCAATATCACATGATTCTCCTACTGTCATAGATATTTGCAAGTCGCTGCATTGCTTCAAAAGTTAACTATCACTAATTTCCTTTAATCTTTTTATATCATACATGAAACCAAATATGCTCTCATGAGTTTTAAGGGCCACAAACCTAGGATGGCAGCTTGCGCGCACATTGTCGACAAAGACAAAAAAATAGAATTTTGAAAATTTCTTCCGCATTCAATACATGAGCTTCATCTTCCCCTTCATAATCAAAATGCCTTTTTTTACGTCGTCTTCTGACTTCTTTGAACTGTCTGTCAATATCATTTTCCTCGGCTATTTCTCTCGCTGTTACAAGGGATGACTGAAAACCATTTTCTCAATAATTATCGAGCCAATTTGTGAATGCCTCTAGGTGTTGTATAGCCACATTTAAGTGCATGTTTTCGCTTTGCCACATTTTACTTATAACATTTATCTTTGTAAGAATGTCATACCATATGACAAGTGAAACTACAAATTCGTAGGTAGTTATTTCCGTTTCTATAGAATGGCGTTCACTGACCAACTGACAATCTGTTGTATTTTCTGCTAAATTATTTAAAGCATCACATATATCGCTTAGTTGGTATTTAACGGCCTTCATCGATGCTAACCTGCACTCTCATCTGGTTTCTGAAAGTGGTTTTAGCGATAACGATTTTACATGAGTATTTAAATTAGCCCTCTGACTTGAGCCGGCAAACAAAGTGTACAACCTTTGTAGCAAACCAAAAAAAGATTTTGCTTGGACACAAGACGATGCTGCATCTTCTAGGATGAGATTCCAGCTATGACTCCCACAAGGTAAAAAATAAGCAACTGGATTAATTTCAAGAATACGTTTTTGGACACCACTTTTTTCACCACGCATATTGGCACCATTATCATATCCTTGGCTTCTGCAGTTTTGCAATGATATACCTAACTGTTCTAATTCTGTGATTATATAATTAGTCAAACTCTCAGCTGTGGTTTTTTGGACGGCTAAGAAACCAATAAAATGTTCAATTTCAGCTGTTTTTGTATTAAAAAATCTTATAATAATTGAAAATTGCTCAACAGGAGAAAAGTCGCGAGTATAATCAAGAATAATCGAGTAATATTTATTATTTTTTCAACAATTTGAGACTTCACGTGATTTGCCATTAATTGTATGAGCTCATTTTGAATACTTTTTCCGATATAGTGGTCAATAATCGTCTTATCCTTTACTTGTTTTAGGTGAAGTCTCAGCACGGGATCAAATCAGGCTATTACCTTAACTAAATCTATAAAGTTGCTGCTTGTCTCACTCGAATCTGAGTCAGATTGTTAACTTCTCTCTATGACACCTGAAGGCCAAATTGTGAGATGCTATAAAATTTACAATTGCGAGCAATCGTTCTAAAATATCGTTCTCTCCAACGTTGCCTTTCTTGTTCAATTTGTGACTGGGCCAAGAAGTCAATAGTGAAAGCTTTTTAAACCATTCTCTAATTTAATCTATTTCAACATACAATCTTTGTGCTGTCGCCTAGATTCGTGAGACTTTAGGTAATCACCCAAGTGTTTCCAATTACACACTCCTTCACTTAATCCAATCTTTGTATTTTCTAGCCCGAATATTCGACACGGAAAGCAGTAAACGACATCCTTTGTTTGTGAATAAATCATCCAGCGCCTGTCAAGCTTTTCACCGTGAACCAATATCTTATAATGATATTCGCTGAATCGCCGTCCATTATCATTTACGGGAAATAAATCAACTTTAAACCGGACTGGACCTTTTAATACAATCTCAGTTCGGTCTACATCAGTAATTGTTATGGGCCACAAACCGGGGTCATTTTGAGGTTTCAGATTTTCTATTCCAGCAGTCATGGATGTAGACATAGAATCGGGCTCAGATTCGTGTTCTTTACTGGATAGCGTTGACGGCGGCACCGGTGACCTAAGAGACAATGATGTAGTTAATTCATCATCATCCTCGCTGTTTTTTTTAATGACGGCGGCGGCACCCATCATGTGGAAGGAATGTTTTCAGCTGGATCAGGATTAGAGTCACTTTCAGTCAATAAGTGTTTTGTAGAACTTTCTTGATCATCACTTTTTATATATTTATATAAAGATCCACGTAGATTTTCTTTTACCTGCTTTCTTTTGATAGATTGTAATATTCAAAAAAATTGAAAGATATATACGGTATAGTAACGATTTTGTAACTCATACTGCAAGCAAAATAATTCCAAGGTGACAAGCATAGACGAAGAATGGTGACAAGAGTTGACGAACGAAATAAAACACGGGGATTCCCCTAGCGATAGAGGAGCAGTTCTGCGCCTTTGTCCATTATGTCCCGACTCCCGAGTGCTATGCGATTAAAAAACCGATCTTCAAGTGTTTCGACACTGCAAATCCGGAAAAAAATCAAGTGATTAATGATGAATCACTTAAAGTGTTTCATAATTAAACACCTAAGTGTTTACAATGTTAAACGCCATAAACAAACTATAGCATTTTGGTAAACGGCAAGAAGCGTTTAAAAGTCGTCTACAAAATTGCCATAGTTCGTTCATGATGTTTAACATTGTAAACACTTTAAGTGTTTAGTTGCTAAACACTATAAGTGTTTAGTTGCTAAACACTTGGATTTGCAGTGGAGGCGCAATATTCAAGTACTACGTAATGAATTTTTCAATTGTTTTGAATAAACGAATTAGTTAACTAACTTTATTTTAATTTACCGTTATGTTATAACCTTAATAAGTAATTAAGGATCAAAATCAAGTCTCAAATAAAAAAATATAGTTATGTGGCAAGCTCAGGCGGGCGGCGTGGGTTTCGTTCACCGTTGGTTTGAAGAAAAACTACAACCATTCCTTCCGTAATGTACTTTTAATATTCCTGGGTATTTTACAGAACTGTGGTAGGTAAACTAGGGCGCTAGTATCTAAAATTATAATCGTATCGAGACAATTGAGCGCGTCTAGGTCCGGTAGCGTGCGGGGCGGCTAATATCTCTACGGCACGACCGGCGCATGCGGGAGCTTTTGGCGACTGGCTCATGCGGAAGCGCGGGCGGCGCGCACGACGCGGGTAGCGCGGCGGGAACTAAGGAATGCGTTCGAAAAGTGGAGGACAGCGTTGTATCGTCCCCCTCCGAGTCACTAACACGCCTCGTGAGAGACTCGGCAGTAATAATTTGACGCGGTCGTCCACGCAAACGAATTTGGATCGGTGACCTCGTAACTAGTTCCTACCAGTTACGAGGTCAACGTTCTAAATTCTCGAGTATTAGGTAAATTCCATGCTTCCGATTTAAGAATATGTCATAACAAGCTGATCTGAACCCGAAAATTCATGCCAAAACGTGATGGGCCTTATCGTATAAGTAAAGTCTTTAGTCCGGACTAAAGACTTTACTTATACGATAAGGGCCATCACGTTTTGGCATGAATTTTCGGGTCCTACCTTTGGATGCATCACTAAGTAAATGAGTAGTGATCAACACCAAATCACCTACTTCATAAGTTGAACCAATCTGTCGGGTCTTGTCAGCTTGCGTCTTACGAACGTTTCTAATGAAATTCAACACTATCGCGGATGGTATCCCAATTTTTAAGAAAACGACGAAGATAAGGAGTAATCTGAGGAAGGAAATTCTCCTCAAGACTATTAATTATCAGGATCGCCGAGCTGATCTTCTCGTATATCAGCGGAACTTACACGTGGCATGTCGATGATCACATTGCAAATATCACAACTGTCAAGATTGGTATCGTTGCACTGGGGACGGCTTAAAGCATCAGCTACAATGTTGACCTTGCCAGGGGTATATTCAAAGCGTGTATCATAAGCTTGAAGCTTTATGGCCCATCTTATAAGACGTTCACTTGGAGACTTGAGAGTCAGGAGCCATTTTAGCGGTTGGTGGTCACTTTTGACAACAACAGGGTGACCATCAAGGTAACCGCGGAACTTGTCTGTTGCCCAAACAACTGCCAAGGCCTCCTTTTCAGTTGTTTTATATTTTTTTCCGGCTGGAGCCAACAGACGACTAGCATATTCAATAGGCCTTTTTTCATTACCCTCGCCTTGCAATAGAACAGCTCCTAGTGCATAGTTGCTGGCATCAGTCCGCAAAACAAAAGCTTTAGTATAATCAGCTGGAATCAAAACAGGAGCTGATGTTAATTCGTCCTTCAGATACTGAAACGCTTCCTCTTGTTGGCGATCTCACCTCCAGGGTTCGTTTTTGCGGGTGAGTTTAGTTAAGGGCTGGGCTATCTGAGAAAAATTAGGAACAAATTTCGAAACCAGGAACATGTCTGTAAAAATGACTTAAGATGTTTCAAATTTTTAGGACTAACCATCTGCAAGAACTGCATCAATTTTAGAGGGATCTGGCTTAATACCCTCTGAGGTTATCACATGCCCAAGATAATTTATCTCAGGATGAGCAAAGAAACATTTAGCACAATTGGCCTTTAAACCAAATTGACGACGATCGATCAAAAACCTTTCTCAGATCTTTCAGGTGGCTAGAAAATGTTTCACTTATGATCAAAATTTCATCTAAGTAAGCGAGTAAAACAATGCCCTGTAAACTAGCGCCAGAACGAAATCGATCTATCAACCTTTGGAAAGTCGATGGCGCATTCTTTAAGCCACATGGTATGCGTGTAAATCGATAAGTACCAAACGGTGTTACGAAGGCAGTCTTGTCGCGATCAGCGGAATTAAGTCCGACTTGCCAGTAACCAGATTTCAAATCAATAGAGAATATGCGTGAATTTTTTTATATTTTTATACGATACAAAACATCAATATATAATTGCAAAAAAAAATTATGCGTCAAAGCGTCGTGTTGAAGATAACAAACAGATAAGAGCACTTTAAGCGCCCTCCATTTTGGCGCGCTTGGCGTGACGTCAAAGTCTATAATAACAATCAATTAGTGAACAGCTGTAGAAGTATTTTATTCTGTAATTTATTTTTATTTTGTATTTTGTGACTATTATACAATGGAACAACACTGTGTTGTGCCTATGTGTAAAAATACGATAAGAAATTCACCCGATAGGTGCGGACATAAGGAGAAAGTGGTGTAAAATCAGAAAAAGAGACATGGTATGGCGGACATCAACTTGTTTATATTGCTGTTAAGATCACTTTAACGTAAGAATTAACTTAAATTTATTTTGTGTAAATCGACAACAAAAAATAACAATAAAACTAACTCAATAGCAAACATCCAACCAATATGCACTTGTTGACATTTGTATTGTAGACTTTGACGTCATATCCGATCTGACCAATAGCGTGGCGTTCCAGCTACTTTGAATTTCCCACTAATTTTTTGTACTTTCAAAAATTATTTTCTTAATAAAATAGTAACGGTATTAAAAATATTGTATATTCATTATTTTAAGCGATAAAGTCTGTAAAAAAAATTATTTTACCCTTATTTGAATTACACGCATATTCTCTATTGACGACATAAAACAATGACGTTTGGTCAATTGGAGAAGCTCATCAATGAGCGGAAGAGGATAACTATCCGTTTTCGTGACGGCATTTAATTTACGATAATCTACGCAAAATCTGATGCCGTTATCCTTCTTGGGCACTAACACTGCTGAAGACGTCCATGCGGACTCGCACGCTTTGATAATGCCTTCTTGAAGCATCTTGTCAAGTTCCTTTTTCATAACCTCTATCTTAGCAGGCGTAAGGCGATATGGGGGAACAGAAATGGGCGCGTGGTCTCCGGTGTCGATATGATGGATATGGATCTGCATATAGAGTCGGTTCTCCCCCTGAACCGAAGATATCCTTATTATCCTGCAGAAGTGAAGCTAGACACTCACGGTCGGAGGGCTTCAACATCGGACCCTCATCTTCTCTCAGGAAGTCTGCAGAACATAGCGTGACGCTATAAGGACTCGCGAATTCTAATGGGTAAACCTTTTCAGTATCATGGAAGTGCCAAACGGAAGTTGTTAAATTAAGTACCATACCAGCTGCCTGTAAAAAAATCTATTCCCAATAAGGTTTCATTGTCACTTGCATCTGGAAAAACCAAAAAGCAATAGTAACAATCCTACCTGGAATGATCTTGACATCCAACGTCGTTGACAGTATTTGGCGCGTTTGTGTAGAACCATCAGCGAGCTTAACGCGCATGGAACCAGGCACGGATGGATGATTATGCTGTTGCAGCATCGCGTAGAGCGTGGACCCTGCAAAACATCTCTTCGCCGCAGTATCAATTAAAGCTCTACCACGAATCCCTAAAATTTCTATACTTAAAATAAGCCATCGTGGGATACCATCATCGTGCGATTTTAGTAACGAAAGGGCAAAATAATTATCATGTTTACAATTTATGGTCACTTGGTTCTCAAATTTCCTGCTTTTGTCCCGAAAAACAAAGTGATCACCCTACCCGATTTACAAATTTACGAGGGTTTTGACCCGAAAATTTTGTGTTCACCCTATTCCGTGCAAACCGTTGATATGGGTGCTTATTATTTTTATCATTTAAAAATCGGGGGTCGGAGTCGGATTCAAACCGACTTCTTTTATTTAATACGAGCGGTTTAGTAGTGGGCATTCTATTTACACTTTTAAAGTTATGTGGGACGCTACGAATAGAACGCGGGGCATTACGTATAGTATGCGAAAAACTATGACCGACCCGACGTCCTGGACATGGCGCTTCTGAAGGGTGTTACCTTATGGCTGCACTCCTTAGAAGTAGTCCAAGAGCTCGACTCTGACCATCGACCTGTAGTCATGAGACTCGGTTCCCCCCCTTCCGCCTCTCAGCGACCCAAAAAGACGGTGGTGGATTGGCATGCGCTAAGCACGGCCTTGGCGGAGGCTGACCCTCCCCCCCCCTCCCCCTCAGCTCGGACTCCATCCCGTCCCCTAAGGACACCGATCAGGCCGTAGATGCCTTCACCGACCACATCCAATCGGCTGTCAGTCAATCGTCTAAGCAAGTCGAGGCGGAAGATCTCAACCGCTTTCGACTGCCGGACGATGTTAGGGATTTCATTGGTGCCAAGAATGCCTCAATCCGAGCGCATGACTCTTACCCCACCGAAGCCAATCGGGCCCGGATGCGCGCTTTACAACGTGAGGTAAAACGTCGTGTCGCGGAGGTCCGGGAGGAACGGTGGGGTGACTTCCTAGAGGGCCTCGCGCTATCGCACCTGGCCTACTGGCAGCTGGCGCGTAGCCTCAAAACCGACTCCACGACTGGCATGCCCCCGCTGTCCCGCCCTTCAGGCGCACCCCCAGCCTTCGACGACGACGAAAAAGCCGAGCTTTTCGCCGACTCCCTCGAGAGCCAGTGCACCCCCAGCTCTCTATTCGTCGACCAGTCCCACGTCGACGCGATCGACAGGGAAGTCGAGCGCAGGACATCCCTCCCCCCCGCCGATTCCTTACCTCCTATCACCCAAACGAAGGTCGAAGATCTCATTAAACCAAAAAAGCCCCCGGCTCTGACGGCATTTCGAATCGCGTTCTGAAATGCCTGCCCGCGCAACTCATCTGCCTCTAAGTGGCCATATTAAACGCCGCCATGACGAACTGCACCTTCCCCGCTAAGTGGAAGGAAGCAGACGTCATAGGCATTCCCAAGCCCGGCAAATTTCGTAATCTCCCCACGAGCTACCGCCCTATCAGTCTTCTCAACTCCCTGGCTAAGGTCTACGAGCGCCTACTTCTGGCGCGGCACAAAGAATCTGCAGTGTCCAGGGGTATCCTTATCGACGAGCAGTTCGGCTTTCGAGCCAAACACTCCTGCGTCCACCAAGTGCACCGCATTACGGAGCACATCCTCTCCGGTCTTAACAGACCCAAATCCGTCTACACGGGCGCCCTCTTCTTCGACGTCGCGAAGGCATTCGACAAAGTCTGGCACAACGGCTTGATCTACAAGCTCTACCAAATGGGTGTGCCGGCAGACTCGTGCTCATCATACGAGACAGCTTGTCAAATCGCGCTTTCCGATATCGCGTCGAAATGACGCGCTCCACTCTCCACTCCACCCGAGCTGGAGTCTCGCAGGGCTCAGCTCTCTCACCCCTCCTGTTTCGCCTTTACACGAACGACATTCCTCGTTCGAGTAAGGTGCATCTAGCCCTATTCGCGGATGATACCGCTCTCTACGTCTCGCATAGGAATATGGGTTTCATTACCAGAAACCTTCAGGCAACCGCCAATTCCCTAGGGAAATGGTTCAGGAAGTGGCGTATTGAGGTGAATCCGGACAAGAGCGCTGCGGTGTTCTTCTCCAGAGGTGCTACCCCGCGCCGCCTTAGAAGTAATCTCGGTCAAGTGACCATGTTCGACCGACCCATTCCCTGGGTCAAAGAGGTCAAATATCTAGGGGTCACCCTAAACATTACCATGTCCTTCGGCCCGCACATCAAGCGGGTCCATCACCGAGCATCCTTTGTGCTCGGTCGTCTCTATTCGTTAATCTGCAAGCGGAGTAAAATGTCCCTTAGAAATAAGGTGACGCTTTACAAAACTTGCGTTCGACCCATCATGACTTATGCGTGTGTTGTGTTCGGGCAATCGGCCCCTTCTCACATCGATAAACTCCAAGCGGTTCAAAACCGCTTTCTCCGTAAAGCCGTAGGAGCCCCCTGGTTCGTACGGAACGTCGACCTCCACTCCGATCTAGGTCTCGAACCTATTCGCGCCTATATTAAAAAGGCGACAACACGACACTTCGCGAACTTCACACTACCGAAGCGAATCCGTTAATCGTAGCCGCCGCCGACTACGATCCCCCTCGAGCCCTGCCACCCGCGACATGTTCTCTCCGATTCCCCCGATGCTTTGTCATCCATTCTTTCCGCTCAGAACACGGGCGACGACGACGTAGTCGTAGATCCCCTCCCATAGCCGGCGGTTGACCGGTGCACTCAGTAGTGCACCCGGTCCCCCCACAGCGACTGTCCCAACCGAGGGCGCCCTCGAGTATGTCGCCCCTTACCCTTTTGACTCGAGCGTTGATGTTGCACGCTCGCCCTTAAGTCCGGTGAAGCTGTAAAGGCTTCACGGCCTTACACACCCACGAAAAACTATGATTAGAACGCGGCACATTACGTAAGTTAGGATCAGCTCCCTTACAAACCTTAGGAATATTTGAATTACTTACCAATGTGGACTGCTTACCAACAGCTGATGCACCGGAGGTCGTTGACCTACGTGCTCGCGATCGCGACAAATTTATACGAGTACAATCGATTGCACTAAATGCGATTTACATTTCGAACAGTTCGAACGCATTACTCCCTTCTCGCCGCATCCATAACAATGAATGCGTTGCACGTTATCACGAATTACATTATCCGCGGAACTTTTAGGTATTTTACGACATGTTTCGCGATTATGTCCATAAGTCCATTTAGTTCGACATGCACGTTGCTCTGGAACTGAAGCAGCTTGGGATGGTGTGCGCTGGCGCAGGGGAACTCCCGTCGCTGCCGTTTGCGTCATCAGTGTAGGTACTCGTTCGACGGGGAACTGCGTAGTTGCGCGCGGCGGCGGCGCTTTGTAGCGAGTGCGATTGGCGGCGGCGTCCTTTGATGTCGCAGTGAGCAAAAATTGCCAACCGACCTTTACTGCTTTATTAAGCAGTAAAGGTAAATTCTTCTCTGCGTAGGCGCTCTCTTATCTTATGGTCTAATAAGCCATATACCATGTCAACTCCACCTTTTCACTAACGTCGCCTCGTGGCAGGCGAGCGAGGAGCGCACGTGCTCTGGAGATGAACAAGTCTGCATTTTCATTAGGTTGCTGGCCGGCCGTAAATAAATTGATATAAATTCTGTAGGGAGGGCGGCGGTCTCCAAATGCACTTCGCAAATTTTCAAGGACATTTTGCCACGTAGACATCTGGTGCTTAATGCCTTGCCACCAGGTTGCAGCGGTGTGCGTGAGCAACATAGAAAATCCTTTTACGGCTATTTCGTCTCCCGGAATTGCTTCCCGGAATGACTAAACCGCATCGATAAATCCTTCCACTGGTTCGTCTGTGCGTCCGCTAAAAGTGGCCTTGCAGCGGCTGAAATTACTTGTGCTGGACCTTTGGTCTAAGATGGGTGTAGACGAGTGTCTGACGCTGTTGAGCAGCTCACGAAACGCATCAAGCTGCGAGCGTTGCAGAGTCTTGATCGTCACGGTCACTTCCTCTTGTCTAAATACGTCTTCGCGACTTGCCTCGTCTTGAAGGCTTCTTGCCTTATTTTGTCCACGATGAGCATCGTTTTGGGAAGCAGACCTTGTCAGGGGCATCTTGAATAACACAGTAACGTTGCACAGTTGAAAATACTTTTATCAGTTAAAGTAGCACTCTTTAGTCACGGCTTCACAGTTGCGGCGCCATTTTGTGGCAAGCTCAGGCGGGCGGCGTGGTTCACCGTTGGTTTGATGAAAAATTACAACCATTCCTTCCGTAATGTACTTTTAATATTCCTGGGTATTTTACAGAACTGTGGTAGGTAAACTAGGGCGCTAGTATCTAAAATTATAATCGTATCGAGACAATTGAGCGCGTCTAGGTCCGGTAGCGTGCGGGGCGGCTAATATCTCTACGGCACGACCAGCGCATGCGGGAGCTTTTGGCGACTGGCTCATGCGGGAGCGCGGGCGGCGCGCACGACGCGGGTGGCGCGGCGGGAACTAAGGTATGCGTTCAGAAAGTGAAGGACGGCGTTATAGTTAATAAAATCTACTCTTTTTCTATATCTATTTTAAATTTTGTTTTTTTTTTAAATTTTGTTTTTTTGGGCTAGGCCCCGGACGATAGCCCTGTTCGCCATCCCCTAAGGCCGCCGCTGTGTGTCAATATTAGTGGCTAGCAGTTTTCCGGTCACCCGGTCGACAATCAGATACAGGGTCTATGTTACTTCTCAGCCTCAGCTTTTTAATGGTGAAAGAAATATTAAAATAGTAAAGTTTCAGTGTTTATGGATTACAAACAAATCTTTCCTTTTTATAATATTAGTATAGATCAGTGATGTTCTGAAATATTTGGTCACCTTGGCTGACACTTACTATAAGACTGTACCTATAGTGGGTACATAAACTGCACAATTCCGTAAACAACTGAAGATGTATGCTCACCATTAATATGTATTGTTTACGTGCACGCTGCACTTAAGTATTACAGCAACATGATGTGCCGAATGACTAAAACATCTTTCTCTGAATATGTTACTGTAGTTTCATATCGTGGTGTCAGGATGCACACCGACATTATCAGGAAAATAAGTAACTATACTTACAAAATATATTAAAATATAAATACTTACGAAAAATATAAACCTATTGTCTTGATACAGTTCAAACTTAGGAAGCTGTGGAGGACCCCTGGCGGAGTAGTCCGAGAGTACAGGTTTCAACAGGATCTATCCTTACAGACCTGCGGCTATGTTGGATTTTATTAAAAATAAGCATTCTTGACTAGCTTGACAATAATTAAAATATAGGGAGTATATGACGTATTCTAGCTTCCACAGCCGAAAGAAGATCACTGTAGGCCTAAGATGTCCCACAAAGATCGCCAGGACGACGGGCTTTGTATTACACGCATCCAACTTCTACTAGCAACTTTACTACCTACCTATCTTATAACACAAATATCAATAGCATGAAATAAAACAAAAAATATAATTTAAACGTTTTATTTAAAAAAAAAATATAGTACACTTATAGTTATCTCAAAATATTTTCCTTCTCAGAGTGTCCAATCTCTACATAGATCGGAATTTGCAAAATCAACAACGCGACGACCATCGGAACCATGTGTGTTCCAACTGAGAACCCACTCGCAAATACTTATAAAACCATTAACTAAGGTTGATTACTAATGAAAATAACCAAATTGGACCATTCTATGGATGAGTAAGAAGCGTTATATATAACATCAAGGAAATACTCAAATCGTTATTGTTTAGTTTGTAAATATGACAAAAAGTAAAAGAAAATTAATTAAAGTATACCTATAGGGCTATAGGTAAATATTAAGTCTAATACATAGATGTAATAGATAATTAAAATGTCATTTAAATTTAATTTTGTCTAATATAAAAAATAAGAGAGGCTATGTAATAATTAAGTAATTTAATTAAATGGATAAACTAATTAAATACAACTGAAAAGAAATGTTTACATAATAAAACAATAGCCACGTGGCGTCGTCAACCCCCCATTGGCGAATGTAATATTTCTATTACGACCCTAATAAGGGAAAAACATGTTTTTTAAAAAAGGTATTTTTGGTTACATATTGCATAATTTAAATTATTACGCAACAGAAATGGCATTAAATAATCATACCTATTTTTTATAAAACTACGCGAGTAGTGTCTCAACGGAAACTCACATTCTAAATGTCTTTAACATATTCGGATGGAAACGTCCACTTTAAAAATAAATATAAGAACATATTTAATTACACCTTATTCGGTTATTTCTTAAAACCGTAAAGGCATACATAAAGGTACATGTTTTTATAAGGAAATTATTGAGCAACTTACTCAACGAGTTAGTATTTATAAGCTAACTCAAGTGATATAAAAAAAGTTTTTTTTGCACATATATAGAACATCGTACCAATAATCATGTCGTTGTTAGTTTTTAATTTATTATTTTATACATTGAAGGTGTCACACGGTAGTTGTGGGATCTACGACGTTCAATATGTATTGTGTGATATTAGTACGGCCATTTTCATGCTTCATTATATAATATACTTTTCTTTCAAAAGAGAACTAATATTTAGTGATCTCCATATGTATTTGTCCAATGGCCATGATAACGAGTAGAATTCAGTCTATACTTAGGATATGGACGCTCAGAAGTCAAGGGTGGTATGGATAATAGGACATAGTAAAATGCGAAATCGTCCAAGATAACAAAGTAACTTTCCCATTCGATCGGTGCAGTCGGTTATTGAGCACCGACTTAAAATATTAATTTTTTTGATTTTTAGTTAACTTAGGTATCTTAGTATGCGCTTTTTAAAGTCTGTTTCCCTTTGTTGAAAATTTATTTATTTTACAATTTTTAGTGGTGAGTGAATTATTTATTAATATTTAAATACCTATATTAAATTATTCTGCTTAGTTCTATAGTATATTACAAACAGGATTTTTCTGATAGATACATTACTAAAATATAAATAAAATTGGATCCTATAAAAAACTTCATCTCCTATTTATTTCTGCAAATTTAAATGGGAGCAAACGGGAAGTATATTCTGCCAAACAAAAAATAATTTTCCAAATCAGTTCACAAATGACGGAGATAAAAACATAAAATAATACAACGAAATTGAGAACTACCTCCTTTTTTTGAAGTCGGTTAAAAATGTTCCATATTGTGTATTCGATCTAGTCCATTAGTAATTTACTGGTTCAGTTTTATAATTCATAGATTTAAAGGCACATCTACACCTGAGCATGAACTGGATCATGAGAATAATCAAGAAATGTAACATTTGAATATTCAGATTTGAAATAATTTCCCTTGCAAGCAGTAATCATAGTTCTGCCCACTCATTAGATTGCTGTCCAATAAGACCAAAACTAATTGTTTAGACAAAAGTCCTTTTTTGTAAAAGAATTTCTGTAAGTATTTTTATGACTAGTAAATTGTCTTAATGTTGCGTACAGTGCGACAAGGATGTTTTGGCCCGTGGATGACATTGAAGGGTTGGCGTCAATTTAGGGTTATCATTTATTAAAATTTTCCTACTTCTTTCCGCACGGTTACTAATTAATATAAGGACTTAGGGAAATTTTATAGCAAACGGCAACTCTGCGACTGTCATGAATTGACTATTCACTTGATGGCAGCGATAATCCGATTTTTATTTCACTTATTGTGTTTTACCTATCAAATTTAAAAGTAATAACGGTACATATTTCAACGCTTCGAGTAACCGCTTTGGCGCTGTATAACTTAATAGCTTTGTAAACTCACGGTAAAACTATCAAAAACGCCTACAAGAATATCACAGACCATTAATAGTTGTTTTATACATCTAGTTTATACACAACATATTTTAAAACCATATCCGTGAAAGAGATCGTGCAATATTTTATGTATATATTATCTTTCCACTATTGATAGCGCCTTGTTCCAAGAGTTTTTTTTTGTTAAACTTCATTCCAATACATTGTTTCTCTATTAGCGTTAATCCATTAATCCCATTAACCCTTGGGGGAATGAGTATCGCTACCAAATCCCTTTGTTCCACCTACTGGGAGTCCCGCACCTGGACATGAATTACCATGACCAGTCTGGAAGTCTTTAAATAGACTTTGGACCCAGGTCGGCCGAAGCAAGGGAATAAAGATCAGGTAGGAATTCATGGACAGTACCATCCATATAATTATAATCATGTTTGCCGTCGAAACGCTAAGAAGGATAAGCGTTAATGATTGTAAGATGTCAAGTTGGCTACAGGGGCTTACCTCCTTTTATACATAACTTATGATTTTAGTAATGAAAAACAGATCGTTCCGCATAATTTTGACCGCACTCAACATAATTTATATAAGATTTCATATTATTATATACAGTTCCTATGTCATGTTCATAATGAAAATATGTAGACATAAAGGACAATGCCGCCAAATGTATTGCGCTACGTACCGAACCTTAGTCATTGCGTCAAAACCAAGTGTTGTTCTCCACATTGAAGAGAGTTTTATGTTTTTCTATACTACTTAGTATTTTTGAGATTTACTTCCGCAATTTGTAGTTATTATCGAATAAATATTTTGAGATTAGATTTATAAAAATACATTTATTATCTAATACACCCTCGCGCCATCTATCGCAATCGGAGTTAAGTTAGCCAGTATAGCCTGAACTATAGTGAAACAACTTAATCGATTTTAAAATTCCTGACTTTTACAAAGCTACAAAAAATGGTAAAGTTGTTTTAAAAACTTACACTAACTTAATCGTGACGCAATTGGTACCGTCTCGTGGCATTCTCCTTTACAGCATGTGTAAGTAAGCACTTACAATATTTTTAATTTTACTTAAGCCTATCTCGCTTGTTCTGTATTGCTCTCATTTCGTTTGATCATATTGTATATATAACTAATTCAGATTAACCGTGGAGATATCGACGTCACTCCACTTCGTTTGACGTGACCAGCGAAACTGGTCGTGGGACATTCATCCCCTAATGAATACGAGGCTTAAAATATACGTAGTTCAGTTATGAATACGAAGTCAACAGTAATAGAATATATCTCTTACTTTAGCGAATAGAAAATCTTTATTACACCCATTTTTTTGAACCTTTAGTTTTATCAAGATGACTCATGATGCTTTATCACGATGAGCGAAATCAATTACATATGTGTTTGAGAAATTAAAGGAGAGTTCCTTCAATTCTATAAACACGGAATGCAATTGTTCTTTGACATTTTTAAGCTGAATTTTCATTTTCAGTCACATTATATCATTCAATGTTATTAATTTGATTCATCCAAAAGTCAAAATCTATAGCTAACGTTGAACAGGCAACAAATAGACGAATAAAATCGAGTATATTCGCAGGAACCTTTAGGCAAAAGGCAATAGTTTTCTAGCGACAACATAATACATATTGAACACGTCGTTAACGCACCGAGCCGTAGTCCACAATAAAATCGAGTATGAAAATAAAAATGCAACAACAACAAGATTTACACAGGCAGGGCAGCGGCCGCGTCGGCGGCCATTTATAAAAGTTACTTATTGCCATAGTATTATTAGGGAGATCACGCGATCTCCCGATCTCTAACATAAGGACCGCGAGTAAAGGCCGCCACCTGCGCACATCATACAAATTCAGATCTACGTGACACAACAGTAGCTAAACAAACAACATTTAGACACATGGTTTTCTTTGACTTTTAAGACACGTTTTATTGCGGTTATTATGTAATAAAACTATCCAATTACATAACGTTTAATACATTCAAAACCATACGTTTAATGTTGTCGTCCGTCGGGCGGCTCGGCACCGACGATTCGATCGTGAAGCCGATCGTTCGATCGCTCCGTTTGGTGTTAGTTTGGAATGTTTGTTGTGGCGTTTGTTAAGGCGGCTGTTCACAGATGAATGGTACATCGATAAGACTCTAAAAATATTGTAACTGGACACTTAAAGCTCGCAGGAGTAACTCGTGAGAGTAAAAAAGTCTTCGAGAAAGAAAACGAAGTAAAAACAAAATATAAAAATATTGATCCATTTTGTAACGTGGCCTGGCTAAAAAAAAATGAGATCGCGTTACAACCCATTTAGGAGTTTGACTTCGTATAGCCAATTCTGATAGTTCAACGTCGCCCGGGCTAGGCGGGGAGACGAGACACGCAGCATGCTATTCTCCTCAACCCCACGGATCTGTATTAAAAACCCCAAAAGGGGGAATAAATTAACAATAGTATTACCGCTAGTTCAATACCTGCCATCGAATATAATTTGTACGAAACCAGCTCAGAAATTGCGGCGTACCTACAAAAATATTTTATTATTCACAGGCTGACAGAATCGAGACAGCACGGCTTTACATTACCACTAATTTTAACATTTCCACGTATATTCAGCGACAGCGTATAAAACGCCAAAATACTCTTTTGAAAAAAATATTTTTATCACTAGTAAACAAGCTTAAATTGCTATAGTATATGACATTTGATTTTCGTTATTGCGAATTCACGTCCATAAAACGTTATCGGACTATTTATTACGAATTATTTTAATTAAACGCAAGTTTGAGTTCAATTTCGAGATCGTTGGTCGGACGTTTAAGGCCAGCAGTAGTTATAAATCAAAATAAAACGCATCTTCCATCTCCACATGGACTTTATGACAGTTCGTTTTAATATAAAACGGTATGCCAACGGCAATATTGAGATCAATATATAAACATTGATGTATTACCACACATCTTAATAAAAACGTTATGTCATGCCCAACGATCTCAAGATCAGACTCAAGTTTGAATTATCTATACGATACTTAAATATAAAACGCCATGTTAAAATGCGAGGATCTTTTGGCTCGTGGGTCCGCTCGGTTACTAATTAAAAAAAGAACTCGGGGTATATTTTATTTCATTGCACTCGATGACAACGTTAGTACCAATTTTGGCTGCGGGCCTAAGATCCTTGTATGGCGGTATAAGCCATCTTATTGGTCGGCCTCACAGAGTTCATACCATAGAGATTGTAATAATAAGACACTAGAAATCGCATACCCGCTAGAACTTGTCGCCATACATGTTAGAAAATATCATATAATGCTTCAGGACTGCGAGAACCAATGTGATTTGTGTGTGGCTAAAGTTTGAATGAGTGTTCCAAAACTTTTTTACCAGCAAAAATGTAAGTTATACGTATCTGTGTCTTTTTTTTCAAACTGGGTATGTATGACATAGCGGTTATTTTTTCACACGTTTTTGTGTGTGTGATCTACGTTGTTGTCCACGGAGCCTTTACAGCTTTACCAGATAAGAAGGCGAGTGGGCAACCACTAGGCTTGAGCCAGAAGGGCAAGGGGACAACTAGCTCAAGGGCGCCTCAAGGAGGAACGGCCTCGGCTTGGGCAGTCGCTATGGGGGAGGGCATATACTCGGTGTCTCGTTGTGGTGCTCTGCACCGGCCGGCGGCAAGGGATTCTTCGACTTCGTCGGCCATGTCGATGTCTGAACTTATGTGCGGTATCCGTATTTGAAAGAAGGGAAGTAAGGGCATCTGGAGGGTCGATGAGTATATGCCGCGGGCAGAGTGAGGTGCGTAGTCGGCGGCGGCTACGATTAGGGGGGTTCCGATGATTGGACGCGTTCGCGAAGTAGCGAGTCGCCTTTTTAATATAGGCGCGAATAGGTTCGAGACCGAGATCGGAATGTAGATCCACATTCCGTATGTACCACGGAGCACCAACGGCATTTCGGAGGAATCGGGACTGGATAGCTTGGAGTCTCTTTGTGAGAGTAGGAGGCGTGCCCGAACACCTCACAAGCGTTCGTCATGATGGGCCGTACACGAGTTTTGTAAAGTGACATCTTATTTCTAAGGAACATTTCCGCTTGCTGATTGCATTGGGTAAAAACGGCAAAGCACAAAGGCGGCTCGGTTACGGACTAGCTTGATTTGCGAATGGTATTGTTTACTGTGAATGTATGGCGTATTTATAAGCGGCGACAGTGGTTACGAACAAAATCGTGCGCAATTTAATTTCTACTATTTTATTACTACGATTTCTCGATAGGATTTTCTTTTGGTCCATACATTAAAAACGGGCAATAGAAATTGCTCATAAAACATACACTAATCAATGTTTACAATAGGCGGATGTTCCCGAAAGGCGCGGCACAAAAGAATCATTCGCATAACCGGCAAAAAAGGAATGCCATATAAAATATATATTTAGCCTCATACTAATAAATAAAAGTAGAGTTTGAGTGTGATCTGAAGATTGATTCATGTATCGGAAACCACCTTGAGATCGAAATATATACTGAGTTTGGTTTATTAATATGAAGCATTTTAGGAGCAACGCAGACGACGGTGGCGGACATTTTAGGCTGAGTGTGTGATGCAAAGTCGGCGACGTACAGAACAGAATGTCGAACGTAATATAACAGAGCTACGTAGTATATACAGGAATACATCATTTTCCATATATCACAAAATCAGGATGACGAGGTCCTGGATTCAAATGCTAGGCAGGACAAATTTTTCCTACGAAAAAAATTAATGAGTCCGCAGTCTAGAATTGTGCCCGGTATATAATCAATAGGCTCGTCCACTATAACATGGGACCTAACATCGTCAGCGACAACTAGGTGTACTTAGTACACCTCTGCAACCCCTGCTTGGGGAATATAGGCTTGACGGTGTTTTACAAAATCAGCTAGACGGCTATCCGCGGCGTCCGGGTCTATCTCGACGATTATATTACCGCATACGTGCATTAAACCTACGATGCCTACCTTACTTCGCATTATGTAGATAAAACCTTTGCGTTATAGTAATTTTCACATAGGATGTAGTGACAATTCTAATTGCCGAACGAAATTATACTTTATTCAATGGCAATAAGAGGCACGGCCCGTTTCTATAATGGTTTTATCCCTTAACACCATTGAATATAATATTAATTGCGTTTGGCAATTAGAACTGTCAGTACCCGTCCTATGTTAATAACACTATAGTCGCTCGCAAACGAATTAAACCGTCGCCACATTGCAACACACGCTCAAAATACACACGAAACGGTCAAGGCCTTTATTCCAAATTAAACACTTAACGCATTACTATAGCTTCGCGAAATGATCGCTTAATGACACTACAGTGGCATACAGAATACCATTAAGATCATTTCAAGAAGTTTTCGTCACGTGCCACGTTCGGTCATTGCGAATAAGAGGACCACCGTGGAGATTAATAAAACTTATTTGACCCAGTGGTCTCAAGTCCTTTTAGACCGTATATACAGCCAATCATGGTCTAAACCGAGCAACGTTTGTTACGGGCACATTACAATGGAGTGGGCTATTATCACCCTAAGTAGAGCTATAATTTGTATCAAACCCAAGACTAGACGATGTAGTGGACGGAACGGTGTCCGCAGACAATGTTACATGAGTAAGCTATCTTCAAAGATCATTAGCGAATGCGTCAAAAATTAGCGCCAGTGACGTCAATATTTTCAGATGCGATATTTCGAAGCCAATTAGGATGAGAATGTAAACGTTCGAACTAGACATGTGCGCATCTTTATTGATATAATACCGTGATATAAAACATAAACGACAACTACAATATACGATACAGTTGTACAGAAAAATGGCTCATTTGTTCCTGAATCTCGATCTTACATGCACCAGTTAGGCGCTAATCGTACAGAACAAACAAAATGCCTCAGGTTCAGTTACAATCTGAATCTAAATCATGATTCCCTAAACATGCCGTCTTGTAAATGTCTTGTAGAATGGACGAATAAACGACGTGATGACGGTCGGTGGGCCGGCTGTGCTTGAATTTACCTGATTCAAATGATCCAAATGAGACATATTGGGATTCGAATCTTTGCACTATTTCAGGTACAAATGATCGAATCTAAATAGTGCGACACATTTGCCATGTCTAGTTCGGACCGCGTTCGATACTGTTCTTTAAAGTTAGTTAAATCTTATATAATACGTAAACCATAAAAATTCACGTCATCATTTCAATATTATGTCGATCTCACCTCAAAGAAACAACGCTGCAATAAATGAAATGCTGAAATAATGACGCGACTATTCCGGTCTACCTACACTCAGATTTAGACCACAAGACCACGTGGTCAATAAGCTTAGTCACAGATCACTGAACCTAAACTCCGCCTGCACCTTAACATGTTTTGTAAGAACCAATTAAAACTGTCATACCCCTTGTCTATATAAGAATCAATAAAAAAAGCCCTATTCTCCCTTACCTCGCCAACTTTTGTAGATTGCGTTTCGATGCAATAATTATAAAAAGCGGTGTGTTTAGTATTAGTGGTCTGTGACTTTAGTCCTCCTATTAGCGTCGTCCGCGCGCTCGACAGACGTCCAGGCAGAGTCCCGAGTGAGCCCCATCGATGAAGGCAGCCGTACAGCATTGTTAGTCATATTCTCACGACTATGACTAGCAGGGTAACCAGCGGCTAGGGTGCGGCGGCAGCCTGATAAACGTCTTCAAACGCCTTCTCGAAAGCTAACTTGAGTTCCGCATATGATACAACTAATACGCTCCGTCCGTCGCGTGAAGTTAACACAACCTGTTTAATAATAATAACAATAAATTCTTTATTGGAATAATTTAGAACATACATTTTAATAAGTACTCTGGTTCCTGCGCTAGTATAAACTGTATTACAGAAACCAGTGATATTCACTTCTTACAGTATTATCACTAACTTTTAATTATGCTTCAACTCGGAGCGATGCTACCCGCACTGATTACATATTGCATACCAAGTATTTGGCGAAACATAAAAAGAAAAAAACATTAAAGGAAAAAAGAGAATAATAAAGTTTAAGCAAAGTTTCTGATAATTGGGTCAGTCCAGCTGCTAAACGAGCTGTGAGCGAAGGCTCACAAATCCAAGTTAATCCTTTAGAAGATATTTTATCTATATATCTATTGTCGGAAGTGCTATTTATCACATCATGCAAGATTCCTTGCTGGGTAGGGAGTACAGACTTCAGGTTCAGGACTGTTGTTCTTTTCTTACAGACCTAGTGAGAAAGCCAGTGGGCTTCCTCCACTTTTTAGGAGTCATCGTCACATAATGAATGAGAAGTTAATATTTTGCAAGTCACCTGCTAAGGTCATTTGTGATCCCAGGACAGGGATTATGGTAATAGTCTAACTGCATGATAGAAAATGGTCTACGGCAAACGATACTCGCCACTTACTAGTCGGGCCCTGAAAGCGGTCGCGATAGACAACTGAGGACAATATTTGTGTGAAGGTTTCAGGGGTGTCAAGACGTATTATTCTCATTAAATGTACCTTTGACGGGCTCCCGCAGTCGAGCTGGTTGAGGCAGTGCACGACGTGTGCCTGGTCGAGCCAGGGCTTGCCGTCGTTCGTCACGGAGTGGAACAAGTAGTCGCGGAACAGCTTCAGCAAATACCGCCCACCCGTCTCCGACCACACTAGGTCCATGTTCAACCTAGGAGATGAGATACACTTGAGTAGCCGAGGTATATTTTAATATCAATAAACCTGATTGCGAAGTTTGGTTGCGGTGTCGGCAAAGCTATTCTTTGTTGGCAACCTGGTTGCATATTAAGAAAAAACCCTCTTCCATCGCAACCAGTGGCTCCTTAATTTCGCAACTTATTGCAAAAACCATGACGGCCGAAAGGAAGGGTAATTGGCAATTTACGAGTTTTATTCCTGGAACCACATAGTCATAAAGGATCTTTTGGCGCGCGATCAAAATTGAAATTAACGCTGTCATCAAAAGAAATGTCACTTCATGACAGTCACAGAGTCGCCGTTTGCTATGAAATTTACCCAAGTTCTATTTTTAATTCGTAACCGTGCGGGCCTAACTGTTGCACTAATTCCTTGGAAGTAGGAACATTTTACTAAATGATAACCCTAATTTGACACCAACGGCTCCCCGTCAATGTCATCTACGGGACAAGATATCCTTGTAGCACTGTAGTATTTAATGTGTAGTGCTACCCTGAATAAAAACGAACGAAGTGCCATGCTACCTCGATACGGGAATTGGTATAGACAAAGACAAATATTTTTTTTTTATATTTTTAGTTTGCAATTATTTTATCATATTATACAGTGCAATGAAGCACATAAACATTAAAAAAACCCCTTTTTTATGTCTTGCATACTCGCGACAGGCTAAGTGCACTAGCGCTCATTAGTGTCTGCTGTGTGGTAGCTATATGCACTTCCATTAGATTTTTTTTAGTGGGTTTTTGGTTAATATTTTTTTTCTTTATAAAACGTAGCCCCACACTAGGACTTATTCCTGTGTCGTGTGTGTGTGTGTATACAAACATGAAAATTCACATACACAAATACCCAGACCGGAACAAATAATTGTGGATCACACAAAGATTTGTCCCGTGCGGGACTCGAACCCGCGACTATTAGACGCAGTGGGCAGAGCGGCTTAAGCTCTTAACCACTGCGCTAAATCGTCCGTCATATGTTGGCACTTTGGAACTTTCATAGCAGCCTCTGTATTTAATAACGCTTGTCTTTGAAACGTTATTGTGAAAAACTAGACTGTACCTTGACACAGACGACAAACAATAGTGCCTTGATCCTGTAACCAAGTTGAGTTTCTAGTTTTTCTATCTTGTATATAGCACTACGCTTTACAGTTGTTGACGAACGAAAGATTATAAGGGCGGGTACGTAAATGCGAATGAGCGCACTTATTTTTTTTTTAAATTTGGAATTCCACATAAAGCTTAAAATCGAACACCACATTCGAAAAATCGTTCAATTACTATTTAAGAAGACTTACTCTGGCCGTTCGTTGATTGTCCCTAACTTGATCAATATACGCAGCAATCTCTCGTTGTCAATCTCCAGAGCGAGTTCGTCTTCTAACACGTCAGTACGTCTCTCCAGTGCCTCCACCTGTATAACAATGCATTCAAAATCATAGCTTCGAAGAAGGTTCACTCAGAAAGCGAGGGGTGACAATCATATAATGGCTTGAATGTAAGACCTATTTTTAATCTTTCACATGTCTCCACAGACTACTTATTTTTGCCTTTATAATTCCGGACACCTCTGTTCTAAGCATGCCGATGTATAAACCAATTAAAATATCATTTCTACTCCTTGGCTGTACAAGGTGTAATTGTATAATATAAAATTGTATAATAACAATAATAATATTAGCCTATGTTGTCCTACTGCTGGGCAAAGGCCTTCCCTCACAAATCGAACTGAGATAGATTAGGCCATACTCCACCATGCGGACCCAGTGCAGATTGGTGGAGGCAGGTTCGTGGCCACCTGCTGTTGGAACTTATTAAGCCGCCTATTAAGGTTCCAACTTGGCTTAACGACTACCGAATTACGTGGCAACCGCGACCAACGACTTAACGTGCCTTCCGAAGCACGGAGACGCTCAAATATGAAAATGCCACAAAGGGTCACCCATCTCAGGCCGACCGAGTCGAACGCTGCTTAACCTTTGTAATCGCTAAGAACGCCGCGGTCGCACAGGGCTACGAGCGCCTTCGTTTCCTTGCGACAATTGAATATAGCGGTGTCTTTAGGTACAATGGTACGTACATTTCACCCAAAAAGAAACTGGGAGACGGTGAAAGCGAGTGTTGCAATACGAATATATAATTTACCTGAGTATAAAATCTAGCACCGATCATGGGCATAAGATCGGTGACGGAGCGGCGAGCCGACGACGCTAATAAATACCTAAAGGAGACAAACAACATATTTTACAATTCTTATAAATAATGTAACAAAAGGTACGATTGACCTTCGTGGAGATCAAAAGAATATCAGACAGACAGGTTTAACGGAAAATTATGCGCATTAAAATTCGTCAGATATGCACATTTCATTGGAATAATCTCGTATAGCTCACGTAATACAGGGTAAGTTTATTGCTGTGACACACGTGACGCCCGATTAAACTTTCATGATGATTTTTTCTGTGTCAGTCGCCTTATGCGATGTGCTCTGGAAGTAAGTGATGCTATTTAGCAAAGATATATTATTGGGATTCGAATCTTTGCACTGTTTCAGATACAAATGGTCGTATCTGAACAGTGAGACACTTTTGCTATGTCTACTATTTTGGTATCACGAAACTACAGGACCCGACTTAATACAAGGTCAATTAGTTACTTTACGATTTGATTGAATCAACCAAACAAATGTTAAATTACGCGCTAATATATATTTCTTTATTTTAAATAATAAAAACGTATTCTCACATCAGGAATTATTCCTGTGTCGTGGGTGCTTTTACTAACATGAAATTCACATACACAAACACCCTGACGCGATAATTTGTCACACAAAGTTTTGTCCCGTGCGGGGATCGACCCACGTCTACTGGATTCAATTTACCACTGGACCAAGCTTCCGGTCATCAGTATATATCAGGCACTGGCAAGCCTTCTATCACAAATCGAAGTGAGGTCATATTCCATTACGCCAACCCGCCCCGAATCAGCGGAGACAGGTTTGTGGCTACGTTCCGTTAGTAATTATGAAGCCACTTATTAGGTTTTCAACTCCACGACTATTACATGAAGTGGTAACTAGAATCAACGGCTGAACGTGCCTTTCCAAGACCCTCGAAAATGGAAACGAAATAAACGGTCACCAATATCGAACTGACCGAGCAGAATGTGTTTAATCTTGGAGATCGCTAGAAACAGCGGTTCCACTACACACGAATAATCGAGGTCAATTATAAGCATGTTGATTTAATATCGATATCAAAATTAGATTTCACCGAATGCCATAATCGATTTTTTATCGATCGTTCTGAAACACGGATGACCTTAAAATTGAACGCATCCAAAAACTGTGCAAAGGGAGGGATTAAAGATGGGCTTACTTTATATTTTTCTTTTTAGTAAGTAGTAGTTTTGTAGGTTCCGCAAACAAGCGAAATCGCCTAAAAACGCCGTGACAAAGGTTTTAATGCTCGATGTAATCGAGAATCGAATCTAATGCGTTTAATTAGAATGAAATCTAAAAAAGTTTTTTTGAAGCGACCGGCTTACAATACCCTCATTTGCTCTACATACAGTATTAGGTTCTTAAGGTCTGCTGAGTATGTCCTTGTGATGATTTCCATGGAGGTGTTCAGGTTGTCGCAGTGGATGTTGCGACAAGCGAGTGCCAGCGCGAGCCGTCCCAGTGCTGTTAGATCGTCCTGCTGGGCCTGAGACAAAGAAAGCCGATAAGCCACCCATAAATTACATTAAACGTTAAGAGAGAGGAAGGGGGTCAACAGTATGACAATGTGACATTGGGGGACGAGTCAGGAGTTTTGTGACTCACTAAACTTCAATTCTAACGAAAAACTTTGGAAGCGCTGTTTTAAATTACTAATTTCTATTTAAAAAGAAATTAGAAAGATGAAGGGGGGGGGGGGGGGGCATACAAATGTGACTATATCGACGTGTCCAACGAACAAAGTTCTATAATTCAGTATTTATATTTGTCATAAATAACCTTATCGACGGGCACGAACGTTGCAAATGCCATTTATGTTGTTTAGCATATCGTCGTTGTCAAATAAATATCTGATATGAGCAAAAAGTATAACTTTCGAGATATTGAACAAAAACATTCTCCTGTAAAATTTTATGGGAAGCAGATTTTTGAAGCATATTTTCTTGGGGCCACAGTTTACCATATAATGTTTAGAGTCCCATAGCAGTATTTTTATACGAAAATTTGGCTAATAAACTAGTCATAATAGTCAAAATGCATAAAATTTCCAAAAAGTGCACATAGCAGATATACATCTGTGTAAAGGACGGGGAGGGTTCCTAAAATCGTGAAATTCGGGTGATGTAATTTATGAGTGGCTTCTAAGGTGCATGTGACTGGTACGAGGTTCTTTAATTAATGCTTATGCCAGCATGCGAATATCATGGCCGCTGGGCTATACATAGTAGCTTCTATAGGTTATTGATTAGATCTATCGCCGCAGCCTAGCGATAGTTTTGTTTTGACAACAATTAATTGATGGCAGTAACTTGCACTTCACGTGTTTATTATAGTTCTAATAAATAAATATTTACTTTTTGCATAAAAATGATCACCGAATTCCAAGAAACAGACGCTCCGTCAAGTATTGACTCTAGAGTCAGTGAGCTCTTTAGTGAATGTTTTAGAAACAATAAAATTATCTATCTATATCATCACGCCAGATCCCTTGTGGAGTAGGCAGAGAGTAAGAAAGAGAAAGTACCTGTTGGAAATCGTCTCAACAGGTACTTTCCTTATAGACGTCTTTGGCTTACTTCACTCTCATAGTTCGTATCATATACGCTCGCCGGTTACGGAGACTCTATAGACTAAATAATAAAATAAATTTTATTATTATGTACTTGAGGAGTGGGCAGGCAGGTAGATATTGGATGGGTACAATACGAAGCCGGTTGATGTGGCGTTTTTTTTTGGGGGGGGGGGGGACTTCCTCCTGCATTAGATGTCTTTCGGCTGAAGCTAGATAGATATAGTCGTGTTCACATATTCAACTCCAAATTGACGTTCCCAGTGTTGTCAGGATTTGGCACTTTTTATATTGTGATGTACCACCACAATACATTTTTTGTCAATAATATAAGTACACAAAAATATCTTATAAAACTAAAAGGATATTTTGGCCTGTGGATGACATTGATAGGGGGCCGTTGGTAAGGCATTAGGTTATCATTTAGTAAAATTTTCCTACTTTCAGAGAAATATTTCAACAGGTTGGTTAACAAAAATAACTTGGATAAATTTTTATAGCATACGGCAACTTTGCGACTGTCATGAACTGACATTTCACTTGATGACAGCGTTAGTTCCGATTTTGGCTGCGGGCCACAAGAACCTTGTATGATCGTAGTTGTCTTAAGTTTACAATATTTTGTTTTTTTTTGACATTTGGAACTGTCATGTTGTCCGTAGATATGTGAACACGAGTACAGATATGTACTTGTGGAACGTCGTTGGTGCTCGCGTGCAGGGCGTCGGCCACGCCGCACCACGCGATCCTGACCCGACAACCGTTCATCACCACTTTCGTCGGGTCCAGACTCCTGTTGACAATATTATTATACTTACTTTATTTAACTTGTGCCAGATAATAAGATGAAGCTCTGCAACTAATAGCATAAACCCTTGTATTCTTTAGGGATCAAATGGAGCTTGAATCGCTTGAGATGCTGAGCAAAGTCGGCCGATCAACAATTCTGTAGACATAGCGCGACTTCTTTTTGTCGCTGCGTCACTTTTCTTGAGATAAGACAAATACCAGGCTTAACACAGGACAAGAAAAGTAAGTGTGTCGTTTTTCTTGGGATGACAAAATGTCGACATCGCCCCCATCTCAATATGAATACGAGGACAATACACAGGACAAAAATAGCAAGTGCGCAAAGTAGAGCGGCTAGATTCTAGACCCGTCGATTTAAGCTGTGCGTTCTCTGTCCTTCGGTAAGTGTTAGGGCTTTATGGAGTAGATTACAATAGTATATTTGTCTATCTATCTATATCATCACGCCAGATCCCTTGCGGGGTAAGCACACTTTGTCTCTCATACTCTCAAAGTCCAATATATTTGTAGTTGGTGTAAATGGTTAAACCAGAAACCGGGTGTATGTACTCGTTATTAACGACTTATTACTGTACTGGCCGTACTTGGTTAGTAACGGTATTTATAATCAGTACCTATTAATTATATTTATCATTTTAATTACATCTATTATTGCATTATTAAGTTTGATATTTATCGCATATGGATCCTATGTTGTCTGAAATATTTTTTAAAGGTTTTATTTAGCTTGCAATGTTTTTTAGTTTTAGTCAAATGTTGCAAGCTGAATTAGAACCATTTCCGCTTATGCTACGGACTTAAAATTTGACATGTTGGTTCAGTTCCGATGACAATACATTCTTATAATAAGATTAATATTTATTTTTGCGGACAACAAAAGCCCATTGTGTTAGTATACAAAAACTTATTACTATTGTTAGTACATTAAACTTATTACTAATATTTATAGTTTAACCACTAAGCATGAAGGACAACAAACAGAGTGATTAGTTTCTTCTTAGTTTATCGTCCTCCATACAAAATGTCTCAAAATAGGAGACCAATAGCTCTCTGCCACTGGTTGGAGGATGCTGTTGTGACTGCTTCTTGCTCTACTCATCAGCGATGCGGTTTTTTTGCGAAGCGTAAAAGCCATCCTATCGAGGCTGTGCAAACATTTCTGAGGCACTGCAGAAACGAGGCATTCCTAACAGCATCCTAAAAATATTATTATATTGGACTCGTAAGACGTCTAGCGGTCTTTTGGCATATCTGATCCATAGATTTCCCGTGTAGAAACTCTGACAGTATGCCTGAAAAAGCGTAACTTTGACATTTGCAGTACACCGGGAGAATCTACATGCCAGCATGTTGCCTCCGATCACCAACGCCCTACCTACGCATCTATACCCTCTCTATATCTACATTGTCTTTAAGGTCGTCAGTTAGAAAGTGCCCAAGATATTTTACTTTATTCAGTCTTTTAATGTTCATGCCACATAGGGTAATATCCGGTATATTTTCAATGTATTCACATTTTTTTACATTATAGACAAGTCCGTGTGCAGCCAGCCGCATAATTCTCACACACCTTCAACATCTTTCCGATTGCTCCAGCAGTCGGGGCCAGCAGCACCATGTCGTCCGCGTAGCTGATGTTATTTATAGTTACACCATGCACCCGGCATCCGACACGCATACTGCTGAGCACAACTATCAGATCACTTACATATAGGTTGAAGAGTCTGGGAGACGTAAGGCCTCCCTGCCTTACTCCGCACTCCAGCCCATATGACTCGGAAAGAGTGTTGGCCCACTTCACATTATTGGACTGGTTCGCATACCAAAATTGTAGGATTTTCAGAACGTTTACCGGTATACCTTTGTCGCCCAACTTTTTCCAGAGCACATCATATGATACAAGGTCGAAGGCCCTGGAGAGGTCGAGAAAACAGGCGTATACCGGGGTTTTACGATCTATATAATATTGGACAGTGTGCTTTAGACTCAAGATTGCATTTTCAGTTGATAGTTCGGGTTGGAATCCGAACTGTGCGTCATGCAAGCTTAGGTACTTTTTTAACCATGAATCAAGCAGACTATCCAATATCTTAGCCATGGTAGTGGCGAGGGAGATAGGACGGTAGTTCGCCTTGTCTGAAATATCGCCTGTCCTGTTTTTAACGATAGGGACTACGATCGTCTTCATCAAGTCAACTGGTAGGTGTGAGTACGTGTAACGTATAATAAATGCAGCCTCGCACGATGATGGGGCGAGCGGTGGTAGGGAGCGCGGGAGCCGGGCGCTGCTAGTCGCTTGCTGCGCATTGCTCCGTCGGACCGCCGTGCGAGTAGCACATGATTACTTAATTCATGTTTGATTTGGTACCTTATATAAAAGTAGTGAACGGTACAGTGCGTAATGCACATCGCGTAGAACAAGGATAGAATCCTCGGCAGGTGAACCCCAGCATATTTAAAATGTTCGATGCTCAGTCCGTCATGGCCTGGTGATTTGCCTCTACTCATATTCTTAATTACGGCTTCGTTTTGTTTAGCCGACAGGTGTGATACCCACCGATATACTTTCTACATTTTCACTTGCTTCAATTGCACTAATTTCACCTAGCACCTCCGTGAAGATAGTAAGGTTTTCTACCGAGTCCGTCGGCATGTAAACATAAAATATAATAACAGAACGCCCACACGTAGTAACTTTGATGGCAGGGAGGCGAGGGCTACCACATTCAACTACAGAAAGTGTTTCAAAGATATTTTTTCTCCAGAGAATAGCCACTCCCCCATGTGGTCTACCTACCAGTATGCCAACTGAAGTATCTACGGCCGATTTACCGGTATACTCAAACTGTTCACAGATCGTCCCTAATAATGGAATGTCATGGGGAAGAAGCCATGTCTCTTGAAGTGCCACTAAATCTGACTTAGCACAAATCACCCTGACATCATCTATTGAACGTTTTAAAGACTTACGATTGAAGCTGGTAAATTTACAATACTTGTCTTTCTCTTTACCCATTACAAGTGTTTTAACTTACTGAAACTTTAGTACCTTCTGGTTTCGTGCGATATGTAAAACGTACGAAACGCCTAAAAGTAATACCAGCTGGCCAAAATTGATCGCTTAGTAATAGATCTAATTTATTTCTCGAAACGTATATCTTATATGCATTATAATTTTTAGTGGACTTCATATTTATCTTTTTTAATGATACAGTTGTGTCTGTTTTCTCCTTTACATAACTGATTATATCCTGCACACTTGTTTCAACACTAACATTTGAAATGAACAGAGGTACATTTACGTCAGCTGCCTTGAATTTAATATTCGGCGAGGTAGACGCACACCCTTTTTGACCGTTTAATTTATACAATTTAGAACTTTTACTTCGAACTACAGTCCATTCTTTATTTACATCCCCTACCTGTTGTGCACACTTTACGTTCGACTCCGATACACGCATAGTGCCCGCTAGTAATTGAGGTTCGATCCAGTCAGTCTTACACAAACTCGCAGTGACAGACGGAGACGGCTTGCCGGTGGTTGGGGACAAAATCGATGCGGAGGCGCAGGTAGCCGCTTCGCTACCTAGCTTGTCTGAAACCACGATGCATTTCGTGGCCTCCACGAAATGCCCCTGCAGTGCTATCTCGCTCTCGCTTTCTCGCCCGCTATGTCCTTGAGTAGCTGTAAAAGCTGCTTTTTTTCGCTTTATTCGAAACCGCTGTTGCCATCGGCGCCTCGACATGCCTGTGAGCTTCCGTCGCATCTTTATGTTTGTGTATAAACGAAACAGAGCTATCCTCGTTGTTAGCTGTTGTTGGAGAGTGCATCACAGGTGCAGTGAGGATATTTACACTAGAATCAGCTGACAAAATATGTGATGATTTTATCGGCATATATTGAAGTCCTATGGGACCATTATCCAGGGGACTATTCTGTAAACAAGCCCCCCTTTTCCTGTTAACATTACTATTTGACGAAATGTTGTTAGCTAATGACACATGTTTTATATCTTCTACCGCCTGTTTTAGTAGATTAAACATATCCAATGTTACAATTCTCTCCTCTAATGCACAGAGTTGATTTTGTAATTTCAAAATCTTTTAAACGCCGGGTAACATCCACATGGTCAAAAGTGACTGGTGGAAGCTTGGTCAGCATGTCCTGATTGTACACCAAGGATTGGCTCCAGACGAAGGAATTCCTCAACGGTCAACAGCATAAATGCGAAATTTTGTATACACATTTAATCTTGATTGGTCGCTTTAAATTGCATCATTACCTGCTACATAAAGGCATGTTATCAAAAGAGATTTTTAAAATAAAATTATTTTAGACGTCTACTCTGTATTGTGCAGGCAACTGCTTTTATGTAATTTGTCGTACCTGCAGGCCAGTCCAGCCGCGTGTATAGCGCGGAGCGCTGCCGTAAGCTGCACCAGGAGACTCCACAACTCGGCCTCGGGCAACAACGCACCCGACGCCACCGCACGGAGCATAGCGTTTTTCTATTAACAAAAGAGTACAGTCAAAATATTTCTTAGGGCCAATTGCACGAACCAGAGTTAGCGTTACCTATTGACTAACTCGTGGTTATAACGTTAAATTACCTTCAACTTAACGTTATAAACTTGAGTTACGGCCGGTTCCTATAGTCAACTCAATGATCGATTTGCTTACTGACAGTCGAATTTTGACAGATTTTCCAGTAGTAGGCAAATCTATCCATGAGTTGAATATAGTAACCGGCCGTAAGTCAACAGGTAACGCTAACCCTGGCTCGTGCAAGTGGGCCTTAGTGTAAGTAATTTAACTGTGGTTTTGTTGTGTGATAGATCAGCGATTAAATAAAATTTTTTAAATTATTACTTTTGCTTTATGTGGAAACTGGATGGCTTAATTCTACCTATTCATGCATTGCCTATTATTTTATATTTAGCAGTTTGTTTTCCTCGGCCTTCAGCAAAGGTCTTTAAAAAATAGAGGTGAGATAAAATAGGACATACTCCACCAGACGAAGCAAGTGTGAGCATAGGATTTCTCTCACAAATTGAGGTGGGAGAGAATAGGTCAGAGTCCAGACCTAGGGCACATTGGAGGCAGGTGTATTTGTCCACCTGCTGTTGGAACTTATCAAACCGATTATAAGGCATCCAACTCGTTACGTGCCGCAGCTGGGAACAACGGCTTATCGTGCCTAAAATCACGAAGACTGTCTAAAATAGAATTTCCACAAACGGTGATGTGGTCTATCTCAGACCATCTGAGCCGAATGAGGCGTTGCTGCCCCGTATCGCTACGTGCAATTTCTACTGATGCCTGTAGAAGAGCTACATATAGCACAATCACTATAGTGTGGCGCTTCGTTAATCTTCAGTAACGCAAAATAAAAGCCTTCGATTACAAACAGTTCAACAATACTTGAAGATATAAATATATCTGCATACATAATATCAATGATTTGGCATATTCCCAACCTCGCCAAAATTTACCAAAATGATCTCAATCAGAGGGCTTGAATCGACGACGGGCGAGATAGTGCAGAACGTAAGGTTCACAAATAAACCCCCATTAAGATTTTGTCCCCTCCGTGGCGATTTAAAGTTTCATTTTATTTTAAAAGTTGTAAAAGGGGATAAAGTACAATAACAAACATTCAACAAAACGTATAGATAACTACTTACAATAACATGAAAGAAAAACACTATTCGGAGAAAATAGGAACATCTAGTCTTAAAATAATGTATAATTTTACTCTCACTATTACAATCAGGCACATCCCAATAATAATCCTACTCTACGAATGACATCTATTTTACTGCTCCATCTCCTAATTGACAAAGGAGGGAAGTGAAATTATTAGTCTTACTACTCCTGTTTACTGTTTCTAAGAAGATTTGTTGCTGATTACAGACAATAAAAGAGTTCCCCAAGACGGTAGAGTCCCTCAGTCTAAGAGACACCGCGCCCGAGATCATAAAATATTTTTTTAGCTTACCGAAATAAATATTTGAGGGTCACACAAAGATTTGTCTCAAGCGGGGATCTAACCCGCTACTCAAGTAAGCGGTTCACAATCACTTTCTTCACTTATAAACTTTCCGAGCACTGGTACTAAAATGTTAGTTGTGTGTGAAATGTGTATATCTATCTTTATAAGGCAGAGAGTACAGAGTTCCAACAGGTTCTTTCCTTACATACCTCTCCTTCTTTGTCTTATATCTATGTGTATATATTATATTATAGCTGCAATATGTCTGTAATGTGGTTATAATGTATTATCTATATTTATAGTGTACGCCACCAACTGCCCTCTATTACTGTTTATGTTGCTTCTTCCATTTTATTGGTTGTATGGAAGAAATTGCTTTTACCAATAACACAGCCAATTGTACATATTTGTCTGTAATAAGGTGTTTATCAACTGTAATTTCACTGGTGTACATGTAAGGTCATCTAAGGTTAAGTGGTAGATAACTCAAACTTGAGTTAAGTTCGCCTTTGTACATCATTTTTATAAATATGCTTACAAATTTGTTATCTTTTTCTGTACATTCTACAATAAAGAATAAATAAATAAATAAAAAATAAGGGTACTTAATCTATCTATCTATCTTAGTGGAGCGGCTTAAGATCTTCATTACTGGACTAAGCTGACCATCAATCTTTGTTTCAGATACCAACCTTGTGTGTATAGGGGCGTGGCGCGTCAGGGTCTGAAGAGAAGGGATCGTGGAAGGCGCCGTTCGCGTCCGAAGAGTTGTTCCCACTGCCGCCGGATAGAAACTTGCTCATGAGCGTTTCGCACGCAGGGTGGTAGTTGTATACTAGTATCAGTGCTAACAAACAGAATGTATTAAGATATGGCCCCTGTTTAATGAAAGTAACATCGAAAAGATATACAAAACCGCTATACTATAGCCAACCCATTTCGTGACAATGGGACTATTTTAGTACTTTTTGTCAAAAAATGTCACTTTGCCAGTTTTATTAAATAGGGTAATAAAATAGTCCACTAAAATAGTAGTAAAAGAGTATTGAACAATACCAAGGGTTCCAGAAAAGTCAAGTTTGACTGTAGATTTATTTCTTTACTTGTTTAAACAACGTTGACTCCGCACCAAGAATTCGAGTATCGTTGGTGCGTTTACAGACACAAAATTCTAGATGGACACAAATATCTAAGAGCCACACATATACTCGATTGAGTAGAGGAGATAAGTGGTCTCAACCAGACCACCAAGCTGTAATAATGTTGTATGGAATTTGAGATTCATATCCAAGAATACGCCCCTCTTTAGTCTAAAATTTTTAACATAAAAATTGGTTGAGATTATACTAATAAATCAATTAATAGAAGTAAGGCATAGTTTGTTCTAATGCCTTTGAAAATATCATCTTTACTTCGAGCTCATTCCGTCAACTCCAGGGCATAAGCCTCCTCACTCTAATGTCATATCCCTATAACGAATCAGTCTTGGCCAGGTCCTACCCACTTAACCTTTAAAAATATACTTAATAAAATCATCGAAGCTCACCGTCCCCTTCTTTTGCAGGTACCGTCTTGGAAAAAAAATATACTTTATTACTTTCATTCTAAACTTGGCCTTCCATTAGGACGGTTATTGCATCATGTCAAGAATTGTGAAAAAATCGGTTACATTGTTTTTACATGAACAGTTCTGCTTGTCGTTGAAAATAGAATGTTTTGTTTACGCCGATAACTGAATAACTGCGTAAAAATTGCGACATTATATTTTGTTAGGGCTGTCAATTTGCTTCATCCACTTTTTAATACGTACTTGCATTTAAATATACCTGTATCTGTATCCCAGAGCGAAAACCAGAAACTGAAACTTGGCAAATGGTAGGTATATATGATTCGGGCATACATCTTACGCTTAATGTACATTCATACATCTCTTCAACTGTCCCCGCGTCGGTTATGGTATTTATGAAAAAGTCCTTCTCATAGAGACCATTGATTAGAAATAGTGCCAACAATTTTTGTAAACAGTTTTAATAAATAGGACTGAGGCGCCCGCAGTACCCCAGAACAGGAACTTTCGTACATTTGTCTTGCCTCCCACCTTGTAGTTTTACAATTCACCAAGTACGGAGGCTTGACTCTTTCTTAGGAAAGGTCACAGTAAAACATTGGTCGCATCCTAAGTGTCAACCCTTGGAAGTTCATCAATATGTATATGTGATGACCTCGTATGGAAAATTCAGAAATCAATTCAACAGTGACAAATGTCAACTGGAATCAGAAATCTTGTCATTCTGGTCTGAATTGTATACTGATTGAAATTGGAAATTGTAATCAGGCATAACGTTGCATCTAACAGTGTCACCTCCGCTATTTATGTACGTCTCTGTTTATACCTAACGTTTTATGTACTTTGAACACAGCTCCGCCGGCGTGTATAATGCAATACACACTGCCGCCAGGTAGAACTCGATCTATTTCAATAATTCTAGTGCCTTCCATATACTGAGGGAAGTATAAAGAAACTAAAATAGTTATCATTAACTCTACTCAACGGATTTTTAAGAAATTGTTTTTTATTCAAATTAAAGCAGTAAGTAGGCTGATTAGGTTGTGGTCTAGAGGACGATATTCAAGTACTTATTTACTTATTTATGTATTATAATAGAGAGATTTGTTCACTACAACAGTATTTTTAAACTATTTTCTATATTATATCGAAATTTTACTGATAATAGGCAAATCTATTCGTGAGTAGTGGACATCAATCAGGCGCTTAACTACAATAATTATCTCATAAGCAAACTTTTCATTCTTTACCGAAAATAGCTGTATTTACTTGCATACCGATATAGCGATAGTTTTCGAGGCGCTATATTAAGCTGAATCCTAATGCGTCACATTTTTCGTGTAGTTGTCAGTGCAGTCGATTTCGACCGTATGTCATGATACTTACAGATATCACCAAAGGCCTTCGTAAGAAAATACTCGTGGAATTTGACAATGTTGGGATGGTCGATTTGTTTCCACATTTCTAGGCGTTTGGTCGCGATAGGTGTGTAGGAGTGGAGGCGCCGGAGAGCAAAGTGCTCCCCCGAATGCTCGTGCGTGCCGCGGTACGAACTCGCCATGGAGTGCCTCGACGACTCCAGAGGCAGGAGTTCGATGTACGTGTCCACATATTTCGGCATGTCTAGTGGGAATACATGGGGCTTTAGTACCTTGTCTAAGTAGGTTTGTCCGATTAAAAATGTCTAAAGTCCAACAAGTATTTTTTGGCCCTTGGCCAAAATCGGAACTAACACTGTTATCGAGTGATATATCACTGACAGTTCACTGAAGTTGCAGTTTGTTATGAAATTTACCCAATTTAATTTTTTTAAATTAGAAGGCATGTTATAAAAGTCCTTTCTTTTTTTGGTTTTGTTCTATAATTCAATTTGGATTACCGCGTCCACATGGTGGAGCTTGATTAAGTTTCTTGAACATCGTCAACTCTTTCGAGTTACAAAGTAGTAATTCTTATTTCACACCAACGCTCACCTGTCAATGTTCCAAAAGATTCATATATATCCTCACGCCAGTTCCTTGCGGGGTAGGCAGACTATACAGAGCTCCAAACAACAAATAGGCCGAATCCACTTACAGTTCTCTATACACAGCTAGTAGCTTGCTCGCTAATAGACCCCTCCATAAGGGAATAAACAAACTTCATTGCTGACTGAACACAGGATGAATACAAAAGGCTAATAAGGTGGCTATTGTAAGGGCCATTAAGGGATGCTTACACCTCGTGAGTACCAGTATCCGGGAGACAAATACAACCGTCCGAGTCATGATGCCCAAGCAAATATGTATATGTAGCACTCGGCGACGTGTTCAAAGAAACCGAGCATTCGGCTCAATACACTAGCTCGCCACTGCACTAGTTCCGTATAATCAATCCATTATTCATACTATAAAATTTGTTTTACAAATATTAGTTTATTCTCGGCTTACCTTCTTGATCGCTGTGGACTAACTTTAGCATGTTCCTTTTGTATATTTCTGCGCGAATAGTCGATGGTGTGTGAAATGACGCCGCCAGACCTAGACATAAATAAGAAAAAATATTTTTAATTTTATCTCTGATTATTAATATTATTAAAAGAAAACGTTTCCTCACACTAGGAAATATTTGTCTGGAGTGGGTGTGATTACTAACATGAATTTCTTCATACATGCATACAGACACATAATTGTGCACCGTACAAAGACTGGTCCTGTGTGCCGATCGAACCTGTGACTATTCGATCCAGTAGTCCGAGCGGCCTTCGCTGAACCCACTAGTTAGTCTAGTGGGTTCGGCGAAGGCCGTTGATAAAGAAGGTATTTGTCATAATAATATATTTAATTTTATGATTTCGAAATCTTATATTTAGAACACAGATGATATATGGTAATATAGGACAGAAGGCAAATTACATGTTTTCACAAATAGTGTTATAATAAAATAGTTATGTGTTAACGTAATATAATTTGACATTCATCAAAAGATTGCCGCGTTTTTCTCGCGGCCTATAATGGGGGTGGCGATCACATGGTCCTGGGTTTAATTACTAAATCTAATAAAAAGTGCTTTTTCTCAGGCCGGAGTCTAGAAGTGTGCCCGGTATAATGGCAATCGAGATCGAGACATTGGGACCAGTAGCATGCATTGCATATAGGCAATTAAGCAATGCCTATATCAGTATAAAATACTGCGTGTATGTAAACGTTATTAATTACTATAATTAAGTAAGTATAACGATTTACATTATTTTATATATGTAGTAATATTTAAAAGTTGTGTAAGTGCATTGCTGTGAGGTATGCACGGATATGAATGTACACAGAACATCTATAAAACCCCTATTTGGAGAAGAAAGGCGTGCGGCCTTTGTTTGTTTTTGCTGGTGCGTCTTTAAAGCTTCGCCAAATTTTTATACATTTTAGAGAAAAAAAGATTGCCTGCCCAGAGCTACAAGTTTTTATATTATAATAATATATAGTGTAATGAACATAAGTAACTATTAAAAACAAGGAACAGAAATCGCAGAGCACACAATTATATACATCGCTTGATTTTAAAAATTAACTTATTATATTATACGCTTTGGCATTATCAAAACTGTTCACGTTCGCAGCCACATATATTACTATTGTAAGTGTATTGTGCGTCTGCCTACCTCTCAAGGGATCTGGCGTGAAAAATAAAGGTGTTTTGTTATTAAATTGTACGCCTAAGTATAGGCAATGTATAGCCTAATTGGATGGTTTTTCGTTGGTCGAATGACGTATAAGATGGTTGGCGATCGCGAAGTCCTGGATCCTAAATGGAGAATGCGTGCGTTTCTGATGAAAAATTGTCAATAGCACTTCGTAGTCTGGTATAATGACAAAAGGCTAAATTGGGAGCTCACATAGTCAGCGATTTGTCATTGTACACAGTACATGCCACCTCACTTGGTAAATAAAGGCGTGATAGTGTTTTTTTATACATAATCTAATTGATACTGTCACACGAGAGTAAGCTCAATGGCACCGAGTCATTTTATATAACGTATAACTACAAAGCTTTAACAATAATTTTGTATAACAATCCTTTCAAAAACCCAAGTTCGCTACACAACACAAGCATATCATATTTATTAATTACTAGCGACCCGTCCGGCGTCGCAAGGGTGTAGGAATATACACATAAACATTCCTCTGGTATCACTCCGTCCATTGCTGAAAACCGTATGCAAATCCGTTCGGTAGTTATTTGTTTGTTTTTGTTTTTTTTTTAAAAACGTAGCCCCACACTAGGATTTATTCCTGTGTCGTGGGTGCGTTTACAAACATGAAAGTTCACACAGACAAATACCCAGACCGAAACAAATAATTGTGGATCACACAAAGATTTGTTCCGTGCGGGAATCGAACCCGCGACTATTAGACACAGTGGGCGGAGCGACTTAAGCTCTTAACCACTGCGCTAAATCGTCCGTCAAATCCGTATTGAGGTTACTGCGTTCAAAATGGCGTCTTTGTTTTATATTTATAATATGTAGTGATGATGTTCTTCTCTCTCCTACTTTTTACTTCATGCTATACCCTTCTGGGTTTACAACTGTTTCATGTACTTATATATATTACCGCCTATTAAATACTTTTTTGGAGTGTGTGTATGTGTTTCAATGATCTACGCTGTTGGCCGCGGGGCTTTTACAGCTTCATCGGACATGAGGGCGAGCGTGCAACCACTACGCTCGAGCCAGAAGGGCAAGGGGGCAACTAGCTCAAGGGCGCCTCAAGGAGGAACGGCCTCGGCTTGGGCAGTCGCTATGGGTACTTTTTTGGAACTATGCCTACCCATTCCCATCACGGTAGCTGTAAGTAGGGGTTCACGTTTACTATTACTTTAATTGTGATATTGTGAAATATAAATAAATATAAGGTAAAACCAAAGAGGTAGGCAAGGAAAGAACCTGTTGCAAGGGACCTGAAATGCTTGATTAGTAAAAATATGGATAATTGGCCACGTCTATAAGGGAGACTATTGTTACAAGCTGGTTCATTTTACACTCTCCGCATGAGAGCTTAGTCGTAGACGAAAGATTTTGTTTTAAACTGTACAATCACATATTTTCGCATGCAGCAATTTTATAAAATTCGCATATAGTAACAGCATATAATCTGCCTATAAGTAACAGCGTTACTAAAATCGAACCTAACGTGAGGCAAGCAGGAACAAATGTACAACTAAATGGAGTCGAGTTGGATCTTGTTGAATCAACTTCACTTCTAGGTATTACTATAGACGCCAAATTACAATGGGGCGAACATATTCATAAATTTTCGAGTAAGTTAAGTTCGGCAGCATATGCAGTTAAAAGAATTAGACTCCTAACCGATGTAGAAACGGCTAGAATCGTTTATTTCAATTATTTTCATAGTATAATGTCCTAGTCTTCAAAGACTAAAAGCGATGAATGAAGGTGTACAAATGGGTGACTTAGTGGTAAACCATCTACTTTATGCAGATGACGCGGTTTTAATAGCGCCAACAACCACTGATCTGCAAACACTAGTCACAGTTATGAAAGACGACTGCATGACCAATGGCTTACACTTGAATGTGAAGAAAACCAAGATTATGGTTTTTGAAAGGGAAGAAACCAGAACGAATGTAAGGATTGTGGTTGGTAACGATGTGCTGGAGCAAGTGAATGAGTTTGTATATCTTGGATGCGCCTTCAGTAAGGATGGCAAATACACCGCTGACATAGAGAGAAGAGTGAGTGCAGGGAACAGAGTGAATGGAGCGATGGGAAAGCTACTTGGGAGCCGGCACTTAAGCCATAAGGCGCAGCTGGCCATACATAACGGAGTTCTTGTTCCAACGCTGTTTGAAGGAGAAGGAGAATGAAAGTAGGATAAATGCGGTAGAAATGCGAGCTCTGCGGAAGATGTGCGGAGTGAAGCTGACCGACCGCATTAGCAACAGCGTAGTAAGACAGCGAGTAGGTATGAAAGATAGTATCGGTGTAAAGATGAGAAAGGGCATGCTCCGTTGGTTCGGGCATATAGAAAGAATGCCAGAAGAAAGAATGACAAAACAGATATACAATGTGAAAGTGGAAGGATGCAGGTACCGGGGAAGACCTAGACTATCTTACCACGACCAAATAAACCGAGTCTTATCTGATGGAAATTCAAGAGTCTCCGTAACCGGCGAGCGTGTATGAGACAAACTATGAGAGTCGAGGAAGCCAGAGAGGTATGTAAGGAAAGAACCTGTTGGAACTCTGTACTCTCTGCCTACCCCGCAAGGGATCTGGCGTGAGGTTATAGATAGATAGATAGATATAATGTCCTATGAAATGTTTCTATGGGGGAGCTCTGCAGACCTTAATATTGTATTTATACTGCAGAAAAGGGCCATTAGAGCCATTTAAAATCTAGCTCCTAAAGAATCTCTTAAAGATAAATTTAAGGAAATAAACATTCTAACCGTTATATCCTAATTTATATATGAAAACTTGTTATATACAAAAAAGAATATCAACAAGTTTGAAAAATTGAGTGACACCCATACTGTAAATACTCGGAATAAAACAATCTTGCTGTACATGTCACGCGTCTCCACAGAATCAGCAATTCGTTCATGGGCCAGTGTATACGTTTTTGCAACAAACATCCCCACGATATTAGAGATTTGCCAATTAATAAATTTAAAACCATAATTAAGGCTAAATTATGTAAGAAAGCATATTACAAAATCTCGGATTACATAGAAGATAAATAAGACCGCGTGGGATTGAAGTGCCATATTATTTAGTATGGCTATTTAATTTTTCTTTTGAAATTAATGCATATATGTAAGCGTATTATGTTAAAGCGTAGCGTGTTGTGCCTGACGAGTTTGAGGTATTGCTGCTTTGTAGACCCTATCTGATCACCATCTCTGGGGTTCTGGTTTGGTCATGCTCACTATAATGTCATTGCTTGCGGTGGCAGTCTGGCGCGGGTCACTCCCTTCCCTCCAATATGGTCGAGGGGAGTGATGGCTGTTCCAGTAGTCATACTCGTGAACGGGTGCTGCTTGTGGGGACTGGTCCATCTGGAATCCTTCAGACACTCTTTATAAATAATTTCATTAGTCTCATATCTCGGTCGTACGGCATCACACTGGAGCTGGAGTGTAAGCTATTTAATTGTAACCTAAACATTGTATTCACACAATATGATAAAAAAATTGAAAGGAAAAAAGAGAAAGCGAATTAAATAAAAAAAGACAAGCCCGCTGAGTTTCTACGCCGGGTCTTCTCAGTGGAGGCCGCGTTCCGATCCGGTGGTAGATTTGTAGTTAAATTAGATTAAAAAAAAATGTAAATTGACTATTTGTAAGCACCCCCGCAGGACTTATACAATATATATTATTTGAGTTTGATCACTTTTTTTAAAACGTTACCCCGCACTAGGATTGTTCCTGTGTCATGGTGCATTTACAAACATGAAAGTTCCCATACACAAATACCCAGACCGAAACAAATAATTGTGGATCACACAAAGATTTGTCCCGTGCGGGAATCGAACCCGCGACTATAAGACAGTGGGCGGAGCGGCCTAAGCGCTTAACCACAATTATTGTTGTCAACCATTTTCGTCCCACTGTTGGGCAAAGGCCTCCCTCCACTGTTTCCATTCGGTTCTGGTTTTAATCACTTATTTAGTGAAAATAAATTGATTTGGATAACGTTAATAAAACTTCGCCAATGGCAATCAATCTAAAAAGACATTCAAAGTTTATTATTTTCGCAACGTTTATCTCAAACTTTTACACTAGTTGTGTATTTGTTGGGACAGTTGAATTCCTCTTCTGAATGTATAACAAACGGCGACATAGAACCATCTAGTATGAGTATGTTTATTAACAATAGGTTCGCTCTAGTGGGACCAAACATCACCTGCGAAAAGTGGATGTACATGGTACACCTCTGCACCCCCCTTGGGGAATGTATAAGTCGTGATGGTTTAATTTTTTGATAATAAAACGTTTATATATTACATAATAACACTTAAATACGTTGCCTTAGTAGCGTATAATGCGCATAGCGATCATGGTGTCCTGGATTCAAACACTAGGTCGTAAAAAGCGTAGTTTTTCTACCAAAACATTACTAGCAATAGTCCAAAGAAACAGTGTAAACCCGGATAAACTAAATTTAACGACGTCACGGCTGCCTCGTTGGTCTAGTGGCGAATAATGCTTTGCGATCAGAGAGGTCCTGTTCAAACCCTAGGTTGGATAAATTTAGTTTTTCTATCGTTTTTCCTAGTATCACTCCGGAGTCTGAAATAGTGCCCGGTATATGGCAGGCAATAGACTCGCCCCCTATTATAAGGGACTTAACATCATCGGTGAAAAGTGGGTGCCACCCCCGCTTGGGGAATATAGGCGTGACGGTGTTAATTTTTTTATCGACGTCAATATTAACTTAGGAATATAGAATTTGCATCAGTAAAACCCTATATCTATTTTATCTCTAATGCAAGGGAAAGAACCTGTTAAAACTTGGCGTGATCATTGATATAAATGTCTTATAATGAGATACACTGCGCCGACCTAACGCAGACAGAAAATCATGAAATATAACGAGCGGAATAATAGTAAATAGAATATCCTTGGATATCCATTCAAGGATATAGAAATATGTATGTATGACAATGTATGTAGACGTCTGTTGGTATATATCATATCTTTAGTTCGCGTAGCGTATCAGCAGCCATGGCCTATGACAATAGTGTCTGCCGTGTGGCAATCTATGAATAAGCAATCACACCGCTACTTATTTAATATGTATTATTCCGTTTTACAAATTGAATTACAATCGCTACATTGAATAAAATTTATTCGTAGCTAAGCAATGGCGGAAATGGAAAAATCGCAGTTGGCTCACGTTTAATCGGCACGTGATGAATTTATAGGCTTTCACGGATTGGAAAATAAGAAACCTATAAATTTCGCTACTGGAAAATTTCTTTATAAATAAAATCTTTCTAGGGAGAGAAACTTTCTTGGAAATTTAGAAAAAAATGTTTTGTACGAGTTTTGTATGGTTCAATGTTTGGTTAACAAACCCCACTGGTTTCAACATAAAAAAGTTTCAGTAGGGCACTGAAAAAACATTATGAATTTTAAAACCTCGGTCGTATTGCGGTCATGATGGTTTTCTCAAGAGGTTTCCTTTAATGTTAGTACATTTAAAAAAATAGTCAGTACAGGCGTGTATAGTTCATATATTTTATTTTCATTTCTCTACTAACCACGCGAACAGTTTAAATATCACTAAGTACAAACACACACAAACCAAGTACATTTGTTACAAGTATCAACTCTCTCTAAATCTAAGTTTAGGTTGTGAGCTACTTAGATCAAAATATGCACTTTGGACACATATTGTACGAGTAGAATACCGAGCCAATTCGCAATTTCATTAATTTACTCGCAAGACGGCAATATACTATAAGCTCAAAAACATAAAAACACGAAATTCGCTCTGCATAACGAAACGAAAGGTTATGCAAAATACTTCAGAATGTAATTATATACCTACTATTATTGAGACTTTTCCTATTCTTTGGAATACCGATTTTATTTTATAACAAAACAAATAAAATTCCATCTTTCTATATCATCACCCCAGTTTCCTTGCAGGGTAGGCAAATAGTAAAATCGAAATACCTAGGTAATAATAATAATATCAGCTATACATTCCCATTATCGGAAAAAGGCCTTCTCTCACAAATCGAGGCGATAGAGATAAGATTATACTCCACCACGCAGACCCATTGCGGATTGGTGGGGGTAGGTTTGTGGCCACCTGCTGTCAGAACTTATCAAGCCGCCTATGAAACTTCTGACTTGGCCTAACGACGAAAATGCTACAAACGGTCCCCCATTTTAGGCCGACCAAGACGAACTTAGTGGCACAGCGCTAGGAAAACACAAACATTTTTTTCACGCAGAAATCGAACCCACACTGGAATGTGCAAGATGATATATTGATCTCTCTATCCACGCCAGATCACTTGCGGTGTAGACAGAGAGCACCCAGTTTTAATAGAGTTCTTACAGTCTCGTGTTTGTTTTTGTATAAACGCAAAAGCATGGATTAACATCAGAATTCGCAAAGGCATTAGACACTTCTATCATTATGTAGAATGATTTTATACGTGTTCTATATATAACTGTATTAATTAACCAACCTAGGTGAAACATGGGCGAAAATGCCCCTTTGGGTGGCTTAGGAACTCAATTCAGACTAGCAATTTCTTCAAATGACTACTTGAAATGAACGTTTAATATGATTTAATATGATATATCAATTCATAACTTGTGGGGAGATAACAATTGTTACCTACATTTCTCTGTGCGTATTCATCTAAAAGTTTTGAGCAGCTGTTTCTGAGGTTTGTATAAAATAAAACTTACAACGCCCAATAATGTTATGCCACTTTCAAAATATAGCATGACAAAAACAAAAAGCAACAACTCAAATCAAACCTGTCCTATGTGTTGCATTATACATAGAAGCAAAATAATAAACAGGGTATATTTTTTACATCTAAGCAAAAGAATTAGATATGGTATGTAACAAGTTCATATCAACTATGAAGAGATTCACAATACATGCCAATTTCACCCTAATATCAAATGACTGGTTTGGTATTTATAAACAACGTAGGCCCGTTACACGAAACAATAGAACTGTTGTAATCATATAACTGTAAATCTTAATTACCCTGTGACCGCGTGGTTAGAGTGCTTAGTTCGACCGATTGGACCACGTGAACTTTTTTCCTATTCGTTCGATTCATCGGAGAAAGAGGCACCACGAACTCTCATAATCCGACTTATCGAACTATGAATAAACACGCATGGTTCGACTCATCTGAACACGAGTAGTAATTACACAAAACCTGACCCAGAAGTTCTATAAAATTGCTTTCAATACCTAAAATTCAATTTCAAGTTTTTTTATCATTGACTCTTAAGTGTTATCGGATGACTTGTTTCAAACTGTTGTAATAGGATGTCCTCGTCGTCACTTTCTTAATAGCACTCAAAGAAAATATAAGTCTTGAATATCGATGTCATATACATAATCCGAATCTTTAATCGGACTAATAGGATAAAAATATTCTCGTGGTTTGGACTATGTATGTGTCCTTAAAAATCGAAAGTCCTCATAGTCAGATTCTTTAATCGACCAATAAAAAAAAAAAGTTCACGTCGTTCAATCGGTCGGACTAAGCAGTCGGACCACGAGTTCACAGACCTTAATTTATTTTATCCAACGAATAACTTTCAGCCATTAGGTTATGATTTAGTTGGAAGATAACTTTTATTTGTCGAATGAGAAATCAATCCATAATTATATATGCCCACGTGCGAAACGAATGCCACGTTTCTTTCATTGCAATCTAAATGATCAAGTAATAAAAGGTACTCAACTTATAATATACACCTTGTGAAAAAAAAATCTCAAGTAAATAATACAAAAGTGATACTAACCAGTTTTAGAGGTGGTAGGGGCCACGTGTGTCGGGGTGCCAGAGTAGTGTGGGTGTGCCGTATACGCTGAAGATGGCCCCGGCACCGCCACGTTGGAGCAGGCCTCCATGCTCCCTAAAACAATGGAAATATAATTTTGATTGTGTATCTGAAATATGGCTACCCCGCAAGAGATCTGGCGCGATGATGTACGTACATAAATAGATAGATCACAAATATGTGTGGTATTATGTAACGAATTGGGGTACAATGCCAAAAGTTGTTGTACTTATATGTCAGACTAGCGGCCCGTCCCAGCTTCGCACGGGTGGATATTTATTTTTTAAACAAGCCTACGTTACTCTGTGATAATGTAGCATTCTAATGGTGAAGAATTTTTGAAATGGGCCCAGTAGTTTTTGAGTATATTCGTTACATACATCCAAAAATACAGATCTTTCCTCTTTATAATATTAGTATAGACTAAACAAGTTTAGTTCTACAATCTTTTTTATATTAATAATAATAATAATATTAGCCCTGTTAAGAAACTGTTCCACTGATGGGCACGGGCCTCCTCTCAAACAGAGGGTTAGACTACCACATTACGTGGCAACAGGGACCAACGGCTTAACGTGCGTTTCGAAGCCCGCTCAAATATGAAAATGCCACAAAAGAACCTGCCGCGTGAACGTCTAGTACTAGTACTAGTCTTAGATCGGACAAAAGTAGCATTTCTATCGAAAAATTCCAAGCATCAGCCCGGAGTCTGGAATTGTGCTCGGTATATGGCAATAAGCTCGCCGACTTAAAATCGTCGGCGGAAAGAGGGTGCACACAGTACACCTCTGCCACCCCTGCTTGGAAATATAGACGAGATGGTGAAAAATAAATTTAAATTTTTCGATGTGAAGAAATTTAAAGTTCTCAACGTTTCGAGTGCTCCACAGCACCCATGGTCACGAGAGGGACTGAGGTGACGCCCAAAAGACTTTCTTTTACCGGAGTACTTTACGGGGAATAATTTAATTTTAATTGAAATTTAAATTGATTGAACGTACAATTAAAAAAAATATTGCATAATGCCAAAGAGTGGGAATCACACAAACTGTAACAAATACATAAATCAGCCTATATAGTCTAATTGCCAGGCAAAGGCCGTCTCACAAGTCGAGCGTCACAAAGTGGACTCACTGGAGATTGGTGGAATCATATTTGTGGCCACCAGCTGTTGAAACTTTTTTAAACCGCCTACAAAGCATCAAACTTGCACGGGACCACCGGCTTAACAAGCATTCCGAAACACGAAGGAGACCGATCCAACTAAATACTGCTGAAGGGCTACGATCGAGTCAATTATCATGCTATCATATTATGTCGTATGTAGAGAACGATACTGTACTCTCTATTCTCTACCTCGCAAGGGATCTGGCGTGATGATATAAAGCAGCGTTTTCCAAGCTTTATATACCCTGGCCCAGTTATTTTAATGTTTCCCTATCGTGACCCACCACAAATTCATAAACCCTCCACTAGGAGGGTTTATGAATTAATAGTGCATATAGGCATAAAAAAAAAAACACATTTAAATGTCTTTGTCCACGTGGTAGCGGGTGGAAAAGATATGCGGGGCGCGGGGTGCAGGGGGTGTAAAAGCTACGCAGAACGAGTGACGACCACCACTCACTCCTATTATAATTGCTCACCCCGCAGTGCAACAGCAACACGTCTCTTGATCATGAACGAGTATGATTAATGTTAACAATGAGACAATGCTGCAACCCGGTATTTTATATTCGTGGCCCGGTGCCGGGCATGCGAGGATAAATGTACCATTAACTCAACAACAAGCTTCTTTCCTCGCCGTCGTCTCGGACTAATCGTAGATACATAAACGTTTAAAAAATGAGAATTTCAATCACATCCAGTATTTTTGTTGGTCTAAATATACTTGAATATCTTGCAAATTATTTGGTTGTAGGTCTCATAGAAAAGCTCAGAGTTTGCTTTGCTCGGCGTTTTTTTACATGATCGAATTAGGAATGAGAAGATTCGTAGAAGAAACAAGGTCACCGACATAGCACATATGATTAGTAAGCTGAAGTGGCAATGGGCGGGCAACATACCGCGAAGACCGGACAGCCGTTGGGACGGAAAGATTCTAGAGTGGAGACCACTTATTGGCAAGCGCAGCGTGGGACGGCCGCCTGCCAGAAAAACCAACGATTATGTGAAGATGGCAGGAAGTCGTTGGATGCAGGTGGTATCAGACCGGTTGCGCTGGAGAGCGATTGGGGAGGCCTAAGTTCAGTAGTGGACAAGTATAGGCTGAGATGATGATGATGATAAATTTGGTTTTGAAAATTCGCGAACTTTGTAAAATAAAGTGTATTATTAATTTAAAATAGATAATGTTTAGCAACTTACGTTGCTTTTTGTACAAGTATGTTGCTGACAAACATACCTGGCTAATGTATTGTCGCGACGGCAGAAATATTATTTCAATCAAGTATGAGCGAGAGAGCACATCTCTATGTATGCGTTTCGATATTTTCTATCTATCTATCTATCTATAACCTTACGCCAGATCCCTTGCGAGGTAGGCAGAGAGTACAAAGTTCCAACAGGTTCTTTCCTTACATACCTCTCTGGCTTCCTCGACTCTCATAGTTCGTCTCATACACGCTCGCCGGTTACGGAGACTCTTGACTTTTCCATCAGATAAGACTCGGTTTATTTGGTCGTGGTAAGATAGTCTAGGTCTTCCCCGGTACCTGCATCCTTCCACTTTCACATTGTATATCTGTTTTGTCCTTCTTTCCTCTGGCATTCTTTCTATATGCCCGAACCAACGGAGCATGCCCTTTCTCATCTTTACACCGATACTATCTTTCATACCTACTCGCTGTCTTACTATGCTGTTGCTAATGTGGTCGGTCAGCTTCACTCCGCACATCTTCCGCAGAGCTCGCATTTCTACCGCATTTATCCTACTTTCATTCTCCTTCTTACATACCCAGCTCTCGCTACCATATAACAGCGTTGGGACAAGAACTCCGTTATGTATGGCCAGCTGCGCCTTATGGCTTAAGTGCCGGCTCCCGAGTAGCTTTCCCATCGCACCATTCACTCTGTTCCCTGCACTCACTCTTCTCTCTATGTCAGCAGTGTATTTCCCATCCTTACTGAAGGCGCATCCAAGATATACAAACTCATTCACTTGCTCCAGCACATCGTTACCAACCACAATCCTTACATTCGTTCTGGTTTCTTCCCTTTCAAAATATTTTCACACCCCGTAAAAATATCTAAACGCAATTGAGGAACAAAAACAATAATAAATGCTCCCTTTTCCTATGAAAATTGAAATACCGCGTCCTTCAAAGGTTTCTCTCTCTACAGAACTAATAGATTCTAAAAGTTTGTACTCTAATTGTATATTCATCAACCCTGAGGATTGTAACTTACATTCTGAAGTTCACTTTCACTACTAGAACACCTCCATGCCCTTTTGCTTCATAGTATCTGCCGACTATTTATATTAATTCATTAACTTATCTTAACAAAGCTTGGTAGACGAACTAATTTATACATATAGCAATTCACAACATATTTATGAAAGTGCCGAGGAAGAACCCGTACTATATTTGGTTGATAGAGAAATGATAGGTAGGTTGATAGAATTTATTTGATGTATATAAAAGTTAGCGGTACTCTGATGATCATGAGAGAAAGACATGCATATCATATAGATAGGATGAGCACGTGCGATCGACTGTTCAGGACGTGATTTGTAGATATACTGCTTTAGAAATGATTAGATGGCTGAGCGCAGCGTAAATTGCTGATTCTACAAAATGCATGTGGCTAGTCCGCACAAAAAGGTTCAAAGTGTTTTTAAGGGATTCATGAGAAATTTTATGAGAAAAGGAGACGTTCTAAGTGACTTAGTAAAAATAACATAATATTAACAGCCTTATTATCCCCTTTGGTTGAACCAATATAGAATGCTGGAGTAAAGAATGACGAAACAAATATACAATGCGAAAGTGGAAGGATGCAGGCTTATCTGATGGACAGGTCACGGCGTCGTTATCAGGGAATGATTGAAACTGACTTTGAGAGCGGGTTCTAGGGAAAGAACCTGTTGGAAATGGGTCTTTGTCTACTCCGCAAGGGATATGGCGTTATGATAAACAGATACTCCCAGTAATTTAAATATGCTGACACAAAGGAGTGGCGCCGCAACGATGGATGCGTAAAGCAACACATGATGTGTCCCTGACACGCAGCCCTGATAAAGGCATAAAGGAAGGGCCGGAATATAAGTTACACTTTGGTTTGATTTTGAGTTGGAATTACTTAAACATTATAATATTAGACTCCCTCAAACAAAGCTCAAAATATATAAATTAACAGACAAACAGCAGATTGGTTGCCATTTCTGTGTGTAAGTAAAAAGTGCAACTTAAGAAATAAAATCTAAAACTATTTAATATCAGTGGACATCTTGTCACAGGTCCATAGATTGAGATAATTTTATGACATATGTATGATCACATTATGACTGTGATGTTGACTTCTAAAAGTTCATTTGAATACTTTGTCATGACTATATTATAAAGTAAGTACAAATACTTGTGATTATAATTACCCATAGAAACATTGGCTCCTCCTGGTGTACTGTCAGAATTTGTTGCATAAAAATAAGTGGTCCCACCAACATTTTCCTGAAAAATACAAAACAATCATAATTATATTTTATGATTTAGTGTCTGTAAAGTTTCCTTAAAACCTAGAGATTTTTTTGCGACTTTACAATTACAATAATAAGGAAAATAATTTAATTTACAAATAAAAGTTTTCGAGGGTTTGTATGTTCACGTCATAATATACTTGTGCGACAAAATATTGACGCCCAAAGAATGGCTACCCCGCAAGGGCTCTAGCGTGATGATATAGGATAGACGCAGAGAAAGTGACAGAAAAAAGAACGTCGTAGTTCTTTAACCACTGAGATAATTCTTAGCTATACTATTAATATAACTAATATAAAAAAGTTCATTGACATGTCTTTACCTAGATTAATAAAATATAGGTGTTTCTATTTATTTTTAAATCTTTGGGTTATTGAAGATTACCCTTTTTAACCAACTTCAATGAGAAGGAGGTTCTGTTATGTATGTTCACCGATATTTCCGTCAATTCTGGACCGATTTTGATGATTCTTTTGGCATTGGGTTTAATATTGCTCCAAGGCAGTCCCATTTTTATTTCATCGGTAATAAACCTTGGACTTCGAAGATATACCAGGGAACGTATTAACGGCAATTAATACGAATCTGTAGATTGAGTCATTATAAGTATTGTGTTAATCCTATAGGTACCATTGAACCCTACCATAGAACTTATCAGAATATTAACAGGCTTCAAAAAAGGAGGAGGCTTACAATTTGTCTGTTTTTTTATAACGACTTTATTTATCAAACGAGTTTGATGATTCTTTTTGCGTTTGGCTTGGTATAGTTACCAGGTATAATAATATTAGCCCTGTTAAGAAACTGTCCCACCGTTGGGCACGGGCCTCCTCTCAAACTGAGAGGGTTTAGGCCATAGTCCACCACGCTGGCCCAGTGCGGGTTGGCGAACTTCACGCACCTTCGAGAAACTCTTAGGCATGCAGGTTTCCTCACGATGTTTTCCTTCACCTTTAAAGCAAGTGACAGTTAATTTTTAATATGCACATGCTTTCGAAAAGACAGAGGTGCGTGCCTGGGTTCGAACTCGAGACCTCTGACTTTGCAGTCCAACGGTCTAACCACTAGGCTATCACTGCTTTAGTTACCAGGTGGTCCTATTATAATGAAATTGTGTTGAACCTTGGACTTTGAAGATACAACAAAGGTCTTCTTAATGGCAAACTACACTAATGTAGTATCCATTATTATGGGTATTATTAAAAATATAAACCTTTTAAAAAAAGTGAAACCTACTTCAAAATGCAAAATATAAATATTTAAAGTCTGTGCCAAGTAACATACTGCACTAACCGGCACTAACTTCAAAAATTTGTTTGTTTTTGAGGTTGGTTTCTCATTTTTTTTTAAGTTATTTATATTGACTTGGAATAGAAGACATACAATTTTCAAAAACAAATGTTTAAGCATATTCGAAGAAACTAATATTGTGTAAAAAGACTTGGCTAATTCATTATGATAAAATAAAATGACATTAAAATATATATGTATCTATCTACATACTTTCACAATAACATTGTTCTCGTACATATACAAAATGTTGTTAAACTCTGAATAGGTGAACAACTTCATGGTTGTGTATTTGTTTACATGATTTATAGTTTGTCTTTGGCCTTACTCTACATAGAAATAATCTCATCAGTTTCAAGACCAGCTATCATTATTTACGGACAGGGGTGTTTTGTTATATACTAGCTGCACCTGCAACTTCGTTCGCATTATTTTGAGGCATGTATTTAAGTTTTTTTGAGACAAAGGGTAGCCTATGTCCTTCCCCTGTATAAAATCTATTTCCTTACTGAATTTTATCAAAATCAGTTCACTGAACAGAACTATTTGGGTATGAAGAGGTAACAGACAAAGAGACGGACAGTTACTTTCAAATTTGTAATATCAGTATGGATGGACAGCAATGCATGTTCTTTAACTAGAAATAAAAAACCATCATAGTGGAGAAAGCCAGAGAAGTATGTAACGAAAGAATCTGTTACATCTCTGTACTCTCTGCCTACTTCACAAGGAATCTAGCATGATGATATAGATAGATAAAAAAACATCATGCCTATTCCCTAAGTGGTGATGACCTGTGTACATACACCTACATTTTACTGAATATTTTAGGTCTCAATTAAATAGCAGGTACCTATAGCCTCAAGACCTGGACTGCAATTAAGAATGTTTCAACAGAATGATCACACTTTATCTAACTGAGGATTCAAACCCAGCATGAAGTAATCACCATTCACACTGTGCACTATTAGATTAATGTGGAAGCAAAACATTATTATGCCAACATACCCAGTAACTGCATGGCAAGGAGACTTTCTTTTTCTATCTCAGACTGACCATGCAGTGATAATCATATACAAGGTGCAACAATAAATGCAAGACCAGAATATTAAGTATTTTTAGTACATCTTCCATTTTCTTTTTAAATTTGCAAAATGCTTATTTAAAACTTAATTTATTCTTGATTCAAAGCAATATGGAGATTACAAATGCATTTCTAGAACATATTCCTCAATATGCACACATACACTTACAAGTTTCATTGTTAATTGGGGTATAAAAGTGCTTAAAAAAGGGTAAACAAAACTTTAATATGGAAATTTAGTTATCATATTGAATTTGTGAAGCAATTATATAATCAGGGTTTCTGAGGTCTTGCATTATTTATGATACACCTTGTAAAAATAGTGAAGTGATACTTTATAGAAGTTTCAGACAAACTTCAAAACCAAAGACCTAAATGAACATCATGTATGTAAATCTGTAGTCTAGTGATAAAACAATAGCAAATCACCTGGTGCACTTCTGGTGTCCTGGGGAGGTGGTTCGCTAACGTTGAAGTCTGAAACTCTGGTGATTGGGGCCGGAAACGAGGCATTGGCGTTATCTCCATTGAGGGAATCTCCCGGATCACTACCTGCTTAACAGACAATCACTATAAAATGGCTTTCTCAATAATATTTATTGACTTTCTTAAGAACTTTAGCAATGAGCTCAATCATACAGTAAAACAAAATACCTTTCTCCCTGAAGTAGGGGATGTCTCAACTGTTAGAGTACTCATTCTCTGATTTAAAGGCACCATGGGTGCTGGTGAAGTCCGATTCTGGAAACAGAACACAGCTTAAATATCCAGCTTTAAGTAGACACTATTCGAATAGAAATAAATATGCCACTGACCATATAGGTTACGAGCTTCGACTCCTGCGGTAACCCGTTCGGCGGCGAGTATTGCAAATACATCGGATTGTCGGTGTCCATATCGTCTAGAATCCAGCTCATAGTGACTACTTAGAGGTACTCTTCAGAGTTCGCGACGACCACTGCGACCGACGACGTCCGATGGATTGAACTTTGTCTCAATGGTACCAAAAACTTGATCACTTTAACAACATACCCACATTTTGTTTCACGAAATGTCTACTAAACTTATACATCACAGTTAACGACAGAGCTCTCGGACATTTTAGCTTTCTTTTATGTGGGTACACTTGGTACACCGTGACGGACGATCAAGCCATACACAAATATTTGACAAAGAAGCTCATCATTGCAATAAATGAATGCAGAATATTTCCCCGTTAAAAATCATTCATGCGTGTGTTATTAGACTAACGACAAGTATAAAACATTTAAATAATTTCCAAATAAAAAACGGGATAGGGACACGAAGACAAAATATAGTTATAGGTTTTATCTATAGGTAGGTATGTATTTACGTGTGTATGTAGTACATTGTACATGAACCATAGACTACACCTACACTCAGGGCTGCCAATACCAATTCTCTGAATTTCCCAAAAATTTCGGTCGGATTCCCCAAATTTAAGGAGAACGAAATTCCGATTCCCCTCAAATTCCCCACAAAATGAGTTTGTTTCAGGGTATTTTTTAATTATATTGGGGGTATTGGCGGTATTCATTAGCGGTAATTTTAATTATATCGAATTACGTATTATATTTTATAGTTATATACCTATGAAAAACAGGAAATTAGAAAATAAAAATAAACTTTATTGTAGTCGAATTCATGGAAAAAATATGAACATAACTCGAGTGGCTCCTTGTAACATGCCTAGAATATTTGCGAGAAATGCTCTAAAAGGGCGATGTGTTAAGCACTCTGTAAAGGTCCTTGTTCGAGTAAATTAAAATAAGTAAAATATACGTTCCGAAATATCTTAATCATATAGCATATAACAAGGTTTTCAATAAAATAAATATATTCCATTTATTTTGATTCCCCGCTACAAAATCTTATCTTTTGTCTAGGAGGTGACATCTAGATCGCACCTAGTAAATTCCTAGGGCATAATAAAGTTAGAGAATATAAACAAGTTATGTAAATTGAATCATTTTTTTAATTTTAGCATTATATATAAAAATCCCCAATATAGTATTTGTAGTTGTTTTTCCTCTTTGTAAATATTAACTGTAAATATACTCTTCGTTATTGTAAATACCTGAAATAAATACCTAAACCCCCGCATTTTCCTCACATAATTCCAATCCCCACTAAATCCCCAATCGACTTTGTATTCTCCGCGATTTGGGGAATTCCCCACAAATTGGCAACGCTGCCCACACTACACCATTTATATAAACAGTGCTATAATTTTATTCTATGCAGCGCCTGCTTAGCCTTCCTCCGCACGAGCGCTTTTATAAAGCGCCCGAAAAAAGCATGAAAACAGCGTCGTAGACTTAGCGTAGGCCTTACCCTTGTGCGCACGAATGCTTTTTCAATGCAACGACATTATAATATTCTAGTAAGATATTCCAATTATTTATTTATTTCTTAGTAATGTCTTCACATTCGTAATTTTTTATACCTTCTTTTAAATATTTAACGCGGCGGCGTTGAAAAAATGCTTCTGAGTCATGAACCTAGAATACATGGACGGCGTCATACGACGTTGCCGCTCCGTCAGTCATCGTTCAATACATTATCTTGTTTCTCTCTCAATTACATGGAACGCTATTTTGATTGAATGAGAAAACTGTTGTAAGATTGGCAACGTTACCCTATACGTGTGCTTGGTATAATGTTGTGACCTATTACTAGGCCATAACAAATGGGCCTCATCCACTTTAAAAGTGAAAATATGAATTAAAATCGTTGTGAATACTGAAAATTATTTTACATAGTGAACTTATATCGTGTTGTGCAGTGTTTAGTCTATCAAGAACAACGACAGGAGGAATAAATGAACTGGAATAGACATCTTATACGTATATCTTTATTGCCTAGCATTGCATTCATAACGACGTTTTATAGCAAAGTTTGCATTTTACATTAAGGATATACATCATTAGTTATATATAATATGACCAAGGATAGTCATAAGCCACAGGATAGATATAGACCACAGGTGTTGGTCTATATCAATACCGTTTCTTGCACATTTGTAGTGAAAAATTGATCGTCCCTATTCACGTCTAACCCCTCGTTCGCACGGACTCTTTTATAATGCGCAGTGCTGTACCGCTTTCAAAAAAATTTACTTATGGCAATTTGTTTTATTCCAGCGCTTTACTAGTGCGCGTTGAAAAAGCACTCGTGGAACGTAGGGTGAATGTGATGTAAAAATTACTATATGGATTTGAAATAAATTAGATAAAATAATTTAAAAAATAAATACTGGACCTGTAGTGGATTTTATTTTATCAAAAAATACTATTTGCCGCCCTAGGATTCGAACCGAGGGCCTCGTGATCGCTATGTACATTATAAGACCAACGAGGCCTAACTATTGTTATAAATTGTACATAGGAATATATGATGTTTTGAGATAAGTTTTTAAGATTTGTATTATTATATGTATGTTTGCACTTATATAACTTACTCGTAGTAATTGTCATGTAAAGTATGATTTTGCATGAACTAAATATTTTTTAATCATAAATTGTATTTTATTATCGACATGTCTTGTCTAGTAATCACTTGCGTACTCACGCACACCAAAGCAAATCCACAAACTCACACCGACAAAATTGACACGCTACCTTAGCGATGTGCGCTGTCCATGCATCCTAGGTTCATGTTCCGAGTGAATAAATTTATTCTTTAAAATATGTACAACATTCAGAACGAAGGCAAAACCAGTAGGTTCGTATTCTAGTACTCTACCAAAACAAGATTTGTCATTATGACTTGAATTCTAATAATTACTCTTTGGTATGGAAGAAAAAATTGAACTTTTTTCTTCTGTGCTCTTTGGTAATATTAAGTTTATTTCGTTGGTATTATGTAACGTTCTATGTGACTCTATGGCCAGGGTTGATTATCTGTCAAATCATTGTCAAACTATGTTAAGATTTTTTGTTGTGTCGAGAAAAAAGGATTGTTGTTTGTGAATTTTATCTCGCTGATAAAAATTTAACTTAGGAATTCGATAAAGTTGTGACTATTCATCAGTTTCATTTACATACCGTTTAACCAAATAAAAGAATAACTGGCAGTGCATTTGGTAGAAAACGTCACGTTTGCACGTCATAATATCATTTTTTATTAGTGTAATTTAATTACTGGTATGTCTAATTGTACAATACGATTATAAGGTTGCATAAATTGATGCGGTTGAGTTATGCACTTGTTTTTGTATGTGTAAAGTAATAAAATTGCGTTTTAGGTTTCGTCGTAATGGAGTCGTATCAGGGGGCAGTGGCATACGCGGAAGGAGCCGACAACTTGCAGCGACTTTCGCAAACTATCGCCAGTAACATACAAAAGATATCACAAAATGGTAATATTTTATTTAGATCTAAGCATAAACAGATTAAGATACGTAGTACTGATCCAGGATAAGATGACAAGGGTTTAGTTTATTTAGAGGAATATGATTCAGGGTCTCACTGCAATGAAACGGCGCGCCACTTTGTTTTTGTGTGTGTGAGAGAATGATCTACACTGTTGACTGCGGGGTCTTTACAGCTTCACTGGACAGAAGGGCGAGTGTGCAACCACTATGCTCGAGCCAGAAGGGCAAGAGGGCAACTAGCTCAAGGGTGCCTCTAGGAGGAACGGCCTCGGCTTGGGCAGTCACTATAAGGAAGGGCGTATACTAGGTGTTTCGCCATGGTGACTTCTCCGGTCAGTGGGCAAGGAATTTTTCGACCTCGTCAGCGAAGTTGGTGTCTGAACAGCGAAACACTTTATTATCACTCGTCGCAGGACAAAGGCCTCCCCCAAAGACTGTTATAACAACTGACTTTTTAGTATACTGCAGTATCATATACTTAGTAGAAGAAATAAATTGTAATTTTTGGATATCAATCTAGCAGCAACTGAACTACACAATGTGATATGGCACTGTCTATTTCATAACTTAGTCAACTTTGCTGTGTAGTTAGAATAGAATACTCCTCTTTATTGTAAACACAAATTATAGAACAAAATGTGAAATAAGGCATTGATAAAATAAGCGGTTTCAGTGCTAACAGCAACTGATCCCAGATTACCTGGTTATGCAAAACACAGTGCATTATATCCATAGAAATCAAAATAATTTTACTATCCTACTTCCTACTAATATTATAAATGTAAAAGTTTGTATGTTTACATGTTTGCTAATCACTCAAAAATGACTGAATGGATTCGGATGAAATGGCACACGATTAGTTTGATAGCTGGATTAACACACAGAATACTTTTTTTCATCCCAGGAAAATTTAAGGTTCCTGTTGGACGAAGTCGCAGGTTGAAACTATTAATATAATAGAAATAAAGCCAGACACAATTTTTTTCTGAAACTATATTTTTTTTGCCTGTGATTGTTGACATTTATCCTTGGCACCTAAATATAAAGGAAAACTAAAACAAAAGTTTATGTCAATTGAGTGAGTTAAAAACCTGTTAGTAACAGTTTTTAACTCCCAACGCCAAGATGGATGCTACCTGTACGTGGCAATGTAGTTCCTAAATGAATGAACCGATTTAGACTTAATTTTTTCATGTGAAAGGTGATTTGATTGAAAATGTTCATAGCTATGATTCATTTGAGTTAGGGTTTTTAAGTTTTCCTTCTATTTAACTTAAAAATAACCTATGATGATACATGAATGACATACTGTTTTACACTAGTAATAATGAAATACTAAAATTATAAATGTGAAAGTTTGTACATTCGGATGTTTGTTACTCGATCATACAAAAATGGCTGAACGGATTTGGATGAAATTTAGCACACCACGTTTATTGCCTGGATTAACACAGGATACTTTTGATCCCATAAAAATATGAGGTTTCTGTCTTGAGTCAATGCCGATGAAGTTGCGGATAGAAGCTAGTGTAACAAAAATAAAAGGCTCTACACCAGTTTTTTTAATCAGAGAAACTTCTTATACATAATCCTTTTGGTCTACCGCATCCACGACACAGTAATCAATCCTTGTGTCAAGCTACGTGTTTAATTCTAATAGAACCAGAAAATAAAACCCATAAAGCCTTCCCCTAATTATGAAACACTAGCTTCTGCCCGCGACTTCGTCCACACTGACTTTAGACTACTACTATTTGTTAATCCAGTTAAAAATATCTGTGTGCCAAATTTCATCCAAATCCGTTCAGCCGTTTTTGCGTGATTGAGTAACAAACATACAAACTTTCACATTTATAATAGTAATAGGATAATCTATTTATCTGTATTATCACGCGTGATTTCTTGGGGCATAGGCATGAATATTGTTTTTAAATGCTAATAGGGTGCTGCCATTCTCTTTGTAAAGAGAGCACAAGCAGTTGCCCTAAAAATATTAAAACACCTAGTGGAATCTTGGACATTTGGGTCATTACATTATCATTGCTATACAATATTGCAATGGTGCCAGTATTCAGTGACACCCTACTAACTGGAAGTGTTGCAGTCATTAAATCATAGTATTATGTTGGCAGTATCTTCAATGTCAAAGATGGTCAACCAGCTGCAGACTCCACAGGATTCTCAGGAACTCCGGAACCAATTGTAAGTTGACAGTCCTCTTGACTTGACGAGGTTCTCAATTTCCCTATTTTTCACTTAGTGCATCTTAAACTCAAAAATTCTTTTGAATATGTATTATTTTTTTAAATGGTAAATATGCTTCTTCCTGTATTTAATGTATCAGCTTCCTGAACTGGCTACTATTAGTCGTATTAAAAGATGTTTATTTTATTTTTCTCAATCTGTCATCTCAATGTTCACTTCTCCGTGTAGGCGGCAGATACAGAACTACACGCAGAAGTTGGCCAAAGACACGTCGGCCATGCTGATGGAGCTGATGAAGCTGCCCACCACCCAGCCCGCCGTCAAGATGACCAGGGAGCGCCTCAGCGATGACCTGATGATCACCCTCAACTCATTCCAGGTACGATTTTTATTTGATCAACTAGGACAATAGTTGTAAAAGCAAATCTGGCGATTATTTTTTGTTAAGTGGATTTTTAACATTTACCAGCGACTCGCCCCGGCTTCCCACGGGTGAATAATACACATAAACTTTCCTCTTGAATCACTCCGTCCATTGGTGAAAACCGTAAGGAAGTTCGTTCGGTAGTTATTAAGTTAGTTGCGTTCAGACAGACAAACAGGCAGACGCGGCGGGGGATTTTGTTTTATAATATGTAGTGATAGTGATATATGTCAAGTAGTTATAATATGTAAATAGCCCTAGGTTGTAAGTTGTTGATATGTTCAATGATGCGCAATCTTCGTTTATTATGGCCTAGCAGTTTCTCGCGACTTCGTACCCGGTCGACAACAGCGCCACCTACCGGGTCTATGCTATATAGCCTAGTAATCATTAAAATCAGATTCGGACCGGTACCGGAGATTACCCCGAACGGCCAAACTCACAAACTTCACCTCTTTATAATATTAGTATAGATAAACGTTTTTGACGGACGATTTAGCGCAGAGGTCAAGAGCTTCACCAGTGGAGGGAGGCCTTTGCCCAACAGTAGGACGAAAATGGTTTACAACAATAATTGTGGTTAAGCGCTTAGGCCGCTCCGCCCACTGTGTCTAATAGTCATTTCCCGGGTTCGATTCCCGCACGGGACAAATCTTTGTGTGATCCACAATAATTTGTTTCGGGCTGGGTATTTGTGTATGTTCATGTTTGTAAACGCACCCACGACACAGGAATAAATCCTAGAGTGGGGCTACGTTTTTATATAAAAAAAATAAAGTCGCTGATCCATTGTAGCGTACACGCCATATATTCGCATAGCGTACGCGTTATTGCTATTTAACTGTAGAGTAACTCGTGCCAAGACAGGCAGAATATTTCTTAATATGATGATATGTACGAAATGCACTGTGGACCCATGTTCTGCAGTGGATGTCTCTTGATTGTATATGCTACATCTTGTATTTCACCTCAAAGACTATGAGAATGCATTGCTTTCAAAGCATGTTTGCACTGCCCGTTGGATTAATTAAGTGGCACGTAATATGTTATTAAACATTATTCCACAATGAATCCCACCATCGTCATCGTATGACTCATACTGATTAGATTACGCATACAATTGTGTCACCTGCATTTGTGAATTGTTAATTTTTTTTTCCCTTTATTTCGATGTCCTGCCTGTTGATAAAGAAATTGATGATGTATTTGATATTGTTTTTCTATCTATCTATTTATATCATCACGTCAGATCCCTTGCAGGGTAGGCAGAGAGTACAGAGTTCCAACAGGTTCTTTCCTTACATACCTCTTTGGCTTCCTCCACTCTCATAGTTCGTCTCATACACGCTCGCCGGTTACGGAGACTCTTGACTTGTCCTTCAGAAGTCCGCATTCTGGTGGTAGATTAGTAACTTAAAAAATGTAAATACGACCATTTGTAAGTTTAGGTTTTATACAAAATATTATGAGTTTTGAGTTTACCCACTTCTGAATCGTCATCAAGTGACTTATTATATACAATTATTAGCTGCCTGTACAGCGATGACCGCCCTTATTATCTAATCCCATTGGGTTAATTTAAGTATAAATTTATATGAAACATTATTCTAAACCATTGTTTTATTTGATCCTATATGTTGTTTATTGTCCAAAATATATAAATAAATTGGGCGTACATCTAATTATAATACGTATTGTAACCAGAGATGGGCAAAATGTAATTAAATTAATGATAAACTAGCCCCGCTTGGGGAATATAGGCGTGACGGTGTGAATCATTACCGATTACTATTACATTTTGTAATCTTCAAAGATTACGATTACATTTTTAATCTTGAATCATGAATTCATATAACATAATGAAAATGTAATCATTAATCTGATTACATTTTGCCCATCTGTGATTGTAACACCATACATCAAATTTACCATAAACAAAATTTATTGGATTCATTAAATTGTTCTACAGGCCACACAAAAGCTGGCGGCACAGAAGAGCAGAGACGATGTGAACAAAGTGAAGGCACAGTCAATTAACATTGGCGACCCCTTCGCTATTGGCGGTGAGTCCCATCTTAGTACTGATCTATCTATATCATCACGCTAGACCTCTTACGGGGTAGGCAGAGAGTACAGAGTTCCAACAGGTACTGTTTATTACTTATTACTGATCTGAGAAGTTTTTGGTAATACTCCAAAGTTATTGATAAAGATCCAAAATTGTTGGTAATATTCGAAAGTTATTGGGATAAATACTCCATTTAGGCGAGTGTAGAACTGTGCTAGCATTAAGGTTCCATAATTACACATTGCATTTTACATTGGTTACTTTTTTTAACGTTTGTTAACTTACGATAGTTTCCTTATTACTATCGATTGATATTTATGAAAATACCCAATCGCTTACACACCGTCACGCCTGTGTTGATACCAAGCGGGGGTGGTTGAAGTGTACTGTGTACCCTCACTTTTCGCCGACGATGTTAGGTAACATGTAATAGGGGGCGAGGCTAAATCCATATACGGGGCACAATTTCAGACTTCCCACAATTCCTATTCGATTATTAGGCATGAAACAAGGAGTATTTATCGTTCTGTTTTTCAAGAAGGGAAATGAGTCACTTAAAAATCTGCTGAGCAATCTATCTTTTGAAAGCGTAGGAAGCCTTCCGTATTAGTGTTCCATAATGGGTGAATCTTTTCGATGATCATAATGTTGTTACTTAAAATGTTGTTAGCCGATATATGTATATGTAACAAAAACAGTTCTATGTTATAATTTGCAACACTGAAGGCCTCTTTTACCAGCCTTGAGTAAAGTCTGAAGTTGACTAATCGACAATTAAAGTTACAATTAAGTCTATGTACGAATTCCGAGTAGCCCTATCCAATGGTAGAATGAACCAGTATTAATTGCCAAGTAACGCTAATAGGGAAGTAACTAACCAGCATTTTTCGCGCGTGTGCTGAAAGAGGTCCTTAAACGAGTTCTACAATTGTTTGTGTATACTATTAAAACGTATAACCCACACCGTTGACCATTATTAATGTAAGCTGAGACTAGCACCCGTATCTACAAGGTGTAACATAATTAACGCAAGACCTAAAAGTAGTTGAACTGAATCGATTCCAACTATTTTTGATAATAGTTAATTTTTTTTATATTCAAAAAATGCTATTACTTGTTCTGTATTAAACAAAATTTAATAATTATTGAAAGCATTACGGCTATTTTAAATGTATTTCTATTACACACACCTTAATACGCATAAAAAAGTTAATTAATTATTAAATTTTATCGTTAATTTTGGGTACCAAAGAGCCTAAAAAAATGGTAGAAAACTCCTTAAGATTGGAAGTTCAATTTTCATATTGAATTTGTAAAGCAATAATCTAATTGGGGTGTCTTAAGTCTTGCGTTATTTATGTTACACCTTGTATACACATTTAATTACTTAGTCTTAAGAATTTTCATAGCCAAGTAATGTCATGTGTTTAAAATTCTATACTTGGCTAATATAACTAACTTTTGACAATTAATAAATAAATAGAATAAAAATGATGTACTAAATAAACACTTGATTAAAAGTAACTACTCAGACATATTTATACTATACACGGGTGTAAGACTTGTCTAGACGGAGCGTTGCTAACAAAAATGGCGCCTAAAAGCGGTCTCAGTTACGCACGATGAGTGCATGATGCCAGTGGTCGATTTTTTGAAAATTTGTTCATAATATGTCAATGGCGTACTACAATTTATCTACCTCATGGATAGATACATTTTATGCCGTTTCCGTGCGTGCGATGCGCAATCTAGACAAGTAATTCATCTAATGGTGTAAGTTATGTTGGTCAGGCCAGAGTAAGGACTTGGTCGAGTTGAACAACACGAGCGCGCGGCAGCAGGAGCAGCAGATGATGCAGACTGAACGCTCCCTCATTGAGCTCGAGGAGCGCGAGAGAGACATCAGGCAGCTCGAGGTGAGAACATTCTAGAGCCTCGCACAGAATTGTACATCTTATAAGATTTTATATACCTTATAGAATAGTGTTGCTAAGATAGAAGTCTTGTTGTAAGTTTTTATTAAAAAAAAAGATAAACTGACCCCCACCTGTATCCCTGTACCCCTTAGTGTGGTCGAGGACGAGCCTATAGCTAACTTACCGGTCACAATTGGAGACCATAACATGGACTTGAAACGAACGACCCTCACGGAAATAGAGATTTTTTACTGTAAATGTAATGAAAAAAAAAATGGTGTTCTATTTATTTTTAGTTTTTGAATGATTAGACGAAATAGGTACCTCTCAAATGTTGGTGTATTTTGTTTACGTATGTGTGTTCATACATTCACGCCTTTATCCCACTGGGGTAGTTAGAGACTACATTGTATTATGACATATGTAGCGCTTTCGCTTTATTTTTATAAGTATCATGCATTTTCGTCGAATAAGAGTGCTACGCACATATCCCTTTTCAATGATACTATTAATTTGGTCGTGATTAGTTCTCCGTGGGCGACCTCGTCCGACGCTTTCTCTTACATACATTTGATCTCTATGTCAACACTTAGATATATTCCTTTCTTTTGTCGTCTATCGCATCAATCGTAGTTCAATCCTTCAATTTACATCGGATTCACACTATTCCTCATTTGGTCAGTAAGGGTGACTCCACATAATATATAATTCGTAGAGTAGTGTGTGTTTATCTTTAAAGATAAAATCGTTGAGAGACCAGTAGAGTCAAATCGATTGATCCCATTATAATGAATATGTACGCATATAAGCATATAAAACTATAACACACATTATTTTTAGTTATCCTGAATCTGAATTGTTTAAATTCAATTAAAATAATATACATTGCTACAAAGGGTTTTCGGTATAAGATAAGATTAAAATACAAATTTGAATACATAATTAACTATAAAAGGTTGAAGTCCGATAAACTTATCGCTTTACGCTTTACGATAAATTACATTTATATTATAAATACGAAAGTTGGCAGGATGGCTAGATGGATGTTTTTTACTCTCACGCAAACTACTGTACGGATTTCGATGAAACTACACTAATATAGATTATATATCAGAATAACACATAGGCTATAAAAGGAAACATAGGCAAACGAAGAACGAGAAATGACAATAGATGGAGTCAGATATTGACAGAATAGTGGCTTAGAATAAGCAAACGATGAATGGGCAGACCCGGTAGGTAGATGATATATCGACAGTGCAAATAATGGCACAAAAGGGAGAAAGCTTATGCCGTGCAGTGGGATGTAGAAAGCTGATGTTGATGATGATGAGCCAGACGTTGTCACGGGCGCCCGAAAGTAATGATTGAGGGCATGTTTTTCTAAGGGTACATCCAAAGATTGATAAACTAACTAATGTGTCACCAACACTCACGAGCAATAATATATGAGTAAACATTGTCATAGTAATATCTTTAATAAAACGTACTTAATTTTTACCTATCAATTATAAAGACGACTTGATTGTAACTAAGTATTGAAATATATTTTATTCTCGTGACTGTACAACGACTAAGTTAGTTTGACAGCCGTATAGAGTCTATTTTTTTGTTGTTAACATTATAGGCTTGCATATATCATTTTCTAGATCCTCGCTTTCTTAAATAATTTCAAAAAACAAAGATAAGTACAAAGGTAGGAAATTAGCACTTACAATACTAGTCTGCAAAAAAAATATCCCAAATTATCTGATTAGGGGCCTAGCCAAGTTGCATTTTGTATGTATTCTCTCTCCGCAAACGATAGCAGTTTGTTCTCACCACACGACTTTAATTAAGAAATATCGTTTTCGTACATTTTCCATTTTTTATTAGCGTTTACGACTGGAAAGTCAATTTGGCTGGTTATATTAGCTATTGGAAAACTCATTCTCAGATTATAATAAAATGAGGATTTTATTCATAGCGTTTTTTGCTTATCTTAATTGATCAATGCCATGCAATCAATAGTGCGAAACGACTGTCAAGGCCGCATTAGAATCAAATACCAGTATCACGTGTTATTTGCAATTCGACTGCAGTAATAATATAATAACGTATATAATTACGTTTCGCATAAAAATGCCATATAATCAGATAGATTATACATGGGTTTTAAGGCATTGATTTTATGATGGTTCTATAAAAAATCTGTGTACCTATACAATGCGCCTTTTTAGTGGTTCTGACGGTACCCTTTCGAACTGTACTTAATCTTAAAGATTTTTTAGCATTACAAAGTAATTTAAAAAATCCAATATAAAAATCCTTGTGTGGTTTTATGAAACCACGGTAAAAGTGAAACATATTGGCCTTGGCTGCTCTGGCGAGCGCGTTGCATGTCGCGTGACGGTCGGGCATGTCGCGTGTCACGCGACATGCAACACACAGACCAAAAAGTTTGTAACGATCTAATAAAAGTCTCACTTTAATAAAATAACAGTAGGTAATGTATTTTCAAGGAAGTTTGAATTTGATTCTTTAGGTAACTGCCCCACTTTAGGATTAATTATGTATTCCGGATCACTTTACAGACACAAATATCATATGCACAAAAAGATCGACTATTCGACCGAGTGAGACAACTTGCGCTGTGACTGGACAAACTTGCGCTCATACCAGTAGATCAAGTCCTACATAATCACCATCATGCCCCTAATATATACAGGATGGATATTTTAGAGGGGGCAAAGGCAGCTACCTCAACCTTTGTAGCTATACATTATTCAAGATTATCAAAACCACGCTGATTTCCTACAAAACGTATCGGAAAAGTACTTTGCGATTTCTGACTTTTTTAGTACTTCAACTTTAATAAGTCCAATAGAAGTTTTTAATCCTTGTGAGAAACAGGATCGATTAGCATCCAAATATTTTTATTTTAATTGCCTATGTCTTGCTATCTGTAACTCTTCAAAATCTGTAAATTCAGCGTTAAATGTTGCAAAACGTTAAGGATAGACCGTTTTCCTGTAGCTGCAACGATCGAGTTAGCTGCTCTTGGTCCGTCTCAACAAAACCAACCCTTTATATATCACCTGGGTAATTAGCCGCTGGTTGATCATTGGATGGTGATTTAAGTGGAATAAGTCATAATACACGCTGTATTTTTTCAGAGCGATATAACAGACGTGAACCAGATCTTCAAGGAGCTGGGCACGATGATCCACGTTCAGGGCGGCATGGTGGACAACATCGAGTCCAACGTGGAGTGCGCCTCGCAGAACGTCGAGATGGGCACGCACCAGCTTAGGGAAGCCGGCAACTACAAGGTACTGTTATATATTACCCCTATACACGTCCTTCCATATCATCAAGCCAGATCCTTGAAGGTAAGGTAGATAGTACAGAGTTCCAACAGGTTCTTTTTTTACTGACCTCCCTGGCTTCCTCCATTCGCTGGTTACTGAGACTCTTGAGTTGTCCTTCAGATAAGACACGGTCTATTTGGTCTGCTCCAATACCGACATCCTTCCACTTTTCATTGTATATCTATTTTCCCTCGTAGGTTAAGGGTACCCCTGTACCCTTATTATTATTTATTACAAAACCAAAAAATGTTGCCCCAAACTAGGAATTAATTCTGTGTCATGGGTGCGTTTATTAACATGAAATTCACATCACAAACTTCCAGACTGAAACATAAAAAAAAAATAAAAAAATATATATATATTTGTGGGTCACAAGGATTTGTCGCATTAGCATTTCTGTTTATAGTACATTAGCAAACTGCAATGCAAAACACTTTTTCTTTTTTAAAAGCTTTTCACATCGGGTCTCATAGCAGAATGAACAGTGTAGAAGCACATATTTCAACTGAGAAGTGTGACACGAACTCAAGAATTGTGTTGTATTGACGTAGACTATTTTGGCTTGCGTACAAAATTCCAATCACAGGCCGACAAAAATTTTTTCCGCGTGAGAAAAGTCTTGCCGCCCGTGCTAGTCGTACAGGTTATTCTTCATGTCGCCGATTTGAAGTTAGACAACTTTTTGCACCAGAATTATACAGACTTAACCGCTTTATGATTTATTGTTTTTTTTTCAGAATAAGCTAAGGAAGAAGAAGATTTACTTGGCCATCGCTCTGATCATCATAATTTCAATCATTCTAATCGTGGTATTCCGAAACTGAGGGCGTCGCGTGTCCAAAGTCTAAAACATACATTAGACATGGACCTTAAAAACACATTGTTATATACAACATGGCATAGCGGTGAAATATTGAAGGGCAGTGTTTGGTTATTGTTCGAAAATATACAAAGATAAGATTGTACGATAAAAACAGAAGGTGCATACGTTTTCGTTAAGCACTATAAGGAACAGTGGAACAGGATATTTTTTTCTACAGCTATAATTCTATTCATAATATAGAACTTTCACCCAAATAGTGGCCACTCAACATTATACTTTATCCATAATTTCATATTACTTAATATACCTTCTTGTAGTAAGATTATTAAAATAATAATTAGTAAATTTTGTTAGTGTTAACTTAAGACGGATATAACTAAAACAGATATAAAAGATGCATCTATTTTGTCGCGAAAATTGACTTTGTTTGACTTATTACACTATCAATGGAAGTGTATTTATATTTGTTTTGAGAATTGAATAGTGTATAACAGCCTTCAATATCTCGCTTGTTCTACCAGCCATGTCGTATAAACATATTCAGATACGATTACGTAAATTTCCCCTTTTTGTAGCGTCCAGATTGGTTTAGGTCATTGTATATAAGGTCATGTGTAACAACTATAATATAAGCACTATAGCTTGTAATTAAGACCCATTTATAAATTCAACCATAAACTGAACTTCACAATAAGATTTATTATAATTTTAAAGCTCTAAGATGTGTGTAAGAGGTCAATCCACGTTTTGGACTTGTTTAATTATACTATTTGACATTTGACAATAAAAAATCGAAAAGCGGTTTTCTATAACGCGACAAGTATATTTTGGCCGGTGGATTACATTTAGTAAAATTTTCCTACTTCCAAGGAGAATTTCTCAATAGATTTATCCGAATGGTAACTAATTAAAAGAGAACGTAGTTCAATTTCATAGCAAACGGGAACTGTCTTGAAGTGACATGTCACTTGACGACAGCGTTTGTTCCGATTTTGGCCGCGGGCCAAAAGATCCTTGTAAGACTATCTACATCACCGCGCCACATCCCTTGCGGGGTAGGAAGGGAGGCAGGGTAAGTCAAGAAACTTGAGACGAACTATAAGAGTTAAGGAAGGAAGAGAGGTCTGTAAGGAAAGAACCTGTTGAAACTCTGTACTTTGCCTACTCCGCAATAGGGGTAGTTGAAGTTGTAAAATGCGATTGGGTTGAAAAAGTAACTAATAGGGGGGGGGGGGGGGGGGGATAACAAATATTGTAACACTTATGTGGGTTTCTAGACATGTTTACATCTAAACAGCTGGCGTAGAAGAATATACTTGGAGACGTTCCTTATAAGGCTACAGCACAATTCTCTGCGGTTGCGAATTGAAGAAATCGCGATTTAAGCTGTCGGTCGCCAGTGATACCGTTAAAGGAGCGGCAGTTTCAACCTAAAAGAACTTCTTGCTTGTACGTGATGTGCCGCCAAATGCGTTTAGTCTATTCCAATCAAACTTTAAAACTTTTTAAACCACCACCACCACCACCATTGCAATCTATACGATGTGTAATAATGATGGCGACAGTAGACGCGAAGACTTCAGAATGAAAATGCTGTTAGCAAGAAATCGACGTTTTTATGTTGAGTTAAAAAGTTTTATTGGAATCGACTATAGGGATTTTAATTTAAGGCGAAATAATGGCCGAAGGGGATTTACTAAGTTTTGCCCCTAGTATAAGAACCCATAAAGTTACGTGCTTTAAATCTGTGGAAATGCTACGGTTTTTGAACTTCCGTAAGATCGAAATTTTTGGCTCCTAAAACATATTTGAATATACAAATCACGTTAAACCTTTAGAGATTAGCTTATAAACAATTTGTAAGTTATTTTTACGTTTTATTAGATTCATTGACTCGCTTCACTGTATTTAATATTTATATTGTAATTAATAACGTTATATTTAAGATTAGGACCAATAGTGCCCCTTATGTATTCCAAATAGTGCTAACATTTGACGGACTTCGAAGTAAAATATGTATGATATTAATATATCCGTCAAATAAGGTTCTCTACTGTAATATATTTAGTGAATATTGATGCCTTCTGCCTTGTTGGTCTAATGATCACGAGCACGGGGTCCTGGGTTCAAATCCTAGGTCGGACAAATGTAGTTTTTCTATCGAAAAACTCCCAGTATCAGTCCGGAGTCGGGAATTGTGCCCGGTATATGGCAATGGCTCGCCCCCTATTACATGGGACCTAACATCGTGGCGGAGTGGGTGTACACAGTACACCTCTACCGCCCCGCTTGGGGGATATAGGCGTGAAGGTGTTTATTAATTATTATTAATGCTTTCTGCATTACGGCCGACTTATGGCCGGTTTCAATATGTAACTCGAGGATAGATTTGCTTACTACGAATAGAATTTTGACGTATTTTGTATGTGTAATACAACTATTATTCGGATTTTATCGCGGTTTATTTTTGATTTTGTAGTTCCCGACGATATTCGCGTAAATCTAAGAACTCAGTATATTTTGTATGGAGTATCTGTCAAAATTCTACTGACATTAAGCAAATCTATCTTTGAATTGAATATTGAAACCGGCCATTAGTCGACAGAAAAGTTGGACTTTTTTAATTCATGTTATGTATTTATTTATACTATGCAATGGTCAGTACGCGCTAATATATCTTAAGCTTCGCACACGGTTTTTGATCAGTGATATGTTACGCAATATCGAGGGGCTGGCTCGAAGGATGTTGTTACTTACATCCCTATTTATGTAACTTGTAGGATGAGCAAGACGGCGTGACAGAACATCTCTTTTATTAAAATATACGTGCTTGTTTACACCGAACTGTTTGCTATTTTATCGTGTTTACAAATACCGTGTGTGAAGGGCACCAATTTTAATCATGGTGACACCATTTATCCCATAAAATTTGTCTTTGAATGCTTAAACAATAATTGCTTACGTTAAGATTAGTGTGGAATTAGATATTAAAATTGCAATATTGGTATACCATAATAGTTTTAGTAATAAAATGTAAAGATGTCTTTATTCTCACCTGACTGCGGCAATGGTGTAAGATAGATTTGGCTTGCCCAGTGGACGGGTATAAATAATAGTGCTGTAGATGTGTATTGGTTGTGTGTTTTCCGCACGTACGTATCGTCTTAATATGTCAATGTGAACTAATTAAAAATGTCATAATTAGATATTGATATTATATACTTACTACGTAGTCAGGTTTTTAAAATATTTCATGTATAATATACAATTTGTTGATATACTTCCACATAAATATATAAAGTCAGATATTAATTGCCATTTTATTTAATCGCGCGTCCGAACAATAAAGTAGGTAAACATTAAAACAGCAATCTCTTTATAAAATCACCTTTTATTAGACTCATTAAATTCACACAAATTTACGAACTGATCTATTTGCACATCGTCTACTGTTCGAAACGAAACAAGATTCTGATCTGGATCTAATGAATTGATTTTATTGTACGTCTACAAAGCAATCATAGTCGGGCGACTTCGTGTTGCGTGCGCGCCGCCGTGCGTCTATGCGTCGCACGCGCACGTTGAGGCGCCGATATTCTTCCACTACTGATATTAAACTACAATTCAAGACTAATTATGAAGAGATCCTCCAACGTCGTAAACAGCAAGTCAGATAAGTCTATAGGGATGCGGTTTTTATCTGATTCAATCGACACGAATAAATATAATATCCGATGTCAGCGTTAGTCATGTGCGATGATTAAATGCATATAAAAACCGACCACAGAATATCGTGCCACGTCTATTGCCGTGATATCTAAATATGCTTTATTATATAAGTTCCAAATGTATAATGAATGCTTTGCATCGCGAGTCCGACTAGAGTAAGCACGAACTCCTTTATAGTGTAGTCATTAAATTACAATTATACGACCCTCCATAAATACTTACTCGCCAAAGAAACTCGTATTAAGCGATTGCACGAGTATAACATTTTATTGTTCTATAAGAATTAGATACCTATTTATATCTACTAAAAGCAGTGACAGGTACATAAAATTACTATAAAAATAAATTACTATATAACTAATTTGAAATTAATACTGACAATAAACATCGATGCTTAAAAAACTAAAAAGTACACAATTATGTACGTTCAAACTAATTTATCACAACTTTCAAACACACGATAGGCCGTAAAACAATAACAATCACGAGTTGAACGGAATCTAAACTTTTCCAAAACGATTTTCAATAACTATCTTGGTCTTAGCATAGCACCTAGCGACATCCTAGCGCAGCGCCAACGCACCGCACCGCCTGGCCGTAAGACTTATAGAACCCATTATCGCCGCGAAATAAACCTGAGCTAATGATAATACGCAGCATAATAATTGGCAATGTCAGTCGCATACCGGAGCTTATGCTCATAAAGTTATTGAAATGTAATCTGTTGCGGTATTAGCGCCAGTCTGCGTGTTTGATCCTGATTTCTGACACTACTACGTCTGTTGAACTTCGATTCCAGCGTTAGATTATATAAATTCCGCTATTCTTCATCAGGTTGCACAGGGTCTTAACCATAGATTGAACAACTCTGAAATAACTGATATCAAATGCGAGGGCCATATTATCACATGCTCAGGCTCAGCGTCGGTCATGTGGAGTGCGTCGTCGCCCGCGCTGCAGCCCTTCATTTATCACTAAATTATTATCCCTCGCTGACTACCCCATCCGCAGTCGCATAAATAAACCCGTACATACAAGTGAGGCTAGCCTAACTGAATGATATAATATATATGTAATATAAACGCTCAGTAGTGTACATACATGTTATTAGTGGATTTCTATTAAAATTTTCTTAAAATTATACAATGATATAACAGTGCGACTCACAATCCGTGAGGAACTAAGCTAGATGTTGTCGTTACCCGAGCGACCTTCGCACGCGTTGCGGCGTTACGTATTAACGCTTAATGTTAGGTCAGTATCTGGATATCAACATTGGTATCGGTATTTGCGTTTTACCTGACAATATAATTTATTTATTTTTAATCTGTCACAATTTGAGTTTGAGGAATACTATAATATATTTGGTTACTAATTTACCCAATATTAAAAAAAATATTAGCGAGCTAAACGTCGATTACATCCATGCTATTCTACGACAATATGTATCGATGCGAAATATGAGCTAATCGTAAAACGCATGTACCGTACAGGTTTCCAGGGTTGTTTAGGTGTGCGTGGTCGGATGTGTGGGGCGTTTAGCAGACGACCGCCTCCGAGATAGGGTTCTCGGTGATGCGGATGACGGGCGAATGACGGCACGGACGGCGGCGCTCCGCGTCGGACAGGCGCCGGTACGCGACTATCTTGGTCGGCGACAACGGTGCCACTGGAATAAACCACACATTACATGAGCTCAAATTAAGTGGAATTTATTTTTCCTACTCCTCCTGCTTTTCTTTTTAATTAAATTCGTCGCGGGATCCAAGACAATTAAAGCGCTTCCCGGGACATCCACAGGTTCAAACCTTGACGTCATCTAAGGAGACCATTGTGGATCCTCACTTACAGAAGTTACAATGGTGGGAATGTAGTGGACTTGGGCCCAAAAAAAAATTGCGTAAATTAAACGGAGTACTAAAGAGTACAGTCAAATCCCTCTTTTGAAAAATCCTGCTTATAAAACTTTTAAAAATGGTAATCATTCATATTTTTGTGTATAAACAATAATAATCGTGTTTATTTTCCAAACAAAATAAAATGGATTTTATATTTATGAAATTAGGATATAGCTGTAAATAGTATGAAAGAGACATTTGCTTAAGCAAGCAGTACGTTGCTAATTATAAATTAATTAAATCTTTATTTCAATTGGATAAGAGGGATATTCAATAGCTAGTAAAAAATGCATGAGCAGTTTTCCACCTAAACTGCGTTTTATGATGAATGTCTTAACTTCTAGTTTAAGTAGCTTACAGTGATAATGAGCGGATGACTTAACATGAAACTAGCTAGCGCGAGAATGTAAACGCCGGCTGTAAGTAGAGATGTGGACGTGTAAATGGGCAAGTAGATTGTTTACATATGTTTCTTATTTTCCCACAAGTAGTTAATATTATGATACACAAGTAATCCGAGAAGGATTGTTAAGAAACGATCGAAACAAATCCAAAGTCAATATTACAAAAGGAATATGAATATGTCAACTATTAAAACTAATAGTTGTTTTTATTTTAAAAGGTATATTTATCATTTTAAGTCGATACCATCGTTGAACGTTGGTAAAAAACGTTTAGGGTTCCACTAGTAGAATACCTATAAGAAAAGGTCCTTTTTTATTGTCTAAAACGCCTCGTCATGTGCGTATGCAACAATTGCAATTCAATATTTGAAGTAAATTCGTAATATATTCAATATTTTTAAGAATATATACGATATAATATAATTTATATGAATACGCAAATATACTTAAGTGATTTCAAAAGTACCAGCAAATTCTAATACTAACGTTTTTCTACATCTAACTTACATAGGTACCTTTGTGTTCATGTTGCTAATGCAACATTAAAACTCCAGAACTAAAAAGGATCGAGTACAAAATTACGTCACCGTCGAAGCCAATAAAAACGTAATATTTTTTGTTATTTTTATGGCTTTTACAAACTATGCCAGGAAGGGTCGCAGCCACTGACCATGATCGTTGCGTCTGTGTCAGTTGAGATAGACCGGTTCAAAGAGAACGCTTGTTTTTTCACACGTGGGATGGAAGCATGTTGGCCGATTTTCATATTTCCCGCTGAGTGCATTGGGGTAGCTGTCAAGAATTTTCTTGGCACAGAGGTATATATTTGTGCTAAGAAAATGCTTAGATAGATTTACTATTTTACACGTTAAAAAATGTAATATAGTAAATTCATAACATTGGCAGACAGTTAATACTTTTAACGGACCTCTCGTTTTGTCATCCTTGATAATTCGTATAAAATGCGCTCGGCGGTTACGACGACTCTTTACTTTTTGTCAACAGAAATCTAATTTCACTATACCAACGCTCCATTTAAGATCAAAGTTTGGTCACCAGCTCTCTGAGTTGCTTTCTGTGAATGCACCTTAGTCGACAGCCGTTTGCGGCGTGACTCTTATACATTTGACATTGCAGCCAACTCGCATGGTATAATGACAGCGACAGTGCCATCAGCAAACACTGTAGCAGCCATTAAAACGATTTTACTAAAAATATAATGAAAGAATACACGAAATATAATCGATGAACAGATGAAACCGAATAATGGAATAGTGCATTGGATGTGTATAATGGCCTCAATTTTGTTGTTAACGCATATAAATTAAAAACTTGTAATTATTTTCCCTATTACAGATATAAATTATATAGTATATTTATACACTGTTAGTAGAAAAAGAGGTGGGCATTCAGCTAAAAGTAAGTACCTAATTATGAATTTGTGTAACTTAACTTTCAGTACGAATGCGGATCACCGATTTCAAGGAATAATATTAGCTGTTTTAAATGTTTATTCACAAATTTATAAGATTTAACCATTATTATAGGTAGTCATTCTTATCGTTAATCCAATAACAATTTCAATTTTCAGAGTTTTAGTTTGGTACCCCAACAAAATTGTTGCCATTTAATGTTTTTGTAAGCGACATATTGGCACGAATGCTATCGCAATTTTTTTTTATTATATAAATTAAATATGTACATGTTCATTACTGATGTGTTACAATTTCGAACCACCGTAGGAACCACCATCAAAGAAACTCGACACAAGCAATACTTAAGAATCCAGGCCTGGAAAACTGACATAGAAATGGGGCTGAATTATAAATGCACTGGAATTTGGACCGTATATCTTTACGATGTTAAGTGTTTTTCCGATAGCATACTCGACAATATATAAAGCGTAATAATGTACCAAAAGACTTACATTCTCTACGAGTTGAACACAACAAACCGGCTAGAAGTCGCCTACGCTCGGCGTCGACACTGAACTACTGCGGCAGGTGTTTAGTTTTTGCAGTGCTAACACAGCTACGGGGTATGGACAGAAACAAAAATAATAAATAAAATAAATCATTCATGTGAAATGACGGATTTCAATCAACATCGCTGATAACAAGATTCGCAATTTTTTTCTGGGTTATCTAATATAAATTGTCTCATAAAGCATCTTTGAAATGAATATCGATGTTACAAACTTATATCGATATTATCGAGACAAATCTGGTCCTAAATATCGGTACGTATTAATGACGATAACAACATATTTGTATCGATATTAACGATACAAATTTGATTTTATATCAAAGTTTAATCGATATTATAGAGACAAGTTTGATTCTAAATCCAAGTTATATCAACACAACACATATTGATTATTTGCAATATTGTTGTTTACAACGATGCTTACTGAAATGAACGTCAATCTACACGATTCATGCTTATTGTAGATCATAGAAAAACGATCAAATAGCTTTCTCTAACTAAAAGCTAATACACAATTCGCTATGTTTCCGTGTCTCAGTGAATCTTGCTGTCATACATATGAGCACAAAATAGCCATTTACAGCTAAAGTGAACTGATAAACAAACGTGTTTTATAGCATTGTGGAGAGTATACAATACATATTTATCTCATATATCTAACTAGTGCAAGAAAAAGCCATTTAATTATAAATAATAGTTATTTTTTTAAATTAAATTGTAGTATTTTATAGTAATTTATTTGAGTTTATAGTAATTTATAATTATCTTACCGTCACACCTATATTCCCCAAGCGGGGGTGGCAGAGGTGTACTGAGTTCACCCACGTTTCGCCGACGATGTTAGGTCCCATGTAATAGGGGGCGAGCCTATCGCCATATACCGGGCACAATTCCAGACTCCGGACTCGTACTGGGAAATTTTCGTTAGAAACACTACACTTGTCCGACCTAGGATTCGAACCCAGGACCTCGTGATCACAAAGCAATGCGCTTTGCCACTAGACCAACGAGGCAGTCAAAATCGTATAATTATCTTTTTTTTAGGTTTAACTGTTGCAGACTGTGCTTTATTTACATTTTAAGAATCTAGCATTCACGATATCGCCGGCAGCATAGAACAACGGTATTTATGCTAAACAAAATTAGTGGCATTTGCAACTTTCGTGCTCGGAGAAAAGGTTGTTTATGCCAAATATAAATACTGGATTATAGGACTTTGTTCGTTGGACACGTCGATATGTTCATTGAAACTCTGACGACATGTACAGTGAAAACCGCAGAATCAAGTGCGTTCCGTTAAAAGAGACGAACTCGGACACTGAGGGGACTTTTAGTGCGATATGTTTCACACACGAGTACCTCAAACTTATCTTTACCACAAAAAAATCTAAAGATTTTCTTTTCGAGTATCTTTTACCTAAAGTGACGTATTCCATTTCAATTGCAAGAAGCAGAGTTATTCCTCTATCGAAGTAATTGGTTATTGCATTTTATTCGATCAGGAAGATGTTGGATTTTAATTTACTACTTGATAACTTATTATGAACATGATTCTAAAAATATGATAATTTAACTAGCTAACATCGGCTACTATAATGATACACCAAAAATCAATACAGTACGCATAGTAATGTAGTAGAATTTATAGTTTTTCATACAAGCAACACCAAGCTCTACAGAGAGTAGGCAGCACGCCGATACATACCAATCACAAGGGTTGCTGCATAACGCTATCGCACATCCAGGCTCAAACATAAACGAGGAAACAAAACAAACTGGGCTTCAGACTCAGTTCAACTAATATCATTAATTAGCTTACCATTAAATAGTATAACATATTTTATGTTAAAATCAAAATATTAAGGGGCAAAAATAATCTTAATCTTATGAAAACTAATTATGTTACAAAATAAACATAAATCTTAATTTTCCTTAATTTATATTAAAAATTCTATAGTTGTTTGGTCATTTTAAATTATATGTAATTGCATTAATCATTCCAAAATATACATGTATGTAATACACGTAAGCTGCAGAATAGAAGCAATAGTTTAGTGATTAGCAAAATTATGTTGTCCGCGTAGCTACGGAGACCATGTTTGGTTAAAGACATTTAAACTAATCTAATCAACCCTATCAAGAAGAGCATCTTTTAACAGATCATAATCTTATTTTAACATCTCATACAACAGGACTGGTAAAATAATACAGTATTAAAAGATGATACACAGTACGAAAATCAAATGTAAAGGATGTGATCGGTTAAAAAAAATACGAGTTTCGTGCATTTCTCAAAAGAAGCAAACTGCATTCAAATAATGCACGGAAAAAAATGCAATTAAATCATAAACCTTGAATAACTTACTCCCTATTACCAATCATACCTATAATATACGTTTTTAAGGTAATTTCGAAGTTTTCGTAATATTTTTAAATTACACATCAATATCAAGTAATAGCTATATCAAATTTTATAGAAAAGTTAAACCAATATGTTATTTATATGATAATAAATACCTTAGTATATAACCCAAAGTCTATTACTAGAATAAAAAAGAAAGCTTCCTTTTTTTAAAATGTTGCAAATATGAAACTTAAACTATTGAATTTTACATTATGTTTACAGATGTGTCTTTAACAGACAAATTTAATTATTAAAATGGTTACCAATAAACCGATCTTTACTTAGTGACATAAAGAATATTTGCATTGCATCTATCGAGCGAGGCGTGGTCGGTGCATCCGTTAACATTCGTTCTGCGTCGCGAAGCTAAGCTTGCATTTCATAGTACAATTCTACTGAACCGTCCTTAAGAATAAAACAGTGTAGTTATAAAGCCCTCATTACTTACCATAGCCCTCGCCTTGCAAGAACAGACGAAATGCTTCAGATATCTTGCCAGGCTGCTCCTCCAGCACCATGCCGGAGTCTGAGATCTGCAGAAGCGAATATTATTAAAAAATTACCAATTTTGAATAATCAAAGGATACACCATCGTTTAATAGCATAAATAATTAATATTAGTCCGCTTAAATTTCCAAAGCGGGGGTGGCAGAGATGTATAATCACTTTTATACAATTATTAACAATAACATAAGATACAGTATGAGATAAGGTGTCAAGTTTTTAGGTGTATACAGTATATAATGATTAATACTTAGCTAATTAGGTTGGTGTTTGATTTTGTGTGCGGCTTGTGAATTTTAAAGAATGGAAGAGTATTGAGAGGGTTGGTGAAAATGTTTCGGATGGTTCTTTCAGCGCCTTCAGGTGGACGTTTTTACTTTACGTAAATTGTGATTCGGTTTTATGTTAAATAAATAATACATTTCAAATTTAAAAAAGTTATTTCATTGCATACATTAACAGATATTGAATGAATTCAAAGGTATCAGTAAAATTTTATTTCTCGCTAGAAATTGTTTTTTTATCATTTGGATTTTTGGCGTCCCTTGTCACCTAGCAAGCAATCGTTCCTTTTACTCTACTCCACGACCGACGATGTTCGTTATACCGACTGTCGGGCGTCCGGCGCAGCAGGATGAAAATCCAGAGCCTGCAGCGCAAGATGGCCATCCGCATCGCACGAGGATACCGTACCATATCCTTTGAGGCGGCAACGCTCTTGGCGCGCTTTCCGCCGCTCGACATCCTGGTGGACATGGACGCGAAGGTCTACGACCAGACTCGTGGCGTCCGCCAAAGCGGCGAGGGCGTGCCTGCGCTCGAAGAAGTGAAACGGCGGGAACGACGGCGCGCTCTGGAGGAGTGGCGCGCGAGGCTGTATTGGGCATTATTTAAGTAATTTCTTTATTCTAAAATCTATCGTTAATTTATAGATTTCAATTGAAATTAAATTAATCCCCCTAAAAACTTCAGAATGACTTGATTTGACATTCAAGTCGACGCTCCAAAGACCCAAAAAGACTCCCTAGTCTCTCCCATGACCATAGAAACGGTACAGCACTCGAAACTTAAAAACCAAAAATAAACCGCACTAAACCCTGAATGCAATTTAATTTTCTACAATTGACTTTTGCCTAACTCTGGCCAAGCACAGTCAAAAACAGATCACGCACAAGCGTGTCAACGAAACTATCTTGCCATCTTTCAAAACCCAACAACAACGAAAAAAAAACCCAATGTCCTACTTACTCAGATAATTAACGTACACAATTATTTCAATGATTATTCCGAGAATCAAACGCAAGACGACGACGACCGATCACCACTACAATAGAGCCAGGATTCCACCCAAAACACGCACAAAAATGCCCAATATGAGCCTCCGAGTAACGAATTCTGATCGACCGGATAAAAACGAACCTCTCCCTGCCAGCAGTAATAACGGCTATACTAGCAAAGAAATCAGTGTAGGAAACCATATCTTCCTTCTGTGAGACTGTGATGTATCAGAAATAAAAGGCCGAGTAATGTAATTGAATTTTGAGATTGAGAATGGGCAGATCCTACTCGACGAAGGCGATGGCGTTGAAACGGAAACACAGCCCGCCCAGACCCCCTAGCCCAATAATCAGGGCTTAAGAATACGGGTCCATGTCCTCCACCGTAACATCTGACGGAGGACCCCCCTGCACTAACATTAGCAAGAGGGGCCTTTGGAGTAGTAGACGTGACGGCCCTAAACGTCCATCACGAGCGACCCCGAGGAGAACAGCGGCGTGGTGTGGCCGACATCGCCATGAGCAACGCTTCGGTGCGAGGGGAGCGTGTTATAAACTCTTCCCTTAATGGCGGGCTCTTCGGATCGCGGCACACCAGTGCATTGCTTACGGAGATCTCGGAGCCTCTCTTAAAGTGCTAATGTTAGCTAGCCATCCTAAGGGTTTTAGTCGGTAAGAATTCGACACGCCCCACGAGCTTACCCCGAGGCTCGCTCCTGCATAACGCTGTCGCGCGCGATACCTAGGTCACTGCGGCGCACGTACAAACGATCAGCAGCGACAGGCTGGCTTTGCGGAGGAATCGGGACTAATGAACATGAGTTTACCTTCATCCAAGTAGACTTGTCTGGGTTGAGCCGCCCGTTAAAAGTGACGGTGTCATCAACGTGCGGCGACATGGCGCCGGTGATGTTGAGCACGGGCGCCCGCAGCGTGTCGCTGTCGCGCGCGATGCCCAGGTCAGTGCGGCGGACGTACGAGTCGATCAGCAGCGATAGGTTGGTCGGGTTCACGTTGCGAGTGAAGTACGTGCGGTACATTTGGACGAGCTCGTGGTTGCGCTCCTCTGGGAACTGGAATTGAATGCGGGTTATGTTGTTTTTTCACAGAAATAAACCTTCACATGAGATAGGGTCAATCGCTTATCAATGCGGTGAGAGATAATTTGTAATTTTTTCAGATAACTAAATTGCGCTATTCTGCCCCGTAACTACATGTCCCGGCGTCACAACAGCAATGACGATGATACAAGTATCATCTACGTATATCTGTGTACCAAAATTGTTTGATTGCTAGAAAAAATAGATAGATGGATAATACAAAAAAGGCAATAAAAAGATACAATATTTCGATTGAAAGGCAGTGTAACAATGGGCGGCCTTATCACTAATAGTGATCTCTTCCAGGCAACCTTTGGATGGAGACAATTTAAAGAAAACACAAGATTTAGGGGTGGACTTAGCAAACAGAGCATAACAATACACAAATAAATCTATCATAAACTACTTAAATAATATACCTATATATACATATAATACACAAGTAAAAGTAATATATACGCGCCAAAGAACATAAAATAACTAGCAACAGCATTTAGAAAACATCCAGTAAATGTAATTTAGTTAATCGGTATTGTAGAACTTTTTCACCTGACCTCTAAATATATGAATAGATGGAGCACTCCTTATAGATACAGGTAGGGAGCTCCACGGTCATACGGTTTTGACCTTAAAAGAATTATCGTAAAAGGTGCTAGAGTGTAGAGGGATTACGAGAGCCAAGTTTGATGACCTTAAAGAATACGAGTTGGAAAATTGCAGGAAATTGAATCGTTCCTTAAGGTAAAGCGGGGAAGACGGATTCAACAAAATATTGTACAGAAGACAGAGGATATGAGTATTCCGGCGAGAACGTGTAGGGAGCCACTTGAGTTTAGAACGAAACTGATATACATGATCATATTTACGCAAGCTAAATATACATCATACACAAAAAAATTTAAGACGCTCAAGTTTATTTAACTGGTCTTCTGTGAGATCTAGATAGCAGATGTCAGCATAGTTGAGAATAGGAAGCAACAGAGATTGTGCTAGAGCAATTTTAATTGTAATTGCCAGAAAGTTTCGCAGTCTTCTAAGAGAACCTGCTGCAGCGTATAGTTTGCGACTGGCGTCTTGCAGCTGACTAGCCTAACTCATACAGCGACTTTTACAGTTTCACTGTACGGAATCGACACTCCATTAAAATTAATCCGCGGAAGTAAAGTTCAGTTCACCTTTGAGATAAGACGCGAACTGCCAATGATTATTGTTTGGGTCTTAGTGGGATTCACTTTCAGGCCATAATGTTTGCTCCACTCTGTTATACGAAGTACATCATTATTGACAATACTTATACACTCGTTTAATCTGTCCAGCGAAGAATGAGAATAAATTTGAAGATCGTCTACATATAAGTGGTATGAAGAAGAGATATTATGGGAAATTGAATTAATGAAAATTGCGAAAAAGAGTGGAGATAGGACCCCGTCTTGTGGTACTCAAGCCGACGTGTCATACCATGATGAGAAATTCTCTTCAAGGCGAACCCGCTGCCGGCGTACACACAGGTAACTGTGAAAGCATTTGACCACCGTTGGAGATATGTTAATTGAGCGAAGTACAGCTAAGAGAATGTCATAATCAACCATGTTAAATGCATTGCTAAAATTCAACAATGTAGGCACTGTTAAGTTATCATTTTCCGTAGAAAAGCGAATATCATTGGTGACTTTAACAAGAGAACTTACTGTGCTATGGCCAAGACTAAAATCAGATTGGAATGGATCAAGGAGGTTATGACAGGAAAGGAAATTGCTGATCTCATTGTGAAAAAGACGCTCAAAGAACTTGGAAGTAAACGGAAGAATGGATATCGGACGATAGTCGGAGAAAGATTTTTTGAATTATTTGCGCGTTTTCCAAATAGCATTATATTTTGCATTTATTCAACACATCCATCAATGAATTAAATTAAAAATTTAAGGAACCCCTAACTCATCAATAGACCTTAATCACCATCTATCTATCAGTCTATAATATAATCTATTCACTGAGATTCCAATGAAGCCAAACACGATACCTCAACTCTAAGTTGGTGAAGGATTGGGTATCCTGCTGATTCCAGATAATGCTAGGATATCAGATCAAAGTAACCATGTTATTATAGTAATATCGTTAACGTCAGAGGATATTAAATTTCGAATTGATCAGAGGTAAATTGCTCACATCCCTTTAACAAATAATATAGAACTGATGATCTTCAAACGGCTGACGAGACTTTTCTTTCAAACAAAAAAAACTAAATTAAAATCAGTTTATCCGCTAGGATCTGAAGCTACAATGTTACAGAGAGATACACATGATAAACTTGTAACATCACACACTTCTCTTTTTGCGTCGGGGTTAAAAAAACATATATTTGACGCCGAAAAATTATCCTAAGACTATAGATAGTAGATAGTATTAAACTGATGAAATACTGACTTCGTGTATACAATATCTTATCTACAATACACCTTTTTTGTCTGGCAATTAGGAAATGGTAGTGAAAATTGAAGTCACGTCTTTTCTGTTTGTAGGTACTGAACTATGACGATATTGCTACTCATACGAAGCCGGGCCGGCCATCTATTTATCTATCACGCCATATCCCTTGCCGGGTAGTCAGAAAGAACAAAGTTCCAACCACTCTCATAGTTCGCCTCATTTACGTAAGTCTCAAATACGCGGGTCGCTAGTTGGTTATAAATAGGAACATAAATATCTCGAAAATCAGGTCACGGCCACAATAACTATACACCATAGTAGTTACTATTCGGCAATGCGCATCGCATTAGCAAATCACATAAAATTCGCCACGCGATCCAAAACGCGTACTCCTAAAACTCGTAAACTTGTAAATCCTTGATACAAGAGTAAGCATTCGATCTACTCATCACGTATTCTTGGTAATAGATTGTTATTGTTGATTTTACAGTTTACAAGCAACAATAAAGATATGTAGTTTGGATTTAATCGCGTTTAATAATATTTAATAAGTTGGTAATTTGTAAAGTAGATCGTATGCACTGAAATAGGCTGATTTTCTGGGTTCTCAAATATTCATTACGAAAGGAACTGACATCACTCTCATACGCCTAGTTGAATAGGCGTTCTTTAAATTTAAAGATGACTTTAATCGCTCATTTTTCTTTACATTTACAAAAGGATCTTTTGGCGCGCGGTCAAAATCGGCACCAACGCTGTCATCAAGTGAAATGTCACTTCATGACAGTCACAGAGTTGCCATTTGCTATGAAATTTACCCAATTTCTTTTTTTAATTAGTAAACGTGCGGGCCCCACCTGTCGAAATATTTCCCTGAAAGTAGGAAAATGTTACTAAATGATAACTCTAACTTCACATCAACGTCATCCACGGGCCCCCCTGTCAATGTCATCCATCGGCCAAAATATCCTCGTCGCACTATATTATATATGAATTAAGGATAGATTTTTCTTAAAGCTATTTTTTAAATTTAAAGAACATCTCTGCAATTCCACCTTATTTTCTTGTATAATTTCTTTGAGTTTTCTTCTTCTTTAACACTTGTTATACATATAAAACATAACATGTAAATTTGCACAGCACATGCTATATCACGGAAGATAAAGATTACACAAAATATAAACGTCAAAAATGTTGTGGTATCCGACAGGAATGTCAAAATTATTTTTTACAACTCCACCGGGCAAGAGGACAACTGGCTCAAGGGCGTCTAAAGAATCTATGAGGGAGGACATACTTGTAAAGGATACTGGTTGGAGTGTTCCTTCAGCTTACATATTTTTAACGTACATTTACGTTATAGCTAGTTGATTATGTGCTGATATGACAAGAAAATGTGGGTGAATAAAACTTTAAATTAATATTCTATTTATATATTTTATTTGTTTAAAAAACGTAGCCCTACACTAGGATTTATTCCTGTGCCGTGGGTGCGTTTACAAACATGCAAATTCACATACACAAATACTCAGACCGGAACAAATAATTGTGGATCACACAAAGATTTGTCCCGTGCGGGAATCGAACCCGCGACTATTAGACACAGTGGGCAGAGCGACTTAAGCTCTTAACCACTGCGCTAAATCGTCCGTCGAATTTATGTAGTTAAATTAAATTAACTGGTTGAAGATAATTATTTTAATACAATCATGTAATCTTTATCCCTATACACGCTTAGTAACTAAAAAAACAACAATCGCATAAGCGTAAATGTCACATATAATTAAAAAAAATAAACTACTATTTTAAATTTGGAATAGAATAAATGACTGAATATTTCAAATGTGACAGTCGCATTGCAGCACAGCGCCATTTCGTGTTTTTCACTTCGACTAACACTCGTCTAGACGGGGCGTTTATAAAATGTTGTGGTATGGTCATACCCGTCCAAAATGATGCCACATGAGGTAGTCCAAGACGCCCTGGGTCATGCCGCGAGAGCGCAGCGAGCGGGAGTTCATCTTCTGGTAGGCCCACTCGATCCAGCCGGCCTGGTTGGACGTGCAGTTGATAAGGGTTAGGGCATCCACCTGTAATGTACGTAGTTCGGTACCATTTTAGTGGAATGTAGAAGAAAGAAGATGTGTTAAAGTTCATTATCAGCCGAAAGACTCTGAAAGCAGGACAAAATCTGTTGTTTACATCTCAATTGACGTAGGAGCCCCATATTTATATGTCTCATATAAACTAAGATTTTCGCCATCGATATTAGTGTTCTCGTTTAAACAATATGACGATGATTATAGATATGATTTGGCGCAGTGGTTAAGAGCTTAAGCCGCTCCGCCCACTGAGTCGAATAGTCGCGGGTTCGATTCCCGCACGGGACAAATCTTTGTGTGACCCACAATTTTTTGTTTCGGTGAAAATTCATGTTTGTAAACGCACCCACGATACAGGAATAAATCCTAGTGTGGGGTTAGGTTTACTTTTAAATATTACTTCACATTAAGATTTTTTCTTGTGTCGTAGACACAAACAACCAGATCGAAACAAATATTTATGGGTCGCATAAAGATTTGTCCATTGCGTCGATCGATACCACCTACTCAGTCCAGTGGGCGGAGCAGCTGAATATCTCTATTACAGGGCAAATCCGTTGTCAAATTTAAACTTTAATCTTAGAATTCGCAAATAGCCTGAGGAGAAAAGATTTATCCCACAAACCTAAATGGCAATTACATAGCGTAGGAGGGAATTTAGTCCCAATTATTTCTAAAATTAGGCAGCGGTTACTAAGTATTCGAAAGGTAACGTCTCATGCCATTATAACTGTGATGATTCATGCATATTATGAAACTTTATAATTTCATTTAAAACTGTTTTACGAATTTACATTCTACGTCTATATTTACATAAAATAAAATCAATCTATACTAATATTATAAAGAGGAAAGATTTATTTGTTTGTTTATAATAGATAATCTTTGAAACTACTAAACCGATTTTAATGGTTTAGTCAAAGAGTCGACAGAGCGCGACGGGTGCGTGACAGAAGCGCTCGTCTACGTCTGCGCTGTGTGGCGTGTCCCGTACATTTCAGTACATTACAATTCCCCAAGCCGCGGCACCGTCGCTCTGCGTCTATGTGGCGAAGCCTTAATTATTCTTTCACCATTATAAAAGCTATATTATCCAGAAGTAACTTACACTATATATCATAGACCCGGTAGGTGACGCTGCCGTCGATCGGGTGCGAAGCCGCGGAAAACTGCTAGTGCTACTAATATCTTTCTTTGACAAAGATCTTCCTCAAAGATCGCCACTACGACCGGCACGGGTATATAACAATATTTTTTGTTTGCCGTCGCGCCGAGCGGCGCTGCGGTGTGTGGCGTCTTCCGTACATTTCAGTACATTACAATTCCCCAAGGCGCGCCACCGTCGCGCTCCCATCGCGCTGCGTCAACTATGTGGCGAAACCTTAAATCCGGTCATTGTGGCGATATTTGGGGGGGCATTTGTACTATAGCGGATGTCTGGCTCATGAAAGTTTAAGCTGGGTACTTACTAGTCGAGGTTTATAGATATAATAAGTCTAAGTAATTTGGTACCATTTCAATGGGAGTTGGAAGTTTAAAATTATCTGGCATTGATCTAAAATCGCTGCCTGCCTCGTTGGTCTAGTGGCAAATGATGCGCTTTGCGGTAACGAGGTCCTGGGTTCAAATCCTAGGTCGGACAAATGAAGTTTTTTTATCAAAATATTCCCAGAGTCAGTCCGGAGCGCTATATGGAAAAAGGTTCGCCCACTATTGCATAGGACCTAACATCGTGATGACATCGAAAAGTAGGTGTAGGCAGTGCTCATCTGGTACCCTCGTTTGGGGGGTATAGGTGTGACGATATTTATTTTTATTAATTTATGATCTAACCTATTTCAGTTTTGAGTCAGGTCAGGAGAAAAATGTGGTTTATAGCACACAGCCCGTCGTCATGGCGGTGTTTGATGGAGGCCTTTCTCCTGCCTCAGATGTGTTTTCATGGAGTTAGATGTGTATAGAATGACGTAGGGATACAGTCTCAAATAGGTATAATTACCTTCTGCGGGTTAAGCAGCGCAAATCTAGCGAGGATGTTGGCCCCAGCACCCACTCCGAACCCAATGAAAGACTTGATCCCGAAGTGGACCAGCACATAGTTGATCTGGTTCGCCAGCTCGTCCATGGTCGGGTATATGTAGCTGGAACAATCGTGAAGGTTTTGTTAAGTTACTGGATCTTGCAAGTCAAACTAAATGATTTATTATTTTAAACAATTTTTCGCAATTCTGCACGGGATATAATGTATAGTCGACTCCTTAACATTACTTTACGCAAATAATATTCACAAAAATACAAAACTAATTTTAATGCTTCGATCCTTTCTATGCGCTTGAAATGATGCGAATTCAAAAATAAGATATAAACCACGATCGAAAATGAAAAAAATAGTGGCAAAGCGCATCACTTTGTGATCGCGAGGTCCTCGGTTCGAATTCTAGGTCGGACAAATGTAGTTTTTCTAACGAAAACTTCTCAGTATGATACTGGAGTCTGGGATTGTGCCCGGTATATTGCAATAGGCTCGTTCCCTATTACATGGGACTTAACATCGTCGGAGAAAAGTGGGTGTACTTAGTACACCTATGCTACCCGCGCTGGCAGAATATAGGCGTGATGGTGTATATAACATTCTGATCAGATGTTTCGATCAATTTCAACGTGGGATGGGTTCCCTGGGTTGGATTAATACTCGTATGAACGAAGCACAAAGTTTGCTTACTAACGGGTTTATGAATATTAAAAAGTAATTCAACATAACTTTTTAATGGTAGTTATTAATATCAACCTAAAAAAGATACTTTCTAGACAACCCTGTTTAATAAATGAGGTAATTTTAAGTCAACTTAGGACTAAATTGTATAATAAATAAGAAGTAGTCAACAAAAAAACTTTGCCAATTGAATTTACCTTATGAAGTTTCGTTTATATAATTTTCTTAAATTGTGTTTCTTTAAACTATAGCTAAAATAGAATTCTTAATTGTTTGTTTTATCAGTAAGGAAAACGACAGCAAAAACAGAGGTACCTAACATGATAATTTGTAAATTGTAGGATGCACATTATTTACATCAGTATTTCAGTTTTATGTACTTTTATAACTTTTTAATTAAATATGTTTGTAAATCCGTAGAAAGTGACAAAAGCTTTGCTCCAAATTAAGTACATACCTTTCTCTAATCTTTTGGCCCGCGGCCAAAATCAGAACTAACGGTCTCATCAAGTAAAATGTCCCTTCATAACAGTCGCATAGTTACCGTTTGCTACAATATGAAATTTACCCAAGTTCTTTGTTTTTAAGTAACCATGCTGTTGAAATATTTCCCTAGAAGTAGAAAAAAAATAAATAAATGATAACCCTAATTTCACATCAATGTCCCCCTGTCAATGTATTTCAAGGACCAAAATATCCTAGTCGCACTGTAAATAGGTCCAACAGACTCGCATGGACGGACCATAAGTACTCATATTGAAGAGCGATCATTATATAAATGGACTTGAGAGCAATCATTATACAGAATATTAGATAGGTGGTTGTACCTAATAATAAGTTCAACTATGACAAATATCATCTAAATAAAAAAAATGTTTTACACTAAATGGTGATACATCTATCTATATTGTCACGCCAGATCCTTTGCATGATATCTCTTGATATTAACACCTATTCCATCAAAATGATACGGCTGTTTTATTTTATTTCTATCAAGTGTCACCACTGTAAAAGTTGCTCGTATTGATAAGTAATATTATCTGTAACAGGTTTTGCGAAGTTATCCCTAACAGTCTAACATATGTGTACGTTTTACAAGTATATGTTCGTGTGAAGTAGTTACGTACAAACGTATATGAAGTAGTTACGTTCATACGTCTGCACGCCCACGACAATCCCATCACGCCGAGACGCGATGACTACACGAAATTTTGATAATACGGTCCGTACTCCCGTCTCAATTCCCGAAAGGTTTTTAACGGCCGGAGGGCCAACTACCTATATTAATGATAATATTTAGCCTACATCTCGTCGAAGGGTTAATTCTATGTAGAATAGATCTGCCCACCTCACTAAGAGTTCAAGGATTTGGATATCTGATTTCTATGTATATTCAATGTATTTTTTATGCAATGAAAAAGTGCGAGTACCGCCGGTAATGGAAAAACTGGCTGCAAGATTTTCTTGGAACGATTTAGTTTAGGTGACTACCGGCGATTTATTAGATTCTGGTAAATATTGGAAAACAATATTTTCTTCTCTTGCTTCTGCTTATTTTTTTCTTATACATAAAATAAACGCATTGCTTAATGCACTTACGTACTTAACACTTAGGAGTTAACAGTCACGCCTGCGTTCCCTAATTTATTTCGCCAGTTTACCAATTACATATCAATACCGCTGTTCAACCGCAGTGTTCTTAGCGACCGTTTGAGGCATTTTCATAATCAAACGGCTTCGTGCTTCGGAAGGCACGTTAAGCCGTTGGGCCCTGTTATCACTTAATGTGTTAGTCATTAAGCCAAGTTGGAAGCATGAGTTGTGCGAAAGAGACTTTGGGACAGTTGCAAGCCGTTCAGTCCATCTATATGGACAGCAAGGCATGCGTACGGATGGGTGGTAACATGTCACCCTGGTTTGGCGTTGAAATCGGCGTCAAGCAGGGTTGCGTGTTGTCCGCTAGACTGTTTATATTATATTTGGATAAAAGTCTTCAAAGACTGAAAGCGATGAATGAAGGTGTACAAATGGGTGATCTAGTGGTAAACCATCTACTATATGCAGATGACGCGGTTTTAATAGCGCCAACAGCCTCTGATCTGTCACACTAGTCACAGTTATGAAAGGCGACTGCATGAACAATGGCTTACATTTAAATGTAAATAAACCCAAAATTATGGTTTTTGACCAGGAAGAAATCAGAACAAATAGAAGGACTGCGGTTGGTAACGATGTGCTGGAGCAAGTGAATGAGTTTGTATATCTTGGATGCGGCTTTAGAAACGATGGGAAATACACCGCTGACTTAGAGAGAAGAGTGAGTGCAGGAAATAGAGTGAATGGTGCGATGGGAAAGCTACTTGGGAGCTGACATTTGAGCCAAAAGGCGCAGCTGGCCATAAATAACGGAATGCTTGTCCTAACGCTGTTATATGGCAGTGAGAGATAGGTATGTAAGAAGGAGAATGAAAGCAGGGTAAATGCGGTTGAAATGCGAGCTCTGCGAATGTGCGGAGTCAAGCTGATCGACCATATTCGCAACAGCGTAGTAAAAAGCGAGTAGATATGAAAGATAGTATCGGTGTAAAGATGAGAAAGGGTATGCTCTTTTGGTTCGGGTTGTGTTGTCCAAATGTTTGAATGTCGGAAAAAAATATGATTTTGTCATTCTTTTCAGATATACAATGCGAAAGTAAAAGGATGTAGGTACCGGGGAAGAGCAAGATTATCTCACCATGACCAAATAGACCGTGTCTTATCTGAAGGGCAAGTCAAGTGTCTCCGTAACCGGCGAGCGTGTATGAGACGAACTATGAGAGTGGAGGAAGCCAGAGAGGTATGTAAGGAATGAACCTGTTGGAACTCTATACTCTCTGCCTACCCCACAAGAAATCTGGCTTGATGATATAGAGTAAAAATCCGGAACACCAAACGTATCTAGCCAGCTGACTAGCCGCGCCGCCCGTTAATGTCATTGTAGATGGAGATGGAGATGTTGTATTGAAGTATTCATTCTAAAATCACACCGTGTATTTTAAAGACATAGATAAAAGTCGTAACAAACATGTTCCTTTTTAAAAAGCTATCCTGACGAAAAGGCAAGGCGACTCGAATTTGTTACGAAACACTGCGGAGGAAAATTAATAAATTATGCCGGTGCATTTTGCCTGCTGATGCAGCCTTCGAACTTTGTAACTTATATTGATCGAAACATTTTTAACGTCATTTTTATAACAGATTTCACCTAATGATTTACAATAAAAGTTGTTAAAAACGTAAGACGTTTAAAGTAACATTTTTCCACAAGATGATTGAACTTCAGGGTGTATCACAATCTCTTAAACGAAGCTATTTTAATCTTTAAATAGCTTAGTTAAATAGATCTCTGCCTACGCCGCAAGGGATCTGATATGATGATATAGATTTTAACCTGACTTAGCTGTCTGCCCGCAAAGGACCTGGCGTGATGATATAGATAGAAAGATTTAGCTGTAAGAATGAGATGAGAAAAAGAGTCAAACCTAGAAGCTGCGTATATCCAAGACACAGTTTTTAGGTTTGACCCTTTTTCACGGCAAAGCCAAATTGAAATAGTTTAGATGAAGAGGTTGTGATAATATAATGAGGCGCTCGTAGCGCTTTGCAAACGCGGTGTTCTTAGCGATCATCAAGGTTTGTGACATTTCATATTCCAGTATCACGTTGTTAGTGACGATTTTATTTACGCTTTAAATGTGTTTACTATATATTAACGTCCGAAGGTAAAAACTACCCTTTTGGGAATAAATTCGTAATTCATAACTAAGCTGTTAAAACTAGGCTTTATTTTATTTATAGGACAGTTTAGCAGATAAATCATTAGATAATTAGGAGTGAATATAGCTCCCTGTTCAAGCAATGGGCGCATTGTATTGTGGTACATTTAGGCCATTTGTCTACAAAAGAGTACCTTTATTGATGCCACGCTCATTATAGGTCAGTTTGCTGGAGTTTTAAATGAAAGATTATCCTTTTGGAAATAAAGTCGTAACTCATAACTAAGTTGGTAATGCTAGGCTTTGTTTTATTTATAGGACAGTTATACAGAGAATCTATTAGCTAACAGGTGAGAATGTAGCAGCGTGTTGTTTCCGCAATGGGCGCATTGTATTGTGGTTCAGTTACGCCTACGGTCCACAGAAGAGTTACTATATTGATGCGTATTTCGTTATACGTTAAGTCACGCTCTAAGCTATATAAAAGGCATGATGATGATATATTAATATAAATGAAATATCATAAAAGAAAAGTAAAGATCATTTAATTTAAACGCCTTTGGAATAATATGGTAAAAGTGATTTTAAGATTATAAGATCAATGTGCCTATCCGTGTTTCACAAATAAACAATTCTGATTATGACTTATCGCGGTGGTTATAAAAAAGACTCATAACATATACACATGCAACATAACATATGAGATATTGATAATAATCTAGGCTGACTTTTTCGTACGAATCCTTGCAATTTATTGTACTTATCGAGTTTTCAGCCTTTTTAGTTATACCACGCTTCAAATGCATTTAAGCCGTTGTGTATTGAGCAAAGGCTCTCATAACTCATTATATTTTTATTAAATATATTAATTTTTATTATTTTTAATCTGAATTGGCCTATCTATGGAATCTAAATTAGATTGGGACGTAATTAGCCCTAAGAGAGTTGAATAGAATCAATGGTGGGAGGTCTTTGCCCAACAGTGGGACACAAAAGCCTAAATAATTTTCCTTTAATCCTAACGTTTTACTTACGTGAAGTTCTAGTAAGGTTAGTATTACAATTAATTTGCTTTTCACACCTATATGTGTTAAAGGTTTTCCTAGCTGTAAACACAAAGACCTGTATACAAAGGTGGATGCTTGCGAATAACGCTCCCGTGGACATTCTAAAACAGTAAGCTTATAACTCGCGTGATATGCAAGTAGAAAGCTGCTTTTCTGTAGACAATGTCTTATATTCCGTGTTGTGATGATATTTGCCGACTTGTACCTAAAGGAGGAATTAAGCTTCAGCTTGTCCGTTTAGCGCTTATCTTTAGACTACAGATACGAAATCTATCAATAAAATACATCATTACAGTAATGGGAGAAGTGCATGGTCTAGGCAAATACTGGCCAAGGCCCCTAGCCTCTTAATACTACACAACACAAAGGCACACACATGTATCTGAGATTTCTGCTTATGAATGAAATCTTAACTCTCACTATATTCCTAGAACCCCAAAAGTGGAATAAAAAGCATACATAGCTCCACCTCAAAATATGGCAACTAATTAGACCTTAGTTTTTTATATTATATGTAGATATTTTCGATCGATTTTTTATATTTGTTTTATTTTTAAATCACCAATGTTCACCCTCTCAGTTTGAGAGGAAACCGTGCCTAACGGTGGGACAGTTTCTTAACAAGGCTAATATTATTATTATTTATTATAATGTTCAATAATGATTCGGTTCTTACCAAATAGGTACGGTCAGCACACAGTCACTAAAAATTCTGTTTTTCAAATCGCTTACACACTTTCATTTTGTTCATCTATATCTATCTACATATTTGAATATGTTGTTAATAATTTAATTTTGACAATATTTACGAACGTTAATAAAATAAAGAGTAAGTAATACATACTTAACAAATAAACTGAGATTGTTCAGCGCCTTACGTTGCTGATTCTACCCGTGATTTATTAAATTTAATGTGGGGGCAAATGCAGTTTAATAAATGAATGTTGCATGTTGATTGATTTTATCAATATGTACCTATGCAACCGTCGAATTAATCCGTTAATAGCTCTTGATTGATTGCGACTGACGTGGATCGAACCAAATGGATGGAATTTGTTACATCTCGTATTATCGTGTATATATTCCAACAGAGTGTTCTGACATAATCCAATAATGAATACAGTGATGTACTCGTAAAGGAAAGGAAAAAAAGACGGAAAAAGCATTTGCTTTTTTTAACTACTACCATACATCAATTAAAGAAACCAGGAATGTAGGAGTACGTCGCGCTCTGAGGGTCGGTAAAAGTGCCCTCAGAAGACGTTATTTTAAGTTTTTATCGATATCGATAAAAAAGGACCATTTTCTTACGTGATGTAATTGCAAATTAACATTTTTCGGATATTTCGTGCATTTGTATTGTGAGACCTAGCTTTTTGCCAAACCTCATGATTCAAAGTCAACGGCAAGTACGTGTTTGAATGGTCGTAACTTATGACTGCATTTACCGTATACCCTTAATACCGTACCGTACGCCTTGCTACCTTTACTTGTTCTTAAAAAGGGGCTCTAAAATGTTGGTTAATCAGTCAGACGGAAAAAAAATTATCGACCCTATAAATGTTCCGTTTATACATATTGAGATACTAAACCCAAATATTTAACAATAGTAGACAGTCTCGCCAGTAAAAGGGAATCTCATTCGTATAAAATCTTTATTGATCTACGGATTTTACTCCTTTTGAACATTTTTACAAAACCCACTAGAATAAAAAACTATTTCGCTACTTCAAAAATAAGTCCACATAATTTGATTGCATTGTCAACCGAATTTGATGAAACCAGATCTATGCTGACTTCGCATTGGAAGAAAAATAAATTCGCCTAATTTCCTCGTAAATTGTAGGCTTCAATTAACGAAGATCTTCCTAAGGAAGATAAAGTGACCGGGATGTTCTGGTTATAATTTGATATAAGTAATTTTTAAAGATCGAGCGGTAGAAATATTGAATAAAAATGGAAACTATTTGGAAAAGATGTAAACATCTAATGGACGATTTAGCGCAGATGTTAAGTGCTTAAGCCTTTTCGCCCGCTGTGTCTAATAGTCGCGGGTTCGATTCCCGCACGGGACAAATCTTTGTGTGATCCACAATTATTTGTTTCGGTCTGGGTATTTGTGTATGTAAACGCACCCAAGACACAGCATTAAAAAAATATAGAATGATTGTTGGAATGACATAATGAAAGAATTAAAAAAATATACTTGTTATACAATGACTGTTTCCTTGGTCTGATGGCAAATATTGCGCGTAAGGATTACGAGGCCTTGGGTTCAAATCCTAGGGCCCAATAATTCGCAGTTCAGAGTCTAGAACTGTTTCTGGTATGTTGGCAATAGGCGAATTAGTTGACCTATGCGAGTGGAGGAAGCCAAAGAGGTCTGTAAAGGAAGAACCTGTTGAAACCCTGTACTCTCTGCCTACCCCGCAAGGGATCTAGCGTGATGGTATAGATAAATTTTCAAAGTCTGTAAGCCTACCTAGCATAACAAATAAATAAAATTATAAGCCTAAAACAAAACTTAAAATGTCAAAGGTTACCAGGCTCGGCTAACGAATTCTTGCGCATAACAAGCAATCAAGGAAGTCAAAGGTTGATGTTAAGGTCGCGTCATAGAGCGGCAAACAATTTTCCAGTGAATGATCTCTCAAAGTCCCCAAGAGGTATAAATCGGGGTGGCCATACTTCAGCGGTAGCCATCGCGCCGTCGTCATGTACTCTATATCGAGCGGGCATTACATAACACTGCGGTACGCGACCCTGCCGATTCTATTCCGCCTTCCAAATAACCGAGCTTTGTTCAAATATATCGTGTGTAAGATTACAATATGCGTTTTTGTACTTATCAACCTTGAAATGTACCTATGTGAGGGTAAAGAGGATGGGTGTTTTCCTTTGGATTTAGTTTTTTGGTTTTGCGAATGATTGTGTAACTTCAAGTTGTAAGTAACATGCCACAGGGATAGAATTGAAGTTCACCCATACAAATAAACGAGTTTTGCTCAAATACATCGTGTGTAAGGTTACAATATGCGTTTTTGTACTTATCAACCTTGAAATGCACCTATACGGCAGTAAAGGGGATGGGTTGTTTTTTTAAATTGCATATGATTGTGTAACAAATTATTAGCATTATCATACAATGATACAGAAAATTTATTGTAGTATATATAAACTCAAACACACATCCACACACGTGCACGCACGCACGCACATACACACACACACACACAAACATGGACAACCAAATGCCATTATCATAATTTTGTTTTCCTTTTATGTATTCTTCTAAAGCATTTTAGATACGTTAGCAGTTGCTAACTAAATACACTCATTTATTGAATGTAACTATGTTTTATTTTGGTAAATTTGAACTCAGAGTCTCAAAACACAAGCCATGCTTAGTTTGAGACTCAAAGAAATTGTGTACTATTGTTGTTACAAACTTGTGAATAAATGCTTTTTATTATTTTTTTATTTTATTTTAACTTCACGTTGTTCGTAACATGTTACAGGGACAGAATTGAAGTTCCCTCATTCAAACAAACGAGCTTTGTTTAAGTATATCGTGTTTAAGGTTACCATATGCGTTTTTGTATTAGTCAACCTCGAAATATACCCACGGGGGTAAAAGGGATGGTAGTATTTACTTTTGCACGTTATTGTGTAACTTTACGTTATTAAAACCATGTTACAGAAATAGAATTGAAGTTCTGCCTTACAAATAACCGAGCTTTGTTCGTGCAAATATATAGTGTGTATAAAATATGCGTTTTTGTACTTTTTAACCTTGATGTACCCGTGAGTAATGTAGAGGGATAAACCCAAACTCAAATTATTTATTTTGTATAAGCCCTGCGGGGGACAAATGGTCATATATACATTTCTTTTTAATTTATTAATCTACCATCGGATCGGAATGCGGAATCGGAAATCCGGCGAGAAACTCGGGGAGTTTGTCTTTTTTGTCTCTCTATTATTTTTTTTCAATATTTTCTGTATAGATACAAACATTTTCAAATAATACGAAATTAAGTATGCGATCCAACTCAAATGTGATGATCCTTACGACTGACATATAAGACTAATAATAACATTTTCAAGAATGATAAGCTTAAAAGGAGGAACAGTCTCCACAAGCAGATAATATTTTTTCCTTTGTGGTAAAGTAGTTTTTTTTATATTGTGAGTTTTACATAGAAATACAATAGAATTTTAGTTCTTAATCCAATAAACCTCGTTACATTTTGTTACGTAAGCTTTCCTTTTACCGATTGATTGAAAAACAGGACGCCTGTAAAATAGGAGTTTCATTGCTGTTACAATTTAAGGATTCGTAGAAATAACATTTGAGGGAAAAAAAACAATAGATTTTAACTTCAATAGGTGCACCACAAATTTTCAGAATTGTAGAACTAAAAAGTAACTGGCGCGCGTTTACTTTGAAGTAAGGTTAATTGCTTTTTTACGGCGTGGAAAATTCAATTGCTTTGGAAAACGCACGGTTATTAAGATTTACTATGTACAATAAAGGCGGAAACTAAATAATGCGCTGTCGAACGAAGAACGAAGTCCCACGTTGGGCGCCAATATTTTTTGTCAATATTCAAGACCGTCACAAATAAAATAAACGAGTTTAAAATACTTGCAAATGTTTTATAATCCAAATAAATCACCTAATCTAGTTGCACTGAATGTCTTTGGTATTCCCTTTTAAATTGTTAACATGGTCCTTATTCGCAATAACCGATTAAACACGTAACGTGGCGCGTTAAGATTACTTCGGGAAATTATATTTGAATGTATTCAGAAAACACGATAATTTCACGAATTTATAATAATATCGAGCAACGTTTGGTCATAGCGAATAAGGGCCGAGAGGATACGTCTATCAGAGCTAACAACTAGCAAATGTTACATAAAAACAGTATAAAAGTAACGTATAAAAGTCTTGTAGACGTACGTTTGCCATGCGCGCCGCCGGCGCCGTCGCGTCGCGTCGCCATTAGTGCAGTTTATTCACCTACCCTCCGCGAGGGAACAGTTCATTGCCGTTTCATTGTATGTTACTTCGCGCCACTCCATGTTGTCACTGTCGATCATGTTCCGTGATTTATTGAAAGCTATCATGAGAACTGGTTTTATAGTCAAGTTAACAGTCGCCCGGGGGTTAAGTGTTCTATATATCTACGGGACTGGACGATTTGGACGCAAATATTAGATATTATTTAAATTGCGTTCGTTCGTAAACTAACTGTGATGAACAAATAAATAGTAACTTACCCACTTAAATGTGATAGTAATTGATTGTAAATTTACAGCCTGACAAGCGATACTTGTTGTTCGAAACAAATATACAACACAAAATATTTTTTTTTTAAAGCTTAGCCCCACTCTAGGTTTTATTCCTGTGTCGTGAGTGCGTTTACAAACATGAAAATTCACATACACAGATACTCAGACCGGAACAAATAATTGTGGACCACACAAAGATTTGTCCCGTGTGGGAATCGAACCTGCGACTATTAGACACAGGGGGCGGAGCGGCTTAAGCTCTTAACCACTGCGCTAAATCGTCCGTTTATGTAATTATAACTCATAGATAATTATTATTATTACTACTTAAAAAGATTTTGTAGACGAATTTGTAATTAATTGCATTTGATTTGAGTTACTTATTAAAATTATTAATATTTGGTAATCACATATATGTTCTATGTTTAAGAAAGTAAATACCTCACAGAAGTTTATATTATTGAAATTTATTATTAACTTTCCCCAAATGTTTTGTATTGTTATTGGAAATAACCGATTGAAACTGTAATATCTGCCTGCCCCACATAAGTTTGATAATATCGATAGTAATATAGATAGATAATGATATAGATGGATAAATACATTCTTACCAAATTATAAACGAGTATTGGGTGTAATTACGCCTACTATATTATATTTGGATTTGTCACATAAAATATTCAAATTCCGTCCAGCTATTATTAAGAATCGATTAATAACAAATATTCGTTAATTATTAAAACACTTGATGTCTGACTCACCTTTGACCCATCGCAATAGACATTCCAACAGTGTGTGCATGAATCTCATGAAATCGCTGCAACATAATTAAACTCATGCAAGTTCATAACTCGCATAAACAAATAAACAAACAGGAAGTTGTACGCTTATTGCGACCGGCCCCGGGTTCCGTCTCATATTTCAATTTGCATAACGTACTGTTATAAGGGAAACATCACTATGAATGCGAGGCTTAGCGCTGAATACTAGGCTTTTATTCGCTACGACCAAACGCAGCGCGTTACGATATCCCTTTGAAAAGATTGTGTAATCGTGTAAAATATTATCATATTAAGTTTTGGTATGACACTTAACTGACCGCACAGTCAAATTGTTGCAGTTTTGTGGTAATTAACGTTGTGATAACGTGTTTATTCTAAATAAATAATAATAATAAATAATTTTATAATAAATAACAATCATTCTGTATTGAAACTTTTTCAATTGGTTTAAGCGAATAAGGGCTGTGTTGTGATATTGCTATGTAATAAATTGTTTTGTAGCTTCCTACTATAATATTATGAATGTAAAAGTTTGTATGTTTGTTACTCAATCACGCAAAAACGGCTGAACGGATTTGGATGAAATTTGGCACACAGATAGTTTATTATCTGGATTATTACATAGGATACTTTTTACCCCGGAAAATATTAGGTACCTGTATAAAATCAACGCAAATAAAGTCGCGGGCAAAAACTAGTAGTTAATAAATGTAGTAGTTTTTAAAGGTCACAAAGTTAAAGTTTATTCTGCGTAGATATAACCAACAAAAAAGTTTGAAGGCGTTACAGAATATCATTGACATTTATACGTCGAACACCTCAATCCTTCCTGTCACTATAGGTGCTATAAAGAATTTAAAACGGCGAGAACGTAAACTCGCAATAAAACAGCGATAAAATCGGAATAATAGTTTTATTTCATACAAAGTAGTGAATGTAGGTATATTTACATTGAAAGAGCCGAGGCCTTTTTACAGTAAATAAATCGCGTGCGAGATGCACGTTTTTATTTTTTGACAGATTAGCGAAACTGTACGTTAACTCAGGGCTAACCTCAAACCATTTGACGTTATCGTATCGTCATCGAGAAAGTTTGCTTTCCGGTTCATCTTTATTAAGTAAATTTTTGCGTGAAAAGGATGGCATATCAAATAGATAGTGCTAATCTGTTCGTGCTAAGCCAAGTGAACAAGTAAGCTAAGTGTAAAAAGTTCGGAATGTGTGAAAAAGCGCATGAATTAATCCATACTAAAGTAATTACCCTTTATAGAACCCAAGTACATACCAACCTAAATAAAAATATTTCTTCCAGCGTCTTTGTGCCTGCTTTAAGGTCCATACTCTGAGGAGTATACTTTAGGATCCTACTATATGGTGCTGATGTTTGTACGTCAATAAAAAATCATTGATTGAGCCCGTCCACAGATGTCAGAAAATTGACGGCGGCACTAAATTTATAACTGTTTTATTGGCTGTCAATATACCGAACGATGTGACATTAATGCTGGTTTATGGTCAGCGGGCCCTAAAGTAAGGCTCGATGCTTAGAATAAAGATATTAAAAGACTTGATGTCTTCATTTGGCCAATTTTTAAATGTTATTTAGTTAATTATTTTAATTATTCAGTATTTTGCGATGATAGTCCAGTACTTAGTGCAGAAGTTAATGGTTAATTTGTTTTATGACTTTGAAGGAACGGTGAAGGAAAACAAGAAGGAAAACGGTCAAAGAAACTCTTGTTTCTCGAAGGTGTGTGAAGTTCGCCAACCCGCACTGGGCCAGCGTGGTGGACTAGGGCCTAAGCCTACTCAGTTTGAGAGGAGGCCCGAGCCCAACGGTGGGACAGTTTTTAACAGGGCTAATATTAGTATATTGTCTACTACGCGGATGTTCACCCAATCGGTAAAGTTTTTTTGTTGTATTGAACTTATACATCGATTGGTATAATTTGCCCTGTTTCTTACATAGCGCAGGTATGACTTATTACCGCAAATTTCTTGAGAACTTTAATGATATCAATTGTACAATTCCATTTTGAGTATATATTGGAATTTTGCCCAACTAGAAAATGCCTAAAAGGAACCTACTACAACGAAATCGATTGTTTTTTGGAAAATGTTAAGTGCTTTGCTCTCTAAGCTACCTGGAATTTGGTGTAGCTTTGGCACTAAGTTCTAAGTTCTAGTCCTAGGTCGGACATAGTATTAATCGTGTTTTCTATCAAATAATTCTTTTATGCAATTGGGAGACAAGAATTGTGCCTGACTCGCTTCTTATTACTTCGGGACCTAAGATTGTCTAGAAAAACCTAGTACACTTCTGCCATCCCCGCTTGAGTAAAAAGCCTTTACGGTGTTTATTATTTATTTTGATAGACCTAACACCAAATGCAGTAAACTATATAATAATCGCTACTATATAATAATATAGTATACTATATAATCAGGCGCTCGTAACGCTGTTCTTAGTGATTACTAAGGTTAAGCAGCGTTCTGCTTGGTCGGCCTGAAATGGGTGACCGTTTGTGGCATTTTCATACTCGAGCGTCTCTGTGCTTCGGAAGGCAAGTTAAGCCGTTGATCCCGGTTACCACGTAATGTGGTAGTCGTTAAGCCAAGTTGAAAGGCTTATAGGCGGCTTAATAAGTTCCAATAGCAGGTGGCCACAAACCTGCCTCCACCGCACCGCACTGCACCATACTCCACCAGAGGACGCGTATTTTGCCAATGTCAAGTATTACGAATATTCATTTCTAAATTAATTCAACTCCCTGATGAACTTGATGGCAAAGATGATTATGAAAGTGGATAATAAAGCGATGGATACTTTACATACCAATTGCGATGGCCGTTTTGAGAAAAATCGATACGGCACGTTTTATCACTTTGTTACAATTACCTTCACTCGTGCACATATAAGATTACATAATGGTCAATATTCCACCAACATTACACATTATAATTCGAAATAACACAAGTTTTGGAAATTAAAACAAATTGACAACATCACTCTTTCCCGCCAAAAAGCCCCTCTCTCACCTTCATTTGTGAGAGAAGGCTTTTGCCCAGTAGTGGAACAGTATAGGCTGGCATTATACTATCTATACAAGGTGTAACATAATAACGCAAGACTACAGTCACTCCAATTAGAATATTGCTTTACAAATTCAATACGAAAATCAAACTTCCATTTATTTAAGCTCTTTGGTATCGAAATTAACCATAAAATGTAATAATTAATTAACTTTTCTATGCGTATTAAGGTGTGTGTAATAAAAATACATTTAAAATAGCGGTAATACTTTAAATTATTATTAAATTTTGTTTAATACAGCGAACAGAACGAGTAACAACTTTTATTCAAAATTAAATCGAAAAATTAACTTACTTTAAAAATAGTTGGAATCGATTCAGTTGGCGATGTAGAACAAACTTCTTTTAGGTCTTGCGTTAATTATGTTACACCTTGTATACCTAAGACAAAATATAATATAGTATAATATACTTGACTTCAAGGTTAAAAGAAATGAATAACGAACAGACAACAAGCTCATTTCAGTTACATCCTCATACAAGATTTCACAACCCAAATACTGTAATTAAATTTCCTCCCGAACCGCCTCTTAAGGTATATTCTTGAAGCGTAGGGGTAAAACCTATTCGTATTTAAAGAATACAATGGACCGTAATATAATGGGTACATTGTCCTTTTGTTTCCTAGCAACGGGGCTCTACACAAAGACCATTTGTCCGACATACGGCTTGGCGAGTAGGCGATGGTCGATTAACCATTAAATATTTTCTAGCTTGAGGAGACAGTAAATGTCAAATATGTTGTTGTATAATGCGGGTAGTTTGCAGAATCTAAAGTCTTGTGCCCTTCAAAATAGCTCTTATTATTATTATCTCGGTTTTTAGACTGTTCAGCTGAAAGCTGGTAACTTTAAACGGCGGCTACGGGTTGACACCAAGTAGCCGTCATTTAAATATCTATAATGGGGTCTCGTTGGTCGTCATTTAGAGGGGTCACGCCTGCACTCTGCATGCATATCCTCACTATTCTGCAAGTATTTAATATAGCAGCTTTTTGTATTTTACTATACAGATAGGACGCCAGGTCCAGTAACTTAAGGCTGTGGTGTAGGTATTTAGGGATCACTCCTGTGGTAGATATAACTATGGGTACTATGTAAACTTCATTGGCTTTCCATATTCTTCTTTATGTTTATTATTATTATAAGGCCATTTCTTCTTTAACCCTTCTGCTCCACCCGCGACGAAAGACGTTATACCAGTATGCTCAATGAGGTCGCGGCCGCGCGGTCATAAATTTGCTGAGGTTTATAAAAACGACGATAATTCAAAAACTACCTAATGTTTTGACTTGAAATAAAAAGTATTTTCATCTATGATGTTACTGTGTCTTATTTGTATATACATTTATTTGATACATCACCCTATACAATTACATTTTTAGCCTAAGAAATACATACGAAAAACGAAAAACTCTAGTGTTCACGCAAATAATTTTTTTTAGAAAATATTTTTCTACTTTGGAATAACAAGTTATGCTTTTTGTAATCCAGGATAAGTAGTTATAAAAATCTGCATATCTAGTTTATGTCTTTTAACGACGTTTTAGACGTGCGTCCTCTCTCACGAGTTTTAGAATATGAATGGCCGATGCTAACAGACAATCTATGACAAGTATTATACACCAAAATAAAGAACGTAAACTCCGCCATCTTTCGTCCGAACAAACCGTATGTCTACAAGGTCACGTGTTCATACTAGAATGGACTTTTTAACTCAGTAATATCATGAGACAAATTTGTGACTTAGTGAGTATAAGGGGTATGATTTTGGCCGAGACAAATTTGTGACTTAGTGAGTTTAAGTATATTATTATTATTATGAGCCTATATATTACATATTGTCTTACTATAAGGCGAAAGCCTCTCGTCCCTTCGTCTACCTATCCCGGTCTAGTGCAAGCTGTTGCTAGTCCTTACCATAGGAGTCCAGCTCATCTCGCTACCTCTTTCTAAGCCTGCCACGCTGTCGTTTCCCACCTGATGGGACCCACTGTGTAGTAATTTTAGACCAAAATGCATCCGACATGCGGCAGATATGTCTGGTCCAGCTCCATTTTAGTCTTGTAGCTAAGTGGCCTACGCAGCGATTTGTGTTTTGACACGCAGAACCGGAGCTCTTACAAAAGGATTTTTTTATGTTTGTACTTTCAGATCCGGTATGAAACTAAACAGAGCTCTTTTCTCTCTTTCTTACTGCTTTTGTTTTAAATCGTAGCCCCCATACTGTAAATATTTCTGTATCGTGAGTACGATTACAAACATGAAATTCAAATATCGTCGGTGACGCATAAAAACCTCGTAAATCGAAATTTTGACCAAAATAGGATAATTTTTTGTATAGTTAGAAAAGTTCATATCACATAACTTGAACGCACGCAAATTCAGTATGATAGTTCACTAGGCCATCTGTGACCGTCGTGAATCATAAATCTATCTTTGAAGTCTGCCATTTTGAAATGAGAAACTTTCTAAGACTGTCGGGGTGTGCATATTGTCTGAGACACTTACAAGGTTTCACTTGTCGCCGACGATATACAAACACCCAGACCCACGACTGCTCGATTCAGCCTTCCTCATTGGTTTCGTGGCGAATGATGCGGTAGGCGATTGCGATATCCTAGTTTCTAATCCTAGGTCGGACAAAGTGCTGTTGTCATGATATTTCTATCTATCTATATCATCACGCCAGATCCCTTACGGGCTAGGCAGAGAGTACAGAGTTCCAACAGGTTCTTTCCTTGCATACCTCTCTGGCTTCCTCCACTCTCATACATCAATCACCTCATGCATCTTAACTTTCATACCACCCCTTACATGATATTTCTATCTAATAATATTCAGAAGCAGTCTGTAGTTTGGAAATATGTTTAGTATAAAAGATTTTACTATTATAATACGAGTAGGACCCACTTCTTCGACGAACGAACAGGTCGATTTTAAGTTTGACAACTTTTAATCTAAATGTTATGTTACGCGAGAATTTTCTAGCCGAATAATCGTCCTTTATGTAGTAGTACTACCTGTACCCGCAACTTTGTTCGCGTTATTTTCAACCGTGATTTCACACCGTTAACCTTCTTTTTGAGACAAAAGGTAGTCCATCCCTCCCCTGGATAAAATCTATATCCGGCGTGAAAAGATAACAGACAAACAGACAGACTTGAAGATAGACATACAGAGATACTTTCGAATTTATAATATTAGTATGTACATAGTAGAGCAGGACTCTACTTGTGTCGTTAATTGAGATGTGACAACTTTATTCATTAACGCCTTATTTAAAGCGCAATCTGATGCATGCTCTAACATTAATGTTAACACAGGTGAGGCAGGAACATTAGGCAAATTATTTGGGTTTCTGTTTAACAATATGTGAAATTTTGCAAGTGGCAGTTACTAAAAGATCTTGAATAGAAACAGAACGGAATGAAATTTGATCCGGTACGCCCTTCACTCCAAATCTCCAAAAATTGTTCAGTGGCGTGCATTGCATATAGGCAATTAGGCAGTGCTAACCAGTGTTGGGCAAATATCAACTGTTGAGACAATTAACAATTGATCAATTGTTATTGTAATGTTTTACAATTACAATTGATTATTTGTTAATTGCAAGTTCTCACAATTAAAACTTGGTTAATTGTTAATAGTTTTATGCATGTTTACGATTAACAAATAAACACAAACTTATGAGGTAGGCACTGCTTACCTCATAAGAATTGAATTACACTACCTATAAATAGTACTCCTAAAATAAAATCATCCTGCCTACTCTGCAAGAGCTCTAGCGTGATGATATAGATAGAGATAGATAGATCATCGTACTCATTTACGTGTAATAATTAATAACGTATATTTAGTGTATTATATGTAGGCACGGCACTGCTGGCGGTCTGTAGGGGAGGCCGTTGTCTGTGGACGTCTTTCGGAAGAAGAAAGAACTGCTTAATTGCCTACCTACTTAATTGTGTACCTATTCTGTCAGTTTTTAAATATTCCTAAAACTGTAATGACTGCCTTGTTGGTTTAACTATTGTCTTTTTCACGAAACATGAGTACGTTGATGTTTGATCATATTCCATTTCACGCATATTGTATTTAAGAATATTAAAAATAAAGAAGCCAAAAAATAAATAAGAATATAAAAATACATCAAAAATCTACTATATTTTTCATTTAAATCATATACTGTTCATAAATTTGCGTAATTATTTAGTGTAATTTATTAAATTGTAACGGTTTGCGTTTTATGGGGTGACTCAATGAAATCGCTATAATGGATATGTTGTTTATTAAAATATACAAAATCGAATGACGTTTTTTTGCGAATATATGTATCTGACTAAAATATTTAGTATTCTGATGGTCAATAAATTAATAAATAAACGTGGATGCGCAATCTTGACATATTAAAACAGAGAGCTTTATAGATTTATTAATAATAATCCACGTAAGCGACGAAGCAAGCGATTTTTCAGACGAATTTTCTGACCAATGGCTTAATTCGTAAATAAATAATGAGAATATTCTATTTTGTTCTCTTTTTTACAATTTTTTTTTAATATCGATTCATTCTCCAGTATAAATTTTCTCGATACATTTCACACTATATATTTCACACTCATCACATTTCTAGAAACGTCAAATTCTAAACGTCACGTACCCATGACTGGTGAAAGGGAACATAATGGCATATATGGTGCGGCTGACGACAGTCTGGTCGTGAATTCTAATCATAGGTTCGATAAAGTGTTGGGTGTTATTAGTGTTTTTCTATTAAAAAAAATAGCGTCTGGAATCAAGAATTGTGTCCGGTATAGCGTCTTGAGTCAAGAATTGTGTCCGGTATAACGTCTGGTGGCAAGAATTGCGCCCGGTATAGCGTCTAGAACCAAAAGTTGTGTCCGGTATTAGAGCCTGGAATCAATAATTATGTCCGGTGTAGCCTCTGGACTCACGAATTGTGTGCGGTATAGCATCTGAAGTCAAGAATCGTATCTGGTATAGCGTCCGGAGCCAATAATGGTGTCTTTTATGTATCATTAATTACACATCGCATTCACCATTAAAATTATGTACTTATTTATCTGTTTCAAAATTTTACAAATTTCTGTACTTCACAAATTCATTGTTATGGTAAATCCACGTCAGGTACGTATTGCCCATACTACAACGGCTCCGTCCATTAAAATCCACGTGGAAGCGACTTTGTTTTTCGATAAAAGCATTCTCTGCCCTTTGTCCATTTTTGCATTTTTATAGAATAATTTCCGCGTGAAAATGGACGTGGGCGGTAGGAAATATAAAATTGGATTAATATTGTGAGAGCGAAATGCTTATTTTTACTACAATAAAAAATGAAACTTCTAAGTTGGTAGGCAAAAGTTTTTAACATTGAAGAATTACAGTTCTCCGGTTAAGTGCAGACGACGATAAAATAATTTGTGATTTCTTACATGACAAACAAACGACAGTTACTCGAATACATTATTAGCTAAATCAGAAGAGTATTAATTTTTCTTTAGGAGCTCAATATGATCAGTTGATATTAGTGAAATACAGAAATATATATTTGAATTTCCCGCTCAAAAACCATCATGATGCTTCGATTTGTGTCAAATTCATAGTAAACAATAAACGTCGAGACCGTTTTCCATAATAACAAGTACATATATCTATATCATTACGCCAGATCCTTTACGGGGTAGGCACGGTCTCGCTACAGTTCGCCCCGTAAGTTTCGGCCCTGCTAGCCTCTTTTTTTTTTTTTTAACGTGGGGAATTGCTCATGGACTTCCGCCAGTCGTGGGGGAAGCTGGCGGGGCATGTCGGACTCTTACTGACTAAAACCCCACGATGACCGGCATCGACACTTCAGGGAAGGGCTCCGGGATCTCCGTTAGAAACGCACCGGTGCCCCTCTGTGTCGTGCTCCGAAGAGCCCGCCTTCGGGGGGGGGGGGAGCCTATGGATCCGCTCCAACCCTGCACCGTCACGACGGTACTCACGGCGGCATGGCACGGTCGCGCGTGAAGGACGCTTAGGGCCCCCGCCCCAATATCCCACGACCCCAAGTGCCCCCCTGCGGATGTTGGTGCAGGGGGGGGGGTCCCCCGCCAGATGTTGCTGCGGGGGACACAAGTTAGCCCGTATTATAAAGCCCCGGGCTGCTAGCCTAACTTAACCCGTTCGCCCTTTAAAAGTTAAAATGGCTTTGTTCACTTCTCCTTTAATCCATGTCAAAATACCGTTTTAAAAACTCTTAAAGCCATCAACTCGAAATAAATTTTAGGGTCAGTATAAAATTCCTGTTACAATATACATTATAAAATATCCAATATAAAAAATATCCTTTTATTGAACGAGGAGCGAACGGGTACTTCATAAATATTAAATATAAGTTCGCCCCGTGGCGAGGGGCGAACGGGTACCATAAAAAGGGGCGAAAGACGCTTTTAAATAACAAGGGGCAAAACAAGGGGCCAACAGGTGCGAGACCGCAGGCAGAGAGTACAGAGACAGAGATGATAATTAATCAGTAATTATTAGTATTTTAAGCTTACTTATAGTTTACTGCGCGAATGACGCTACATTGGAATGTATCGCAGCCCATCGTTTTACATAGTTATAAAACATATTAGCAGACATGAAATATATTTATTTATTTTATTTTCAATAGCCAGTCTGTTTGTTTGTACAAATAAACGTGTACTTCACGTTAGTCACATATGGATTAAGTACGTTCAGTGGAGTCAAAACATCGAATCACAGGAATATCGGGTGTTCTTTTATTGTATATCGCAATCTATATGTGAAATTATAACCAAATTCGAATAAATAAAGCATCTGTTACTTATAATCTCCTTCGAACGGTAGAGGTGATCCGGTACATCTACGTATCTCCGAAATATTTTGGTCTCTATGCGGCAGTTTTCAGCAGAAAACTTTTTAGTTTTATTAAGGGCAGATAATGTACCTACTATAGCATGATATTCCAAGCAATACATTATGATTCAAACACGTTTCTTCCACTTCATCCCTATAAGATTTAATCAGAAACCTGTTAAAGAGTTTACGGACTTCTTCGAACTATAAAATTCCATCAAATTGGCCAAGGTAAATAACATTTTCAATCTGCGAAACCTCAAGTGTATCGCTAAAGTCCCCATCTTTATGCAGTTGCCTAGTGCTAAGTAAACTAGGAAGCAATTCCTTAATACAAGCACTTGTAATTTCCTTCGGGATAGGAGCAATCACAGCTAGAGCAGGTCACCGCTGCACCCCGAACGATACTTAAGAGATTGTCTTCAAACTAATTCCGAGAAACTCGACGACGCTGTACATCTATCTATCCATACCTTCTATTTTAAATTGTAAAGGGAATGTGTCTATGCATTTAAGATATAAAATAATATATTAGTTTCGGTAAGTGGGTTGGATATAGGCTTGAAATATTCGATTTTATTTCTCACGAGACAGAAAAGCACTGGCCGGTTTAATTGTAGAGACGCATGAAGTAGAAGTAGTGGTGGAAGAAGTAGTCGGAAAAAGATGCTTAAAAAATGTCGTACATTTGTACAGGCATTACGCAATACTACTGAAAACATTCTCCAGAGTACAGAGAACAGAACTCCAGAGAACAGAGTATGAGTGGTTGCAACTATACAACAGCTTTTTTCGTTAGAGAACTTTCTGGCTTACGCCACTCTCATAGTTCGTCTTATGCACGCTCGCCAGTTATGGAGACATAGTATAATGTTTAACTTGAATAAACGTGGATCTAAATCAGTTTGGTAGAACTACTGTAGTTGGAGTCGCGGGCAAATTTAAGCAGTAATATATTTTGAAATCTTGTTACGATGAAAATTGCTACAACCTATTGAAACTGCTCGAGTGGCCTGCTTGAACCTGCCTTCTGAGATTGACTGGTACTTATATCGGAAAATGTTTTCATGTATATTAAGCCAGTTTTTGCCTACAGTCTGCCTGCATAAAATATACGAAATATTTGAAACTGGCACTCGAAAAATCGCAAGATCACCTATTCTTTTAAGATTTGTGCAATCACATCAACTCACAATCGTTCGTGGGTTAGATACCTAAGAGATTGTTTGCAAACTAATTCTGACCTAATGACGCGGTGCATATTTCGGAAACTTGTTGACGCTGTTTATATTTCGGAACTGCTCGTGTGGACTGCTTAGTCTTACTTCCTTGAAGGAATTAATTATAGTATTTATTGCATTTGATTCGATTCTTGTCGTTTCGACGGTAGACATGATGTATTTATATAGAAGTAGCCAGAACGCGGCCACTTTGACTGCATTGTCGGGGGAGCCATCAATTCCTGCTGTGTGGAGATCTTGAGGTACGCAGAGCACAATACAGGATGGGTTGCATCGTACAAACACCTTAGATTGGTATAGTCTGTGAGTCTCCACTCCCTTTGATGCGATATATATTGTTACTAGTTATTGCGACGCCGGTGTCGCCGACGATAGAATCAATTTGTTAACTAGGAAATTATTTGAGAGTCTTAGAAGTAATTTTCTTAGAGATTGGTTGTTACTCTTAACAGGAGCGTGTTGGAATTGCTTGGGATCTGGAAGATATAGTAACTACATTCTTGCACATGTGTGCAAGAATGTAGTGACTATAAAGCGCATGTGCACTTTATATTGCTTCTGCCGACAATTTTTCAGAAGTTGCTGTAGCTGATGTTTGTATTTTTGACGCGATGATTGATTGATCGAGTCTCAAAATCATAAAAGTAACGAGCGTGATTTGGCCCAAAGGGTGCAAGATAACATTCTTCAACAAGCTTTTGAAAGATATTGAAATAATATGTCCAAATGACTGGCAATACCTTGGTGAAACTTGGGTCTACTGAGTACTTTCTTATTTACATAATGATTGCCTGTAGTTGATATAAGAAAATATATATCCGCTATATTTATCCGCTAACCTTAGAAAGTATCTGATGGTAACTAACACTAACACGTTCGAAGAGATTTTCAGAAATACAAGTCTTGATGTTATATTAATACTCACTGGCTAAGACCAAATATTCTTTTAGCGTATACGTAATAAAAATAAAAACTATTCTGAAATGGTCATACTCTCACAGTGGATGATAACTCGTAAAAGATGCTCACGTAATTTAGACTGCCGGCCGCCAAATCAATTGACCACAGCACAGAGTTATAGATGCGCTTTTGAAATAATAATGTCGTTAAAAATATATTGTGTTCTTGTTGTTCCTATACTGAACAGAATCCTACTAATATATACACAAGTTTGTGAGGATGGTTGTACGTACGGACATGTTGTTCGTTCACGCAAAAACTTAATTTTGATGAAACCTTACAGTAATATAGGGTATACAACAGAATGACACATGGACTGTAATTTATAAAGATATATTCGCAGACCACGCGGCCACTAGTATCGTATAAACTAAAAAAATTGCTCGTAGTACATCGTCAGGCCTATATTCCCCAGAGGGGGTGGCAGAGGTGTACTGAGTACATCCACGTTTCGCCGACGATGTTAGGTCCCATGTAATAGGGGGCGAGCCTATTGCCATATACCAGGCACAATTCCAGATTCCGGACTCATACTGGGAATTTTTCGTTAGAAAAACTACATTTGTCCGACCTAGGATTTGAACCCAGGACCTCGTGATCACAAAGCGATGCGCTTTGCCTCCAGACCAACGAGACAGTATCGTAACGTGCTCGTATTTTTTAGTTTATTGGGTGCACGCTGAGAAAGTATTGTAATGACTAAAAAAGTGACGAGATGGAGTTACTTTAAACCAGTTTATCAACACACAGTTAAGTAAATCTCTTATAGAACTAGTTGATGAAAAGTTTCAAATCTTTGCGGAAGTGGGTCAGAAACGTATTTAAAGTGGTACAAACGAGGTTAACATTTTCTACTTGAGGGCGTTGACGCGTCAAGTTTAGAATTCTTTACAGCTAATATTCAAGTGGTACGTGGAAATCCATACTGATATTATAAATTCGAAAGTATCTCTATCTGTTTGTCTTTTAACTTTTCACGCCCAAACCGCTAAACAGATTTTGATCGAATTCGGCAGATTTTATATAAGGGTGTGAAATACACGCGTGAAAATAACGCGAACGAAGTTGCGGGTTCAGCTAGTTCCATTTCTATTGCCATTTGCTTGTGTATATATAGAAAAAAATCGAATGGCAAAACAATAAGGGAAATAAAATATAATATTAGCCCTGTTAAGAAACTGTTCCACCGTTGGGCACGGGCCTCCTCTCAAACTGAGAGGGTTTAGGCCATAGTCCACCACGCTCACCCAGTGCGGGTTGGCGAACTTCACACACCTTCGAGAAACTCTTAGGCATGCAGGTTTCCTCACGATGTTTTCCTTCACCGTTAAAGCAGTTGATAGTTCATTTCTAATACGCACATGCTTTAAAAAAGACAGAGGTGCGTGCCTGGGTTTGAACCCGAGACCTCTGACTTTGCAGTCTAACGGTCTAACCACTAGGCTAGCACTGCTTTGCTAAAAATATAAATAGGTATTTAATTAAATATTTATAAAGTGAAGTAAAACATATTAGATTTGGTAATTGAACACGTCCGGTTTATCATAATTTGATTTAAGTATATCGCGAGTGATTGCCATTTTTTATCGTTCAATTAGGTGGAGTGATTCAATCAATAAGTAAATCACATGTTAAATACCAAACCTCTATAATTTCCACAAAGGCCGATAAAATGAAATGAAATGAAATTTATTTGCTTGAAACATGGTATTAAAAAAACAATAATCGCTTGCACAACATGTATTAGAGTATAATCACACTGAGGAGGCTGCTTCGCTCAGAGATCGACTCAATCGAATGTGGTCACTTGAAGACGTGCGCTCTTGCTCAGGCGTGTGCATTTGTCAGGCTCACTGTAAGGGTCTCGCACCCGTTCGCTCTGTTTATTTTGCCCCTGATGGCAGGTCTCGCACCCGTTGGCCCCCTGTTTTCGCACCGTGTAATTTAAAAGCGTCTTTCGCCCCTTTTTACGGTACCCGTTGGCCCCTCGACATGGGGCGAACTTATTTTTTAATATTTCTTAAGTACCCGTTCGCCCCTCGTTCAAAAAAAGCATTATTTTTTAAATTAAATGTATATTGCAATCTCTTTTTATTTCACTCTGACTACAACTTAATTTGAGTTGATAGGTTTAAATGTTTTTCCAACACTGTATTTAATATTCTAAAGGAGGGGCGAACGGGACAATTTTAACTTTTAAGGGGCGAACGTGTTCAGTTAGGCTATCAGGGGCGATCCAGCCCAATAGCCCGGACCTTTATTAATACGGGCTAACTTGTGTCCCCTGCCGTAACATCTGGCGGGGGACCCCCCCTGCACCAACACCGACAGGGGGGCCTTTGGGGTCGTGGGATGCTGGGTCGGGGGCTCTAAGCGTCCTTCACGCGCGACCTCGAGGAGGATGGCGGCCTGGTGTGGTCCACGCTGAGATCCCGGAGCCCTTTTGAGACGTGCCAGTGCCGGCCACCGTGGGGTTTTAGTTGGTTAGAGTCCGACATGCCCCGCCAGCTTCTCCCGAGGCTGGCGGAAGGTCATGAGGATTTCCCCAGGTAAAAAAAAAGCTATCAGGGGCGAAACATATGGTGCGAATGGGTGCGAGACCGATGGAATAAATGAACCAATTCGCCTCTTAAAAGTTAAAATGCGGGACCAATTTATTTTTTCGCACATCATTTAAAGTTTATGTCGATATAGTTTTAGGCATAGTGAAATATATTTAGATTAAAATATACTTTTGTTTTAAAACATAATACGTATATAGAACGAGGGGTGCCGCATATTTTAAAAAAATAAGTTCTCCACGTGCTCTTCAACGAAACGTGAAACGGGGCGAAATATACTTTTAAGAAATAAGTGGCGAAAACAGGGGGTGCACAGGACCGCGACCGCTTCAAGCAACTCGCTCTCTTCTGTACTCAAGTATGGTGTGTACTCGTACTAGCTATAACAAGCATGAGAAACATGCGATATCTAATCGCGGACGAATGTTCCCATTGCGCGTTAATGACTATCTGTTCCGGAGATAAGTTACAGCGTACACTTTGGCGTCTAATAATATATTGGAATAGCGTTTAGTAGTGCTATCTCATTCATTAATGATTATTGTAACTTACCGTTTACACAATGTTTGTTATTTGTAAAGGTTTCTGTGGTGCTCACCTCCTTAGTACCTAAATAACAATTGTCTGTATTATATAGATAGCAAATATAATTTTATTAAATTACAACACTGAGAAATAAATAATATTTTCTATTATGTCATATTGCAAGGTATGTAAGGCAAGGTAGGATCGAAATCACACTTGGATATGTCTTTTCATTTTTTTTATTGTATGTACATGTTACAGTCCCTATACCGTTATTCTACAAAATCGCAAGTGTAGATTTTTAAGCATTTATTAGATAATATTGTATCCCCGTCTATTCTACAAACAAATATATTTCTCCATCCCAAGATTGCTCCGGAGAGATTGCTTTTTAGCGATAACGTCGCCCTCTGTGCTACTTTCAGTCTACTTTTTTGTCATGTTGATATCTCTATTATTAGTACAAATTAAAGTGTTACCTATCTATCTATTCCCCATATAGTGATACGATCATTTCAGATCATGACCACTATAACCTACATCTACAGCGTATCATAAACCAGATCTTAACTCGAAATGAAGTGTTGATTACATAGACTGCGCCAACGCAACTTTAATATATAAATAGCAGTAGTAGGACGCTCATAATAAAAATAAAACGGCCGCCTGCGCCCGCGCCGGTTAGCCGCAGGACCAGCGAAGATGACCCAGTCTGTGACTAATGGCTGGCTCGTTACGACATCAAGGATGTGAGATTCTAACTACGTGCTGTTTAGATGTCAAATGTAAAGTCCGTTGTAAAGTCATGTTTTTCTATGAATATGCACGAACAATCCTTTGTTTATTAGAAATTTCGATTATCAATTGTTTAAATATTACACTTCAAGATTTTGGAGCTGCTTGCCGTGGCAGGGGCTTTTAGGTGGTGGTAGTCCCACGGAATAAAGAAGTGGGTAGTCCTATCTGTCTTCCTATCGTCAGGGCAGTTTTTAAGTCGTCTGATTGGAGTATGTGTTCTAAAATAAAGATAGTTCTTTAATCGAACTAAAAAATGAAGTTCACGTCGTGGCCGCGTCGTCCGATTGGTCGGATAAAACAGTCACTCGATCACTGATAACTTTTCTGCACCAGAAAAAAATAAAACGAATCCTAAGCACTGCATTGGTATTTCAGGTTTGAGTTAGTACATATTTATTAAGACCGAAGTTTATAGACGTCAGAGGAGTCAACAATACTTTCTTGGTCTAGTGTTGTTTTCGTAAAACCGTGGGAATAGTCTACAGGAAGCAGAGTAACTCCGGTCTAGACGACTTAAGGAAGAATTACATTGAATTCATAGCGTGTAGTAGTAGTGTGTATATAGTTTTATAGTAGAAGGTTATAGTCACGGTAGATATAATGTGATGACTACTAAAAAGTAATAATATTAATACGAATAGCATAGTATTAAAACGCTCCCCAAGTATACATGACGTCCAGAGAGTTCAAATCCAAGCTCACGCCCTCTGGGTTTTTGAAAGCTGTAAAACACAACAGCAAAGCTAACAGCGAAGAAAAAAATAGTGAGAATCTCCCTGTCCTAAAACTACTATGGAAATCTTAAAGATAATATGTAAAACTATGTGACCGAAGAATGCGGACAGGCTCGCCCCCTCTAATTGAGGGACTTACTTTGGCGAAATAAGGGTGTACTGTATAAACTGCTGCTAGTTTACCTATGGGCCATAAGAAAATTTTAATTATTTCCTACAAAAATATGCACTAATTTACCTAGAGAAAGTTCATCTAACCATTAATTTAGGGATAAGATTCTACTTCGGAAAGTCATTACGGCGTGATATCACAGTAAATTTCACAACTTTTAATAAACAAAGTAAGGAAAAGTCTAACAATACCGGGAATTATGAAGAAAGTTTTTAGTGTTAAAAACATTAAAACTTGGTGAATTTACGTCGAGTTAGGTCGCAACCTACATTTTTCTGGGCTCTTAAACAAGGTCATCCAAACAGAACATATTTTAAAATAACTTCCGTAACCGTTTGAGTAAGAATTCGTCTGACCTGCGTAAGAAATAAAGTCTAATTTTGCTTGTTTTTTAATCAATTCTTTTAACACCTCTGTTTATGTATCTACGCTTGATATTTGGTATAGTCTTCGACGATCTGAAGTGCTAATACACGTTGTATGTTGATAATGTACTGGTTCAGCTAAGGGTGGCAAAGCGTTCATCTACCGTCTGCAACTAAGAGCGGTTCACTACAGGACAAACATCTCCTTCAAAGAACGCTAGATTTTTATTTTGACCTTTACCAGGTTATCGGTCCATCTTGTGGGTAGCATGCCCACTTTATGTCATTCGGTAAGTGGTCTCGACTGGAGATCGTGTCTGCTCCAACGGCCGTCAGTTCTGCGAGCGATGTGCTCTATACACTGCCACTTAAGTTTGACAATTCTGAGAGCTGTTGGTGACTAGGTAGTTGTTTTGGGGGTCTCATTATTTCTGATTCCGTCTTGCAAGGTCAGTCTGTTAGGGTAATAAAACCCAAGTAATCACAACCTATCAAATTTGAGGCACTAAAATGACGAATAAGAGGTACAATATGGTATGGTTCGATGTGGAGTACTATATCTAATTTATGTCAAATTGACTAAGTGACGTAACATAAATTACGAGATCGACATATGAATACACGATCGTTATCACCTAAGTTGAAGAAATGAAATATTCTATTTTGGTATTATAATTGCAATCGCCGAAATATTAGCGGAGTTCCTTATTATAGTAGTATTCTGTTTAGGATAAGTGGAACACCATAAACACAGTAGAATGTGTAAACATGGCTTGTCACATCACTATGCGTGAAGCTGGTCCGCAGAATGTTTGCTTAAAACATTGAATCATCCACAGTATGTCGGGTCCCAGATTATACAAGAGTATGGGGACTTCAAACCATTTTAACATAAACCTAGGCTTACACTAGGATCCTTTGATTTTCCACTTGAATGCTTGTAGCATTAATTGCATGTTGCTCGCTTCAAAACTTCGAACTTTCTTAACGGTGCAAGCCACTGACTGTAAATAGTTGAATTGATATATTGAACCCGTAATGTATGAGTATCAGTGTCAGCCTGGTTCTTGTAACGAGAAATATTATGATCTTGATTATTGTGACTTTAAATGGTCTCGCAAATTTTTTTACATACTCGTATATTTTTTTAAAAATCGGTATATTTCTCCAGCTTCCTGTTAATTTAAGTTAAAACGACTTTTTAACAATAATATAATATTCATTCCTTACATCAAAGACCATTTATGGCAATAAGTTTAAAGTGATATAGGCGTTGGTAACACTGGTCATTGTCTGTCAGTTTGTTTAGCTATCATTATTAATAAAACTTGTTTGCCATAGTTTAGCACGTTTTCTTTTAAAACAATGTCCATGTTATTTTAATTTTGACAAATTATTATCTCGTATGCAGTTAGAAGTGCTCTCGCTCGCGCTCTGTAGTTTGAGTCTCTATTCATGTATTTAATTGTGTATAGTGACTGTAACATGGCCGTGTAAACTTGGTTAAGAGTTGTTACCTAAATCGATCCCCTGAAAAACTTGTTTGTAGTAGCTACTCTATCAATGAAAGCGCTGCTTGATTGCTGCCCACGGATAAGCTTATTTACTAAGCTTCGCTTTGTATATAAAAATTGACATCATCCTTAGCAATATATGCACACGTCATGCACGTGTCCGTGATATGTAAAGCCGGGTTAGGCGCGTGACCTTTCCGAGTACATGATACGTCGTAGCGGAGCAGCACCTTTACACGTATTTAACCTGACTACTCGGATCCGAAGTGTCAAGAATGCTGGGATCCGAAGTGTCAAGCATGCCGGGAGCCGACAAGCCTGTGCCGTAACGTTGTTCGCCAGCTACTGACAACGACGCTTGGCCACAACAAAGCTTTCATTCGGCTTTGTTTGCGAGTGTACTACCTGAGCTAATGTACCTACATAAGCTCAGGTAGTATATACATATCTATGTATATTGCATGAGTAGGTATACGTTTTTGAGGTCAATGAGGACATTTGACAAACGGTTACGGTTGTTTCCTGTAATGTGATAAAGATCGGTGCATTTGTCGGTTGTTTAGGCTTAAACTAGATTTGTTTCATAGTCCAAGAATATACAGCGGTAAAACATACAAATCTTTGTCACGCCTATATTCCCCAGAGGGCGTGGCAGAGGTGTCCTGAGTACACCCAAGTTTTGCCGACGATGTTAGGTCCCATGTAATAGGGGGCGAGCCTATTGCCATATACCGGGCACAATTCCAGACTCCGGACTCATACTGGGAATTTTTCGTTAGAGGAACTACATTTGTCCGACCTAGGATTTGAACCCAGGACCTCGTGATCACAAAGCGATACGCTTTGCCACCAGACCAACGAGGCAATCTTCGTAGCTCCCCATTAAAAGAATTATTGTTTTATTTTGATGTACATAGGTGGCCTTTACGCCTGAGGCACTTTCTTCTAGCCTACCTTATATTTTTTATACTTTTATTGCTAATAATCGCATATTTAGTAGTTAGGTTCTTAGTTTATGAAAGCCTTTTATGGAACTCTCTTCTGAAATCTCAAAGGCCAGGATACATACTCAATTAACTTATAGGTAATACTACAGAGTGCGACATGATTCTGACCATGATTTCATGTTTACTTGTATTGTTGTGTCAATTCCTTCAGGCTGTATTCATTTAGATAGTCAGAGGTAGGTCATATTAATCTGAGCTTTAGGCTCTCCTAACTCTTGCGTACGTTCACAGCCATTAAAAACCTCGGATAGCTAGAAATCAAACATCAAATAAATAAATTAGAAAACTCCATAATAGTGACCGTAATGTAGACATCTTGGTGGTAAATGCTAATCTCTTCCGTCGTCCCGAATACTAATATAACCACCACAAACTTAAAATTGAGATTTTGCTTCGGTTTACTTTACGAATATTTAAGGTCCATTATTTTTGGTCATATATTTTAAAATAATACTCCATGCGTAGACTGTTTTTAATTCTTCACAATAAATAGCTTGTCTATTTTTATTTTTTTTAAATAATCAGTATTAATGATACTACTACTATATAACCACGCCAGGTCCCTTGCTCGGTAGACAACGCAAATAATAGGTACATGCTATTTTGTTGTACATAGCTAGAGAGAGGGAAGGCATGTAATGATTGAAGACTTACATTTGCATATCTATGTAGCAATTTTTAAATGAAGCAACGACTATGTAAATTACTCCCGAATGTAAGTAGAGCGACTTACATTGCGATTTGTGTAATAAATCCCTTTGGTTTTTCACGTGCAGCAAACTTAGCATAAAAATTAGCACTGCGGTTATCACAAGCCCGCGGTGTTCAATCTCATGTCCCCATTTAAAACTGTGGTTAGCTGTTCACTTTCATATCCACTTCTCCGCTCACTGCCACGAGAGTGAACTGATTATATAAACCAGGGATAAGGCATCAATCTTTCAAACCAGTGACAGTCATCGACAAATGCTCGCAAAAGGTTTGGATTAATATTAAATATTGATATCAAGACAAGAAAGCATTATTCAAATAGTATTACGAGTACTTGGACGTAGTCAGTAGCGCGTGCCGTTCAAAAAAATCAATACAACCCGCACGCCCCGACTCGCTCGCGCTCGCAAGGACACCGAATAAACGGTTAACTATCTAAATGTTACAAAAACTTACGTCACTACCCAATTTTATCGTCGGAGTTAGGTGTTGCACATCCCTCTTTTCTCGCTTCATGAAATCTGGAATGTGTTAGTGTGGATTTTTAAAACCAGTCGATGTCATTTATTATTATAAAGCCTTTTTATTCTGGATCAATATAGAATTTTAAACAGTAACAGGCTGCTGGTGTAAGTATACAGACACTAAAAATCCAATGTTTTTATTTTGGCACTATGTCATAAATATCGCACTTGACATAAACTATGTAGCATGTATGTCCAAATTATACTTAACTATGCCACAGAATAATGAGGAAGTATCGATTTGCAACTGATAGCTTGACTTCGGAACTGAGTTATCCAGGAAGACCCTACACATAACTTTGTTTGCGAAAGTAGTTTAAACTTTGACACAGAGACACTGGCCTTTCAATATGCCCAAGAACACAATGGCATGATGTATGAAGTCCTGCACGTTCAATTTACATCGCTTCTGTTACGCAATACCGTCTAAAGGAGCGGCGACTTGACAGAAAAATATAATTTTCATAATGCAAGAGTCACGATAGACGTTTACCTGTCGGCGGGAAGGACGGAAGGGTTATTGGCCTGGCTTCGGTAGGTATCCATTACCGTGTAAAATGCTACAATGGTGTGTGATATGTTGTTGTTTGAGCCACAAATCTTAACAACTGCTTTAGCGGATGACGTCGAAATTTGCGTGATGATTGAATGAAATTACTTGTTTTGAACGAAAAAGGAGAAAATTAGAAGAGACTTCAGAATTGTGTATACCGCACTAGTACATGTTAAAAGGTTATGTCGTTGTGAATAATTGTTGGCTGAAATCTTTACACATAGATTTTTCGACGAAAACGGGCAGGAACGTTGTGGCAGGATTTGTCAAAGGGAAGATCTTCCAGCCAGATGAGTTACAGTTGTTGTTAGGGTCTTGTATATATGTTACACGTCGTGCTCATTCTAATATCGCGTTCTAGACATGTATGGTGGATCATCAGCGCCATCTATTAGTAGGTAGTCGCAACTATGTAGCGATGTACAGGGGTCGCTACAGGCTAACGAGGAAAACGCTGATTGCCCGACATTGACAACAACGACAACATGTTCGTCCATGATGCAGACTAACAACTTGACAACTACACAAGTTTCGACAGCCACACGACGAAAACTTTCCCAAAATGATTTGTAAAGATCACAGACGTCAAATCGCCTTCAACCCGAATGTAAGTAAATTTACTGTAACTGTCACATCCCTCATCACCATCCCTTATAACTTGATCCATAGCGACGCCCAAAACGTACAAGCGTCATTTCCAGACAGAAGGATGTATTTTATTTGATTCTGCGCCAAATTTAAGGAAAATCACGTAAGATCAAAGAGCTGTTATGTATTTCAACAGGTAACTTTTACTTCATACGAAGCTTGAATGAAAAACTAACGAATAGAATTGCTGACAGAGATAGCGCATGTTCGCCATTGATGATACAGCTTGGTCTATAATTATGAAAATACTTAGCACGTTTGAAAAATAATATTTTTTACACAAAAGAATAAAAAGTGTGGGTACCGATTGGCTTGTCGAAAACTTCGGCGACCAGCAGCAGATCTTTATTTCGTTCTGCTGGCTACTTGATCTGAAAGCCTTCAAAACTTTTCCCTTTCCCTAGAATATCTACTTACTTTAGAGAGGTTTCAAACGTAATCCTTTTAGTACTCTTATCAATTACGCTTCTTTTATTATATAATAGTAAACATTGTAATCTTTTTTATAATAATTTGAGTACCAAAACCTATTGGCAATTTTGTCCGCATAAAAGTACGTCGGCAAACAGCGACTTGTTTCTATGTTGTCCGATACGCCTCCCTTTGTCCACAGTCAAGGGTTGCTATAATCCACACAAAGTTTCCGTGATAAGCTGGCGAATGTCCGGCCGGTATCATAAGCGGACTCATTGTTTTATAGACAGATTAAGCTAAGTTTAGCGTTATTCTTGGCTTGATAAGCCTCAACCTTGTATAGTTGGTAGCAGAATATAGTGTCGGAAACAAACTCCGTTGGGAACTAGCCGCAGTGGTTACCTTGGTTGATTCGAACCTTTGTTCTCAATCTATTTTTTTTTTAAATGTGTTGTTCTGATAGAGCACGTATTTGACAATCAGCAACACAATTTAAATCTCGCTTTAACATTATGTGACAATCTTTTTTTAGTTACAATGGTTAAAAACATTATTACCACATGGATATTTTTACACATTATTGAGAGGTCATAGGTATGAAATCATGAAAATCAGCAAAGGAGGCTACCAATAGTTAATCGCAAGCCCATATTAAGCATTGCTAAGGTCACGTTCTATCCTGGCATCTACAATCACAAAAGCAGACACGTAAAGTGCCCTCTAATTAATTGAATAAACTACTTATATATACCGTTCCACAAAGGCGTGGTTTTCATTTAACTCGATACCATTAGCTGTTTCTTTTATATAGATATAGATAAATTAAGCGGGCGGAAATCACGCAAGAGCGATGCTTTAGAATTTTCAGCTTAAGATAAGCTTAAGCTTTAAAATCCTATCTGGAAGCACTACCACTCCCAGCCCGCAATATCATTGAGCACCTTTATCAGCTCTCCTTGCTATATTGTAATAATATCAACTATTATAGTACCTAGGTAAATAGCTTTGCAGATTTATTCGGAAATACATCCACATTTGTAGTCATTTGGAAATGTATGCATATATAGCATTATATTTACAGGAGCTTCGTGTGATGGCGAAACCCCTATAGTTACGACAACGGCAACCCTTATAACGTGGGCTGTGCTGGTAGCCAAGTAGACTTTCTACAGTCGCTTACGCTAATACTAAACTTAAAAATGTATGGGAATGACATTTTACAACGAAAAGCTACTTGAAACAAAACGCTTACCACTTGGCTAGTCCCACACGATAAGATTGGTAAAGCGGACGTTTAAAATATCGACGTGTCCGAATTATAGTAATTAGTTTTAAATGACTGGCCGGGGTGGTTCTGGGATTAACAGTAGTAGGAATCGAGAAATAGAAACAACAATTTTTACTACAAAAAGGTGCTTATGCTCGGCCTAAAAGTGTCGTTTTATTTTCATAATATTAACTTCTCAAAACAAAGTCATATGACAATATAGGACGTTATATAGTACCAACATCGATTTATTGGTTTTCCTCGCGCAATATGCCTCACGTTTCACGAGTAGACCTACCTCCCGACAAGCCTGGCCGAATAAATATTTATATAAAACACATAACTCATTCTACTATGTACATGCGTGTAACTGCGTATGTGCTAGATAGCTGTTATTCTTGGTTTGTGAATATTTGATGGACACATCGACAGCGCCTCCAAATAGATCATCTCACCCTCACCGAGATCTTTTAAAATTCTCTGTTATATATTATATTAATCTTTCGAATATGGGTAGTGATTTTCTAGATTCAAACCCTTTCAGATTTTCTTCGAAAGTTTTTTTTTTACTGTCGTATATCTTTCTGGTTTTGTCTAAGATTTATCTTGCTTATAAGTATAAAGTGAAGCTGATTAATGAAAATAAGATCTGTTTCTGTATCACTTTACTTCCTCGTTCCTTTCTGATGAAAACTTCGTCAAATTATTTCTTACCTTCTGTTTATGAATAAGCTATTCATGACTGATTATCGAACACCACTGATAGAATTACCTCACTAATTATATTACTTGTTACCTCGCAAATCTTAATATACCAGAATTTTCTTTACTTCTAGCCATATGCTGACCATTTCAAATACGCCATAACAACTACATTTTATACATTTTTGCGAACACCTCAATACGAGTTTTGATATTTTGTTATTTTGAAATGACAACATGTTTTTTTTTTTTTTTTTTTATTTGTAATTAGACTGCGGGCCCGGTTTGTCCCGCACCTTTTTTTGTGTAATTTATGTGTTGTTAGTATTTGCTTTTATATGCACTTGTATGGTACATGCCGCTTATTATTAGCTTATTGTTACAGTGCTTGGTATTTGTTTGTAGCGGTACTTCAGTAGAGGATTTTTTTTTTTTTTTTTTTAAGTTATATTAATGGTTTTGTAAGTGAATGAGGCTTTCTGTTTTGGCTTGCCTTTGAGCGAGAATGCCTCAGTTGTGTAGGTGTTTGGCTGCTTGTGAGGGTTTCCTTTAGGCCTCCGCCTCCAGCAGCTTTTTAACAACTACCATGTCTCGACTGCGAATAGCCATCTTTATGTTGTATTCTTTTATTTTTTTGGTCGCAGCTGCCCTCACCCTGCTTATTAGTGTAGCCGTTGCGTCCCCTTCACAGCTGTCTGTGTAGTAGACGCAACTTCCAGTGTGGCGAGATATAGCTACGACCGCGTGTGGATAGCTTCCGTGGAGCTTCAGTCTCTTGGGGACCGCTCGCACTATCACCACGTTTTCACTCGTTAGTCCCTGAGACTCATGCACGGTGAGGATGCGCGACCCGTTTCCCGACGCATAGCCCTGGCCGAGGAGGATTTCCTTCTCGGCCTGGGTGTGCACCAGAAACAGGGTGTTCTCCTGGTGTTTCGGAATTTGCGCTCCCGTGTACTTACTGAGGCTCAAGGACCTCACGAGGGATTTGGACGAGTATATGCCCCCATATATCTCGTTGAGGGCATACGCTACGTCCATTGGGTTTCTGTGAGTGCAGAGCAGCTCCCTGTTGACACGCGCCACGGAGTCTGGGCGGTTGTAACGCAGTCGAAACAGGTTCTCCCTATCAATGAACGGCAGTTGGTTGCAGTCGCCGACGAGAAGAGCCTCTCTCGCGCCAGTTATCTTGATGGCCATCACTACGGCTCCAAAGTGGTTCATGAGTGCCTCGTCGATGATAATACGTGTGCACTCTTCACCTTCTTTCAATCCGTTGACCAGCATTGAAGCCATAGTGCGGACCCTCCTCTTGGTGTTTGTTTTAACTTTTTGCACGAGTCTCTCCCTTAAGTCATTCGCTGCCTCGGTTGTAGATGTTATTAGGATATCGCTTTCGATGTTGTAATTTGCGATTATCCATGTTGTTTTTCCGCATCCAGGAACCCCGTTGACCCATGTTATTTTGGGTACGGTCCAGTGCTCGATTGCAGGCCCCCGACCCCGGCCACTTGAGACAGTTTCTGCCATCTCAAGTATCCGGTCGTCGAGCACCACCCTCGTGCACTTCGCCGCAATCACTATTGGGTCGTTAGGGGGGGTTCTGAACTTGTGTTTGCCGGTCCGCCGGGACCCCTCCTCATCGTATTCGACGAAACCGCTGGTTCCACTATAGGCCGCCATGTACCTCCCCGACATTTCTCCTCTTAACGTGGTGGAGTTGTCGTTGTCGTACACCGCCGCTTCTGCCTCCTCGAGCTTCACCTCTAGCAATCCTTCATTGCCCAGGTGATAGGTTTGCAGCATGGATCTACAGGTCTCACTATTGACCCTTCTTGTTGCTTTGGTGATTGCTTTGAATTCGAGGAACGCGTTTTTTGTGTGTTGCAGCGGCTCCGTCGCCTCGCTGAGCTCCGGCGGATCGACAAGCCCCATCTGGGCTCTTGTTCGAGCCTTTTCCGGCTGCTTATGACTTTTGGGAGGGGGCTCCCTCAAGAACACTTCGGCGGCGACTGCCACCCCCTCCGCCCATTGGATCCCCCTGATTTTTTTCCCCAGCACAATTGGTATGCCGAGGACCGCCTTCCCGAGCGCCGTTGTGAAAGACGCGAGTTTTTTGGCACCTGTAGTGTCCTTTGGCTTCTGCTTCGCTGTGCTCTCCTCGAGAGCTGCCCTCATTTGTAGGCGTTCAGACCCGCTGAGCCCGTCTTGAGTCGCTGTGGGGTGTCCCCAGATGTCAGTTGGGGTTTTTGTGATGAGGTTTTCTGGCTGTCGTGGCCGTAGGAAGTCGAGGTTTTGTCCTCTATCCTCATAGACCACTACCTCGTGGTGTTTTGAGGCTTCTACTATCCCGATGTGGTCGGCGGCCTCACCTTCCTCAAATTCCACCACCATAGCGTCTACGCTTACTTTTGTTGGCTTGTCACCCTTCCCCGCTAGGCTGATCAGAAAACTGCATGCTTGGGCGAATTGGGAGGTGTTTTCGCCCGCTTGGAATAGTGCCACGGTCTTGTTCTTGGTTTGCACTATTCTGCACGCTGTGTTTCCGATCCCCGCGTTCTGCAGCTCGTTGAACTTCTTACGCTTCATTGTGTTCTTAAACGAGCTGCCATGAAGAAGGGAGGCAAGCCCGGGCGAAATTGTTACCCGTTTGGGGCCGCTTGCGTTGCAGTAGCCGATGCCAATGCGCTCGCATGAGGTGTTCGCAAAAATGTATAAAATGTAGTTGTTATGGCGTATTTGAAATGGTCAGCATATGGCTAGAAGTAAAGAAAATTCTGGTATATTAAGATTTGCGAGGTAACAAGTAATATAATTAGTGAGGTAATTCTATCAGTGGTGTTCGATAATCAGTCATGAATAGCTTATTCATAAACAGAAGGTAAGAAATAATTTGACGAAGTTTTCATCAGAAAGGAACGAGGAAGTAAAGTGATACAGAAACAGATCTTATTTTCATTAATCAGCTTCACTTTATACTTATAAGCAAGATAAATCTTAGACAAAACCAGAAAGATATACGACAGTAAAAAAAAAACTTTCGAAGAAAATCTGAAAGGGTTTGAATCTAGAAAATCACTACCCATATTCGAAAGATTAATATAATATATAACAGAGAATTTTAAAAGATCTCGGTGAGGGTGAGATGATCTATTTGGAGGCGCTGTCGATGTGTCCATCAAATATTCACAAACCAAGAATAACAGCTATCTAGCACATACGCAGTTACACGCATGTACATAGTAGAATGAGTTATGTGTTTTATATAAATATTTATTCGGCCAGGCTTGTCGGGAGGTAGGTCTACTCGTGAAACGTGAGGCATATTGCGCGAGGAAAACCAATAAATCGATGTTGGTACTATATAACGTCCTATATTGTCATATGACTTTGTTTTGAGAAGTTAATATTATGAAAATAAAACGACACTTTTAGGCCGAGCATAAGCACCTTTTTGTAGTAAAAATTGTTGTTTCTATTTCTCGATTCCTACTACTGTTAATCCCAGAACCACCCCGGCCAGTCATTTAAAACTAATTACTATAATTCGGACACGTCGATATTTTAAACGTCCGCTTTACCAATCTTATCGTGTGGGACTAGCCAAGTGGTAAGCGTTTTGTTTCAAGTAGCTTTTCGTTGTAAAATGTCATTCCCATACATTTTTAAGTTTAGTATTAGCGTAAGCGACTGTAGAAAGTCTACTTGGCTACCAGCACAGCCCACGTTATAAGGGTTGCCGTTGTCGTAACTATAGGGGTTTCGCCATCACACGAAGCTCCTGTAAATATAATGCTATATATGCATACATTTCCAAATGACTACAAATGTGGATGTATTTCCGAATAAATCTGCAAAGCTATTTACCTAGGTACTATAATAGTTGATATTATTACAATATAGCAAGGAGAGCTGATAAAGGTGCTCAATGATATTGCGGGCTGGGAGTGGTAGTGCTTCCAGATAGGATTTTAAAGCTTAAGCTTATCTTAAGCTGAAAATTCTAAAGCATCGCTCTTGCGTGATTTCCGCCCGCTTAATTTATCTATATCTATATAAAAGAAACAGCTAATGGTATCGAGTTAAATGAAAACCACGCCTTTGTGGAACGGTATATATAAGTAGTTTATTCAATTAATTAGAGGGCACTTTACGTGTCTGCTTTTGTGATTGTAGATGCCAGGATAGAACGTGACCTTAGCAATGCTTAATATGGGCTTGCGATTAACTATTGGTAGCCTCCTTTGCTGATTTTCATGATTTCATACCTATGACCTCTCAATAATGTGTAAACATATCCATGTGGTAATAATGTTTTTAACCATTGTAACTAAAAAAAGATTGTCACATAATGTTAAAGCGAGATTTAAATTGTGTTGCTGATTGTCAAATACGTGCTCTATCAGAACAACACATTTTAAAAAAAAATAGATTGAGAACAAAGGTTCGAATCAACCAAGGTAACCACTGCGGCTAGTTCCCAACGGAGTTTGTTTCCGACACTATATTCTGCTACCAACTATACAAGGTTGAGGCTTATCAAGCCAAGAATAACGCTAAACTTAGCTTAATCTGTCTATAAAACAATGAGTCCGCTTATGATACCGGCCGGACATTCGCCAGCTTATCACGGAAACTTTGTGTGGATTATAGCAACCCTTGACTGTAGACAAAGGGAGGTGTATCGGACAACATAGAAACAAGTCGCTGTTTGCCGACGTACTTTTATGCGGACAAAATTGCCAATAGGTTTTGGTACTCAAATTATTATAAAAAAGATTACAATGTTTACTATTATATAATAAAAGAAGCGTAATTGATAAGAGTACTAAAAGGATTACGTTTGAAACCTCTCTAAAGTAAGTAGATATTCTAGGGAAAGGGAAAAGTTTTGAAGGCTTTCAGATCAAGTAGCCAGCAGAACGAAATAAAGATCTCCTGCTGCTCGCCGAAGTTTTCGACAAGCCAATCGGTACCCACACTTTTTATTATTTTGTGTAAAAAATATTATTTTTCAAACGTTCTAAGTGTTTTAATAATTATTGACCAAGCTGTATCATCAATGGCGAACATGCGCATCTCTGTCAGCAATTCTATTCGTTAGTTTTTCATTCAAGCTTCGTATGAAGTAAAAGTTACCTGTTGAAATACATAACAGCCCTTTGATCTTACGTGATTTTCCTTAAATTTGGCGCAGAATCAAATAAAATACATCCTTCTGTCTGGAAATGACGCTTGTACGTTTTGGGCGTCGCTATGGATCAAGTTATAAGGGACGGTGATGAGGGATGTGACAGTTACAGTAAATTTACTTACATTCGGGTTGAAGGCGATTTGACGTCTGTGATCTTTACAAATCATTTTGGGAAAGTTTTCGTCGTGTGGCTGTCGAAACTTGTGTAGTTGTCAAGTTGTTAGTCTGCATCACTTCTTCGTTCAGAAGATGACGGAAAATCAGGAATAAAAACTATAAGCAATAAGCTTGGTCACCTGACTTGGACTTTTGGACTTTTGGATCGCTGAAGGGGTAGACAAAGATGTGCATCACACGCTCACCTTTCACCCAAGTATTTCAGATCCCGATGAGAAGAGGGCAAGCCTTTCTCCGGGCACATAATTTTAAATGTCGTTATATTTATAGAGGAAGTTTTCTTATTAAGTTTTTCTTTAGATTTTATTTTTTGAATATACTTCCAGGTTATTTTTTGTTAATATGAGACATAAATAACATAAGCGGTCAACCATTTCAGCAGCTTCTCTCTCTCTCAGATATTAAATTTATCTTAGCGAGTGAATAATCGCATATAGATTTCGAAGAACCCAGAGGAAAGAGCCAAGCATTACACCTTGAATCATTTAATGACTTTCTACTAATTACTAGTACAGACTTACTGCTTAAAATGCGTGGGGTATTCGAAGTAATTTTGGTGAAATACAAACATCTAAAATATGGAGTTTCATACATCTCTGACCGCCTCTTTGGGCCGTAACCAAGTTCCTACTGGTAGTACAGCTGGTAGTATCATGGCCAAAAAACAATAAAATACTATATGGAAAATAACTCAACATTTCATAATCCATTTGAGTAAAACCCAAAAGCTTTTAATGTTTCGCCTATCATAAACATATTTTACATGCCACAATCATTATATCAGATAAATTTTCAGTAAACTAGTTTTTAAGTTAATCGTTTTATCGTACATTCATTCAAGTTCAATCCAAATTCGCTTTTACCATCACATCGAGGTTATAAAATGAGCGATGAATGTGTTAAAGCCATATTTTCATATGATTAATTTAGGAATATCACGCATGGATTTTGCTTGGATTTCACAATTGTTCGCAAGTTTTGTTAGTTATGTATTTGGTACAATCGACTGGCATACTTTATTACTGCGTATAAACATATTTTCTTGGTTGGAAACGAGAGTGAACTGAACTATCCGTATTATATTATAAATTGGATTTTGTAACCGAGTTACTACAGAAGGATGAACGGGTTTTAACTACGTTTGGTACGTACAGTTACGTATTAATATTCCACTTTGGACTAGAAGTTAAGATTGTGTTTTATCACGAAACGGAAGAAGATCGATCGTTATAGTTTCACCTTCAATTAACAACATCATATAATTTTTGTTTAATAGCTGTTGTTGAGAATACCATAATAGATAGATTTTTATTAAAACAGCTGCATATTTCTTAGCATTTAATAAAAAGGTTACAATGACTAGATATGCCTATATCTAATATTAAATTAAACTTTTTATAAAATATCTTCAGATTTGTTACTACACGATATGTATTTTAAATCGAAACCTGTCCACGACTGATAACTTTTTCCAACGTGGCACACAAAGCATGGAGCGAGATGGCAAAAATCGATTTATCGCATAGCCCCAACAGGAGCTTTCCATTAGGATTGTCTAACCCTTACAATGGAGGTGCAGTAGCCAGCCGGCGGGAATGCCCTGGATTCCCGACCTGTTTTAAGTTATTGCGTTCCGCGGCGCTTATTATGACGAGGGGACGTCTCAGCCGGCTCACGAATCAGACCGCCTAAGAAAATACAAAAAAGAAACCCTTCGTAGTATGCCGCGGGCAAAGCTTGACCTATTCCGTTTTACCACACTTTCATCTATCGTGTTTCATTTCCTTCCTTTTATAACAATCCAAATGACACACAATACTGAACAAGAATTATTGTCATTTTAATAATCTACGCAGGGACACAACATTAATTCGTATATTTCGAATAATTAATATTAACTTGAGTTAAATATAATTCATTGCGTACGACGTCTTTGTCCCGGCTGAGTTAAAGCGACGTAACAAGGATTATAATTGGGGGTGGGTTACGTAAATTCGGCGTTTGTATCGGCTACACCCAAATAGTTTCGAAGCTTGTCCACGTTCATTTATCATTAAGGTACTCTGACGGATACGTACAGAAATCTATTAGGGGCGAGCTGACCGAGTGAATTAGGTGATAGGTAACCTATATATGAGGTATATGAGGGATCCTGCCGACCGATCTTAAAAATCATGAGGATAATTTTTCAAAGGATTTTCTTTAAGGTGAAATTGGAAGGGTTGAGTTTATGCGTCGTATTTCTTTTTATTTTTTTTAGTGATTGAGACGATTTTTTTCTTTAGGAAAGTTTATTACGGATGTGGGGTCATGTAACAAGTGTGAGGGACGTAGGGCGAGGTTGTCGAGTTGTTATCTGTTCTCGCGAATGCTATAGTTGTTTAGAAGTTATAGTTTAGTGTTAATTTGCGCTGTTATTCAGTGTACATAGTTTATCTGTGGAGCTTCGGTAGGTGAAACGAGTCGGGTAATAGGAGGGTGGAAATCGGAGAGCTACGTGAAATATTTAGGCGCAATTATGCGATTATGAGCGGTGGTTGGTGAGTAGAACTTTAATAGGTAGGTGTAGAGATTTCTGAGCGGCTCGTTAATGGCTTTGATGTTCGAGTGGAAACCAATGCAGGCCTTCAATTACGGTGCAGTGTTACGTTGACATTTATTGGAACGGGCTCGGTCTGGCCGTGCTTCCGCATAATTTGAAACATTCGAAGTAAAGTGCAGTTTTATGTTCGCTGTTTTTCTTGTTTCCACAACGGTTTTTTGTACATTAAATCTTAATGTAAAAATGTTTTATTACCTATATATCATCACGCCATATCCCTTGTACGCAGATACAGAGTTTCAACAGTTCTTATAGATTTTGCCGTCTTCCTCTACTCTAATAGTCCGTCATATGTTTTATTACTTTTAAGTAGGTATATGAAAGATTTTCCATTGTTAATTGTACTTTATTTTTACCAGCGACCCGCCCCAGCTTCGCACGGGTGAATTATACACATAAACCTCCCTCTTGAATCACTCCGTCCATTGGTCAAAACCTTATGAAAATCCGTTTGGTAGTTATTGAGTTTATCGCGTTCCAAACAGACAGACAGACGCGGGCGGGGGGGGGGGGGGGGGCTTCGTTTTACAACATTTAGTGATAGTCATTTAAGCACCAATGTTAACCACCTTAAAACTTTGAAATCAGGGTAACATTCCCTATTAAAAACAATTTTCACATCCCTGTGTGTATCGCAAGTACTTAAGATGTCAATCATAAGTTATTACCACGTAACTTATATCGTCAGTCAGAGTTTTCAACTGATAAATGGCAGTGTATAAAACTTTGAGCGCTAGGCCCTTATTCTCTATGACCAAACGCGGTACGTTATGATAACTTAGTGGAATATTGAGTAATGGTATTTTGTATACCGCTGTAGTATAGACAGCACATCGCGAAGGACGGCCCGACTAGGAAATTCAGCGGCGGATTCGAGGGGCTACTAACTCCCTCTCGCACTCCTAGTTACATTATTGAAACTATAATCATGTTCACAAATCAACGGACACGTTGACAGGAGCAAATATCAAAAGAAATAAAAATGTTACAAGCTTAAGACTATTAGCGTAGACGTATCAACAAACGGCCGGTTTCAATATTTAACGCTGCCTACTACGGATAGAATTTTGACATATTTTGTATGGAAAATCTGTCAAAATTCTACTGACAGTAGCGAGTTGAATATTAAAACTGACCATTAATCAATCGAAATAAATTATCGACGCAAAATTATTTATTGTATTTATTAAATTGAGGTTAAATTCTACTTAGTGTGTATTCAAACAATAAATAGTGTAGTAAATGAATTAATTTTGGACATAAATACCGCTTTCACCTAAGATTTGATAAGAAAATATTATCGATATCTTTTCTGCATCTGACTTAATATTACAAACTAATTAAAAATAAGTTTTACTTGTATAAGATTAATTTTTGTTTTATTTCTATTATCGACGTAAAAATAAGTTGTAGCACATGACTAATGGCCGGCTTCAATATTCAACTCACGGATATATTTACTGTCAGTAGAGTTTTGAGATTTTCCATACAAAATGTGTCAATATTCTATCCGTAGTGGGCAAATCTATCCTTAAGATAAATATTGAAACAGGCTTTAAGAAGTGTCAATTCCAGACACCACTATAAACGTCAAGTTGCCGGTGGGTATGTGAACACGACCATCACCATCCATCGACCATCGACTATATCCATCGCCATACGATGATGGTGAGAAAACAATAATTTTACGAAGTTCTCGTAACGAGCCGCTTTACGTCTTTGATTGGTCATAGCGAATAAGGGCGCTGCGCGTCACTTGAGCGGGCGTAATCCAATAGCGTGCCCGGCTCGGAAGTCGACACCTGCATCTCGGAAGCGGTTTTAATATGTTTTTTTTGTCCCCGGCGAATTTTGTTAATAAAATAGTTTGGGTAATTCACATTATATCGATAGTTAACTTTACTCAGAATTTTAAATCTATCTATCTTACTTTTCTCTTGAAAGTATAGTATTTTTTTTAATTAGCACTCTCTGTAATAATACAGATTAATATTAATATCTATCGATATCATCACGCCAGACCCCATGCGGGGTAGGTAGAGAGTACAAATTTCCAACAGAATCCTTCCTTACAGACTTCTCTGGCTTCCTCCATTCTCATAGTTCGTCATACACGCTCGCCAGTGTAGGTATGAAATAAAGTATCCGTGTAAAGATGAGAAAGTGTTCGGGTATATAGAAAGAATGCCAGAAGAAAGAATACAAAACGAAAGTGGAAGGATGCAGGTACTGGAGAAGACCTAGACTTTCTTATTAAGAGCTTTTGGTATTATATCAAGATAAAAACAAGCTGGAACGAATCTGGCGTGGTGATATAGATAGATAGATCAAGGTAAAAAAGCCAGAGAGATCTGTAATGCAAAAACTTGTTGAAACTTGTACTCTGTGCTAACTACGCAAGGAATCTGGTGTGATATTATAGATTGATATCAATAGTGAACTTTGCTATGAGTTTTTATGTTCCGAAGTAACTAGTACAAGCTAGCCAATGAGCTAGTGAAAAGCGACTTAACCAAAACCACGGTAAGTCTATACTTTATAAAATTCTATCCATCTATCCATTAGTAATTCTTTCTTCTGACATTCTTTCTATATGCCCGAGCTAACGGAGCATACCTTTTCTCATCTTTACACCGATACTATGTTTCATACCTAATCGCTTTCTTACTGCGCTACTACTTATAAAATAAATTGCTAATTATTTCAAATTATTGTTTGGTATAGGTACCCCTACCGGCAACGATGTTAAAGTCGGTACCTTCATAGCCTTATCACAAGGGCTCTAAAAGGTAAAGTAAAAAGAAGATTTTTATGAACCCTAACTTGCGTCATACCATTGACAAAAAACAGTACTGAGTGCTTAGCACGGACAGATTGATGGTAATATAACGCTATCGCTTGATAATAGAGTTGTTTTTATTTGTGAAAACCTGTAATTGGTTTTACGTGTATTATTATTTTTCAGTATTTGAGTAAAGAACCTGTTGGAATACTATACTCTCTGCCTACCCCGCAAGGGATCTGGCCTGATAAATATAGATAGATAGAAGAATTTTAGTTGTTATAAGCTGTTAGATTTCCATGAAATAAATAAATAAATAAAAGTTATGAATAAATAAAAGTTGTTAAGACTCCCAGTAATTTTCCAAAAAGAAATCAAGTATAAAATACATCAAATAGGTACCCAATGAACAATGGTATTAAATTCAACGTAAATGAAGTAGCTTTAAAGATAAAAAAGATCAATGTTCTTTTGCAAATTGTTTCGAAAACACCGCGGGCGAAAATTAATTAAAAGAAAACTTATTTGCGTAATGACTTCGCATCAGAACAGCTTATTTAAACAGCCGACTCATTTCATACTAAATGCTGAAATCGAATTTTACGCAGACAGCAATACATGAGCATACGTATTGAAAATAAGACGCGTCAGTCCCTCACTATCTATTTATATTGACATAAATCAGTACACGAACAGAACGTTAATATAACGCTATCGAATTGATATGCCTTCCTTTTTACACTACTAATTAACCAAATAAAAATGAATGCTTAGTCTATAACGTCACGCTAACGTCAATCTGTCCGTGCTAAACCCTCCGTTCTTCAGATGTGGGATTTGGTAATGAGGTAAGACGCTCGTTGCGAAGGGTCGTGGTATGCAGACGGAGGTAAAAATACACATCACGCTATACGCATTGCAGTAATTTAGACGGGCATAATTAAATCCGCACGGATTGTATGGCGGAGAACGGCAATATTATGAAAATAATAATGCTGTGCTTGGTAACACATGCCATGGAGATGTTAGACAGCAAATGTGATTAGTTTGGCGAACACGAACGAAGTGTCATGGATGTCACTTACATGTTACGAGTCACGATTTGTTAGAACTTTAGTGTTTTGTATAACATCTATATTCAGTACCGTAGGTCTTTAGGAACATGACGTTGGCATGACGAAGTGCTTATTTCTGACTGTACATAGGTACGTATAACTACAGTAAATATATTTTAATATTTACTGTGATATAACAGTGCTTTTTCGATCCTTTCAATTGCTGGAATTATTTTTGTAGAATCGCCTCTGGATGCGTTACCACAATCTCTTTGAAAAGAAAAGGACGCATTTGATAGCTTTGTCTCTTTTACGGTAAAGTAAGATTAAAATAGTTTCGCAAAGATGTTGTGGTCTTTTTTTGTCTATTTACAAAATAAATATCTGTCATGTCCATTAATTTCAAATGGGAGCGCATAGGACACTTAAAATTCACAGAAATATTCGCAATGTGTAAGTTGTAGTCTCTAGACCAAGACCGACCATCCATAGGAAAGTAGTCATTTTGGGTACCTAAGTGATCTTTCGGAGCATAACCCCTTTCAGTGAACTATTTTTCCCCTGGCTATTCATTATCCTCTTTTGTATGCATTAAGTACATCATTATTCTATCTATATCATCACGCCAGATCCCTTGCGGTAGGCATAGAGTACAGAGTTCCAACAGGTTCTTTCCTTACATACCTCTCTGGCTTCCTCCACTCTCTTAGTTCTTCTCATACGCGCTCGACGGTTACGGAGACTTTTGACTTGTCCTTTAGATATGACTCGATCTATTTGGTCATGGTAAGATAGTCTAGGTCTTCTCCGGTACCTACATCCTTCCATTTTCGTATTATTGCCGGTAGTAATTCCTTAATATATGAGATACGAACAACAAACTAATCATCGTACTGGAATTGCTTCCTTATTGCCAGTACTGTATCGATCGTTGCATTGTGGCTCGGTCCGCGGGTCTGTTTCCGAATAACATTATCAACCTAAAACTAGTTAATTTATGCTACGAGTCGTTTAATCCTCTTTGTTGTTTTTCCTATTTCTATTAATACATGCTTCATTGCTTCTTCATATTAATAGAACATTTTGTTTTTTATAGGATTATGTGTCGATAGTAAAATGTCATGTTCTAAAACATTGTTTTATCTAATTTGATATGTTGCATATTGTAGCTGTTTATAGTCCTTAATAAATACATTATTTTAGTAGCAAGACTGTATAAATTGTAAAGAGACGTATGTTTGTCCTAAGATTCTTCGATATCAAAATAATACAAAATGTTACGCTGCATTTGCGTATAATATGTGCAAGGTGTGCCGAAATACGTGGATCCGATTAATATGCGAAGTTATAAGTTTTTTTATTAAGAATCACCATTCAATATCTGAGGGATTTGGGATTGTCCACACGTTGACATATATTCGCCTTTCTGAGGCAAAGTAAGATTAGGTAACACTGCAAAAGAGTTATCGGAAAAGTCAACGCAGGCAATGATCATCCAGAAGTAAAACCATAATAGCTGTTGCTGTCAAGAGTCAACGATTAGATCGAGTCTGCTCTAGTCCTTAATTTCATATTTAGTGACAAAAATCACAATATTTTTGCTTGAAAATAATACTAAGGCTAAGTACTCACTCTTCAGGCAGGCTCGGAGCTCCGTCCTCTTGTCCCGGAGCGTTTACGTAGTACACGCAGAAGTTTTCCAGAAGAACCCTCATGTCCACGTAGTTGAAGAAGGGTTGGAAGCAAACGTCTGCGGAGATACGATGCAATTTAGATTTTGAATTTAAAATCACAACACATACATATTTTAGTATAGGTGAGTTTAATAATGACAGCACGCCCTAATATGTAACCTCCACCAAACGAAATGGCCGCAACGAGCACGCCTTATGTGTGAAAGTAGCGATCAGAATAACCTACAATTGTGCACATTTACACAATGTGTACATTGTGTAAATGTTGCACAAAATGATATAGCTTTCATTCATGAATTTCATTGATTACTTTAATCAGGAGAAATTAAGGGGACTACTTATGTGAATAAATGAGAATTTTTTTTTGAAAATTTACATTTCCTGCCAACAGACACGAAAGTGAAAAGTATGCCCGAAGAACCTAAAATGTAGGTTTTTCAAACAATTTAAATATATTTTAGTCCAATTGAAAAAATTATCAATACAATTTAAAGAGCACATTTTAAGCTATCTTCTAAGTCTATATTATACACATATCTGCTCTGAAAATAAAGGCTTGCTAGAGGTTACTTTGGAATACACATAAAATTAAATTTTATTCGATACATTGTCATCTCGACATTGTCAACTTTATTTTCATACATACTTATTAAAACAAATAAGCAATAGCTTCTTCGAGAATCTTCTATTAGGCTTCTAGTTGGGCGTATTTTAAGGAGTTTACCGTTGTTTCAGCGTTGAAAGGGCAATCCTGCAAGTTGCGACGACCCTGATCATTTTTCCAATTTCATTGAATCGTGTCATGTAATGCCTGGTACAGACAAAGCGAACGAGAGCGGATGTAATTACGTTTATCGCTCGCTAGTGTATACGGATGTGTCCAGACTAATTGGACAAAAGCGAAATACTGTAAGCGAAGAAGCGTAGAAGCAATTTCGCAAAATATTTTCCACTTGATCATTTACTGTCGTTCGCTTGCTATATACAAAACATAACTGACGACACAATAAAAGAAAAATTGTGGTAATCTTTGCAATTGCACATATCGATAACTCATAAAGCGCAGCACATTATCACAAAATCGCAATGCAGTATTCGTGCGCTCGCGTTATATCATATATGCACACTCGCTAGCACTTACGCAAGCCGCTAGCGGCCGTTTAACGGTAGTTTCAAGTGCCGCGCTCTCACAGAAATCGTAATAATAAGATACTTCAAATAAAACAGCGCAAGATTTTTTCTGAAACCACTGTCGCCGCTTCGTCACACATGCAGTTTGAAACAAATAGACACAGTTTCACACACACATTACTGATGTAAAAAATACTGTCCGATGAATTGTAATACCTTATAAATACAGTTACAACTTTTGGAAGACTTTTCGCAGTTGGATATCTATCACAAACAATGATCCGCGCAGTATTTAAGCATTGTTGATAAATTATTCACGTGTGTGGACTTCTACGGCCGCACTAATAAACGTTGTTCAGCGGGTGAATAGTTATCCACTGATTTCTCTCTTTCTGCCATCTGTCATTTGACATTCGAAAGAAGAAAACAAAGCATTATATAACTATTCCGCCGCTATACAATGTTTATTAGTATGAGGGTTAGTGTTTTATTATTACGACTACAGTGCGGGCTTTTATGGGTGCACGCTGCGAATGTCATTGTTTTCGATGTAACAATCGCTATAGTTGAAAGCTCGACGAATGTGAGCGAGCGATAATGAATGAATGGGATTTGTTACTTAAATATTTCAGAGGGATCATATTGATGAGTTTGTTTTCAATCGATACCACGCCGATACTCGTCTGAAAAAGCTGAGATCCAATATTGCTAATCAAATCCTATTCGGATTCAGTTTCCGAGGCGTTAAAATAGTTGCTTTTGATTTACAAAGGCGAGCCTTTGTAATGAACTTATAAAATGATTGAATTTTTGGTTTTAAGTATGCTGAATAGAATATTGCATTTATCGTTAAGAAATTTGTTAAACATCTTAATAATTAATTCATCAGATTCTTAGTAAAGTTCTCTGATAACAATTTTAGGGATATTTATGTATGTATGTATATTGCCTAAGTAAACGATTATAATACCGAGATGAAGACTATTTGAATTAATTATTCTAAGTTTAATTATACTAGCTAAATTCCAGATCACATCAACTCAATTGTTATACTAAGTGAAAAGTAAAATATGAGCCTTCAATACTCATATCTATTAACATCAGGCTCTAGTGTTTGTATAGTGAGCGTTCAAAGGAAAATATATCGACGTGCTTTATTGGTTCGAGCATACGAATTGTAAAAGAACAGCCCTTTGAATATTCTACACGCTATGTGTTGTCCCAGTACACAACCGTCATAGAAAACGTCTTTTGGTAAATAGTTATAATGTTAAACATAAGGTAATGGAATTTAAACAGAGAATCTTTATATTAAAATGAATTATGAGATGAAACAAAACATGTAGTAAAGAGAAGAAAGACCGTTAATTTAACAAAAGACATAAAGGAATACCTGTTAAAAAACAGGATAAACTTACAAAAGGTAATATAATACTACGAGACGAAAATAACAGTTCTTTAACTTAAAAAACATACAGAAAGAATACACAATGAAAAAACTAGCATAAAGCATGCGAAAGAAAAACACTGGACGCTATTAAGACTACTTTATGAGATAATTTAAGCGAAGTTAAACAATAGTAAAGATCTGAACCAAGTAAATTAAATGTGCAAAGGATGAATCTAGAAAACTGTGAACAATGGATGAAAGTTTTAAAGAAACTTAAGAAAGGATATTAAATCAAGTTTTCTAAAGGAGTATATATCGAGGTAAACTACTATTGTACATGTATCTCAATTTATTAATTAATTATGTTAATTATGAATAAAATAAACAAAAACTGAAAAACGAAAAGATGCACACTGTTTGTACTTACAGAATACCCATGCGTTTAGTGGTACATACCACCTTAATTTTAACATCTAGCTAACGCCGAAAGTGATGATCAGTTACTTGAAACTTTAAGTTTGCTACTCTTTTGCTAAGCCATGATGAATTTATATGAAAAACCGTACAGAAAACGGATACTTCCTATAAAAATCCTGTAAAAATACTTGTCTTAACATTGCCACAAAAGTGCAAAAAACATATGTACATATCAAAAGAACACGGGCACGTGAACTACACGCCCGTACACAATTAGGGATGTGTTTTAAAAGAGGAATTATAGGCAGTATCACAATTATTGTTGTTGCGGGTCTAGCAGAAGTGGCTGGACAAGACATACATATGTATGGCACGGATTTTATCATCCTAGGCGTAATATAAGCGTTTGGTCTTACGTGCTAGTATTGTGTGCCGTGAAAAAGATAAGACACGAGAAAACTTGTTTCTGGATGTGTATTTTATTAACGTATGTATAATATAATAATAATATTATATATACGTAATTAATTTACGTATAGACTGGACTATTTTGACTTGCGTAAAAGACTTGAATCACGGGTCGACAAATGTTGTCGACTCGATTCAAGTTAGTCTTTACAGGGCTGGTTAGCCCTATAAACAGTTTAACGGTATCCAATCATCATTCCTCTCCCCCTCGACTGGAAGTAGGCCCCCTTTGATATTTAAGATTATGGAATGTGGAATGCAAATTAATTGTATGTGATGAATTGAAATAATCGTATCAATTAAAAGGTCAAGGTGCCATTTTGGTTGAAATAGAAAAGTGTAGATAGCTCCACTCGTCTCAGATAAATTGTGTCCATTTTTTTAATTCGTATTGTTATACGGCTTACGTTTATCCCTAGATATTTTATCTTTCTACCTACATGAAACTGAAATATTTTACGGTTCCTTGTAATAAGTGTGTCACTAAAAATATTACTACATTGTGATATTTAAATAAATATGTAGACGTTTTAAATTACGAATTCAAAAATTTGTGAATAATATTCCTTTATATTTCAAGGCAGTCATAAATGCAATGAAAAAGAGTAAAATTTCCCAGGCCAATTTTCATAGTCTTAAAGTCCTCCAAAAGCGTCGTTGTAGCGATATTTGGAAATGACTTGATCATGCAGTGGATACCTTTTGGCTAATGTAGTAATAGTGCTACTAGTAGTAAGTTTTTCCACGGCCCCACAATCCAATAATTCACGAAACGAAATCATATTTATTAACAAGCAGATCTGAGGTTACCACAAACCTTTTTAATAAAAGTTTTTTAATCTTACTTTGCCAAAAAAGAGAGCGTCTCTCTTTTTGACAGCAAAGTAAGATTGTAATGGCTTTGCTAATGAGATTGTAGTACGCGCCGTTTTCCATTTAATATGGATTTCAAGACTCCGGAGTCCCGACATCCTCCGGGACGTGTACGTGTAGGTGCAAACAAAAGCTATGTTAATATTCCCAGTAAAATACTGTTTGTTGACACATTCATCCATCAATATTCCATGAATGAAAGTAATAATCTCGGCGGACAAACACGTCGCTTGCAAAGAAGAAATTTAATATTTATTCACAACAGATTACAATATGGAGCAGATATTTTTTTCTGGCGATATTATTTTGTCTTCTAAAGTATTTAACGTTAGAAATGCCATGCTTTATTGGTAGAATCAATCATCTTATTCCTTTAGTGATAACTAGAACCCCCATTTTGTACTCCAAGCGTACTTGTGATACTAGTATGTTCTATTTTGTAGCGCTAGAACCCTCGATATTACACCCTCGTCCATATAGTTCAATTGGATAGATAAAATTGGCAAAGAAAATGGCATTTAAAAAAAGGACTTATCGTAGATGATACATGTCATTCAAATAGAAGTAATTTTTTTATGGCAATTGCGTTTGCATTATGCCATTGTACAAAGTTTACGAATATTCATTTCTAAATTACTTCAACTCCCCAATGAACTTGATGACGAAGATGATAATGAAATTGATGAAGTGCCCCACCCTGGATAGTAAAGTGATGGATACTTTACATACCATTTGCGACGGCCGTTTTGAGGGAAATCGAAAAGGCACGTTTTATCACTTTGTTACAATTACCTTCACTCATGCACATATAGGAATACATAATGGTTAATATTCCACCAACATTACACATTATAATTCGAAATAACGCAAGTTTTGGAAATTAAAACAAATTGACAATATCACTCTTCGATTTCCCGAGAGTACTACTATAGTGGTACTATAAGTACTAATACAATCGTAGGGTACTTATTAGCAATACAAAATAGAACAATCTAGAAAAACTTGAATCCTTAAGGGTACAACAAGAAGGTACGAGTGATACTAAAGGTTTGAGAATTGAGGATTGAGAAGAAGACAGATTGAACAGAGCGGAACGAATGAAAATGTTAAGTATATGTCGTACATTAAAAGTTAGCAAATTGTTGTGTATCTGGAGTTATCGTAGCGTATAAGAGCAAATCAACCGAGGGCGCCTCGAAGAGGCGCCCTCGGTTGATTTGGTATGAGAGTGGAGGTAGTCAGAGGAATCAGTAAGGAAAGAACCTGTTGGGACTCTGTACTCATTGCCTAGACGGCAAAGCATCTATTGTGATGATAACATAAATAGACAGTGCAGTAACATAGTAGACATAATAATTTCTAAGACATTTCTTAATAACAAAATATACATAGTGAATGCCAAAATTTCTTATCATCGCGGTCGTAGAATGATGAAGACGATATTGTTTGCATATCCACGCAAGTTGAAGGAAGTAATGCCAGGAATTTAATATGCCGTCTATTGAAATTCCCACAAAGAAAAACGTCGTTCTAGAGTGTTATATCTGTTTCGTATTATGCAGGGGTAGTCACCGGAAAAATGCTCATCCTAATGCAAATGTAACATTATGCCGTTCGATTTTGAATTGAAAAACGTAAACTATAAGTTAGTTAATGCAAACACTTACCCGGTGAGTACCTTTCTTTACTAAAAACTCACGACCTACATGAGTGATTTAAATAAAATTCTATCTATCTATCTATCTATAACCTCACGCCAGATCCCTTGCGGGGTAGGCAGAGAGTACAGAGTTCCAACAGGTTCTTTCCTTACATACCTCTCTGGCTTCCTCGACTCTCATAGTTCGTCTCATACACGCTCGCCGGTTACAGAAACTCTTGACTTTTCCATCAGATAAGACTCGGTTTATTTGGTCGTGGTAAGATAGTCTAGGTCTTCCCCGGTACCTGCATCCTTCCACTTTCACATTGTATATCTGTTTTGTCATTCTTTCCTCTGGCATAAATAAAATTAGGTATCTGAATAAGAGTTCAAGGCGTAATTTAATTGGAATAGGAAAGTATTGGGTAGGCTTGGTCCAGTGGTTGGTTCTGTAAAGCTGAAGCAGGGTTAGCGTTACCTATTGACTAAATCGAGGTTATAACGTTAAGTTGGTTAACATTTTCCCAGGTAACTTTTAATTTTTTATACCTGAAATACTTTTTAACCGACTTCAAAAGGGAGGAGGTTCTATGTTCGTCTGTATTTATGCTTTTTTATGTATGTTTACCGATATTTCCGTCAAATGTGGACCAATTTTGATGATTTATCTTGCATAGGGTTCAGCATAGCTCCAAGGTGGTCTCATTTTAATTTCATCGGTATTGGACCTTGGACTTTATAGATACACCACGGGACTCCTTGATGGCAAACAGCATGAATGTGTAAATTCAGTTCTTATGAGTATTATATCAATTCTGTTGGTACCTTAATGTAGAACTAAGTAGAATAATATAATATAGGTATATAATTATTAACAATTAATACACTCATCACTTAAAATGGAAACATAAAAAACTTTTTTAACAAAGGAAAACCGACTTCAAAAAACCAAAAATAAATATTTGTAGTCGGTGTCAAGAACCGACTGAACCTATATCGGTACCGACTTCAAATATTAATTTTTAGGTTTCCTTTTTTTTTAAAGTTTTTTATACCTGAGACCTAAAGCCGTGTAGAGTGTGTGTCTGTGCGTTATTCTTATTCTAAGATGCTCAATTATTTACATGATATACTAACTGTACTTATACAATTTACTCTGTGCTTACTCTTCTCTTACTAATCTTCAAATCATAGCCAATAAACAACCATGGCGTAGGAACAGATCAATTAACTATTGAAGGTAGTAATAGGTGAATTCAATGGAGGTAAACTCAGTTATAGTGGATCATTTAGCGCCGAGAACAATTTATGCATTGTCACGTTGCACTGGCGATCCATCAACGTTTGACACAACTTAATTTTATCGTAGCCCATTAGGTACATTTTACCGATAGACTTTATATTTTTGATAAATTTATTCATTATATTTTTGGATAGCATATTTATTATCTACTTATACCGTCACGCCAGATCCCTTGCGTGATAGATAGAGAGTACAAAGTTGCAACAGGCTCTTGTTACGTTTTCAGCTTACATTAAAACAAAGAACGTCTACGCGTTCCGTCCACACTGGGGACACAATAGGTACCTACAACACGTGTCAGTATTCTAAGAATGAATGTGTCAATAAGCTTTTCAGTCCGCTTTATTTAACAAAACTTAACCATAAAAAAGGCTGTAGAGCTATTTCAATTCCACTTCTAAAAACTATTTTTAATACTCTGGTTTCATAGTAAACTTTAGATATAAAAGTTCTTATGGTAATCAACACTTTAGAACTGGAAGTCCGGTTATCATATTAAATTTGTAAAAATAACATTGGGATGTCTGAGGTTTTGCGTTGTTTTGGTATCACGTTGTATATAACCAAGGGAATAACCCAGCCCAGGGTGACGCCACGTCTTCTGTAGCACTCAAGAAATACGACATTCTATATGGAATTTGTGTCGAGTTCCTAGTCTCAAATAATTTACATTTCCTGAATTTATTCCTACTCTGGAATTCTATACAGTCGCGTGCCAACATACCTATATCATTTCTATGTAAATAAGTTTCGGTAACGAATGCATGTATACTTTAACATCTAACTATATCATCACGCCAGATCCCCTGCGGGATAGGCAGAGAGTACGGATTTCTAACAGATTACTGGATTGGAAAACATGATAGAAATCCATTACATACCTAACTTTCCTTTCCTCATGAATCAGTCTTGATTCACGAGGAATGTTTAGGTATATAATTTATGATTTTTTTGTGCAAATTGGACGAATGATGGTAATAATTGTCGATTAAGTCTCGATAAAATGATATGAAACAAATAGAACAGGCTGGCCCACCTTACCTATACCTAGTGTCATCGCAGAAATGTAGATGCACCTACAGAGTACACCTGTGACATATCTGCTTGTAAGATGCAAGTGTGACGGTGTTCATTTATTTTTACACATTTCATAAACAGATTTTTGCTTGTAAAATACTGTAAATATCTATAATACTGATAAATAAATTCTTCTCGTCAGACTGCAGAAAAAATATGACAGCCGATAAAAAATAAAAAAGCAAAACTCACAATGTACGTTTCAGAAGCATTCGCACGGATTGGCTTCAGATAAAATAAATAAAGAGTAAACCTATTTTCGTGGTGTGTAATGCCATAATATTATTATAACATTGCGAGAGGGCAAAAAAAATTGCCTAGCCAAAAAAGCCTTGACAATGAAACGTAAATTTGAACCTAACTTTGTTAGTTTGATTAACTGCTTATATGCAAGATATCTCAATATATCTACAATTGAATACTGCATAGTCGTAATTTTTAAATTATTAATTTCTCCTATAAATTACATTGCCAAGTACTGAATTTTAGGTTTTGATGTTGGCTGTACATTACATGTACTTCAAGGTACTTAAGCATAAGCGAAACATTTAAGGTCAGGCCGATTAATCACTTGTCGATTAAATATAAAACAGACTCATGACGAAATTATATTTTAAACGGCTTAATGTACCTTTTCAAGGCACGGATATGCTCGTATTTTTTTTATTATGCAGTACCCATTACCGTTCAAAATAATGGTAGATCTCGAACTGATAGTCAGCCGATCTTGAAATTTCCTCTTACGGTGAAACCAGGCCATAGTAATTTACCGACAAAGCGGCCCGTAATGTTTGTTCGACATATTTCAGAAACCGCTGGCTCAGGTTAGGTTGTGCGGTTGCAAATACGCGGTAACTTGGAAATAGTTTCTGGTGTTTGGAATACATTACTTGGATAGGAAGTAAAGTTACTGGAACGATTTTATCTTAATTTACGTCATACCCAAATCTTACTTCAAAACTGCGTAATTCATACGTCAGAGAGGATTCGGAGTTACTACTATCATTAGATATTATAAAACAAAGTCGCGCCGCCACGTCTGTCTGTCTGTCTGAACGCTATAAAAACGGATTTTCATACAGATTTCACTAATGGACGGAGTGATTCAAGAGAAAGGTTTATGTGTATAATTCACCCGTGCGAAGGCGGGGCGTGTCGCTAGTAAGCCATAAAAATATCATCGCTCCTTCAAAGTTATATCGCAAAGGGCATGAGCGATGAGTAGAGAGCTTATTTCTAATATTTGATGGCCTTCTTTATGACATCCACAGGAAGTATTAACCTAATGTTCTAACTATTCCTATCCTATACTCCGCACCCAGCAAGGTATAAGAAAAAAAGAAATAAACACCATTACACCTACATACCTGTTGGCATAGGTGTACTGTGACTTCCACTATTTGCCCACGATGTGAGGTCCCATGTGATAGGGGGCGCGCCTATAGCCATTTGTTAAATGGGTAACATTTCAGTCCGGAATGATGATAAAGACAATTTTCCAATAAACAACTACATTTTGCCCGACATAAGAGAAAAAAAAGCATGAAGGTACTCTTATTATTACGTGTACTCATTTTTGTAAAATACGTTGTTGTTAAAAACAATTTTGTAAATAACAATAATTATAAACAGAAGAGCCAGTCCAATAAAACAAGTTAAGACTAGCCCGCTGAGTTTCTCGCCGGATCTTCTCAGTGTGAGGCCACGTTTCGATCGCCATCGACCGGATCGGAACGTACAAGTTGCAAAAGATGTAATAATGTTTGACGTTTCTAAGAGCTTCTGTTGACCTATTCAATAAAATATATTTGACTTTGATTATACCACTTGTAGTCACCCATCTACGGTCTTACCTAAATTGTATAAGCTGTTAGTAACCACTGAGAAAAATTCTCTTACCGTAATAGAACTTGAGGGCTTTAAATATTTCAGTTCAAATTTTGATTCTCATTGTTAGTCATGACACGGTGGCGACTTCGAAGCAGCGCGGGGAGTCTTCTAGACACCATCCATATTTTATATTCTACGAAGTGCACAAAAACTTTCTGTAAGACACAGTTACAGTAAGTACATTGAAGTTTCAAGATTGTTACCATCTAACACTACTGAGACTTCACATTCATGAAATACATGAATATTTACGTAAAAGTCGTACCTAAGTACCTAAAAGTCTGATGAGATCTTAGTTAAACAAGATAGTTCTTAAAACGAAGAGTGATAGAATAGCGGTTAAAAAGCGCGTCGGATTTATGTCACAATATAAAAATAAAAAATAGAGCCAAATATCATCGCCTACGACTTTTAGGAGAGACAGACCGCCAGGAATCGAATAAAAACAATGTTTTCTTTCTAAAAAGGCACTCCAAATCTGCCGAATAGTTAAAATATTGATATAGTGAACATGGGAACTTATCATCACCATCATCATCAGCTTTCTATAACCCACTGCAGGACATAATTCTCCGTAGATTAGCATAGGACTGGTAATAAAGTACCATTACTATATATACTAGATACTTATCTAGTATATACTATTAATTAGTAGTTATAATATCTGCAAACTCTCGCATTGTTGTACCAACAAGCTTTCACTACAAAATTATAATAACATAGTAGCGATGCTCTGAATACGTAACAGAAATTTGAATTGCTAAAGAGATTAAAATTATCTTCTATTTTTGTACTCGACGATTCAAACAGTGTTTGAGAAGCATAATGTAGACAAATGAGGTTCATTAAAATTAATGATTATAGAAATACTGTAATGTATTGACGATGCAATTGAATCGCCATCCAATATCTATTGATTGTAGCTTGGTAACGATGAAAAATACCTTTCGTGCGCCCAGACACCGTATCAAGCTTTAGAAATACTTGTGCAAATAAACTGAAAGTAGAATGACGGTAAGTTTACCACCTGGCACGTAAAGATAAGAGACTTTGGCGAGACGAGATCAAACTATGTTCATTTCTCCTCTGTCTACTCCTTCAGGAATGACTTATGTGAGAGGATTTTCATTCTGAATTCCAAATGTTGCCGTACACTAAAAAGTATTAATGTGTCATGAGAGAACCGTCGTATACATGTCATCTCAACACCGTATCGACCTAAAGTAAACATTTAAGTAAATGTGAGTACAAAAATATTGTAAAAATCAATAGTCTTGAGCAATACATTACAAGACCAAATTTCCGTAAGAGCAATCACAATCATTCACAACACCGTTAGTAACGAAAAAAATGCTACACAAGTTTTATGGATACGAACATTACCTATCGTTATGCTTCATAAATGGCTGAATCTCGCCTGTTTAGTACAAAGCTCAAAGCAAAAACACTCCTATAACGATAAAACATATTTCCAGCAACAAGCCAATTCGGGCCACTGACCTAAAAACGTAGGGTAAAATACTCAGTATTCTAAACGTGTTTAAAACTAATATAAACTTTTCACGGTGAGTCCTTTCATCTATTTAGATCTTCAGAGATGTGAATTTAAAAGCCCAACATCGAAGGACAGTCGTGCGACTACACTTCCCTTCAATATCATCCGCAAATAATAACACGTTATCCCTTCCTTATAAAATACCCAACAAATCTCTGTAATATCGAATATAATGGTATTCAATAGGCGTATACAATTTCCGATCGGATAATTGCATGACTTATTTACAAAGTGACGTAAAGGAAACAAGTATTAGGCGGTTTAATTAATTTATGAGTCATTACGATTTTTGATCTAGTGTAGTTCACTGTGAAAGGATGTAGGTACCGGAGAAGACCTAGGCTATAGACTTACCACGACCAAATTAAAAGTGTTTCTGAAGGGTCGTCTACCTGAAGGGCAAATTAAGAGTCTCCTTAACCGGTGAGAGTGTATGAGACTATGAGAGTGGAGGAAGGCAGAGAGGTCTGTAAGGAAAAAACCTGTTGGAACTCTGTACTCACTGCCTACCCCGGAAGGGATTTGGCGTGATTACATATATATATATATATACTTTTAAAGAATAGTATAAAATATTTATCTTTGTTTTTTTTTTTCTTTATTTATAAAAACGTAGCCCCCACACTAGGATTTATTCCTGTGTCGTGGGTGCGTTTACAAACATGAAAATTCACAAACAAATACCCAGACCGGAACAAATAATTGTGGATCACACAAAGATTTGTTCCGTGCGGGAATCGAACCCGCGACTATTCGACACAGTGGACGGAGCAGCTCAAGCTCTTAACCACTGCGCTAAATCGTCCGTCAAGGTAGGCAGAAAGTACAGAGTTCCAACAGGTTCTTTCCTTACATTAATATATTTAATTACGAGCATGTATGAGACGAACAATGAGAGTGGAGGAAGCCAGAGAGGTATGTAAGGAAAGAACCTGTTGGAACTGTGTACTCACTGCCTACCCCGTAAGGGATTTGGCGTAATGATATAGATAGATAGATAGAATATATTTATCTATCTATCTAAACATAAAATATGTATCTATCTAAAAATGAAAAAGAAAAAGTAATAGAAGAAATTAGTTATCTATTTTTTAGTTAAACAATTTCAAGAAAGCACTCAAGGGTAGATTGTTTTAATCGTAGTACTTTTTAGTTGGAAAGTTAATAGTATCTTGTAGTACCTACAGGATAAATAAGAGAGATAGGAGCACAAGATTGTATTGATTTCTGATACTTATCGCACGTACGCGCCCCAGACTCCACGTATTTCCGTGGAGCAGACATCGCAAGACACTATCAATGAGGTAAACAACTAAACTTTGTATACTTAAGTATATTACAATAGAGTGGCGTTTATGTGTGAATAGGTCGGTATATATACGAACTTAAAAGAAAATAGTTGAAAGAAATAAAAAATGTAATATGCTCGTAAATACATACATAAGTATTATTACATGACTTAGATACCTATGAAATTTTTGAAATAAGTAATACTCTTTATTCGTTCGTTCGTTCCTAAAGAACGTCGGTCGGTGAACATTATAACTACAAAATATTTGCCACGTTTTTTAATATTATTCAGATCTGAATTGAAAACAACAACAGTACAGGCAATTTGAAAAACTGAAAATGTCCATGTTACTAATGGATGGTCAACGCCTATTAGAATCCTGAACGTTCACCGTTCTTGAAAATTATTTAAGGTCTAATACCTACACATACTTAAGATAGGGCACGGACAGAGTTGTCCAAATAAAGAAGAGTTTAGAATTGTGTCCAGGGATTGCGAATATACCTAGTAGCAATAAATTTGGCCTCTTTTGCATTGTTACCTAAGATCGTAGGAGATATAAGCGTGTGCCCAAAACACCTCTGCCGCCCCGCTCGGGCATTATAGCCGTGACGATATGTACGTAGGCAACGAATAATCGAGCAATCTAATTATGCGTAATACATTACCGTTCGACCTCTAATAAATTGGGTGTGTTACCCGTGATCGACGTAATCTTCACGGCATTTATATCCAGGGATAATAGTACAATTAGCGAAACAGGATAACTTCCACTACTCAATAACTGTGCAAGTACGGATCATGATACAGCGAGGCAAATAAGAAGATACGAGGAATCCTCACATGTTTAATTATTTTGAATGCTCTGAGTTTGTATGTGCGTCAATATTAACGCTGAATATAATAGTAAATAAATTCCAGCAGAAATTACTCCGGCTTCGATCACTTGAACTATTAGTTTTTTTTTTTTAGGCATAGATAAATTTTAAGTGCCGCAAGAATGCAAAATTACGGTGACAATAGAATGAAAGCTACACTAAGGAACAGTCTTTTGTATTATGTGGATGGTCGAGGGAACCAAATTTAATAGCCCATATTATAGTTATCATCAGATGAAAGAAATCTATTGGAGAACGTAGCTTTCTAACCTAAGCCCCCCTCAAAGATCTTCATAATATCCAGCTTTGTACTGTACGCATCCTTCACCAGGGTATCGGTCTGTGTGAGTGGCCTACCCACCACACCTCTTCTATAAGGTGGTCGCCAATCGAGAAATATTTTTGCCCCAACAGCCTTCAGTTTTACGAGCGTTGAGCGATAGTGAGTTGAGTCAAAGAAATCGTAAGATACTAGAAGACGTAGGGCTACGTGGCCTTGCCGCCATATATGGAATAAATTATCAAAAAATGCGCATCATGTGATCCAGTACTGCGGTGTATGTTGTATACCGTGGCTAAAATTGGTATTTTGCAGTATATTCAACTAAGAAGTCTTCTAAAAGTTGTAATTATACCAAAAAATATGTTTACAGCAATAATGAGTGTGAATGAAACTGTGTATGACGAAGCGGCTACAGTGATTTCGTATCAAAACAATTAGTACGCTATTTTATTTCCAGTGTCTTACTCGTATTATTACGAGTTCTGTGGTTTGAATGAATCAGGGCCTTCTCTATCGGCCACTTGTTTGGAACCATGTTCTTCGCTTATAACATAATTATGTCTATAATTATGACAACAAAACGGTTTAGTTGCCGTACATAGGTATATTCTTTATTCGGACTGGAAAAAACGCTCAGCCATTTTATGTCAGTTTGATTGGTTTGTTCCGATGGCCGCTTATAAAGGGTGGTACGCTCGGCGCGGAGTTACGACTGTACGTGATCGAGATCGCTAATTACGTGGCCCACTGGATCGGGCTTTGCGTGGAGTTCCAAAAGCCGTGAATGTTTTGTAGAATACTATGAGAGAAATAAATACCTGTTAGTTCCACAGATTTGTAAGCTTTATATTTATCATATTAGAGATTAATCAAGTGTGATAAGTTAAAACTTAATCATCATGCTCGTAAGGCGATGTACACCCAGTTATGCTGCGATCTGCGATCAAAATTTTATGTCAGAGTAAAGAAACCATTGTTTAGTCTCCGGTGTCAGTTGGTGTATCGACAGTCCTCCACGATGTGCTGAATAGTCTGCACTGAGTCTCCACAGCCACAACAAGGCGACTTAGCAGTGCCCCACTTAACTTTATAAGGATATTGCCTTATGAAAACCTTCTGGTTTGGTTCCAGTTATCAATGGCAATATAATGCAAATGTCTCGTACCTGATAAGCAGTTATAATCATGGTCGTATATTTGGAGCAATTAAAAAGGAATGAGTGGTTGGGCGCTAGAAAGGAGTTTCATAATTTTGTCCATCTAGATTCTATAAGTTTTCAACGGGCTTTCATTATTATTAGCGGATATAATAAGAAATGCCCGCAGTCGAAAAAATATTGTTATCTGCATTGGTGCAAAAGCTCATGTCCCCACAGACTGAACACCCAAAGGTACCTACTACAATTTAAAAACTAATGCAACGCAAAATGCTGAGAACCTATTAAATCTTCGACACGGTCTTAGCACTAACCCCTATGTATTGGGACCGTTCGACTATCAATGCTTTTTCCATTCTTTTTCGCAATTAGGTACTACTGGTATCTCGTACAAAGGCAGCATTGTAAAAGGAGCAAGTGAACACGTGTAGTGAAGTAGCGAAAACTCCGGAATCCTGTAGGGTTAGCACGACACGTCAGCACAATTGGTCCTTCGACGGCCGGAGTTATTGTTCCAAGCGCTGATGGATCCAGGACTCCGACCTAATTCCTCCGTGTCCCTCGAATACATACAGGTATCCATAAAGGGGTTTCGCTCCAAAAAAAAGGCGCACTACAAGACAAGCGACGGACGGCTTAGTTAAGTGGTTTAGAGGTTAAGCCGGTCCGCCCACTGGATCGAGTAGTTGTGGTTTGGTTTCCCAGACGGGACAAATCTTTGTGTCACCTGAAAATATTTTTTTCAGTCTGGATGGTTTATGATACAAACACGAAATACATTCAACGTACCTATGGCACAGGAAATATTCCTAGTATTTGCCAACGTTATTTAAAAAAAAAGAGAAAAAGATTTTTATAGTATGGTGTACCGCGACAAAAATTTGACACGAAAAAACTCGTTTCAATTGTATTGGTTTGACGCTTTTGACACGTACAAGAACCATGGGTTGATAAAATTTTGTTCCATTCGAGAAAAGCCTTACCGCTTGTGCTAGCCCTGATGGTACTGTAACATGATTCGACGCTGAGAATCCGAATTAACACGGAACTCGGGCAGGGAATGTAACTTCGTAAATTTTTGAACTAAAATACTAAAGAGGAAAACTGTTGGCAGTTATCTGGGGTCTTCGGGGAAAGAAATTCTTATATGGTATTTTTATTTAGTTGCAAAATTGTGTAAACGTGTTGAAGGAGTAAACAGCAGTTACAGTGTCGAAGAATATTTGGGAAACATGATGTTATGTTTTCACTGAACAGAAAACTAAAGCGTTTGGAGGAAGCCAGAGAAGTCTGTAAGGAAAGGACCTGTTAGAAGTTTCTCTGCCTACGTCGCAAGGGATGTGTTGTGATGATATAGACGGATAGACAACTTGAATAAGATACGTTTGTAGTATCACTAAAGGTTAATAGCAAATTTTCCAAAGTAATTAGTTTTAAACAAAACATGATGTTCATTCTTGCATGGACTTCAGGCAAATGTCAACGAGAATCGTTGGTATAACAATCAGTAAACATCAGTTTCATGAAATATTTAATTGCTTAATTACGTGACGTGTCCGCAGAAATTGAAATTTATTTTTGTTTCACCGAAAATTAAGTTTTGCATGTTTAATACGTAGAAACTTTGAAAATTTTAACAAGCGGCTTATAAAGGTAGATCAAATATAGTATATCCTAACAAGTGGGTCTTAAAATGAACTTGAACAAAACAGAGACCATGTTAAACATCTAAGTACTAGCCTTTGGTTTAAAACCCTACACTCGAAGTTATGGGTGTTTATTTATACCATTATTAACACTGAGAAATGGAAACTTACGATGGGCCTTACCTCATTTATTTTTTGAACCACAACTCAAATTCTTTATATATTTTATCCATCTATATCATCACGCCAGCTCCCGCTCCCTTTTTTATATATTAATTACAATATAAAATTTTAAATTTTACTAACAAACACAGTCCAGACCAGCAAGCTTTTATCTAAAATTGCGAGTTTTTTTCCCTTGTGGTGGTTACCTGAAACACGTCAATTCGCACCTCTCCATCCGGCTTACTCCGTCACCTAATAATTTATTACGTCGCACCTTTAACGGGTGATGGTATATTTAAATTAATTTATAGCTTCATCGGACAAGAGGGCAAGCGTGCAACCGCTACGCTCGAGCCAGAAGGGCAAGAGGACTACTAGCTCAAGGGCGCCTCAAAGAGGAACGGCCTTGGCTTGGGCAGTCGCTATGGGGGCGGGCGTATACTACGTGTCTCGCCGTGGTGCTCTGCACTGGCCGGCGGGCAAGGGATTCTTCGACCTCGCCGGCAAGGTCGGTGTCTGATCCTGTGCGCGGTATCTGTATCCGAAAAAAGGCATGTAAGGGGACCGGGAGGGTCGGTGAGAATATGCCGCGGACGGCGGTAGCGGCTGATAGGAGGGGAGTTAGGTTCGTAGTCGGCCGCCTACGATTAGCGGATTTCTATGATAGGACGCGTTCGCGAAATATTGGGTTGTCGTCTTAATTTTTAAATTATATCAGTTTATTTGATTTTTACTATAAGGTGTTGCTTTGCATTTTCTTTTTACAAGCTTTTATTTAACTTGCACAGTTCGTATGTCTGTCTTTCTGGTTCAAATTTTGTGCTGTGTTTTTTAAGCACTTGCATGTATCCGATTGAGCTGGAATTTGGCATAGGTATGTAAGTTCGGTGACAATGCAATAATGAGGTACCATGGAGCTAGTCTGATGATGGAGTCGGAAGGTGGCCATAAGAACATGTTAACTACATTACATAACCACCTAGTGCTTAGGTTTGTTAGATTGGTACCAAACAGTACTTTACAACCAGATGTTCAGGATCTGATGATGTAGCTGGAAGGTGGTTAATGGAACCACCCAAGTACTCAACATAACCATTCAGGTGCAAAAAGTTAAATTTGCAAAATGTTGAATTCCCGATAAGTTGAATATCAAAATGTCGAATTCCCAAAATATTGAGTCCCAAAACGTTGAATTCTAATTATGTTGAACAAACAATTCTCATAATGTTGAACTTATCATAATATTAAATCTCAAAATGTTGAATTCCCAAAATGTTGAGGCCCAAAATATCAAATCCTTATTCGTTACGTTGCCGTTCTTGTAGTAGAATTTAATGCCTTTATCATGCGTCCATTACCTTTCTTATCATTACGCTGCTGCGTTTCCTGGTTAATGTATTCTCTATACCCCCTAGAAGTTATTACCAGTTCAATTGATTGTACTATAATATTTAGCCTTATGTTCAATAACCGGCGGAAGTAATAAAATCTTGGTCAGTGTACCAGGACAACATAATAGACTAGATAATCTTGCTCTATGAACAATAACAGGATATCCAGTACAAGTGTTCATCTACCCCGTGGCGGCGGACAGTAAGCGGGCGTTCGCACGGACGCTTTTTCAACTCGCGGTGTTGCAGCGCTGTACAGCGCTTTTAATACAGTACTGCTTGTAATTTATTTCATTCCAGCGCTTTATTAACGCGAGTTGAAAAAGCGTCCGTGCGAACGTAGGGTAACTAGATTCAGAATATCCTGTCGCCCGCCACGAACACCTGCACTGTTACGATAACCTGGAACTTTAAACTAGGAATAGATATAGGCAGCGATAACTAATTTGATCACAATTAAAAGGAAAGTTTAAGAAAAACAAGCCGATGGCGCCAAGCAGCAAATATTCTCGTGGAGAGGTTGTGTGTCAAAGTAAGTTGACTTTCAAGGATTTATCGGTGGTTCTTACGAAACCTGGTATAGGTACCCTATAGTTATTAACAAAGCCCTAAATACACGACGTCAATTCGAGTACACTTTCCTCTGCACACAATAGCGCTCGCCATCTTGTCCGGTTAAGCTATAAAAACTATCTGTTGCAGCTTTATTACCCAATTCGATATAAAACATTCATTATTAACTCAAAATACTCAGTCAAACTTACCTATACTTATCGTTCAATTTCGAGAAGAAAGCTCATTGAAGTGAGAGGTACTCAGTATCTACCTACAGGTATTTCAATATTATCACAGCCTAAGAACAGTTAGTAAACTCAGCGAGGTACCCAAAATATCTATCTATGGTACGACACAGGAGCACAAGCGTGCGTGAGTGGGAGTAGGTGTTGAGGTTGAGGTAGCCATATCGCGTATGTCAGGTTCAGTAAATTCACGTGTATCGCGGTATACCTCATGCATATTAACATGATGATTCGGCGGGCGATTTAATCCAGAAGGCCAGCTGAGTGCTTAGTATGAAAACCATTCAAATCAACAGCCTGTGATTGTGACCGACTAGTGTTGTAAAAACGCTCGAGTCGGCGCTTAAAACGCTCGCGTTTTGTACGTGTTTCAACGCTCGTGAGCGTCGACTTTTACAACACTAGGTGCGGCCTTACAGACTATTTCGCACTTGCTGGTCTGTCCTTTGTGCCCCGCCATCTGTACAAGGGAAGAGCTGAGCAGAGCCATGGACAGCACGATTGAGCTAACCACTCACTTAGCGAGTCATGTATGAACCATTGACACGAACAGAAGAAGCATAAAAACATTTAAGTTTGTCTGACGTTATCGGGTTGATATGCCATCCTTTTCACACGATAAATTTACAATAGAGATGAAAGTGACAGCACACTTTCTCGATAGCGCTACGCTAACATCATAGTCCTCACGCTAAGCTCTCTGTTCTAACCAGATGTGATATTACGAAGTGGTTCGAGCGAGCTTTATCAAAGGGTGGTGTTGATGAGAGTGGAATTTCCCAACGTGTTTCAGCGTTTTATGCCGCTCCTCATTTATCTCATGACAGAACTTCCGTCTTTTGTCGTAAATCGAGATAATTACCGCGAACGTTGGTTGGATGTGCCACTGAACTATTTAGACGTTGTTTAATTATACCTGAGATGTCACTTTAATCAATCATTTTCAATTAACAATTTGTTTGGATGGATTATTTAAGTAACCCTGTTATACCTAAATGTATTTCATATATGGGATAGGTATCGGCGCACATATATATAAGAGCCAACAATTTTGACAGATGGCTTGGTCAAGCGGTTAAGAGCTTAAACCGGTCCGCCCACGGCATCGAGAAGTTGCGGGTTTGCGACCCACAAGTATTTGCTTCAGTCTGGGAGTTTGTGTATGTGAATTTCATGTTTGTACGCACCATGATACATGCATAATTGCTAGTTTGGGGCTATGCATTTCAAAAAGACAAAGTAAGAAGTTACTTGTGTACATATTTTAGTCACAATAGTGCGAGCTAGTGCCATTGTTAATTGAAAATTTGTTACATACTCAGAAAATGGTGGCGCTCTCACTGTGTTTTCCGTTACAGTTGACAAGTGACAATCATTACACAAAGAATAGCTCTCACAATATTTTATATTTCGTTAACATTTGTGTGCCGACTCGCGCACTGCACAGGCACACTGAATAGCCGAGGCTTTCCCGGAACTGCTTTATGCTCCATGTAAGGAATGACAATGGCATAATGAAATCCGGTATTAGGAAACACAGAAATGCGAGTTGGTCGCTCGCCTTTTGCTTACAAAGCGAAGGACTAACTAAGCGGGATATCACTGCTAAACTGCCATCATAACGCCTTTATAACCGCAAAGCTTTGTAAAGCGCAATGGCTTGCCGGATGCGAAACCAACATTATTATTTTTGTTATTTATTTGACCGATTTTAAATCTTATTAATTATCTGCCTCGTTGGCCTCGTGGCAAATAGGTTCTATGTTCAAATCCTAGTTCGGACAAATGTACATTATCAACCCGCAGTTCGAAATTGTGGCCAGTATATGACAACAGGCTCGCCCTCTATCGTAAAGGGCCTATCATCGTCGGCGAAAAGTGGGTGTACAGTGTACACAGTACACTTCTTCAAACCCGTGGTGTTTATTTTATAAATAAAACAATATTTAAACTTTTGTGTAGTAAAAAGCATAATAACGTATTAAGTACTCTGAAATAGAACAATATTTGATTTGGATTAGAGAGCTCAAGAACGCAGAGCAGAGAAAGGTAATCTTAGAGCTCAATAATTTCAGTCTTCTGTGTAGTATCAAAAAGGTGAACCTTATTTTTCACGCTAGTGTATGGAAAGTCGTAAAAGTATTGACACGTAGCCGTAAATATACGAATATAACAATAGGGGCTCTTTAAATCTCAACCCACACAGGAAAGAATTAGATAAGTACAAAGACAACCGGACCGTTAGTTGTTGACAGCGACAATACGTTTGAGAGCGGCCCGTCCGGATATAAGCAACATTCCTTACCGCTCTGGGTAACAAAAAATACGTATGTATGTAAAAATACGAGCAATAAAGTGAAGGAAATTTAACTATCTTTCAGATTTTATCGCGACGTTTCGAATGCTTTGCAGCACCCATGGTCACGCGAGGAAGTGAGGCGTTTGACGTCTAAAAGGCATAATTATTCCAGGTTACCCCCACCCAACTTCTTAATTATTTTGGTTGGTCCTCAGACTCATGACACCGTGAGCTCATTCTGCGTAGATCCCGCAGAATAAGCTCAAGGTGTCTTGTCCGGAAATAGAGTGAATAAAATGAAATATTTGCATGAAGTCCCGTGGCTAGAACGAAACGTAATACAAAGGACTCAGCACACAAACTTTGACATAATCATGACACTAGCGAGTAATCGTGCTGACACATTCGTGTTTATTTAGTAAATTTGTAGTGTGCTAATGATGGCATATCAACTCACTAGCGCCACGTCAATCTTTTCGTGCTAAGCCCTCTGATACCCGGCGGAATACAGCTCGGTATATTTATCTTAAAATGCCAAGTCAAATATCACTTCATGTTCGTCCCGCGAGGTCCATATCTCTGAGATATGTAGATCTAGATCGTATACCATCGACCTAAATATTAAATGTTTGTTGAACACTCCAAAATGGTTGAACAGATTGGGATGACATTTGGCAGCAAGGTAAATTACTTTCTGATAAAATATGAACTTAGTCTGGACCATATGGAGTTGGAAGTCCTATCTTGCGTGATGTGGGTGGCTATGGTACAAAAAAATTTACCTATGAAAGCTCATTTAAAAATATCATAATACAAACTTAAGTAGTACAAGTAATTTGAATGAGACGCTTTTTCTCGTCACGGTCGTGGAAATATGTTTTAATATTAGCTATTTTGCTCCGTACGTAAATTCTGCCACTGTTTTTAGCACAGATTTTCTGGAACGCTATTGTCATCAACCTAAATATATAGGCCTCGAAAAGCTTTCTCTTACAAATTATTATAGAATAGCAGTATTGTTTCATATATTTTAATGTAAATTCATGTTATTTTTTTCAATTTGGTAATAATTCACCGGTACTATAGTACGCACAGAGTCTATTCCCTTAATTAGTGTACGATTACAGAAAGGAAAACTAATAAAAAATGCCACGACCCAAAATCACTTTTGAAGATTTTGACTTCATCATTCGAATTTCATTACGAAAATACTTTTGGTACCGGAAAACTGAAAATTAGAGGACTGCAAATGTTCAAGTCCGAGGAACCCCCTTACGAAATTATGTGATGTTACCAAAACGTTTCACTCTTATTATTGCGAATCTTTGTGGGTCACCGCCTGTTTGAATCACTTACCCTCTTCTCGGAGATCTAAGTTTGGTGATTTAACATAATTTTCTTGTTACAACTTTAGTACGGACCGTATAAATATTGTTGGATTTATACGTGATACATTCTGCATGAAAAGTTTAAAGTGCGTGAGTGCCTCCGAGAATACCGTCCTGTTTATACAATACCAGCTACTGGGGCTGACACCGTATTAATTATACAAAAATGTTAATTTACTAACATCTATTTGGAGGATCCGACAGGGCAGCGAGGGGCAAGGTAAAGTTTAACGTTTCACAGTACTCAGAAATAATACGCTCTACCAAGCGCTAAAGATTTATCTACATTTTCTAATTTACTGTTTTCCTAGAAACGTAAAGGACGTTACGCTCCGCCAGTCGGGAAGCCTCGTCTTGACACTCACCGGCCTACTCAGGCCAAGGTGCAAATTTTCAGACAGATATTATGAGGTAAGTTGGTAACGCTCAATCCTGTCCGTTTATCTTGCAATATTTTTAGAGAGTGTATTCTTGGTTGTTCATTCTAAAATAAAATAAAAAATGTGATGACAATGTAAAATTAATTCAAATACATTTCAAAATGGAAGAAAACACTTCAATCGTTAAAGTATAACCACTCAATAGAATGAGAGTAGGTGATAGTTTAACTTAACCTACTCGCCAAGAGATTTCGCTATATGTATCTTTAAAGTTTTTGTGAAGTATAAAATCTGTTCCACGAAGTACTTGGATCATTGAAATAACGGTCTCAGCTAAAGAGCGGCAAAAGAGTTTATCAACTACCTATAAGACCAACAGCACATACAGTCATTGAGATATGTTCTCATCTTAAGTCTTCTCGAAATTATTACACACATAAAACGCATTTGATAAATCTGTAAAAGCAACCGGCAATTTCCTTTTTAAATCACAAGCGAGGCAAAGAGAATATAATACGACGTCACTTGCATATATTGCTGATGTAATAAGTTTTTAATCTTCTTAGAAGCATCAGAACTGTGTATTTCTAGTTTGTCTGGCTTTTAATCTCTTTCGAGGCATCTCTCGTCTGTAAAGTAGCCCCGATACTTGTGATTGCGACTTCTATAAAGGCTTAGCCAACTGTAGTGTTTAATTATTCTTTAACTGACTTCTTCGAATGTAATTGTTTAAAACTTAAATTAAATCCATCGCCACGGAAGTCTTACAGGAATAACAAGGTCAGTTAATTATAAGCCAAACTATAATACTTATGGGTTTCGTTTACAAACAGTAATCGAAAAACCGACAATGTTTTCAGTGAAAACAGTCTCAATCAGAGTTTAAACCTTGGAGCGGAACTTTTACGAAGCGAGAGTATTACTTTGTGTTATTTGTCGACCGACAATAGGATGAAATCCGGAATAAATTTTATTTCAAAGTAAAAGACATGATAAAATAATGTTTGCGTTGACACAAGCGGTTTTGAATTCTTTTATACTAGAAACAAAATTATTATTATTAGTTGCTCTTATTTTATTCAATGGTCTTATTGTCTTGGCAAAAAACCCCAGGTGCAAGCCGGAATTTAAAGACTGGGTCTCGTCATCATAACGTAATTAATCTTTACACTTAGCGGTCATTGTTTTACGTATAATTATCACTTTTACTCCGTCACGCTGCATTCCCTAAGCAGGGTTGGCAGAGGTGTTCTGGGTACACCCACTTTTCGGCGAGGATGTTAGTTCCCATGTAATGGGGGGCCGAGCCTATTGCCATATACCGAACTTCACTTTCACTTATCACTTCCCATCACATCGCTTTTAATTAAGTATAACTTGAAACAATCGACGTTACCAGCTTTTAGCCCGTAAAATAACAGATTTCATTTCCCAATTGTAGCCAAATACACAACCTCTCTCGTCAATATTCGTTTCGTTTTCGTTTTTTTTAAAAACGTAGCCCCACACTAGGATTTATTCCTGTGTCGTGGGTGCGTTTACAAACATGAAAATTCACAAACAAATACCCAGACCGGAACAAATAATTGTGGATCACACAAAGATTTGTTCCGTGCGGGAATCGAACCCGAGACTATTCGACACAGTGGGCGGAGCAGCTCAAGCTCTTAACCACTGCGCTAAATCGCAGCTGCATAAATTATAAATGGAGATGTTTGTTCGTGTGCAGGTGAATGGGCGGCGGCTGCTCGTATTTTGCCCTGGACTTTAATGACGACGGATGGACAATGTGCTCTTTGTAACCCCCGCATTGTGTGCATTGATGGATGATACTTGCAATAATTCCGCAACAGAGTGCATTAATGGTTCATATTGAAAATAAGAACAAAAACATTTGGCGACAAGCGAGTCTTTCATTAAGGTAAATCTTAATCGATCAGCTATAAAATGGTGGGAAATGAACTCTATCTGCTAGGATGAGCTATTAGTCGATATCTCTATCTATGTCCTCACGCCAAATTCCTAGTGGGGGAGGTAGAGCATAAGAGTTCCAACAGCTTCTTTTCTGACTTTCTTCACTCTCATAATTTGTCTAATACACGCTCGACGGTTACGGGCACTCGTGGTTTTCCCTTCCGATAAGACACGATCTATTTGGTGATGGTATATAAGCTATTTCATAAATTAAAGATGAATTTTACTCCTGTAAGCGGTTTTAAGACCTCCACAGGAAAGAGTAGCGCGCGTCTGTTATTCCGGCCATCATACGGAAACTTTTTGTTTTTTCAGTTGAAGGCACAATAACAAGCTCCGAGGATCCAGTAGTATGCACCAACACAGGTATGATAAGTGGTATATATCATGGGTACTCGACCAAGTATGGCTAACAAAATTAATACATTATAATGAGAGTTTCAGAGGCTGCCCCTAGCAGTTTCGTGCACGGACAATATTTGAACAATTTCTGTATAACTTTAAAAGCTCGCTTCATGCACCTTAGCAGGTAAAGTTGCTAGAAGCAGAATTTCATCTTCGAAAACTGGGAACTTAATTAATTACCCTTTCGCTATAGAGGTCGGAATATTTTACGAGTTCAGGGATGATGCCAAAAAAACTAAATAAGTATCCACGAAAATTTTAAAATTGAAAATAGCTGAAGTTTAAAGAGATTTTACAACAGTGACATTTTTATCAGTTTTCGCAGAACTCCCGAAACGGATCCGCTTTTGGACATTAAATGCTATTATAACTTTGGAGTTATTGAAAGAATTTCATAAAATCGATGCGGAGCGTATTAGACAGACAATTGGACGCCTCCGTAAGCGGTCATTTTATATAGGCTAAGCGGACTACTGTGCTTACTTATTGCATACGTTTCTGATCAGAGTATAATATAGCTCACTTGTTTAGAAGAAGAAATCATTTAGTGTTACCCCTACATTGATAGAAATTAACAGCAAAAAACATTTTAAAAATCAAGCTTATACGCAGTCAGGCAGTAAAATTAAATGCGTATGTATACAACATTTCGTGTCTATGCAGGTGACCGACACGACAATGAACAAAGGTCATGTAAACTTTACATGGCATGCGTATGAGATATAGTGCGACAAGGGCCTTTTGGCTCAACAGAAGGGCGTTGGTGTGAAATTAAGATTAAGATTTAGTAAAATTTTCTTACTCCAAGGATATTTCAACATGTGGGTCCGCACGGTTACTAATTAAAGAAAAGAACTTGGGTAAATTTTATAGCGATAGTTCCGATTTTGGCCGCAGGCCAAACGATTCTTGTACGACTGTAATTCATTGTAAAGTCAGATGTTCGTAGAACCACAACTAGGCCCTTATTCGCTAAGACCAATTAAATACGTAACCCGGCTCATTACGATATACAGAATATCATAACATGATCATTTCACGAAGTTATTGCAATGCGCCGCGTTTGCTTATAGCGAATAAGTTGGTCTAGTGTCATAAAATGCGCGTAGCAAACTCAAACGCAAATAATGTATTATGTATAGGCCCTGTGGGGGCGCATACAAATAGTAAATTTTTTTTTAATTCAACTATTTATCTACCACCGGATCGGAACGCAGCCTCCACTGAGAAGATCAGGCGAAGAAATCCGGCGGTCTCTTTTATTTAATTCTCTTTCTCTTTTATCTTTACTATTTTTCCAATCATATTGTGTGGATACAATGTTTAGGTTACAATTAAATAGTTTTCGATCTAACTCCAGTGTGATACCTTACGATTGAGTATGAATCTAATGATGTTATTTGTAATGAGTGTCTAAAGGATTCTAGATGGACCAGTTCCCAAAAGCAGCACCCGTTCACGAGTATGACTGCTGGAACAGCCATCACTCGCTTCGACCATATAGGGAAGGGAATGACCCGCGGCGGACAGCCACCGCAAGCAAAGGCATTATGCTGCGCATGACCAAACCAGAACCCCAAAGACGGTAGTCAGATTGTGTCTACAAAGCAGCAATAGTTCGTCCGGCACAACATGCTACGCTAGCAAACACGAGGTCCTACATTCGAGGAATAGAATCCTGGGCCGTACAAAGTGTAGATTTTCTATCCAAAGTGTAGATAAAAATTCCCAGCTCGAGTCAGGATTGTCCCAGTAAAATATAGTCCAACGCGTCTTTATATAGGCTCGGCCTATAAAAAGACGCATTGGACGACGGAAAGAACCATGGCTACGGAATATGAGTCAACCGGAATTGCCAGCGTTGAGCAGTTGTTCCGTATGACTAAGAAAACGACGGTAATGGAGAGGCACTTGAAGAGATAGAGATTATATATATATATATATATATATATATATATATATATATATATATATATATAGTCTGCGAAAAGTGGGTGTACACAGTACACCTCTGTCACCACCGCTTGAGGAATATATGCGTGACCGATTATACGTTTATAGAATGCGGCATGCGGCAGGCGGTAATGGCATGATATAAATTTGATATAACATTCTACACCGCTACAATATTGCACGAACGACCTACATGACCCCGTGCATGTTTGTCGGAATTTCAAAGTGCCGCGGTTAGTGTACTTTTCCAGGTATTTTCGATATGCACGTTGTATTGCGTTATTTTTTAATGGCTTGATTACAGTTAATAGGTATTTAATTAGGACCGAAATTTGAACCAAACAATTTAGGTAGGTAAGCTGTTGGTGGATGGCCTGAAATGAATAGTTGAACAAGCTATAAAGAACGGTATTGCCTTTAGCAAATTTTAAGTAGCACGACCAGTCTGATTGTTGCGTAAGCCGTCTGAGCTGTAAAAAAACGTAATGGTTTTTCTTTTATAAAAACCAACTTTTTTTTTTTTTTTTAATTTATTTAATTTCGATAAATAGTTACAAATAGAATGATATACAAATTCGCCAAACTGCACGACACAGTTTGTTGGCGAAGGAGGCGCTCTGTTTGTCTACAAAACACTTACACTACAGTACACTTTTAATTATTATCGAAACAATAACAACTGTCACTTTTTAAGTAGTAGAAGCATATTTTTTTTAAGTTTTTTCTTTAATGTTGCAATTGATGTATCTTTTCTTAAGCATCTCAACAAACTTATGTTATTATATATTACAGGTGTTAAGTAACGCCGTGTTCTCTGTCCATAATAATTTTTAACTGATGGTATTATGATTGCACTATACTTATATATATTGCACAACTGCAATTTTTCTATCTATAGCATCACACTGGATCCCTTGCGGGGTAGACAACGAGCTACCAAATTACTATATTTATGAGATAAATGGATCAAGTTTACTGTATGTATTTATAATATCACGGGGATATACAATAAGGTAACTTACTTAAGGTACTTTTCACATTACGCTTTTGTCAGCAGAAAAGCATTTCGCACGATTTTTAATATTTCGCGGAAATCATTTGATTTGCGTCATTTTGCCAACGACGATAAGTTTTGTATACCTACTCGTATAATTGGGGGCTACTTCTTTGACTTTGACTAACTTCAAAAACACTTTTTACGGAATCAGGACCTCGTAATCCATGGTAAAAAGATTTTAATGTATGCTCTTCCATGTTTATCAATAAAGTATATGACCTTGTGTGTATTATAATAAGATCACTACAGTCTCCTAATATAGAAGCTTCGATAATAATACACTATTCAACCTAATCTATATCTATTATTTACAAAATGATATTACATGCGACACTATAGGCATAATCAATGTGTATTTCATTTTCATGAACCACACCTTGTGGTATTTCAAAAGCAATAATACCAAATCATTTCCAAATTGACCAATTACACGAAACGTCTAGCCTTACCTAATAATAGTTAAATTTACGACTGGACTGAACTAATGGCTAGATTTGTGAAATAAAATCGGATTTTATCGCAGTTTTTCTTGGATTTTCAAGTTTCCGATGTTTCGAGTGCTTCGCAGGACCCGTATTCACGGGAATGTGAAACAGTCCTTCTTGTGATCATGGGTGCTGCAAAGCACTCGACGTGTCGGAAACTTAAAAATCAAATATAAACCGCGATAATATCCGATTTTATTGCACAAATCTAGCCATTAGTTCAGCCCGGTGGTAAATTTAACTAGTTTTATTTTATGTGTAATATTCGCGTAAATCTAAGAACTTAATAATGGTTAGATTGGCAATGTTTTGCCTTTTTTATACCCGAAATCATATCATTCATCTATACAGACAACAAGGCACGTGTATACGTTAAATATTACCGTTTTTAACCGACTTCAAAAAGGAGGAGGTTCTATGTTCGGTTGTATGTATGCTTTTTTATGTATGGTCACCGATATTTTCGTCAGTTGTGGACCGATTTTGATGATGCTTTTTGCATGGGATTAGCTTCAAGGTGGACCCATTTTAATTTCATTCGTATTGGACCATGGACTTTGAAGATACACCAGGGAACTCCTTAACGACAAACAATACGAATGCGTAGATTGAGATATTATGGGTAATACGTCAATCCTATAGGTACTCTACCTATAGAACTAAGCGGAATATTAGCCGACTTCAAAAAAGGAGGAGGTTCATAATTCGTCTGTATTCTTTTGTAATTTCTTTGCTTCTAAACCGATTTGGATGATTCTTTCTCCGCTGGATTTAATATAGTTTCAAGGTGGTTCTATTTTAATTTCATCAGTATTGGACCTTGGACTTTGAAGATACACCAGACAACTCTTTAACGACAAACAATACGAATGCGTAGATTGAGATATTATGGGTAATACGTCAATCCTATAGGTACCCTGCTATAGAACTAATCAGAATGTTAACCGACTTCAAAAAAGGAGGAGGTTCATAATTCGTCTGTGTTTTTTTATAACTTATTTGCTTCTAAACCGATTTGGATGATTCTTTCTCCGCTGGATTTAATATAGTTTCAAGGTGGTCCTATTTTAATTTCATCAGTATTGGACCTTGGACTTTGAAGATATACCAGGGAACTCCTTAACGACAAACAATACGAATGCGTATATTGAGATATTATGGGTAATAAGTCAATCCTATAGGTACCCTACCTATAGAACTAAGCGGAATAATAACCGACTTCAAAAAAGGAGGAGGTTCATAATTCGTCTGTATTCTTTTGTAATTTCTTTGCGTATAAACTGATTTTGATGATCCTTTTGGCATCAGGTTCAGTATAGCTCCGTGATGGTCGAATTTAAATTATATTAGTATTGGACAATGAGCTTTAAAGATACACCAGGGGTTTCCTATACGGCAAACAGCATGAATGTGAAAATTCAGTTATTATGAGTTTTATATCAATCTTGTAGGTACCTAACTGTATAAATAAGTAGGATAATATAAACGAGGTATATAAATAATAATATAGCGCTACATATAAGTAAAATAATTAAATCTGCAGATGACAAAGTTAAGGCCACCTGGAAAATTGTTAATAGTGAAACTGGGAGGTCTAAGCACCGCAGTGTGGACTTTACTCTAGAGACTGCGCGTGGGCTCATTCAGGCAGATAGTGACGTAGCTCAAGAATTCGAATTTTTTTTCACTAATATTCCGGTAGAGACAACAAAGTCCTTAAATTGCTTTTCTTCCCTTGCAATTTCTTTAGTTAAAAGCAACATTACTCTTTGTCCGGTGGAGTTCGGGTTTGAGTACACTAATCCCCGGTCTGTTATCAAAGTATTTAATGATTTAAAATTAAAAGTAACTGAAGACTTATGGGGAATGTCTGTAAAAGTGTGTAAATCCATTATACATACAATCGCGCCACACTTAGCTGTTATTTTTAATATGTGCGTAGATCAAGGAGTCTTCCCGAATTTAATGAAATTTAGTAAGGTAATACCACTGTTCAAATCCGGCGATAGTAAAGATGCCAACAACTATAGGCCAGTGTATGTCTTGCCAGTGCTCAGTAAAGTGTTCGAAAAGATAATGCTCATGCAAATGCTAGATCATTTTAACGCAAACAACATCCTGCACGATCAGCAATTTGGTTTTACCAAAGGGCGTTGTACTACTGACGCCGGTGTAATTCTAATAAAGCATATCTTCGATGCCTGGGAGAACTCACAGGACGCCATTGGCATTTTTTGTGATCTTTCCAATGCATTTGATTGTGTGAAACATGAAACACTGCTGCTTAAATTGGAGCACTATGGTATCCATGGTAAAGCACTTAATCTTTTAAAATCTTACCTAGAGGACAGACAACAGTGTGTTCAAATAAATGAAACTAAATCTCTAGGCTCTTTAGTTAAAATGGGCGTTCCACAGGGATCGATACTGGGTCCGTTCCTATTCTTAGTTTACATAAATGATCTACCTGAAGTAATTAAAAATCGAGCGAAGATAGTGTTATTTGCTGACGATACCTCTTTGATTTTTAAAGTAGGTAGACATGTTAATAACTTTGACGAAGTAAATGACGCTATTCTTCAACTACATAACTGGTTTACATCCAACAATTTAGTGCTCAATAACAAGAAAACTAAATGTATAAGGTTTTCTTTGCCAAATGTAAAAAGTACTGTACATGATATTATACTGAACAATGAGAAACTTGAGTTCATAAATGATACATCTTTTTTAGGGATTACGCTTGACTCCAAGTTACAATGGGGTCCTCATATTGAGAATTTAGGTAAGCGACTTAGCTCCGCTGCCTATGCCGTAAGGAAGATCAGACAACTAACTGATGTGGACACCGCGAGGATAGTCTATTTTAGCTACTTTCATAGTGTCATGTCTTACGGTATATTATGGTGGGGTAGGGCAGTGGACATTGAGTCTGTTTTTATCTTGCAAAAAAGGGCTATTAGGGCCATCTATAACTTGAGTAGTCGCGACTCTTTAAGAGAACTGTTCAAAGTAGCTAATATCATGACGGTCCCATGTCAATATATCTATGAAAACATTATGTATACTAGAAAAAAAATAGATCTTTTTAATCAGCTAGGTGATAGACATTGCTATAACACACGACATAGAAATAAATTAGACCAACCGCAGTTTCGTCTGTCAAAAATTCACACGTCTTTCATGGGGCACTGTGTTAGATTTTATAACAAAATTCCCATTGACGTCACTAAACTTAGTGAAAATATGTTCAAAACTTGTGTAAAACGAACACTTTGTAAGCAAGCTTATTATTCAATAGAAGATTATTTAAAAGATAAAAATGCTTGGATAGATGCTATTCCAGCTCCACTTGAGTCATAACAACCTATTCAACTGTTGTTAGTAAACATTACCTCTCTTCCTTCTATTAATTTAACACAATATGTACTTTTTTTGTAAATGAGGGAACCATGTAGCCATTCTCATAAATAGTATTATTCGCTTTTTTAACTTAGACTCACCTGATGACCAACCTACATTGTTCTCCTATACCCCACAACAGAATGTAGATGAAAAATTTTGTAATTTCTTATTTTAAAAGAGTAACCGTGGAGTTTCTTGCCCTTCTTCTCCACAGGAATGACATTCCGAAGTGGCGGTAGAGTCTTTGTTACTTTTCTGACGATTCATAAATACTGTAATGGTTTACATGAATAAAAAATATTCTGATTCTGATTCTAATAATAAATTCGCTCATCACTAAAAAATTGTTAAATAAAAAACTTTTGAAAAAAAAGGAAACCGACTTCAAAAAGCATATAATAAATATTTGAAGTCGGTGCTGCTTGGTGCAGTCGGTTACTTAGCACCGACATCAAATATTTATTTTTTGCTTTTTGAAGTCGGTTTTTACTTCTATCATCAGATCGAGACGGGTTATTACTGTGAAGATCCAGCGAGCAATTTAGCACGCTTAGCGTGCTAGTCTTTTAACTCTTTATGAAATCCTTCCTCATCTTTTACTACAACCTTAGCAAAACTATTTTAATTACACATTGATGTGAAAACGAGATAAAGCTATAAACTAAGTATATCCACATATCTTGAATAAAATAGCTTTGCTATAGAGAATAATAAAGAACATATTAATATATTGTATTGTATGTGTATTGTATTTATGTATTTCAGCTCAATATAGCCCATGACAATAACTAAACTTTACAATCAATATTGTAAAGTACGAATAAATACGAATTTGGTATTTTATATGAAAACTCGACTAAAGTCAACCTTACGTGTAGATTCTTTCAGACATCCTTAATTTTAACTTGTAATCGTATTCTATTGTTTTGGGTATCACATGGGTATCCATGGTGCATACATCATAATGATCTGTGACAATACAGTGTCATGTAGTGAAAATTGTTGGTGGTGCGATATCAATCAGAATTAATTAGCCCGCCTTCGCAACCGCTCTAATTAATCGTCCATTATGTCACTATCGCGAGCCCGGGGTTAATTACTTCCGTAGCACATACATACATGCTATCAACGCTGCTTTAGCATGGAACTTCACTGACATAATGCATAATAATTTAAAAAAAAAAATTGTTGATACACAAACCGTGTTTTATCTGGATGTCAAAACAAGTTAAGTAGTAAGTTAAGTCACCGGCGAGCGTGCATGAGACGAACCAAAAAAGAGATCGGTAAGGAAAGAACCTGTTGAAACTCTGTACTTTCTGCCTACCCCGCTTGAGATATATAGTTAGAGATAAGTGCTGAAGTTCTCTGCCTGTCGAGAAGGCGGTGTTTTGTTAGTAGCATTGTGGTCCTGAACTTCAAAATTGTTTTCTTAAGTCCTAATTGGTAATCACAGAAACAGGACTTCATGTATCTTTTAGCCAGATCATACCAGTCTGGTCGAACATCTTGTCACTATGCAGGTTTAGTCTGCTAAACCTACATGGTGACAAGATGTTCGAGTCCCGTAGTGTAAGCCCGCGTAGCCATTAATAATTTTTAAAACTTGAATTTTTTTTCTTAAAAACAATTAAAGGTGCTACCCAATGGGTAATGTTAACAGGCTAAGGATTGAATAGCCTTAGACATTGTCAGCATGTCAGTATATAATTGAATAATGTGTAATCAGTATCACACAAACTTACTTACCATTTCAGCATAACAGAGTTACAAACATTCAAATGTATTATAAAAATACAATATGGGATTCAATATGTCGCCGTATGCGTAGTTAATCAGCGGTTCTCGACAGTTAATTGCTTTCCAAATCCTGGGTGCTTTGGGTTCAGAGAGCACAGGGTTTTAGAGAGAAAAGTCACTGGTGTTTCTACCCTCATTCACGTATTCTCAGGACTTCTCTAATAGTGGAATGGCAGTCTTTCTAAAAGCGACTAAAGATGTAGAACCCACTAGATAGTCATCCGTTTTCCTGCCCATCTCGTAAATAAAGACTCAAGAAGATAAGATCGACCGGATTGTCTGTCAGGGCTCACCTTATATTACGTGGGTCGTTTGACATTATTTGCGCTAGAGGTGGTCCCCGTCTACATAGTGGTTGTTAAATAGCTTCAGTTGCCCTTACGCCGCCAATTCATAGTTTTAGTTTATCATGGTTTTAGTTTTTCATTTCCTTTTAAATGAATTTAACTAAATCTTTTTACAAGTTTTTATATATTTTGCTCTGTTTTTGTTTTCATATGTTTGTCTGTCTTTCCGGTTAAAATGTTGTGTTCAATTTTTAAGCACTTGCGGGCATTTTATTGCGCTGAAATTTGGCATACGTTTGGGAAGTGCGATAATATGGAACCTTTGAACTGGTCTGATGATGGAGCCCGGAGGTGGCCATAGAAAAATTTTAACTACATAAAATACACTACTTCGTGTTTGGGGTTATTGGATTGGTTTTGAAATATTCATTCAGATCGTGTTAACGTGATCGTGATAACGAAGCCGGAAGAATGACATAGAAACTGTTCAACTAAGCAATATGTCCTTTGGGTTTTCGCTATAAAAGCTTGTTTTAAAAAGGTATTTTTAGTTATTAGTAATAACGAGAGCCACGAGGAAATCGTAAAACTCAATAATATTTATTCGAAACATCTTTCTATACAAAGCGGCGAGAGCTCGGAAAACATTTATATAAATTTCTATAATTTCTATAGACGCTTGATTGACGGAACTCAAATGAGTTTCCATTCGAATTTGATTCGATGCTTTTGTGATAAGTATCAAATTATCGATTATTTGATTAACGGTAGGTACGTCCGACGGGTATTGAAGACTAATAAAAATAAATTCTACGGTATTGTACCGTTGGTTGTATATCGGTGAAGCCAATCGTGATCTAAAATGAACAGTTTCTATTTGTCGCTGAAAATCTTGGATACGATGTATTTACGAATAGATAGAGCGATGTTGTACCGGTAAGTGTTAGATGACATACGAGTACATACTTTAAATGGAAACAAAACAACATCAGGGATTTTCATGACCTCACGGTACCTCCACGTTTTTGAACAATTCAAGTCATTTGAAACGTATTTGTTTAATTAAAAGAGATATCATTGTACAAAAGAAAGAGAATACACCTTATTTTTATTAGTTAAGTGATATAAAGGCGCGATGTTGAGTTGCCCTACACCTCGGCACCGTGATCAATAACCTTAGCAGTCTCATCTCAATCGTCAGTTCTATCCACTCACTCCTGTGAACATTGAACTACATACGAAGCTGTGGACGATCGTGTTTACCTCGGATAAACAGTCCAATTAGTCCAACTTTGAGAAATAGTTTAATCGTCGAATCCAGCTTGGCAAATCTTCATTTGGTAGCTACTTTTCAAATACCGCAGTGTATCAAGTCGTCAACCAATGTGTGTTGCCAGTGAGGGTTTCAGAACATAACTCAAGGTCACCTTTCGCCCCGAGATCGCATAAGAAATGAGCAGATCCGCAGGAGAACCCAAGTTAACAATATAGAATTTAGAATTGCCAAACGTAGAAGTGGGCGGGGCGATTCACAGCACTCGCAAAACTGAAGGCTGACGGGGCAGAAAGGTTCTAGTGTACCAACTAACTACGTGGAGTGGTCAGACTCCCCATAAGGTGGAATGGTATCTAGTAAGGGGATGAGTAAAAAGCTGAATGCGGACAACATACAAACGGTCTTTGAGGCAAACTTCGAGGGCTGCTTTTCTTATGCAGCGGAGGTCGTTTGGCTGTTGATTGTGTAGAGTTACTAACACTGGTCACTAACTCTCAACTTCGTAAGTTCAGTTATCATGTCATTTTAGAAAATAAAACGTGGTCTTCATTTGTCTGCAAATATTTAAAAAGCGTAGATAGTTTAACGCCAACCATCATGTTCATTGAGAACCAAATCTCTTTACACGAGCCGTCATTATTTAAGAAATATAAAAATGAATAATACATATGAATGTGTTAAATTTTCTATTGTATCATAAGTCTGGGCGTTGAGGCCACAAAATATTTGTAAAAAGAAAAACAAAGGCCGGAATTGACTTAAGGATAATATTTTTTTGTTTCATATTTCATTGGAAGCCCCGAGATTATCTCACTAGTAGAGCATCCCGCTTATTTATTGTTACCGGAGAAATGACAAAAATACCTGATTGGATGTTTCAACGGATACAGAACCGAATTTCAGATAGATAGATAAGATAAACAGACTACTCTTTATTGTACACCAGTCAAATTACAATTAATAAACACAATGCTTATTAAAGACAAGTATGTACAATCGGCGGTCTTATCGCTAAAAGCAATTTCTTCCAGGCAAACAAGGTATATAAAAGTTAAGAAGGAGGTTAATTCGCATTGGGAAATCTATCTTTCCATATCATCACACCAGATCTATTGCTGGGTAGACAGAGATTACAGAGTTCCAAAAGGTTATTTCATTATAGACCTCTCTGAAATCCCGGAATATGCTGTTTAATTTAGTCCTTTTTACGAGATCCACAATTAGCGCTTTTAACTATGTTTACTATTATTTATTATTAGTCCGGGCGAATACAATATGTAATCTAATATAATAATCATATGTAATATACACGTAAAACGTCAAGATTACTTAATCACCTTTTGAAAAAGAGGCAATAGATAATATAGAACCTTAGATTCATCATATTCTTCTAAAATTTTAAGTAACAACTAACTTTAGTGGCACTGAATCGGGTTTAAATTTTCTCGAAAATCAAACCCCTTTCAGTAAATACAAATACTAAGAACTGTCGGATTACACGAGAAACGTCGCCTTACCCTCGAGTGGCACGTGAATTACGTAAACCGGCTTACACTGATCGATAGAGGTTTCATTACAATAGGAATATAAATTCCTGGTACCTTAATTTAATTCTTTTTACTAGGTATATTTAAGTAGATTTGGGATGTGGCTTTGATTGTGTTATCAGGATGTAATTTAATGGATTTTCAACCAAAGCATTTAGAATATTTTCGCTTGTAAGTCTGTTCCCGGAGAGGTCCGTAAGGAGAGAACCTGTTGGAACTCTGTATTCTCTAGGTCTGGACTCTAGATAGGTAAGTCCATAGGCGAAATTTTATGAAATTAAAAGGTTTTCCCTCACAATTAGAACCATGTCTACGGGACACATTTTTTTCGAGCGGCGAGTGTGAGACGTTTGTTAGGAAAGCACCTGATCCCTTGCGAGGTAGGAATTTTTTTCCGACACATTGCGTGTCAGAGAAAAATTGTCTATCTATAGACAATTTTTCCCATAAATTTTTTCGTATAAATATTGAAGTCAGTATTTAATGGTATCTGTGAACAATTTACTAATCTCGAACGCAGTGCTACGATATATGGTCTAGTATTAGTTACACAGATAGTTAAGGACTGTTCTGAGAAAGATTGTATATAAGTTCGTGTCTTAGATAGCTATGACAGACAGACTCTTGACTAACATTAAAGGGAGTTCGGGTTTGTTAGTCTCTATTATGAAGCATTTGTGTGCCATAATCGTGGAGGTTGTCAAGCCGACGGTGAATGTTGGATCAACCTCTTCTACATTATCTTGCAATGAGTTATTGCCAAGTGCCGCCCGATTCCTTTTATTATAGATAGCTGATTAGTCGCGAGTATTATCAAAGCAATTGCCTATCTAACAACGAACTATATTGGCCGGCATTATTGAGGAATAACCCGGCAAATATAGTCAGTATCCTGTTTCGAAATATTGATACGCAATTTGGAAGGCAGCAAATCCATACAAAATTAAGAATATTATCATACTGTTACGTTTGCGGGGTAATTAAATGCCGAATAACGTGCGAAGTACTTTATTAGGCGCTGTACATACAAAACAGTACGTCGAATGCCAATACACACGCGAACTAATCACACACTTGTACTACTCTTGTTTGTACCCAAATACTGCTTCCAAGTCGCTGAGTCACTCGTAGTATCCGTATATCGATGCTAAGTCGCCGGTGTATTCCACTTAGATAGCTTGTACTCCGATTTGATCACTATCGCTTCCGAGAAGAGACTGACCCGTCCCGCGCTCTGTGTTTCTCTTATACTTGTTTGAAAGTTCTAGATCGGACTCGAACCCTCTAAGTACATCGATAGAAGTTTAGAAGTACATCGAACAATAGCCGGCGCGGCACACAAAGCGGTATTATTATTACATACCTATTTGCGCGTGAACTAATAGGTACTTGTATACCGCGACCGCGCGCCGGCGATAATTAAAGGGGTGGAACCTTCTAGACGTTTCAGCAGTTAAGCGCGGATTCTAGATCTTTCTAGACAAATCGTTAGGGGACCTAAGTGTGTGTTTTAGAATCGACATCCCCCGATAAAGACTTTTCAAGATATCGGGGTTTGTTGGGGTCATAACAATACATAGAACACTCAGTAGAATTCCATTCAAAGGTTTTTCAGATTTTTTCAAATGAATTTATATTGTGAACAGTAATTTTCAATTTATGCGGCTGGCCTTATTGGTCTATTTAAACCATGCATCAACTACAAAGTGGTTCGCAAACTAAGAGCTTAGGTCGAAAAGATTGACGTTAGAGTGACGCTAGCGAGTAAGCGTGCTGTCACGTTTCATGTTTATTTAATAAATTTGTACTGAGACAAGGACGGCATATAAACTCGCTATCGTCCCGATAACGCCAATCTTTTCGTGCTAAGCTCTCTGGACTTCATTTTTCGTCAGACGTGAACCGAGATAGCCGCCGAGGTGAATGAATAAATATTTACAATTTCCGACGCCACGCCGTAACGGAATTATCACTTTGATCGTGCTGAGGCAATTTAACATTTCAGTACGTTCCAGTTTGCAAATTTGTTTTTTTTATTTATTTGCTTATTGGCCGGAAAATTATATACAAGGAACAATACCAGAAAATACAAGAATATGGTTTTCATTTGTTTACAATGATCCCAACGTATACTCACAACAATTATGACTTACGGAAACTTTAACAACTTCATAATAAATAATAGTGTTAGATGGAGATGAGCCTAATCAATCCAAATTTTCTCTCAATTCAGCACCAACAGCTATCTCAAACATCACCTAGCTATGACTAACTAACAAGTGCAAACCTTTAAAGAGTTATATTTCCCACCCTGTGTGTTTACCATATTGTGTTTTTTCCAGGCAAAACCTTGTCATAGTCTCTGAAGACATAAAGGAGAACCTATCACGATTAAGTCAGAATCAGAAGGTGTGTCCGAATTGTTGTGTGAAAAAAGTTGGTGAGAATCTCTTATAAAAAATAATCGTACATAGTTCTTTACCCACCCTGAATTTACAATACGTTTCTACATTTATGTTTAATTTCAATCAGGCGTTTACCTTCACTTCCATTTAACGCTCGTTTATAATGTATAAGCCTAGAGTGGCGATAATAAGGCGAATAGACGAAAATCAAAACACTTATACGTTACTCGAAGTTCCACTGAACAAACATGAGCCTCTCAAGCCTGTGTAAACAGTTAACAGTGGGTGTGCAAATACGGCTATTATACTGGAATGCGATGCGAAATGAGAATTGATTCTGTTAGGTACGGATAAAAGTGATACTTGGAGGTATTGGTCACTGATTTAACAAAACAGTAAACTTAAAGGAAAGAACCTTGGAACTCAGTACTCTCCGTGTACCTCGCAAAGGAGTTGGCGTGATGATATAGATAGAAATCTTGAAGTATTAATAAGCAAGTGAGCTGTATTTATATTTTAACACATGGAAAATTTACAATGAGATACTTTAGAGATCCGGTTCTGGAAATCTCGCAAACACAGAAATCCCAACTAAATAACTAAGGATGGAGCCGAAACTATACTCGTGCTACCCTTGTGTTCAAATGATGTGAAAACCATCGGGGATAATAGGCTATCACCGTATGCGAAACAATTAGGAGAAAAAGGGTTTGGACGTGTGATTGGCAGAATACAATCGAAACTTTGTTGATCGAAAAATAAGAGAAGAGAAAATCGTCCCTTTGAAAGTAGTGAGCAGCAACGCAAACTTAAAAATGTGAAAAGTTAGCTAGAACGCTACGAACGTTAGCGTTTAGTGAAATTATTAAGGCAGTTGAGTCTATCTTTATCATTACGCCTTGCGGGGTAGGCAGAGAATACGGAGGTCCAACAGGTTCTTTCCTTACAGACTTCTCTGGCTTCCTCCACTCTCATAGTTCGTCTCATAAGTTGAGTAATAGTACCATGATGGATTTCTCTACTTTACTCGCTTTTTATGGAGATATCTACCATATTCGAATGATAGTAAAACCATATAACGATTGCATTTGCGGTTTACAGTAACAACAGAGGTAAAATCGAGCAAATGGTTAGTAAAATGTGCCTGGCGCATAAACCAACGGTAATGTGCGGTTATGACGTGTATCAACGTCACTCAACCAAAATGTAATTTTCAGTAACTGTGTGCAAGCATATTATTAACTTGCCTCAAAATGTATTCAAACCAATATCTTATGTTTGCAATATTAATTTCATTTGTACTTTTTTATAATTTGAAAAAGGGTACTGCGTTGTCTGTGTGTATGTCTATTCGGGCTAATTCCACTAATAGTGTAAAGGCTAAAGAAGTTTGTGAGGATGGATGGATTGTTGTTACTTTTCACGCAAAAACCTATAATAAATAAATTTAGATGTAACTTTACAGTAATACGGCATGAATTTTTGAAACGGGGCAGTAAGGGCTTAACCGTTGTTGATACAGGAAAACAGTCTTGGGAGACTATCCTTAACATTTTGACCTGAATTTACAGATCTTGAAAAAAATGTAGTCAGCAATAAAATGCGCTATTTACACAAAAGTGTTTTTTTTGATACCTCCTGTTCCTCCTGTGTTGGAGTACTAGAAACGTCAGAAATCGCAAAAAATCTTTTCCCATACATTTTATAGGAGATCGCCGTGGCAAATTACACAAAACTTTTTTTGATGCCCATCGATCCTGCTTCTTATAAAGATAAAAAAAACTTCTTTTGGACCAACTGAGCTTGGAGTACTAGAAAAGATTAAAATATCCACCCTGTATAGCTTATACATCAGAATAACACATGGGCAATAATTTACAAAGATATTAGAAAACGCGTGCACAACTGCGAGTACTTAACAACTCGAATCTCATAAAACATACACGTGCCCAGAAATGTCTAGTTCTAGTTTGCTCACAACGGCCATTTATTAGGCATATGGCAGCGCCCGAACATAACGATAATTGTTTTACTATTTCACACAACTAATAATCTTATATTGTTTTTCATTTGACAAACATTCGAAAGTTGCCAAGACATGTATGTATAATAATAGATGCTAGGTCGTTTAGTTGAACATATGAAAATATTATATTGATACTTAAGAAGGGCAAATCAAGACCATAACCGTCGAGCATGTTGAGCAATGAGAGTGAAGGAAGCTAAAGAGTTCAGAACCTATTATAACTCTGTACTCTCTAACAGATAGAATACCAATATTATATCTATTCATTTATGTATGTATAACAGAGAGACCAATACCCAAGAGTTATTGCGATATCGTTGGAATTCAAATTTTACATTTCTGACATATAACGTAATCAGTCAACGTCACACGTCCTGTAGTACAGGGCTTCAAAGAGCAACGGCTGCTGTGGTTTTGCATCAACCGAATCAGAACTGGTGCAATAATCATCTGCACAGATGGGGCATCACTGAATCTTCTTAGTGTAAATGTGGAGACTCGTTGCAGGCTATCTAGCACATTGTGCAGGAGTGCTCCATTAGGAAATTCAGCGGCGGATTCGAGGGGCTGCACCAGCTGACACCAGATGGATAAACAATGGATCCTTCACTCTGACATAAAATTTTCATCATATGTCGCATTATTGATAGTACATCGCCATAGGATGATGATGATGATAACACGTAGTTACAACATCCGCGAGCTTCTGTTAAGCTATTCTATTTTTAGGATTCCGTACCTATCTCAATTAGCAAAAATGTAACCCTCATAGGGTCACTTTGTTATCCTTCTGTCTGTTTGGCGGTTAGAACTCTTTTTCTCAGGAACTGTTAAAGAACATTTAAAAGTTTAGGCGAATACTAAGGTCCCTTATTCAGTAAAAATTTAAAGGTTTAAGTAATGCAATCACACGAAATTATTATCATTTAAACACACTCATCATAACGTATTCCCTATAGGTTTTGGTTTGGGACTTCCCGTTTACCTAGAATGGTGAAATTTGGCAAGAAGCTAACCTAACGGCCGTCGGTCCTTCTGCAGATGTGACCAGCCCATTGCCACTTTAGCTTACTGAGTCTGCGAGCTATGTCGGTAACTTTGGTTCTTTGTCGGATTACCTCGTTACGAATTTTATCCTTCAAAGAAACGCCGAGCATAGCTCGCTCCATAGCCCGCTGTGCGACTTTGAATTTGTGGACTAGTCCCACTGTGAGTGGCCACGTCTCAGCCCCGTAAGTCATAACAGGTAGGACGCATTGGTTATAGACTTTAGTCTTCAGGCATTGCGGTATAGGAGAAGAGAAAACGTGACGTAGTTTGCCAAATGCTGCCCAACCTAATTGGATCCTGCGGTTGATTTCTTTCTCGAAGTTGTTTCTACCAAATTGGACAACTTGTCCAAGGTAGACATATTCCCGAACAACTTCGAGCATCGAACCATCGACGTAGATCGGTCCCGGCGTGACATGATCTTGGTTTTATCCAAGTTCATGCCGAGACCGACACCTCGAGAGGCTCCATTTAGGCTATGCAGCATTTCGCTGTTCCAGTGACTCTGCCACGATGACGATATCATCGGCAAACCGAAGGTGTGAGATGTATTCGCCGTTGATGTTAATGCCCCGCCCAGTCCAGTCCAGTGCCTTGAAGATGTCTTCGAGTGCATTGGTGAAGAGCTTGGGGGATTTTACATCCCCCTGTCTTACCCCTCGACGCAGCTCGATCGGGTTGGTCTTTTGGTCCTGGAGCTGGACGGTCATTGTGGCGGTATCATACAGACATCTCAACACCTCGATATAGCGCCAATCGATGCCACATCGCTGCAGAGCATCCAAAACCACCCAGGTTTCGATGGAGTCAAAGGCTTTCTCGTAGTCCACGAAAGCCATACACAGCGGCTGATTGTACTCTTCGGTCTTCTGTATAATCTGACGAACAGTATGGATGTGGTCTACGGTGCTGTAACCTTTTCGAAACCCGGCTTGTTCTGGTGGCTGGAACTCGTCGAGTCTTCTGGCGAGGCGGTTTGTGAGTACTCTCGAGAACAACTTGTAGACGTGGCTCAGGAGTGAGATGGGTCTATAGTTCTTAAGCAACGTTTTGTAACTTTTTTGAAGAACAGAACCACCGCACTCCCGCTCCACGCTTGAGGTGTTAGACCCTTGTGGATGACGGAATTAAAGAGGCTCGCTAGCTTTTTCAGGATTGGAGTCCCGCCTGCTTTTAGGAGCTCAGTGGTGATTCCGTCATCGCCTGGCGACTTGTTGTTTTTGAGCTGCTCGAGAGCCACTCTGACCTCGTCCTGGTTGACATCAGGGATGTCTTCCGTGTGGTGGCGTGTGAGTGGGGCTCTGTGGTCGTCAGCGCTGGGTCTCGTGGGTTTAGTCATCCGTGATGCGTACAGGTCTTTGTAGAAACTCTCAATTTCTTCAAGTATCTCGAACTTGGAGGTTACGGTTTTGCCACCCGCAGTTTTAAGTTTCGTCAGATGGGATCTACCTCGCTGGCGAGCGAAGACTTTGGTGCCTCTGTTCTGTTCAATCGCAGCCGCCATGGCGCGGGTGTTGGAACATCGGAGGTCACTTCGCACTCGCTTCCGGATCTTCCGGTTGAGGTTCCTCCCATCCGGCGAAGACGCCTGCGTGGATGACATTTCCCGTCTCTGCCTCATAAGTTCAAGAGTCTCGAGCGAGAGTTTAGACTCTGTTACCGTTTTTGCCGGGAAACACCCTTCGAGACACATCCTGTAGCGTTTGACCACTGTGTCGGTTTTCTCGTCAACATTGCCTTCGGTTTCCAGCAGGTCGAAACGATTTTGAAGCTCCAGTTGGATATTTTCGGACCCTAAAGCTATTTGAGGCGCAGTAGGTCTGAGAGTAGACCTCATCATGCGACGCCTTTCGGCCCTGAAGTTTATATTTAGAGCGCCTCGGACAAGTCCGTGATCGCTGCCGGTATTAAACCTGTTGATCACGGAGACGTCTCTAAACATAGACTTCCTGTCAGTTATGATGAAGTCTATCTCGTTCCTCGTCACAGTGTCGGGGCTTCGCCATGTCCACTTTCTATGAGGCTTCTTCTTAAAGAACGAATTCATCAAGAAAGCCCCTCAAACTCCAGAAACTTGACCAGCATCTGCCCCCTGTGGTTTCGGCGCCCCACGACGTGGGGTCCGATTATCGTTTCGCCGCGTTCTTGTACTCCCACTTTGGCATTGAAGTCCCCCATAACAACGTTGTAGTGAGCTTTGGTGGTGCCATGTAATGCCTTGGCTATGTCTTCATACATGGCTTCGGCTATGTCGTCGCAGTATGTCGAAGTCGGCGCATATACCTGTACCACCTTCAGGGAGTATCTGTCGGTGATTTTAATTATGAGGTACGCTACCCGTTTCGACACACTGCTGACTTCCACAACGTTGTTAGTGAGAGCTTTGTTGACCAGGAAACCGACACCACCCTGAGAGGGCCGATCACCTTCCCGAAAGTAGAACAGGTGGCCTGACTCAAGGGTTATCGTGTCCTCGCCCTGTCTTCGGACTTCGGATAACCCCAATATGTGCCAGTTTATGCGACCTAGTTCTACCTCGAGTTCAGTGAGGTGTTGGTCCAGCCGTAGAGAGCGTCCATTGTACGTAGCCAGGGTCAGGTGTTTTTGGTAGCCCTGTGTCGTAGCCCGGAGATTCTTCGCACCCCCTGCCCCGCTGTTACCGCGACCGCTACCGTGGCAGGGGACAGCGGGACTACCAGGAACTGGGGGCCTTTGGTTTAGGTGCCTTATCATGTTAGGAGGTTTTTGGCCTACTATACCACGCTAGCCAGACGGGTTGGTATAGGGTTTTTTCCGAATTTTCCTTTTCTGGTCCTTGATCGGACGACGTTACTGCCCTTGGTAAACTCTTACCACCAGCCTAGCAAAAGTAAGGCTACTGGGGTATCCTAAGTTTTTCTTTCGCTTCCAGCCCATTAAGGAAGATGCCAAGCGTGTTCAAGAGTGGAGACCGCGACTTGGTAAGCGTAAGGTAGGACGGCCCCCAGCTAGATGGACCGACGACCTCAAAAAGATCGCTGGAACAGACTGGATGCGGAAGGTGGAGGACCGTGTGCAATGGCACGTGTTAGGAGAGGCCTATGTCCAGCAGTGGACTGCGATAGGCTGATTGATTGATAACCTAACGGAAATAATCGATAGCGGAAAAGTGTGAATATGTAATAATATCTTAGTGAACTCTGAGGACGCGAGTTCTACTCGCACTTATGCGGTTATTGGGTTGTAACGTTGAAATAGTATTTTTGTTGGATAATAAATAACTAATAAAAGGTTTAGTAGTTTAGTAAACGTTAAAGACGTTTAATCGCCTCACTTAATCTTATATGAGATTTGAGAATCATTAATCCTATTTAACGCAAGTTGATAGTGAAACTTTCAGTATTGCACTGGAACATTTTAGATCAAATAGCTGCAATATTACGTTTCGGTATCGTTATCTAAAGTTTAAATGTAGAGACGCGACAAGACTAAAACCCAATCTACGCCGTGAAATACCTGGATATTTAAAATAAGATATTGCTCTGATTTCTACCTATGGCTAGGCTGTGAGTTTTGTAGGATCAAGTAGACTTCGCATCCTTGACATTTCTGTATTTCGCGACCTCATTAGTCGATTTTTATCTGAAGAAAATGTGAGCTATTTCAACATAATAACGAATAGTATTACCAAACACGCAAAAAATAAGTTCTGAAAGTTGGCATGGTTATTAGTTTTATACATTAGCAAATAATAGAAATTTAACCCCATGTGCCTTACGATCTCGTAAGGCGTACTTTGCGTTCAAAAGTAAGTTAACACATTTGTAATACGAGTGCATACCATAATATTCTACTTTTACTACTAATACAACTGGTATCCAGAGGATTAGTAACAATTAGAAAACTGATATGATTATATCACAAAATGTCGCGCTTCCAATTGCCTTAGTGGGGTAGTCAGTAGTGTTACTACTTTGTAGTATTACGACAGAGTGGGCCCACCGCAAGATGTACCGATGAGGTGAAGATCGCTGCTAAAACCTAAATGCGTACAGTGCAAAGTTTTTGCAATCATTGAAGGAGGCATTTGTATTGCAGTGGACTTTTGGCTCATAAAGTATAACGGTGATATACAGTAGACATAGTATAAACATTAAAACATCTTTTTTAGTACTAGGGGTCTGTATAAGAATCTCGCGTACTTATGCGCGCTCTACGCAGCTTCGCGACAGGTCTCAGAGGGTACGACCTGCTATGAGTTAGTGGAAAGCCGCGTAAAGCTTCTGTGTCCTTGATTCTAATTCAAACCGCTACCGCTAATTTCTTCTACTCTTCTATGATTACTGTGTCGTCACCGTTAACATCATCAGCGTGGGGGACCTGCCCGCTCCGTTTTAATACGGTCCGGTACTCGTGTTAATACTAACGCTACACATAGTTAATACGCCTTAGTGTAATATCAGTTCTGTTCTCATTACCATTGCGCTCCCTATCCCAAAGGGAACAGAACAGAGATAGACAACAGTGATACTCTGATGGTGAAAATGTTACTTACAGTTAAGGCCAAGGTCGTGGTACGCGATGATGGCAGGCTTGGCGCGATCTCCCTGCACGGCGACGACGATGTCTCCGCGCCCAGTGCGTACACGCACCTCGATGCACCCGCCCTCTCCACTGAACCGCCGGGCGCTGGGGAACTGCAGCTGGATATTCTTCAGCTCAATATCATCCATGCTGTGAATAAAATGTATTTGTTATAGAATGAATCAGAGGGCCCTAGCCACAGTTGAACATCTTATTGCTAGCGGTCACAATCGGCATCACGCATATAGGCCCGTATTACAGAACGTAAATCAGTCGTGAACTAGTTTTAACAACTGAGTTTTGTACTAAAATGTTAGTTTTAAAACTACATTCACGACTGATTTTCGTTCTGTAATACGGGGCATAGACTCTACGCGGCCTCTCGGCAGGTCTCAGAGAAAACTACCCTCTTCCAAGATGCCGCGTTGAGATATATATGTTAACTGAGGCCTAGCCAAGTGACAAGCGTTTTATCTATTCTATTGTCGCAATCTATAGAACAATGTTCTGAAAGACTAGGCTATGTTTGTGCCGTGAACCCGGATTATCCATCAATACTCATTGATTGCTATAATAACAATAACAGTCAAGAGGCCGATGACGTGATACAAGAGATTGCGCTCTACAAATAAAAGTAAAGCCAAAATTATGAGGTGCCATTACATTTTGTTGTTTTTCTGTATCTTGTATATATACATAGGTAAGTATTTATGTACTCTCGATTCAACGTGTTAGAAAGGTGTTAAAAAAATAACACCTTGTCTCATCTCAAATATTGTAGTCAAATGTTGGCGTCTTTTGCATAATTCCTTAATTTCACGTTAATTAACGCAGCAGCAATAGTCATATTTTTTTTTGGTACATAAGGAATTTTGCTAACTGAAACTTATGTGAACACAAGGTTTTAATAGCTTTTGATAAAAGCGAGACATTCTTAATTGCTTTGGAACTTGGAATAATCTAGCTAGGGTATTTAAATATTTAATCCGCATTAACAACCTATAAAGTATTCAAACATTACCAGTATTACTTATAAATACATACATCACTGGAGGGATAGCTAGTAAAGCTAAGCATAACTAGCGTGTATTTCCACGAATACGTAAAAAAATGCATGAGTTAGGTATCTTGTTTTGTTTTAGAGTCGACTGAGCCAAAGAACCTAAGCTTTTGCATAATACATAATAAAGTATAATCTAGTTTATGAATGTAGATGCAAAAAGATGCAATAACCTGGAAAACTTTATTGAAAAGTAATATTATTCGAAGTATTTGCTCACGGTGCTGCAAAATATTGATAAGCAAAATGCAATAATCTACTCGTTGCACGGAATATTGAATAAACTGATTCCAGATTTATTGAATCGTTTTACTAATGCAAGTGAACAGTTTTCAAAATAAACGTACATTGCGTTTATAGGGTTGTCTCCATGTTGTCCTATTGTTGTGTTGTTTATGGTTTCAATCTTAGTTGACGTATTTATGTCATTTATAGATATAATACGTGCCTATGATAACCGAATCCCCTTGTTGTCCGATCAAGCACTATAAACCAATACCAACCATTGTAATAACCAATGGTGAACCTAAGGAAAATCATAATATAATGCTTTCTCACAAATAATAATTACAATGTAATTTATAAAATATATTACAAGTAAAAAACCTAATCATATAAATCCCGTCCACGTGGCATGGCGGCATTCCCTCGCTGGATTGTCGAACAACAATTTTTTGAGCGAGGAAAGAGCCAGCCCTCTTAACACATGAGGAGCCGATCAGTCCAGGTGTTATTTTTTTTTACAAATTCTTTTATGCTGGAATTCTATAAGCCTAGTGTCTCTGCGGCACACATCACAAACACGTAATTATTACTAACACAAGCGTACTAAACCTAACTTAAATAAATAAACAGTAGTCTTGCTCTGCATTTTGCCAAAATTATCTGCGTTTGGATGGCATATCTATATGGTATCAATCTATATCATCACGCAGAGTAGTCAAACATATATTCATCTATATTCAAAATTAGAGTAATTGACCAACCGTTAAGTACTTACAATTATTGGAAATATTAGTTTTGGATTGCAAATTGTCCGTTAGATACGGATGTTTGCTACTATTAGAACAACAAAGATGAATAATTATGGTATAGCTCATATGTTTGTCGGTTTCGAGGCCATTTTCGAGGATGTCCTTTACATCACAAGTATCAATTTAGCTTTAACTAATACCTTTTTGTATATATTTCCCGTCGATCGTTACTTATTTGAAACATATTGGAACATATTGATACACATTTTAAACATACTTACAACTTAACTTTCTCTAAAAATAATAATTCACTATGTTATCTGTGTACAGTTTCATTTTGCATTAAATTGGACACAGAATATAGCCCTGTAAAAAATACTAATGATTTGTCCATGTCTTGATAATGTCTATAGTAAAGAAGAATTATTTTATAATTAATATTGTTTTGTTTGAAATAAAACTATTTTACGGATTTTATCGCGGTTTATTTTTTTAGTTTTAGTTCCCGACGTTTCGAGTGCTTTGCAGCACCCATGGTCACGGGAGGAACTGACTCGTTTTGTTTGTTTATAAATATACCTAATGCATAATTTACATATCATTATAATGTATTGTAATGAATTGTGCCCGGTATATGGCAATAGGCTCGCCCCCTATTACATGGGACCTAACATCGTCGGCGAAACGTGGGTGTACTCAGTACACCTCTGCCACCCCCTCTGGGGAATATAGGCGAGACGGTGTTTTTTGTTATTATAATGTATCTTCCCTGTGTGGTGACGGGAAACAATACATGTGTCATCACCCCCTATCATCCCGTGGGTGTCGTAAGCAGTGCGTAGAGAAGGAAAACTTGAAATCAAACCCTATACCAACCGGTCTGACTAATGTACCTCCCATGAAAGCACAACAATTTAACCGGCCCCCAGTTCGCAGTACTCCCGCTGTTCCCGATCACGGTAGCGGTCAGGGCGACAGCGCAAGAGGGGGTGCTTAGAATCTTCGGGCTACGAGAGGCTACCATAAAGGACTGACCCTCGCGACATATAATGGATGTACACTACGGCTGGACCACCACCTCACCGAACTCGAGGAAGACCTGGGTCAAATAAAATAGCATATTTTAGGGTTATGCGAGGTTCGAAGAAAGGGGGAGGACGCGATAGCGCTTGAGTCAGGTAACTTGTTCTACTTTCGAGAAGGTGATAAGCTCTCCCAGGGTGGTGTCGGTTTTCTGGTCAATAAGGACCTTGTTAGCAGCGTTGTGGAAGTCAGCAGTGTGTGGACACAGGCAGCGAACCTTATACTGAAACTCACCGACAGGTACTCCCTTAAGGTGGTACAGGTATATGCGCCACCCTCGATATACGCTGACGAGATAACCGAAGCCGTGTACGAAGATATTGCGAAAGCACTACACGGCACCCCAAAGGCTCACTACAACGTTGTTATGGGGGACTTCAACGCCAAAGTGGGAGAAAAAGAACGCGGCGAAACGAAAATCGGATCCTTCGGTGTGAGGCGCAGAAATAACAGGGGGCAAATGATAGTAAACTTTCTCGAGTCGCAGGGGCTCTTCTTAATGAACTCCTTCTTTAAGAAGAAGCCCTTTAAGGAAGTGGACTTGGCGAAGCCCCGACAACGTGACAAGGAACGAGATAGACTTCATCGTGACGGATAAGAGGTAAGATATTTAGGGACGTGTCTGTGGTCAACAGGTTTAATACTGGCCACGATCACCGACTCGTCCGAGGCACCCTAAATATAGACTTTTAAGCCGAAAGGGCCCGAATGGTGAAGCCTACTCTCCGACCTACCGCGCTCCAAATAGCCTTCGGTTCCAAAAAGTTCCAATTGGAAGTTCAAAACCGTTTTGACTTGCTGGAAACTATTGGCAATATTGACGAGAAAACCGACACGGTGGTCAGAACGCTACAAGACGTGTCTCAAAGTTTCTGTCCAAAAACAGGGACTCTAAACTCTCGGCCGAGACTCTCGAACTTATGAGAAGTAGACGAGAAATGCCACCTACGCAGACGTCTTCGTCAGATCGGAAGGACTTAAACCTTAGAAACCGAAAGCTGATTCGGCGCGACCTCAGACGCTTCAACACCCGTATCGTCGAGGCTGCGATCGAGCAGAACAAGGGCACTAAGGTTTTCGCCCAACAGCTCGGACTTCCCCGTCTGACGAAACTCAAAACTGCGGATGGCAGAACCGTGACCTCTAAGTTCGAGATTCTCGAGGAAATCGAGGGCTTTTATGGAGAACTGTATGCATCACGGACAGGTAAGCCTACGAGACCCAGCGACGATGACCACAGAGCCCCACTTACGCGCCATTACACGGAAGACATCGCAGATGTTGATCAGGGCGAGGTCAAGGCGGCTCTCGAGCAACTTAAGGTTAATAAATCTCCTGGTGATGAATGGAATCACTACCGAGCTCCTCAAAACTGGTAGGACTCCTGTTCTCAAAGAGCTGGCAAGCCTTTTCAATTCCATCATTTACCAGGGCCTAACACCTAAAGCATGGAGCCGGAGTGCGGTGGCTCTGTTTTTCAAAAAAGGCGATAAAGCTTTGCTGAAGAACTACAGACCCATTTCACTTCTGAGCCATGTATACAAGCTGTTCTCAAGAGTAGTCACAAACCGCCTCGCCAGAAAACTCGACGAGTTTTAGCCATCGGAGCAAGTCGGGTTTCGAAAAGGCTTCAGCACCGTAGACCATATCCATACTGTTCGGCAGATTGTACAGAAAACTGAAGAGTACAATCAGCCGCTGTGTATGGCTTTCGTGGACTACGAAAAAGCCTTCGACTCCATCAAAAACTGGGCAGTTCTGGATGCTCTGCAATGATGTCGTATTGACTGGCGTTATATCGAATTGCTGAGATGTTTGTATGATACCGCCACTATGACCGTACAGCTCCAGGAACAAAAGACCAACCCCATTGAGCTGCGCAGAGGGGTGAGACAGGGGAATGTGATATCCCCTAAGCTTTCCACCAACGCGCTCGAAGACGTCTTTAAGAAGCTGGACTGGGCGGGACGGGGCGTGAATATAGACGGTGAGTGCATTTTGTATCTTCGGTTTGCCGACGACATCGTCATAATAGCGGTAACGCTGAAACAGTTAAGCGAAATGCTGCACAGCCTAAATGTAGCCTCTCGACGTGTTGGTCTCGGCATGAATTTGGATAAAACCAAGATCATGTTCAATGAATATGTCACGCCGGGACCAGTCTACATCGAAGAATTGATGCTCGAAGTTGTTTGAGAATACACCTACCTTGGGCAGGTTATCCACCTTAGTAGGAACAACTTCGAGAAAGAAGTCGACAGAAGGATCCAGTTCGGCCGGGCAGCGTTCAACAAACTACGCCGGGTTTTCTCTTCGCCTTTACCGCAATGCCTGAAGACGAAAGTCTACAACCAGTGCGTTCTACCAGTCATGACATACGGTGCCGAGACATGGACACTTACAGTAGGGCTACTCCATAGGCTCAAAGTCGCGCAGCGAGCTATGGAGCGGGCTATGCTCGGAGTCTCTTTGAGGAATAAACTCCGAAATGAGGTTATCCGTCAAAGAACCAAAGTAGTTGACATAACTCATAAGTCGAAGAGAAGATAGATCACACATAGGTATATATACCTACTCGAAAGTCCAGAGTGATTTATACAAATAGAAAAAGTTAAAACGGTCTCAAATATTCATAAGAATATCTTTCTGTCAATTTTTATCTCTCCGTTAATCCCTTTTTTATTACTCCCAAGAGGACAAAGTGATCCCTTAGGAAATATTCTAAATTATGTTATTATGGGAACACGAGATTGGATTATAAGTTGTTTCAGAGTTGGTTTATAAGTAATAATAATAGATATACAAATTGGGTCAAATAAACCATTTATAATATTGAAGAAAATATTTATTTACCATTAAGTAATCCAGTAATCATTCTTGCCACGACACACTTCTATTTTTAAGCAGAGATAATAGTGTTAGTGAAAATCAACTGTAAATACTTTACAGGGTAGATAACCATAACCCTATATCTGATGAAGCAAGTACACACATAGCTTCAATATCAATATCCTAGCTAAAATGTTTCGGCTTATCCATATGACTATTAGAATGGCACGTAAGTTTTAAAAATTAAAAAAGACTGAGAAAACTGTTGGATTATATGCCTGTCACGTTTACCGCCTCGTCTCCTGTTGCTGTGTTTCATATTACAGAAAAGATATAAGGTATGGAGTTCTCTATTGTTTTCACAACGGTGTATTACATACTATTACTTAAACTTTAAAAAATAAGTGATAAGAGTTTTTTTTCGATGTTCCCATGAATAAATGTTCCAGGTCACAGTGGAACTTTAAAACAAAAAAGACTAAGCTGAATGGGGTTCGCTAATAAAAAGTATTTGCAAACTTTATAATCACTCCATCGCCAGTGTGACTTGACCATTAAGGAAACTGTAATTGAATTCACGTAGCATTTCGACGAAGACGGTCGGTCTGGTTTAAATTCGAAGTTATGATCGAAAAGCAACAGTTTTAACAATGAAAACTGAACTAACTAACGGGCGCGGAACTTCGTTGATAATTGTGTGGCGATGAATTTATACTAAAAGTCGTCATTTCTAGCCTGCATCAGCCTAATGTTGGAGAAAGACTTCATCTCTAGTGTTGTAAAAATGAGCGCCGAGCGCCGAGCGTTCAGCGCTGAGTCGACGCTTACGAGCGTTCAAGACTCGAGCGTTGAAGGCTCGAGCCTTTAAGGCTCTCGGCTCTATCCAACACCAGTACTTAACTAAGATTTTTGCATCAATTTTAATAAATGAAAAATGTATGAAATTTTAAAATTATCAATCAATCAAAACGATAGACGAAAGTAGGTTGTAATTAAAATAAACACGAAAATGCATGCTGCACTCTGAAACTTCAACACAAAGCACGTATTTGTAAGAATTTATTTAGAGCAGCTCTTCAGCGCAGTGGCCAGTACAAGTGCAGTAATATGCCAATTAGTAACAGATTCAGTATCAAAGTTGGTCAGTAACAGAGTGTGTTTAAATTACATCTAAATATAAAAATTTATTCAAGTTGATACTTATGCAAGTTGTAGTTATTTGTCTGTGTACACCCGCCAAAGGCGCCGCGTGGCAGTGCGGTTGCAGGAGGGGCGTTCTGCCGTGCCGAAAGAGTAGAGAGATTTAAAGAGTAGGCGAAAATAAAATTATTAAACAAAATAGGTAAAACAAATTCTTTGAAAGGGCCGATTACGTGTATGGGGTGCGTGCACACTGTACTCGTTGTATCGTATCATAGGTATTTAATTATGTGATCGTATTTCATATATGTATTTGGAACTCTAACATATGGAATTTGTTTGGGGAAGCCTAATACCAATAAAAAACGTATTTTCGGTTATGGATGACAAAAAGATACAATTTTTGTACACTCAAGGTTTGGGTATGCCCGATACCTACCATAAAACAAACAATTTAATATATTATTTAATATAATAATTACTTACCTTCACATCTGTATCCTCATACGGGGTTGGCAGAGGTATACCTTTGCCTACCCGTAGGGGGTTAAGGGAATATAGTATACTGTGTACTATACACCTACTATTTGAAATCGCCGTCCCAATGTTATTACATACAAACATTCCTTAATATTATTACGGAAACGTTAGTGTAAACGAATCCTTAATTTTGCGGCACAAACATCAAACGCGCCGACAAAGGATTCGTCGGCGCATTTGACGATGTCTTTAGATTCGAGGTGTGCTTGCTGTTATAGTTATAGTTATGAAATAAACATAAATGAGGGCATATTGTACCTTACTCGAATCACTTAAAGTTGTATTTGCAAAGTAATAGGCAAAAAGCAATACTGCACTGGGTCTGCATGGCGGAGTATGACTTAATCTCTTTCGCCTCGATATGTGAGAGAAGGCCTTTGCCGAGCAGTGGGTAGTATAGGCTGATATTATATACTTGAGTAAGTACTTAAGTAGACAGTACTTGTCAAGACTAAACCAGCCTAAGCACCGTGGGGCGATGTTAAGAAGTTAGGTAGCCCCATTGGTCATCTACCATTATCAAACCAGGTACCATATTATTGCATTGTCACAGAACTTATAAACGTATGCCAAATTTCAGGTCAATTTGAGAACCGCATGTGTTTGAAAAGTACATCACAAACTACCTTTGAACTAATAATAACTTTGACCCGGAAAGACAGAGAGACATACGAACAGAGCAAGTTAATTAAAAATTAATAGGTACTCCACGCAGTTAATATTAATGTATGAACATGACTTAAAATCATCCATAAAACTGGAGCGTTGAGCTCGACGCTCGAGCGCGAGTCTATTCATCTCTCAACCTCAGAATTCTCAATACCGTCTTAATCAGTTTTATAATATGTTTGAATGTACAACCCCTACGCGTATAATGGAAGAAATAAAACACACAATGAACATAATAAGACCATCCGTGACCATTATCGCCCTGTGGGTACAAGTGTATAAGGACTAAAACTTATAATATAGCTTCAGTGTTCTCGGTGACCAAGTAATTGGAATGATAAATAACATAAGTCTGATGGAAAAGTCAAGAGTCTCCGTAACCGGCGAGCGTGTATGAGACGAACTATGAGAGTCGAGGAAGCCAGAGAGGTATGTAAGGAAAGAACCTGTTGGAACTCTGTACTCTCTGCCTACCCGCAAGGGATCTGGCGTGAGGTTATAGATAGATAGATGGATAAATAAGATAGAAATCTGATTTTTGACATTTATAATATTCAACATAATACTGTTTTTTACTACTTTTAAATTGAAGTGTAAATTATTTTGAGTAATTAATAAAATGTAGATTTTGTACTTAATAATTTTTTTTTTTGAAAAACATTGCCCCACACTAGAATTTATTCCTGTGTCGTGGGTGCGTTTACAAACATAAAACTTCACATACACAAATACCCAGACCGAAACAAATAATTGTGGCTCACACAAACATTTGTCCCATGCGGGAATCGTACCCGCGGCTATTAGACACAGTGGTCGGAGCGGCATAAGGTTTTTACCACTGCGCTAAATCGTCCGTCAGTCCGTCAATTGTGCCCGGTACATGGCAATATGCTCGCCCCCTATCACATGGGACCTAATATCGTCGGCGAAAAGTGGGTGTACACAATACACCTCTGCCACGCCCGCTTGGGGAATATAGGCGTGACGGAATAATAAAAGTATAGACATTAAAAATTTGTAACTTCAAATCAAATTCATGGTTTTCTTCACTTTATCATATAGTATCGTAATCATTGGGAAACGTAATTTTAAGGTTAAACAAGAAAGTACGCATTATTTTTATAATGAATTTAAATTCACCAAGTCTGTAAATCACAATAGTAGCCACTTTTGAAAATGAGCGCCAAACATACAACGTCTAACACTTCTGCTCGACATGCATCGCAAGGCGTTAATAAGCACGCTAACACATTACTCGTTTATGTTTATATGTAGCCAATTGGTATTGCGGCAATTAAGATGCAGCAACGTGGTATTGTTTATCGCCTTGATTAAAGCGCATTTTGGTGCAGCGGTTAACACTTTCGTTATATTATTTCGTACTAGAAGGTGACAGTCTGAAAAGCGGCCCGAATAACAAGAGCACATATATAGACAGCAGGCTCTTCGGACTCAAATGTAGATGAATGCTGGAATAGCCTGAAAGAGAGTTTGGTGGAATCCGCGAAAGAAGTATGTGGTTGCTCAAAGAAGCATATTACAGCAAAAGGTGATGCATGGTGGGATGCGGAGTTGCAAAGCTCCGTAGAAAGTAAGAAGAAAGCGTGGCAGGACTATGTATCTTCTTTGAACCTGAATGCCAGTATGACAGAGATGAGGAAAGAAATATACCGGCAATGCAAGAATGCCACTAAAACTTTAGTGAAAGAAAAGCGTGAAAGAGCCAGTATGATTGAGGAGGAGAGGCTGGCGAAGAACTTCGAGAACAACACCAAACTCTTTTGGAGCAAGGTGAGAAAGGCTCGAGGTGATTCGTCAGGCTCCAGAATGGAAAGGATAAAATCTAAAGATGGTGACATTCTTGCAGACACACAAGCTGTGCTAAACCGGTGGAGTGAATATTTTGGAGAAATGTATGGAGATGACCCGGATGCTGATGCCGCAGACGTGCCTAAAGGCGAGATTGCGGCACCAGAATCAACGGAGGACATCACTATGGAAGAAGTTGAATGGGCGATAGGAAGTATGAAAAACGGTAAAGCTGCGGGAGTAGACATGATATCTGCCGAGATGATCAAATATGGTGGAACTTGCGTCCGGGACGCTTTCCGGGCCCTTGCAAACCTTTGCTGGAGGACCGGTAGAGTCCCTACAGATTGGCGCCGCGCAGTCATAGTACCCTTGTATAAAGGCAAGGGTTCACAATATGACTGCGCCAATTACAGAGCCATCAGTTTGATCAGCTTGGCAGCCAAGTGTACGGTAAAATTATTGAACGGAGAATGCGCGTGAAGTCCGATGGAATGTTGTGCGAGGCACAAGGGGGTTTCAGGTCTGGAAGAGGATGTTCGGATCAAGTCTTCTCACTCCGCAACATCGTAGAGAAGCATCTGGCAGTGGGCCGGAAGGTTTTCTGCGGTTTTGTAGATCTGGAGAAGGCATTTGACAGAGTTGTGCGAAAGAGACTTTGGGACATTTTGCCAGAGTATGGTATAGATGGCACTCTGTTGCGAGCCGTCCAGTCCACTTATGTGGACTGCAAGGCATGCGTACGGGTGGGTGGTAACAGGTCACCCTGGTTTGACGTTAAAATCGGCGTCAAGCAGGGTTGCGTGTTGTCCGCTAGACTGTTTATACTATATCTGGACAAAAGTCTTCAAAGACCGAAAGCGATGAATGAAGGTGTACAAATGGGTGACTTAGTGGTAAACCATCTACTTTATGCAGATGACGCGGTTTTAATAGCGCCAACAGCCACTGATCTGCAAACACTAGTCACAGTTATGAAAAACGACTGCATGATCAATGGCTTACACTTGAATGTGAAGAAAACCAAGATTATGGTTTTTGAAAGGGAAGAAACCAGAACGAATGTAAGGATTGTGGTTGGTAACGATGTGCTGGAGCAAGTGAATGAGTTTGTATATCTTGGATGCGCCTTCAGTAAGGATGGGAAATACACCGCTGACATAGAGAGAAGAGTGAGTGCAGGGAACAGAGTGAATGGTGCGATGGGAAAGCTACTCGGGAGCCGGCACTTAAGCCATAAGGCGCAGCTGGCCATACATAACGGAGTTCTTGTCCCAACGCTGTTATATGGTAGCGAGAGCTGGGTATGTAAGAAGGAGAATGAAAGTAGGATAAATGCGGTAGAAATGCGAGCTCTGCGGAAGATGTGCGGAGTGAAGCTGACCGACCGCATTAGCAACAGCATAGTAAGACAGCGAGTAGGTATGAAAGATAGTATCGGTGTAAAGATGAGAAAGGGCATGCTCCGTTGGTTCGGGCATATAGAAAGAATGCCAGAGGAAAGAATGACAAAACAGATATACAATGTGAAAATGGAAGGATGCAGGTACCGGGGAAGACCTAGACTATCTTACCACGACCAAATAAACCGAGTCTTATCTGATGGAAAAGTCAAGAGTCTCCGTAACCGGCGAACGTGTATGAGACGAACTATGAGAGTCGAGGAAGCCAGAGAGGTATGTAAGGAAAGAACCTGTTGGAACTCTGTACTCTCTGCCTACCCCGCAAGGGATCTGGCGTGAGGTTATAGATAGATAGATAGATAGACATATATAGATATGGACTTATTTCGAATCAGTTGCTCCAACCATACCCGTTAAAAATACCATAGTTTTCTAAAACTTCCATATTAAAAAAACTGAGGTCTCTAATAATTTAAAACTAATTTCAAAAGTTGCTAGCTACGAGAAGGTATGTGATATAGATAAGTATATTCGTAATGCGTGAGTATATTCAAACACAGCCATTTTTTGGCTGTTATTGTGTTTGTGATACGTAATCTAGTACAAATAATATATCGATGTTTAACACTAACGTTAACGCAGGTGGAGCCGAGGCATAATAAATCTTTGGCACAACGATTCAGCAACAAAATACATTGGGTATTTACGATATTGTGCGGACAGTGAAACGATCCAATTGGGTATAAAATAAAGCCTCTTCAGTTAATGTAACGTTTTATTAAGCTAAGAGCACGACTGCGTTGGGAGCCGGGACTTCCGTCTCCCAACTTCAGCGGGCTGACTATATTGCCCATGGCGCTGTGGGAATCGGTCTCGGGATGATTCCTTCTTTACTGGGCCTATTTGCTATGTCCAAACGCAGCTCGTTACGATAATTTGAACTGAAATGCAAGCAGAGTACCACTAAACGATCATTTCACGAAGTCATATAACGCGCCGAGTTACGTCTTTAATTCCTCATAGAGAATAAGGGCCCTGCTTAAAGTAAGGCTTCGCAAAATAAAATATTTGCAAATGCAATACTGTTGGACTTAGTTTTGTGCCCAGCTATGCAATATAGGTTCCTATTTGGTAGGTTAATAATAACGCTTTTGTAACTTCACGTCAACTTAGTGAAGTTATAGAAATGTTAACTGAATTTGACAACTTTGGAGTCGGATTAGAAAATATCGTCTATCTATCTTTATCATCACGCCAGAGAGTACAGAATTCTAACAGTTATTTTTTCCTTAAATACCTCTATGACTTCCTCCAATCTCATAGTGTTTTCTTCATAAAGCATAACGCTATATAAATTAATTATTAATTATGCAACATTTCAGCGACTAAATCTGAAGGTCATTACTATTCTTAGTTTATAATAGTTCAAGTTATTTCAAGTTTCAATTCGAAACCAGAGAAAACAGCGTTGAGTCTAGTAAGTCAACAACTGCAAAGTTTTTAACAACCATTAACGACGGCTTATGCTTGTTATTCAAGAGCGTGCTCACTATAGCGCCTGCAAATAGAAAAATCTTTATAAAACAACATTAGTGCTTGTCTAAACATGTTAGAGGATGAGTATGAACAAGCAATATTGTTTTATGGGTTTTCTAGAAGCCTCTCAGGTAATCTGGTTCAGTGACGCAACACAACGGAAGAAGTTATAAAGTTGTTTATGACGTACGAGGATGTGTCTCGAAGGGAAGGTACGGTAAAATTTAAGTTTTATGAGAGATAAAAATTCAATAAAAAATCTTTTCCTGAAGAAGTTTTTATTGAATAGAATATACTGAAATGTATAAAATAAGTAGAACAGCTCGAGACTTAGTGAAAGTAGGTACTTACCTACTTCATTAAACGTTTCACGAAAAACCTTAACGTCTTCCTAATTTACACGTTTCAATACTTATCTTTCAAAAAAATCTTGTTTATCAGTTTGATTATTAGAACGTCTTAAACTATGCATACAAGTGCACTTGCGAAATACCAGGATAAAACTTTTCAGGAGTTACTTCAAGTTTAGGCGATCATGGGTACCGAAGAATCTCAAATAAAAGATTATAATCTAACGAACTAAACGAGTGTACAAATTTTTAACAACAACAACATTTCAACTTGATTGAGAAGTGGTTCAAAATTAGCTCTCCAAAATTTTGCACCAACCATAATATTTTTTAAATAAAAGGTTGTAACAAGGAACAATCAATATTACCTAAGAAAATAGGTACCTATGTACCGTATAAAATATTGGTATGATTATCGCGGTAACCGTTGATTACTACTTGACCATTTTACATAGCCACCATACTTAGATTTAGATATAACCATTCCATTTTTCATGAAATGCATTCATATAAAAACGCAAGTACATACGAAGATGACGAATTAAAATAATAACGTTTTAATGATTTATTTAGTGGTTACTACATAAATCATCAAAACGTTAAAAAAGGTTTTTCTGCCCTAATTCCGTATTCAGAGTAGTATGTTTCAAATCTACAGCTCCCAGCTTTTGCAATCATTGGGCATAAAAATGGTGGGTCTTGTTTCTATTAGGCCTCGAAAGTTCTTTGTGTTCCAGAATGAACTCGGGTTATAGTATTGTAGTATAGGTAGTTATTACATTTAAACGTTACTCCTTACAGTTTCGATTTCAAAAGGCTATTACCGGATTTTTGTTAACAATTCAAGATGTTTATCTTGAATAGTTAACAAAAATGTCGAACTATCTATGTGTCTATCTATATCATCACAACAGATCCCTTGCAGGGTAGGCTCAGAGTACAGAGTTCCAACAGGTTATTTCCTTACAGACCTCTCTAGCTTCGTCCTTGCTTGAAAATTGTTATTACTGAAATTATGTTTTTGTATGTGACACCACAGAAATGATTCGTAGTGTGGGGTTACTTTAAAAAAGTAACCCCACACTACGAATCATTTCTGTTTCACTATTACATTACTAACGTATTAGATAACAATGGGTATGCTCTTACAGAAAGAAATAATGACAAATCAGTTCCGCAAGCTATACACGAAAGTGGAAGAATGTTGGTACCAGTACATAGACTATCTCCCCATGACCAAATAGTATCTTCTGAAGGGCAAGTCAAGAGTCTCCGTAAGCGGCGAGAGTCTATGAGACAAAATATGACAGTGGAAGAAGCCAGAGAGATTCAAGAATGTGTATAAGGAAAAACCTGTTGAAATTCTGTAGGTACTTTCTGCCTACTTTGCAAGGGATCTGAGGTGATGATATAAATAGAGATATTACTATATACTAATTCTTTAACTATCTTATTGTGATCGTTTTAAATATTTAGTAGATCTTGTGCTTGTACCAATAAAACACGGGCAACATTGCATTCTAGTACCTAGGCATAGTACTGTCATTTTTACAAAGACCTATATATTCATAAAGACAGTAACTGTACATGAACAATCACTGAACATATTTAATTTATGCGATCTTTTCCAAGATACATTCAAGTATTTCGACCCTACTTCAGTACACTTCATTCACAATAACTCGACCCCCAATTGGTTAAACCCTAGTAAAGTAAAACCACTCATACCTCAATACCTAATTAGGTGTGTGTGTGAGTGATGTACGCTGTTGCCCGCGAGGCCTTTACAGCTTCACCGGACTTTAGGGCGAGCGTGCAACCACTACGCTCGAGCAAAACGTAATTAGGATCGACTTACTTTGTTCACCGCTCACCAAGAAGAGCCGCCACGCCAAGATTATTTAGAGTACCTTTTTATAAGCGAGGAGAAGTCAACTAGTTAATTAAAAGTTTAACTCAATGCACTTTTGTTTAATTAAAAAGGAAATCGTTTCAATTATGTACAAAGAATTTATTCCCAGTAAAATCAAAGTGCTGAGGTTAAATCAATTTATGCCAACTGCATTATTTGTTAAACTGTTTCTCTTTTGCTAACCAAAGAACAATGGCAAACTCCCATACATGGTTTTTCCTGATATCGATTTAAAGCGTCTATGAATGAAAAAATGTGAAAACGATAGGGGTTTCCATTACTTAAACATAAACATCGAGAATTTTTATTTGAGACATCGTAAAAAAAAGATATTAACATTTTAGTTTTAAGGTTATGTCAATATTCCATATATTCATATTTATATGTCAAGACATTAAATAGTTAGGAATCATGAGCTATTTATAACTTTGAGGCTTCTAAAACACTCAGCGGTAACCATAAAAATATAATAGTACCCATTTACCTTAATGCAGCCATACAATTTCATGTTTTGAGTTATTATATCAATAGGAACTTAATGAAATTACCTCTTAATAGGTAGTTAGCATTGGGTCATTGATTTGTATTTACACCGTCACGTATATATTCCCCAAGCGGGGGTGGCAGAGGTGTACTGAGTACACCCAGGTTTCGCCGGCGATGTTAAGTCCCATGTAATAGGGGGCGAGCCTATTGCCATATACCGGGCACAATTCCAGACTCCGGACTCGTACTGGGAGGTTTTCGTTAGAAAAACTACACTTGTCCGACCTAGGATTTGAACCAAGGACCTCGTGATCACAAAGCGATGCGCTTTGCCACTAGACCAACGACGCAGTTTAGTATATTTACGAGTAGTGTACTAACAAGTCTTCTAAAAAGGTATTACTTGCAACTCTTATAAATTATAATAGTTGGCACTACGTTTAAGTATCTACTTACTTTTATATGAAATATGTAAAGGTGGTGGACTATGATCTATCTCTCATCTCGATTTGTGAGACATTTGCCTAGCAGTGGGGCAAAAATAGTTGATTCATTATTTTTGTTATGACCTGGTTACCACCTATACACTGCAGCAAAATAAAACAAGTAAAATAAAAACGGTTATCAAGATTTATTTTATAAATATGTATTCTTCAGTCACATACAATAGCTAAGAGTCTAGTTTTAGAGCGTGTTCTCGTGTTTTGATCAAAGACATATCGCATTATTGACTCCAATATAACATTTGCACGCACATAATGCGTGTAGGTCTGTCACACCTTTCCGCCTCCGAGCGAAGCGTACCTACACAGTTTCTTGAGGTACGATCCGAGTCCCTTTAGAGAAAAAAATTATCAGTTTCGTACGATAAAATCGAGTAGCAGCAAGGTTAAAAACTAAAAACGAAGAAATAGAATAAAATATTTTGGTAAGTTGTCAACACAAATGTCATTATTACGAAGTATTGCCAATACATTTCTTTTCAACCAATTCCATAAACTATTTAAAATACGTATTGTATTTTTTTTTTTACTTTTAACTATTTAGAAATTATTTTAACTGTTTGGAAGCAAAACATTACGAAAGTTTTTATAAATCAATAGTCTTTAACTTAACGTTTATTTACAAATGTTTATTAGTTTCTACTATTGACATTTATTTTTTCAAATGTGGCAATTATGGTAATTCAAATAAAATGGATGAATATGAATTTAGTCAAATGAAGTACTTTAATTTAAAAAATATTATAGTGCGAGTTTACACACAAAATTATTTTTTGTATTACTTTTATTTGCACATGTCGTATTTTTAGACACTTCATAAAACATTCAGGTAGGATCTCGCCATTGTTCTTTCAAACGTTTTAACATTTTTGTTAGTGAATGGTACATTTTAGAATCAATGAAATATTAATTATCCTTCTAAACTTTCAAGCGCCATTTTTGTGGTGTAGTTCCGTATTAAAATAATATTGAATGTTAGCTCTACGAATCGATACCCATATGTCATCAAGTAAAATACATTTACGCCCGGTGATGACAGGAAATTGACGAATGTTTCGGATCCACAAGTTGTTTCTTATTCTGACTTGTCATTTAACTTTAACATTCAAAATGCTTAGATAGACAAATATTTCCGAAAAACCTAGTAATGTTTGAATTTGAACCAGTGATCAGAGACTTACATTCTAAAATTGAATTGGAATCCAAAACCACCTTTGAACCCTATATAACGCATACTCATTAAAATAACAATACGAAATATTATATCCAGTAACCATGGTCCTACACCAATCATTGTTATAGCCCGTCAAACACGACAAAATACCATACATTCGTGTATCATGCATAAATAATAAAGCATTTCTAAAGTCCCGCACTGAACTCGCGTTCAAGTCGAGCTCGATATTGAATTAACAGTTTCCAATTAACGTCCTAAAATTATTAATTAGAATTGGGCGTCGATAACAGGATATCTCAGCGAAGTACAGCCGAGTAACTCCTAAATCTAGTTTATTTGTCAATTCGATTAGTGCGAGTGTGTGGTGGCTGCGACGTCCCTTGTCGCACCATAGGCACGGACCGACAGGTCGTCCCTTTGTGTCGATTCATGTTGGACGCGATGCAAGCAAGGCATCCACCCCATGACCAGCGGGTCCCGATTAATGTACTTCAATCAGACACCCGCACCAATGGAATACTTTTCTTTAAAAATAATAAATAAAAATAATTTATTTTTAGACAAAAAAGCCCATAGTATGTTAGTAAATATAAAATAAAATAAAACAAACCTACACAGTCGATTCATCAGCCTACATCTCTCACATGTAAACTAATGAATCGACTGAGTACCACTGAGTCCAACCTATCCGATATAATCTTCAGGATGCCATTCCCGCTTCCCCGCACTGCATGCATAATATATGTGGACTTCTTACGCATGATTGCGTAAAAGTACTCGACATGTGCGTCTGCAAACATGCCTGATGCACTGCAGTAACGGGGAAGCCGCAGTAGAATCCTGAAAATGGTATTAAATTGATCTCCGAGGGCATTGTAGGCCTTTTGCGTAAACGTGAACCACATACCGCTGGTGTAAAACTCTGACAAAACGCTCTAAATAGAGTTATTTTAACATCAACAGTACACCTAGCGAATCTATGTGCTAACATGTTCACGCGAACCGACAATGCCCTCCGTTCTCTCTCTATATCTTAGTCATCCCTTTAGTTCTCGGTTAGGATATGACCAAGATATTTAACCTGAGCAACACGGTTTAACTGTACTCCCTTTAGGAACACAGGTGGCACAATGTCAGGTCTCTTATTGTTTCCCACAAAAGTCATAAATTCACTTTTCTTCTAGCTTTATAGCCATTTCTATTGCAGATCTTACGTATTTCGGGTAACTAGTTCGAAATTCTATTCTTTTTGAGACTGCTTCCGCAGAAATATTAATACTAGTGTCTTATTATTACGATTGCTGTGGTTGCCTTATAAATTTCTCCTATGTCTTGGATACGTTCACATACATGAACTTCATATGCACATGTACTCAGACCGAAACTAATGTTTGTGGTTTTCAGCGAATGTGTTCCGAGTAGAAATTAAATCCAGTTTTCTCGATCCAGTGAAAAAATGGCCTACACTCAGCTTACAAGACACCGTCGTCAGCATGTCGTTAAGAGGTACGTTGATGTATACAATTCTAGATATTTTTGTAAAAGAACATACAGAGGACATTTATTGAAATTTGAAGTAAAAAGTATTTGGATAACGTAATACGAAAATATTCATCACAATGAACAATACACTTGGAACACATTATAAAAGTAATTAAACGTTTACGGACTTAATTCGCTAATGTTCTCCATCGATAAACGATGCCCATACTTACCTAATAAAATTGCGATAATGGCCCAACACCCAACTGCGAATACATTTAAAACTAGGACAACGTAGCCTTTAAAAGCATGTCAGGGAAATGATAAATTAAATCCGTACCAGTTCGAAGTCGGTTTACACTGGTGCTGTTCGAGTGAGCATTGTTACGCTTGAAGTTCCGAAGGGTTTAAAGGCACATTAAAAGCGAAAGTAAGAAACACCCGTTCGGAAATAAGGTCGAGACATAGGATTCGGTCGGAGCCTTACCCAGGCGCCTCCCCCTGCAGGCGGGGGGCACGGCATCGACCCGGCTTCTTGGCAATGAGCCAGGACGATGCCAGGGACGGCAGCGCTACTTTTAATTTGTGAACAACTGTACCAAGCACGATCCACCTAGCGTTCTTTCAATACATATGCGGTATGTTATCCTTATGACATCCGCCACGACGAAGTGGTTACTATCATTGAGAACACCAAAATCGGTGTTTTCTTACTTGGCCAATTTTATCAAAAATACGGCGTTGCAACTACAGAATAAAATTGATATGGTAGGGAAATCAATGTATAAACAAAATGAATAAATTCTGTCATTCATTGATTTCCTAACACCATCACGCCTATATTCCCCAAGAAGTGGCAGAGGTGTACTTTATACACCCACGTTTCGCCGATGATGTGCCGGGCACAATTCCAGACCTTGACCTGATACTGGGATATTTCGATGAAAATGACATTCGACCGACCTAAGATTTAAACCCAAGACCTCGTGATTGCGACGCGCATTATTCTTTATCATCAATTTTATTGACTTTAGTTGCCTCGCCATTTTTATTGATAGAATTGGCCACGTTAGAAAATTAGATTATGGATCTAAGAAAAAGACAAGCTTTGGAATAAAGACAAGCTGTGTAATAAGCACTACACTACTATGTACTCTCTGCCTACCCAGGCATCTTATGAGATGAATCGGACAGTCTATACACACACTAGAGACTAGCAACTTAGACCAGCTTAGCGAAACTTGATTACCCTTGAGGTGACTGACCCTCTCTGCCTACCCCTTTAGGTAGATGTCAAGGGACAAACTCGCGAAGAGTGTTTTTACGTTTCTGAACATCCTAGAGGAAGGCACCAAAATCTGTTTAACGAGTTTAAAAAGTAATGCACCCTCCAAATGAACGGCAAATTTAACGATACGACTGTTGTTTTACATGTATTAAAAACTCGTATACCAGTCGGTAGAACAATTACTTTCTGACCCATAGTAAAGTAATCCCGTGGGACGCGATCTATGTAAGTGTACGGGTAGAAATATAGGGGAAAGAATCTCGATTTACATTCAGCTCAATACTCAGAAGTTAAAGTTAATTGTGGGGCGAGCAACACGTACGGCACATCCAGGGATGGCGGTTTTTTAGACGTTTAGGCGAGACGATTTACGGGCGTTCCGATGCGTTTTATACCTGCGATTGATCTACGTAACGGTCGATTTTATTTATTTAGGAATAACAAAAAGTTCTAATACATAAATTAAGATCCCAGCAGGGAACTGGCATGATGATATAGATAGATAGATAGAAGATCTTAATGTGAAAACCAATTTAAACATCTATCTACATACATGATGACCAAATAGACCGGGTCTTATCTGAAGGACAAGTCAGGAGTCTCCGTAACCGGCGAGCGTGTATGAGACGAATTATGAGAGTAGAGGAAGCCAGAGGTATGTAAGGAAAGAACCTGTTGGAACTCTGTACTCTCTGCCTACCCCGTAAGGGATCTGGCGTGATGATATAGATAGATAGATAGAGAGATCTACATACATTTTTTCTTAAACGAAATGTATGTCATTCGTTCAGTATGGCGAGTTTTAAATTTTCATTCGTACAAAAATTCGAGTAGTGTTTGGAATTCTCGTTCCACTCAGCGAAGGCATTCTATGCGCGACTGAAAAGTATCATTTGGTTAACAATGGAAATATGCGCGACTTATAGTCTTGAAAACTGGATCAGATATAGTCTCGAAGTCTGCTTCAAAATGTTCTAACATGCACAAGTAGTTGTTTTGGCGATTAGCACGGCTATGCGTCTGAAGTATCGTTGAAAATTCGGAAAGACACCAAATTGTTACATTCGCGAAAAAAAACGGAAAGTTCTTTTATTTCAGTTTTCTTCATATTTTTATTGAAACATCGAAACCACGTGAATTTTTTTAAAAAAAGAACAAGATTTTTATTGAAAGAACGGTTTAAAACGATGTTTTTAACATTTACTATGTCGTTTGTCGTCGGTTAAATGTGGGTGTACAAATTACACCTATGCAATTGCCGCCATAGAAACCATATTTTAGGACGTAATGTCTTCGGCGAAATGTAGGCGTACAAAGTACCCCTATCGTGGGTGATCGTGGGTGTACATAATACACTTCTGCCACCGCCACGCATCATTTTTAAGCTGGCCAAACATCGTCGGCGAAATGTGGACGTACAAAGTACACCTATCGTCGGAGAAATATTAGTGTGCAAAGTACATCCAGAATACTCAAATCTCGCGTCGGTCTCACTGTGGCAATGTTTAGCTACTCATGCTCACGGCTCTGAATGTAAACGAAAAACCAACTTATTTTTGTGAAACCTAAGTTTTTTTCAGTTTTATTCTTTTATTCCGCATCACTTATCATTTGTTTTTTTTTCGAAAGAAACATGAAAAAAACGATCGATTTTGAAATAAACTGAAATGTTTCAAGATTATTTCAACGCTAGTCTGAACGGAATGTCTGGCCGACTATTATCGAATAAATTACTTCATTTAACTATGTGTAGCTATTTCATAGAAATTATAATGCTTAATTTGGATCAATTTTGGTAGCTTACAACTTATTTTTGTTTTAGAAACTTTAAGACCATTACGTAACGATAGTTCGCTTTAAACGTGAGAACTTTACCATTAGCAATACAATTCTCTAGTCAAAGATTGCCATTTAGCATTTACTTACTTTTGAAAATATCGGTGTAAAGATGAGAAAGGGTATGCTCCGTTGGTTCGGGCATATAGAAAGAATGTCCGAAGAAAGAATGACAAAACTGATATACAACGCGAAAGTGGAAGGATGTAGGTACCGGGGAAGACCTAGACTATCTTACCATGACCAAATAGACCGGGTCTTATCTGAAGGACAAGTCAGGAGTCTCCGTAACCGGCGAGCGTGTATGAGACGAATTATGAGAGTAGAGGAAGCCAGAGAGGTATGTAAGGAAAGAGCCTGTTGGAACTCTGTACTCTCTGCCTACCCCGTAAGGGATCTGGCGTGATGATATAGATAGATAGATAGATAGACTTACTTTTGGTTTATATATTTGGTGACTGTATTCATAGGAACAAAGGCATAGGCCTAAGAGCTTGAAGATTCAGTTTAAGGGCCGGCTTAAGACTCAATTATGGTAACAGGAAGAGGCTGATGTCTGAGTTAAGGGCCTTGGCCATGTAAATGTAAATATTCATAAAAGAAAACCAGCATTTTTACATACCTGAGTTATGAATCATTGTAAACCTTATAAGGTTATAATCACGAGTATTAATGTGAATTATTTAATTCGCTTTTTTAGTTACAATAGTTTTTGTACCACGGACTAATAGCATCATTTTCTTATAATTTGCTCGAGTTGAAGCAACATTTACTACCTGCAAAGCAAGTAATCACACGTTTATGCGAGTAGTCACTCGGCGACCGTCGCGCGAAATAAGGTGCTCTACGCGAGTTAAATTAAATTGAATTATGGCGTCTTGCGGCGTAACAATTCTGTCAAGCTCAAAAAGAAAAAGGATAAGCCCATCCTTTCACATTTCATGTGTAAGTTAATTATTTATTAAATGTTCCGTTCATAAATGTCACCGAAAATGATGCGTCTATTGTCTGTGTTGCCAATACCACAGTGTAATTTTTCCCTGGCCTTAGTTGTTATAGTACTAAATATTATTAATTTAGTTACTTATTACACAATGATTTAATTACTTAGTTACGATGACGAAAGTACTTTTCTCACTTTTAATTATTAAGAGCTGTATGAAATGGCGCTTGTATATGTATGGCGCAGTGAGATAGTTACAGGATATGATTTTATTCCTATTAGTATAATGATATACCGGATAAATCATAGGCCTACATTTTGCCGACGACGTTAGATACTAAAAACATATTTCGCCACGTGGCGGTGGCAGAGGTGTAACGCGTACACCAACATTTCAAGCAATATTTAAAAAATGGCTCAAAATAAGAGATACTAAAATTAATACTACACTTTTTCCCCGTAAGAATCGATCCCAGAACCAGAAGTGATTGTACCGCACATTAGGAGTATTCTCCACGAGACCAATAAGACAAGGAACGACACAAATAAAAAAAAAAAGATTAACTTATAAAAAATATAAACATTATTTACTTACTTAAGGCATGTGCGTATTAAATATTAACTATCACTTGTTTTAACGGTGAAGGAAAACATCGTGAGGAAACCTGCATGCTTAAGAGTTTCTCGAAGGTATGTGAAGTTCGCCAACCCACACTGGGCCAGCACGCCTAAACCCTCTCAGTTTAAACGGAGGCCGTGCCCAACGGTGGGACAGTTTTTTAACAGGGCTAATATCATATTATTAACTTACTGCTAATGGGAAAAGCTAGGGAATGGGCAGCAGCGTTCCCTTAACACTTCGACGACCAATAACTGCGCTCGCCAACCCGCCTGCCAAGCGTGGCGAGTATGGCAAACACCCCCAATTATGGAAGAAAGTAGGAAAACCAGGCCCCTAGTCCCCGGCGGTCCTGTTCGTCCTGGCCACGGTAGCAGCCATGGTAACGACAGGACAAGGGGTGCTAAGAATCTCCGGCAGAGATTCGGCTACCACCAAAACCGAAAATTGGCCCTGGTGACATACAACGCACGCACATTGAGGACAGATGAGAAGCTAGTTGAGCTGGAAGAAGAGGTAAACAAGTTGCGGTGGAGTATTGTTGGTTTATCCGAGGTCCGAAGAGAGGGCGAGGACACGATAACCTTAAAATCCGGCAACTTGTTTTACTACCGGGAGGGCGAACAGCAGTCCCAAGGTGGTGTCGGATTTATCGTCCACAAGTCACTCATAAACAACGTTGTGTCCATTACTAGTGTGTCGAGCAGGGTAGCGTACCTGATACTCAGAATATCCAAAAGATATTCGCTGAAGGTCATACAGGTCTACGCACCGACCTCGGCATACTCAGATGATGACGTCGAAGTTATGTATGAGGACATTAGTAGAGCCATACATACTTCCAAAACACACTTTACAGTGGTTATGGGTGACTTCAATGCGCGGCTGGGCAAACGGGGCGATGATGAGTTGAGAGTGGGGCAATTTGGATATGGGCAGCGCAACCCCAGGGGTCAGAGGCTGGCCGAATTTCTGGAGAAAGAGGGACTCTTTATGATGAACTCTTTCTTCCAGAAGCCGCCTCATAGGAAATGGACCTGGATGAGCCCTGATGGTTTCACAAAAAATGAGATAGACTTCATCATGAGCACCAAGCGACAAATATTTAATGATGTCTCCGTGATTCACAGGGTAAAAACCGGCAGTGATCACCGAATGGTCAGAGGCACATTAAATATTAATGTCAAAATGGAAAGATCGCGTCTGATGAAGTCTACGCTCCGACCTACTCATGCATATATCCAAAACCCCGAGAACTTTCAACTCAAATTGTCAAACCGCTTCGAATTGCTAGACAGCAGCGCATCAGTGGACGAAATCAACAACAGGCTGGTAGAGACTGTTCATACGGTCGGGTCCAAGTATTTTAAGACCCACCGTAAAAATAGGCCTCAAAAACTATCTGACTACACCCGAAACCTCATGGCTGAGCGACGTTCCATGACGCTCCAAACCTCCGATGATGCTAAGTCCTACAGGCAGCTTAATGGACAGATATTGAAGTCCTTGCGACACGACTTACGGTCCTTCAATGCAAGGCGTATTGAGGAGACCATAGAGCAGAACAAGGGCTCTAAAGTGTTCGCAAGAGACGCGTCTATTGGGCAGAGCCAGTTGACGAAGCTGAAGACGGAGGACGGAAACGTAACGTCAAATAGGTCAGAGGTGCTCAGGGAGATAGAGAGGTTCTATGGAAAGTTATATACCTCAGTAGCTAAACCTGTTGTTGACTTGGTAAAAGACCCAAGAGCCAAGCTAACCCGACACTGCACTGAAGATATCCCGGACATCAGCCTGTGCGAAATTAGGATGGCTCTCAAACAACTTAAAAACAACAAAGCGCCGGGTGAAGACGGAATTACTGCAGAACTTCTGAAGGCGGGCGGATCGCCGGTACTTAAAGTCCTTCAGAGGCTATTTAATTCCGTCTTGCTTGAAGGGAAAACGCCGGAAGCATGGAACAGGGGTGTGGTGGTGCTGTTTTTCAAGAAAGGTGATAACACCTTATTGAAGAACTATAGGCCCATCACACTGCTGAGCCATGTTTATAAGTTGTTTACGAGAGTCATTACGAATCGTCTCGAACGAAGGCTTGATGACTTCCAGCCTCCCGAACAAGCCGGTTTCCGGAAAGGTTTTAGTACCATAGACCACATACATACGCTGCGGCAGGTTATACAGAAGACTGAGGAGTATAATCGGCCACTATGCTTGGCGTTTGTGGACTATGAGAAAGCCTTTGATTCGATCGAGACTTGGGCGGTTCTTAGATCTCTCCAGCGATGCCGCATTGACTATAGGTACATCGAAGTGTTGAAGTGCTTGTATAATAACGCCACCATGTCAGTCCGAGTACAGGGGCAGTGCACGAAGGTGATCCCCATAAAAAGAGGAGTAAGACAGGGAGACGTCATTTCTCCGAAACTGTTTACGGCCACCTTAGAGGACGCCTTCAAGCTCTTGGAATGGCAAGGACTTGGCATCAACATCAATGGCGAATACATCACTCACCTTCGATTTGCCGACGACATTGTGGTCATGGCGGAGTCGCTGGAAGATCTAGGACGAATGCTCGGTGACCTCAATAGAGTATCCCAACAAGTGGGTCTTAAAATGAATATGGACAAAACAAAAATAATGTTTAATGTCCATGTCGTACCCACCGCACTCACCGTTGGGAACTCTACTCTTGAAGTTGTCGACGAATACATTTACCTGGGACAGGCAGTCCGGTTAGGTAGGTCCAACTTTGAGAGAGAGGTCAATCGACGAATCCAACTCGGCTGGGCAGCGTTCGGGAAACTGCGCAACATCTTCTCATCCAAAATACCTCAGTGCCTAAAGACTAAAGTTTTTAGTCAATGTGTGTTACCAGTGATGACATATGGATCAGAGACGTGGTCTCTTACAATAGGTCTCATAAAAAAGCTCAAAGTTGCTCAGCGAGCTATGGAAAGAGCTATGCTCGGCGTTTCTCTACGTGATCGAATCAGGAATGAGGAGATTCGTAGAAGAACCAAGGTCACCGACATAGCCCTCAGGATTAGCATGCTGAAGTGGCAATGGGCTGGCCACATAGCGCGAAGATCGGACGGGCGTTGGGGCAGAAAGATTCTAGAGTGGAGACCACGTATTGGCAAGCGCAGCGTAGGACGACCGCCTGCCAGATGGACCGACGATCTTGTGAAAATCGCAGGAAATCGTTGGATGCAGGTGGCATCGGACCGGTTACGCTGGAAAGCGATTGGGGAGGCCTATGTTCAGCAGTGGACAAGTATAGGCTGAAATGATGACTGCTAATGGAATCGTGTTTTATTTTAAGAACCTACTTAATTACATCTATTACTTTTGTTAAAATGTATAAAGATACATGTTACCGCTAGAAATCATAATGATTTTATAATCTCTTACTGAACATTTACCTCAAAAAGCGGTGTATCATTTTTAACTAGCAAAATTATGCGGGTGGGAAGTGCGGTGAGTGCGGGAAGTTTGTTGATTTTTTGGCTTCACCACGCGGCGTGCAATTACAACTAGACGCGGCTTCTGGATTATAGCTATTCTAAGAATTTGCTAAACTGTTCTCCAATCCATATCCATCCAATCCAAATCAGTTAAGGAATATGTAAAATCATAATAAATCCATATACAGCAACCTGCCTGCCCCTCGAACGATTTGGTACAATAATACGGCAATAGATACCCGGGGTCCTCTGCAGGGCAAGGCTCTTAAAGACGCTACGACGACCAGCTTCGTACTGTAGGAATACACCTTCATCGTACTATTGAAAGATACGTTTGTGCGATACTCGTTTCTTGTCCGATGCAGCTGTGAACGCCCGCGGCCAACAGCGAAGATCAAACAACAAAAAAACGGTACACGTAGTATTGAAATATAATATTCATGTTATTTATTTTATAACCGCGTATTTTACTTTAACATTAAATATTTGAGTGGTAGCTTCTATTAAATAATATTCGGTATAAAACTGAATTTCATTTATCACGTTACAAAATGGACTGAACATTAAATTTTATTTAATATCAAACAACACGTCGCCTCCAGCCATATGCATGCTGTTTGTTCAAAATAAGGTTTGCTTTACCTTTGGTTTTGGCATAAAAGTAAAAAGTATATTTTACAAGTTCCTGCCCGCGACTTCGTCCACATTAACTTGAGACAGGAACCTTATATTTTTCCGGGATAAAAAGTATCCTGTGTTCATCCAGATAATAAACCATCTGTGCCTGCCAAATTTTATCAAAATCAATTTAGTCAATTAGCGTGACTAGTAACAAACATTAAACATACAAACTGTCACACTTTTTTTTTAAAAACGTACACTAGTATTTATTCCTGTATCGTGGGTGCGTTTAAAACATGAAAATTCACATACACAAATACCCAGACCGAAACAAATAATTGTTGATCACACAAAGATTTGTCCCGTGCGGGAATCGAACCAGCGACTATTTATTATACACAGTGGGGGGCGCGACTTAAGCTCTTAACCACTGCGCTAAATTTATAATATTAGTACGATATATTTATAGATATATAGGATTAGGAAACACGAAAGGTAAATCACCTTTCGTGTTTGCAAAAAGTAAAAATTATATTTTATCTTTTTAAAGCCTTTACAGCGACCGTAACTACCTCTACAATTACTTTTTTAACAATAATAGCTATATTTTACTAAAAATTGGATGAAAATATGATATGATAAAGTCTATTTCATAGCGCATTACTCGCGTAATACTCGTATAATACCAAGCCAAACAACTGGGATCCTAATATTAGCCTTGTGTGTATTTGTATAGTCTATTGATCTTCAACAAACTTCAACATACAAAGAAATATCATAAGGTGGTATAAGAAATAAATAATCCGATCAACATTCTTAAAGCAATGCTAGACAATATATATATATATATATATATGTGTGTGCGTGCGTGCGTGCGTGCGTGCGTTCGTGCGTACGTGCGTGCGTGCGTTTGTGCGTGCGTTCGTGCGTTCGTGCGTGCGTTCGTGCGTACGTGCGTGCGTTCGTGCGTACACACACACACACATACACACACACGCACCCACGTGCGTGCGTGCGTGTGTGTGCGTGTGTGTGTGTGTGTGTGTGTGTGTATCATCACAGAACCTTGCGAGGTAAGCGCGGACATGCTACCATACAAAATGTTGTTTAAGTTCGCGAGTTCAATCACAGAAAAAATGATTTTCTGTGGGTTCAGTCACCAACATCAAGGTTAAGCAACGTCTGGCTCAGTTAGTTTAAGGTGGCTGACCGTTAGTGGCATTTCCATATTAGAGCGTCGTGCATTCGAGAGCACGTTAAGTTAGTCCCGGATTACCAATGCTTGTAGTATTCATCAAGCAAACTATTGTGAGCGTAATAAATTCCAACAGCAGATGGCCACAAACCTGCCCCAATCCACATTACGTCTACATGGTGACTCCACCATGAACAATTTTTAAGAAGTCTTTTTACCCGACAGTAGAATATAGACTCATTTATTATGTCTTCTAAAAGATAGTCGTTCAAATGCCTCAAATAACGCTACTTATTCTTCAAATCGAAATACGGATATATCCAACTGACATAATCAAATTTGGGGCCGGTCACCGATGGACCGTGGACGTAGCATCACGCTCTGATCGAATTCGGTCAAACGGAACTCAGTGACCGCATTCGACAACCGAATTAGTGTAAACGATACTTTAAGGTGGGTTACAATGGAGCTGTTTTGTAGCTTTTTGATTTAGTTCTTTACTAATGGTAAGATCACCTCATGCGAAGTAAACAAACATTTTAGGTAAGTTAGGTTTTTTATAAGCCGATGATGACTCTCCTGGCAATGCAGTGGACTTGCACGAGCAGATTGCGTAGTCGAAAAAGCATGCTGTCACTTTCTCTTTTATTTAGTAATTTTGTAGTGTGAAAAGGATATCATATAAACTATATACACCCTTGATAGCGATACTCTCACGTCAATTTGTTCGTGCTAAGGTTTCAGGTGTACCCGCATCAATCGTGCAACGTTATTGGCAATCCGACATTATCGGCGGTGTCTTCAAAATCTCTATTATAGTTTTTTTTTCACGAGACATAGGTAGGGTGACGTTTGGGATTTGCAGTTTCTAGAAATGTGGGAATGATAAAATTGAATGAAATATAATCGATTGAAAGATCGCATTGAAATAACGGAGATGGAATCGAATTTGTAATGGAGAACGAATGGATTTTAAAAACAATAATTTAGGACCAAAAAGAAAAACAAAATACAAAATTTTATAATTTATTTACGAATCAAGCGAGTCGTCAGAAAAATTATCTGTCAAATAGCTTAATTCGACGTGCACGTGAATTATTAATTAAAAAATCTATGAAACTATTTCAATGTGTCAAGATTGATGTATTTTTATTAATTTCTTGACTTTGAGCACACCATATATATCCCATAAATATGAAACTCTTTGTGATATTAAACTCTCACGTGTAATGAGCCCGTGACTCATGACCCCTGGTGGGTAGACCGGCGCTCTCAGCACTGCACTCTTTGTCTTAACAAGAGTTTAATACATCCTAAAAGTTTTGAAATATCAGCACTACATATTGACAAAGATTACACAGTAGGATTTCGAACACCGATATTCCATTTCTTGTAATATCAAATAAATATTGTATCAATATGAATAGATTCAAAAATGTTCGTAAACAAACCAAACACCTACGTTTATATCCGGCCCATTCGTGCGATAGTGTGCAGAGAAATCAACATGAAGCTTGTTAGAGCGAAACTGTAAACCACGTGAGTGAATGGACTGGATGTGACATAGAGCAGTATAGCAAGGCTATTTGCGAGCAAGCGACATGACACCGTTTTTCCTTACGTGCTGTGCATGCTAGCATGATAGGGCGTGACAAAAGCGTAACACTAAAAAAATCATTCCAATAACTGGATTGTATTCACGTATAGACAAGACTATTTTGACTTGCGTACAAGACTCAAATCACAAGCCGACAAAATTTTGTCCTGCGCGAGAAAAAACGTGCTAGTCCTGCGATGTTCATTTTATATCCACTACATTACATTGCGTACTGCTCCGCAAGTGCTTCGTAATTTAAACAAGGGATAAACGAAGGTATCTGCCGGAAAAATACTCGCGTACCCAAATCGATATGGAAAACATTCCTATTAAGTTGCATATTGCACATTATCCACGACGTTTGTATTCAATATCCAATAAGTGTTTTGTATGTGTGTGTGTGATCTATGCTGTTGGCCGCGGGGCCTTTACAGCTTCACCGGACAAGAGGGCGAACGTGCAACCACTACACTCGAAGAAGAGCACGCAGAGGAGCAAGGAGGCAACTAGCACAAAGACGCCTCAAAGAGGTACAGCCTTGGCGTGGGCAGTCGCTATGGGGAAAGGCATATACTAGGTGTCTTACCGTGGTCTGCACCGGCCGGCGGGCAAGGAATTCTGTGACCTCACCGGCGAGTATCCTATAAGTATCCATCCTTATTTGTGAGCAATACTCGAGAATGCTACGCAACAAAACAAAGATCTAAAATCAAGGCCTAATGGAGGCTTGTTTAGCCATGTTGTATTTGTTTACATAGTTTTATATTCTAAATCACTCACAGCCCGCTACATTTGTTTTAGCTTATATTCTTAATAATACTTATTAAACAGTTAATAAGAATACCCTTAGACGAAGTGAAAAATACCCTACCACGCGATAGGTACGTAGACAGACGTCTACGTATCTATCGCGTGGGCGGGCACACACAAAATATTTTTTAAATGTCTAAAAAATAACACAAATTAAAATTCCTTTCTTGAATACTTAACAAGTCTGTACAGTTTGAATTATAAACGTAATATCTTGTATAGTATTTTTTACATAGGATTGGTAGTGGCACTTCTAATTGCCAAATGAAATTATACTTTATTCAATGGCAATAAGAAGCATGACCCGATTCTATACTTATGGTTTTATGCCTTAACACCATTGAATTAAATATTAATTTCGTTTGGCAATTAGAACTATCAGTACCCCTCCTATGTGAAAAATACTAGTGTCTGATCGGAGCTTTGTCTTCGGCGACCTTCGGCTAATCTTTCGGAAAAACTTCAGTCCCATTTCAGCCCATTTTGGCCGAAGCCGAAGATTTGGAGCAAGCAACGAAATTAAACGATCTATTACGACTTACGAATGCTTTTAACTAAATAAATATTATAAATAAAATTATTATAGTGTTACTATTTGTAACCAATTGTAAGTAATTTAAATCATCTCCTTGACTTAACACCATTGAATTAAATATTAATTTCGTTTGGCAATTAGAACTATCAGTACCCCTCCTATGTGAAAAATACTAGTGTCCGACCGGAGCTTTGTCTACGGCGACCTTCGGCTAATCTTTCGGAAAAACTTCAGTCCCATTTCAGCCCATTTTGGCCGAAGCCGAAGATTTGGAGCAAACAACGAAATTAAACGATCTATTACGATTAACGACTTACGAATGCTTTTAACTAAATAAATATTATAAATAAAATTATTATAGTGTTACTATTTGTAACCAATTGTAAGTAATTTAAATCATCTCCTTGAGTCTGACGGCCTTGTTGGTCTAGTGGCAAAGCGCATCGCTTTGTGATCACGAGGTCCTGAGTTCAAATCCTAGGTCGGACAAGTGTAGTTTTTCTAAGGAAAACTTCCCAGTACGAGTCGGGAGTATATGGCATGGTATTGTGCCCGGTATATGGCAATAGGCTCGCCCCTATTACATGGGACCTAACATCGTCGGTGAAACGTGGGTATACTCAGTACACCTCTGCTACCCCCACTTGGGGAATATAGGCGTGACAATGTGTTTTTTTTTATCTCCTTAAGATTGTACAGTCACCATAACTATTTAAAAATTTAGTCAATCATGACCCTAATTTCTTAGGGTTATTTTAACCTTCGGCTTCGGAATGTTTTGGCGATGGCTTCGGCATCGGCCTAAAATTGACCTTCGGTCGGACACTAAAATCTAGTAACCAGTGTACAACTTTTCCTTACAATAAGACACAAATATTTTTATGACTACTAAAGTTACACATTTCCTAGAAGGAATTAGGTTGGAAAACGGTTCTCGCTAGTGCAAACAAAATTTATTCAGATGATGTTAACAAAACCGGAACCTTTTCTTTATATTCAGCGTATCCAGCTCGACATTAAGATTCTTGCAAGGAGCCTGACCTTTAGGCCTACCTCTCGAATAAGTATATAAAATATACAGCTTCGCTACAAAAGAATACCTTTTCAGGTGTATATATATGTACAGTCACAGATGTACATTAGGGTGGCCCAAAATATATATTTTTTTATTTTTCAGGTTTGCCACCCCATGAATATTGTATGAATATTGTAGCCGCGTGGTTCCCGGCTTAGAATAGGACCAACCCATCTCATCCCATTGGGTGTCGTACAAGGCGACTAAGGGAAAACTAGGGAATGGGCAGCAGCGTTCCCTTAGCACTTCGACCACCAATAACTGCGCTCGCCAACCCGCCTGCCAAGCGTGGCGAGTATGGCAAACACCCCCAATTATGGAAGAATGTAAGAAAACCAGGCCCCTAGTCCCCGGCGGTCCTGTTCGTCCTGGCCACGGTAGCAGCCATGGTAACGACAGGACAAGGGGTGCTAAGAATCTCCGGCAGAGATTCGGCTACCACCAACACCGAAAATTGGCCCTGGTGACATATAACGCACGCACGTTAAGGACAGATGAGAAGCTTGTTGAGCTGGAAGAAGAGATAAGCAAGTTGCGGTGGAAGATTGTTGGTTTATCGGAGGTCCGAAGAAAGGGCGAGGACACGATAACCTTAAAATCCGGCAACTTGCTTTACTACCGGGATGGCGAACAGCAGTCCCAAGGTGGTGTCGGATTTATCGTCCACAAGTCACTCATAGACAACGTTGTGTCCATCACTAGTGTGTCGAGCAGGGTAGCGTACCTGATACTCAGAATATCCAAAAGATATTCGCTGAAGGTCATACAGGTCTACGCACCGACCTCGGCATACTCACATGATGACGTCGAAGTAATGTATGAGGACATTAGTAGAGCCATACATACTTCCAAAGCACACTTTACAGTGGTTATGGGTGACTTCAATGCGCGGCTGGGCAAACGGGGCGATGTTGAATTGAGAGTGGGGCAATTTGGATATGGGCAACGCAACCCCAGGGGTCAGAGGCTGGCCGAATATCTGGAGAAGGAGGGACTCTTTATGATGAACTCTTTCTTCCGGAAGCCGCCTCATAGGAAATGGACCTGGATGAGCCCTGATGGTTCCACAAAAAATGAGATAGACTTCATCATGAGCACCAAGCGACAAATATTTAATGATGTCTCCGTGATTCACAGGGTAAAAACCGGCAGTGATCACCGAATGGTCAGAGGCACATTAAATATTAATGTCAAAATGGAAAGATCGCGTCTGATGAAGTCTACGCTCCGACCTTCTAATGCACATATCCAAAACCCCGAGAACTTTCAACTCGAATTGTCAAACCGCTTCGAATTGCTAGACAGCAGCGCATCAGTGGACGAAATCAACAATAGGTTGGTAGAGACTGTCCATACGGTCGGGTCCAAGCATTTTAAGCCCCACCGTAAAAATAGGCCTCAAAAGCTATCTGACTACACCCGAAACCTTATGGCTGAGCGACGTACCATGACACTCCAAACCTCCGATGATTCTAAGTCCTATAGGCAGCTCAATGGACAGATATTGAAGTCCTTGCGACACGATTTACGGTCCTTCAATACAAGACGTATTGAGGAGACCATAGAGCAGAACAAGGGCTCCAAAGTGTTTGCAAGAGACGCGTCTATTGGGCAAAGCCAGTTGACGAAGCTGAAGACGGAGGACGGAAACGTAACGTCGAATAGGTCAGAGGTGCTCAGGGAGATAGAGAGGTTCTATGGGCAGTTGTATACCTCAGTAGCTGAACCTGTTGTTGACTTGGTAAAAGACCCAAGAGCCAAGCTAACCCGACACTACACAGAAGATATCCCGGACATCAGCCTGTATGAGATTGGGATGGCTCTCAAACACCTTAAAAACAACAAAGCGCCGGGTGAAGACGGAATTACCGCAGAGCTTCTGAAAGCGGGCGGATCGCCGGTACTTAAAGTCCTTCAGAGGCTGTTTAATTCCGTCTTGCTCGAAGGAAAAACGCCGGAAGCGTGGAACAGGGGTGTGGTGGTACTCTTTTTCAAGAAAGGTGATAACACTTTACTGAAGAATTATAGGCCCATCACACTGCTGAGCCATGTTTATAAGTTGTTTTCGAGAGTCATTACGAATCGTCTCGAACGCAGGTTTGATGACTTCCAGCCTCCCGAACAAGCCGGTTTCCGGAAAGGCTTTAGTACCATAGACCACATACATACGCTGCGGCAGATTATACAGAAGACCGAGGAGTATAATCGGCCACTATGCTTGGCGTTTGTGGACTATGAGAAAGCCTTCGATTCGATCGAGACTTGGGCGGTTCTTAGATCTCTCCAGCGATGCCGCATTGACTATCGGTACATTGAGGTGTTGAGGTGCTTGTATAATAACGCCACCATGTCAGTCCGAGTACAGGGGCAGTGCACGAAGGCGATCCCCATAAAAAGAGGAGTAAGGCAGGGAGACGTCATTTCTCCGAAACTGTTTACGGCCACCTTAGAGGACGCCTTCAAGCTCTTGGAATGGCAAGGACTTGGCATCAACATCAATGGCGAATACATCACTCACCTTCGATTTGCCGACGACATTGTGGTCGTGGCGGAGTCGCTGGAAGATCTAGGACGAATGCTCGGTGACCTCAACAGAGTATCTCAACAAGTGGGTCTTAAAATGAACATGGACAAAACGAAAATAATGTCTAAAGTCCATGTCGTACCCACCGCACTCACCGTTGGGAACTCTACTCTTGAAGTTGTCGACGAATACATTTACCTGGGACAGGTAGTCCGGTTAGGTAGGTCCAACTTTGAGAGAGAGGTCAATCGACGAATCCAACTCGGCTGGGCAGCGTTCGGGAAACTGCGCAACATCTTCTCATCCAAAATACCTCAGTGCCTTAAGACTAAAGTTTTTAGTCAATGTGTGTTACCAGTGATGATATATGGATCAGAGACGTGGTCTCTTACAATAGGTCTCATAAAAAAGCTCAGAGTTGCTCAGCGAGCTATGGAGAGAGCTATGCTCGGCGTTTCTCTACGCGATCGAATCAGGAATGAGGAGATTCGTAGAAGAACCAAGGTCACCGACATAGCCGTTAAGATTAGCAAGCTGAAGTGGCAATGGGCGGGCCACATAGCGCGTAGATCGGACGGGCGTTGGGGCAGAAAGATTCTAGAGTGGAGACCACGTATTGGCAAGCGCAGCGTGGGACGACCGCCTACCAGATGGACCGACGATCTTGTGAAAATCGCAGGAAGTCGTTGGATGCAGGTGGCATCGGACCGGTTACGCTGGAAAGCGATTGGGGAGGCCTATGTTCAGCAGTGGACAAGTATAGGCTGAGATGATGATGATGATGATGAATATTGTAACACGTGTCTGTGGTGATGTGACGTGTTACATTGTGAAATTCCAGGTGCCTAGCTTTAGCCTAACAGGGTACTTTATCGAGTGTTGATATTGGATTTCTAGTTAAAAAATTCTTAATTATGAATTCTTTTGATTTCGATTTCAGTTAAAATTCATATGTTACAGAGATATTTGCTACTAGAAAATAAAACAAATTTGGTGTTCTAATGATAAACTGAAAAAAACACTATATAACTAGAAAGTGAATTTTAATTAATATTTTATAAAGTCTAATTACTATTTTTTAACCAAAATACTTACTTTTAAAAACATTAACTTTATTTTACTGAATATTCTGCTTTGTCATATATTATATTTTATACATAAAATTTGTATATTTCAAAGTCAATGTGCACTCCCTTCTGATTGAGTAGGAGGCTAAAATTATTTTTTCCCCATACAAACGTGGACCACTCTAATGTACATACTACATTTACATTTCGCCGAGGTAATGCTTGTGACTCATGAAACGTATGCGTTTCCTTAAACTGAAAACTAACTTAACTTACTTGTTCTCCACCAGTAATAGAAAAATCAAAAGATTTTTTTCTGTATATACGAATACTAATTGTTCTTTAAATTAGGGCGTCACACTATTTTTAAGTGTAATTTGCCAATGGCCGGTGAGTAGGATAATCTTGTTCCTAAATTAATTCAACTCCCCGATGAATTTGATGACAATGATGATAATAAAATTGATGAAGTACCCCACCCTGGATAGTAAAGCGATAGATACTTTACATACCAATTGCGACGGCCGTTTTGAGGGAAATCGAAAAGGCACGTTTTATCACTTTGTTTCAATTATAATAATGGTTAATATTCCACCAACATTACACATTATTATTTGAAATAACATTAGTTTTGGAAATTAAAACAAATTGACGACATCACTATTCGACTTCCAGCCAAAAAAAAAAACAAAGAAAAAACCTATATACGAATACTTATCTCAACAAATTATAGTTCTATATTTAAAAACTTGACCCGACACAGAGGCTCGAGACTATTTACTGCTTAAGTTCTTACTGGACGTAAATAAAAAAATAACGAAAACACAATAGACTACAAATAATAAAGTTGAATTTTCAAGACAAACTTAGCGTTGACCCGGAAACTATATGTCACGGTAGCTATAAGAGGTCGGTCCCATAAAAACGGTATGGGATAATAAATTCTAAGATTTACAAATTAGAATTCTAGTAGGCAAAGGAAAATATTTAGAAGGCTTGCTATACAGCCCTATAATTATAAAAACTTAGTAAATTATTTTCTGAACAGTCTAACAATTTGTAACAATGAAACGTTTAGGCGCGATTGGTCCAAGTCCTGTTTTGTTCGGACCAATCTAGTTAAGAGAGTTTCGTAGGAATTGTGTCGTATACTAAGCGAACCTTTCAATCCAGTGTTTTGAGGTGTGAAATTTCAGGTGTTTATATTGTACCTTACTACTTAATACTGTCAATTATTTTTAGCATACACTTCTGGCTGGTTTTTGACATGAGAATACAATTTTCCCAAATTCTTTGGAGAATACGAAATTTGCGCCGCTATAAGGTCTATGATCTGAATGACGTACTGTCACTGTACAAAAATGTACACATTTGACCATAGAGATAGGACTAAAAGCATAGCTCCTTGCGTTTACAAGATTATATATTTACACTGCTTATACTGTCATGTCAGTGATAAGAAAGTAGACAAATCTATTGTGATCAGTTACACTCATATTCATTTTGTTTTGACATTAATAACATCTTAAAAATTCTTACCCTTAAAATCATAGACCATACTAGTGTTTTCCCATACAACTGCGAAAGCTTTATCGATAACATCATTTTGTTTATGGGCCGAAAATTAAATATTTTTTAGCATACTATATCGCTGTATCTCATAAAGCGTATTATAGACATGAAATAGATTTCATATCTGAAAGTCAATAAATATTAGGTTCTGATAGCACAAACCAAGTACATATAAACCATGAACACAAAATAATGTAATATGTTATAATGTTATAATGCTATAATTTCTATGTTACTTCCTCCCTACTCCTTCTCTTCCCTCGTTTCTGTGTGTTCCTTAAAATTATAAACTCATTTACACGATTGCTGGTTATGTTCTACTTTTTTTTTTGTCATAAAATTATTCAAGTATCAAATTCATTTATTTCCAGTTGATCCGGGGTTGCACGACCTAAATTATTTAAATTTGCCGCCATTTTGCACTCTCAGCTTTCATTAGGCAGACATTCAATCGATATACTATCGATATTGATGAAAATGTTCCCATCATTATGACTAATCTCTTTGGGAATACGATTATTACGATTTAATCTGAATTTAATAATTTATCCTCAAGGAAATCAGTCAATCTGGTGTAGAAATTATGCATCTTCAAACGAGTCACAACTTTTTTACAAAATATATTTTATCTTTACCATGATGTAGCAAAAACAAAGTCACCGGTCGAAACTTCCATAATTAAGCTTCATCTCCTTTTCTAGATCGATAACATACACTTATACAAAGTATTTTAATTAAATATGTATCTTTTTATTCAATGAAAACAAATAAAAAGTCTCCGAGAACACAGTCACTAGACTAGACAAACAAATAGTAACCGATAAATTTGCGTGGAGCCTAGGTCAAAATGACAGGCCATAATATTTTGAATAAAAGGATGTTCGAACCATGTAAAAACATAAATATTTTTAAATTGGTTATCTAAATGGTAACAAGTGTTTTTAACCCTATCTCTTTGCATTTGACAGCCACTTACTCAAATCATAGAGGACGTATAAATGGGGAAAAGAGACCTTGTTAGTACGAGTATTTTTATGATGAGTAACAATTATATGTAGAGTACTTACTCTACATATAATTGTAGACCAGGTACTGTTACTGTACCTCACTCGAAGAAGGATGACTTCATCATTTACCAACGTGTACAGAACTGTAAACATTTTCTACGCCAATAGGTATATGGTTGTACTGCATACAACCATTAGTAAGCAAACGTTAATACGATTAGCGGCTTACAGTTCACTATGTGCCGTATAGATCCCTATGTCTGTCAGCGGCGTCCCAATGTGCGTATTAAACATTATTTCAAAATCAGACGGGTTTTCGTGGAAAGTGAATTGTGGTGTAACTACAATATTACGTTGGTAGGTATGAAAAGGAATGTTAATGAATTAACAGTAGAGTTGCAATTCGGATGAATGCAATAGGATACGTTAGATTTCGTAATTACAGCACAGAAATCAGCTTTTACAGGAATATTTCCCGTTACCGTATTAAACATTATTTCAAAATCAGGCGGGTTTTCGTAAAACATGAATTAGTAACTACAAAAGCACGTTAGGAAGTATGAAATCGAATGTTAATGATTAAACAGTACAGTTGCGATTCGAATAAATGCAAAAGGATACGTTAGATTTTGTAATTACAGTGCAGAAATCAACTTTCAAAGGAATATTTCCTGCAAATGATTAATGCTCGCCGCATCAATTCATTTATTTTGTTTACACGTCAATCACAAAAGTTACCTCTTTTTGTCGATGGTAGTGACTTTTAAAACGCAATACAAATGTCACCTAAAAGGTGATGTCGAAAATAAAAGTTTTTTTCCACTGAAGACAAAACTGGACCAAGGTTCGCGTTACCGCCGCACCTTAGGATGGCCCTTTATCGATTGTCTACCACACTTCCGTTTTAATTAAGCTGGTTTGCCTTCGGGAGCCCGCACATGGCCGATCGTATTCCAACTAAACCGACAGATTGTTAGTTAAAGAGCTAGAAGTTACTACGGAACTCCTATGGAAGACTACTTGCGTATTTATTAAGGGCGAAGGCTTTGTCTCACAAATTGAGGTGAGAGATTAGGTCGGCCACCACGCGGACCCAGTAAGAATTGATTAGTGGAAGCAGTTTGTGACCACTTTGGTTGGTTGGAACTTATCTAGTCGCCTACTAACCGGTACTGAAGACTATTAAGCCTTCTAGTTCGACTTAACGACTACCACATTGAGTGGTAAGTGGGAACAACGGATTAGCGTGCCTTTCGAAGCACGGAGATGTCCTAATATTATAGTAGGGGAGCCCATGATGCTAAAAGGGGATTTATTCAAGCGTCGCGGGGACCTATTAGATTAGTTGATAGGAAGTATAAAAAGTTATATAATGTTTCCCCTTTCAGTGGTGGGGGAAGATTACAAGTGGTAATACAGATTTTCAAAAATGTAAAATCATATTGCCAAATGACTGCCTCGTTGGTCTAGTGGTAAAGCACATCGCTTTGTGATCACGAGGTCCTGGGTTCAAATCCTAGGTCGGACAAATGTAGTTTTTCTAACGAAAAATTCCCAGTATGAGTACGGAGTCTGGAATTCTGTCCGGCATATGGCAATAGGCTCGCCCCCTATTACATGAGACCTAGCATCGTCGGCGAAACGTGGGTGTATTCAGTACACCTCTGCCACCCCCGCTTGGGGAATATAGGCGTGGTAGTGTTTTTTTTAAATCAAATTGATTACATGGAAATACTTAAGCGTGTCAGATATTGATAGTTTAGATGCCCCAACGTATCTCTGATACCGAAGATGTATTCATCTGCCAACTTGTGTAGTGGGGGTGGCCATCCGGAAGGGTAGGGATGCAAGGTATCCTTCCTTATGTCCATCTGCCGCGCTCAAGTAAATCCCCTCTTGGGCTCCCCTACTATAAAAAATTGCTACCAACGATTACCCATCTCCGAACGACCGAGCCGCACGCTTTTTAATCTCGGTGATCGCTTAGCACACCGTAGTCGCGTTACTAGCGCTTATTTCTACACATCTTTTCTTACTCTACCAATACATCTATATACTACCGGAAATGTATGTAATCCGTCATTATATACCTAGACCTATTATATACCTGACCTAGGAAATGAGTATGAATTGACAAAAATCGCCAGGAAATGTATGAAATAAATTTAATTATACATATTTCCTAGGAATTATATACATTTCCTAAACAGCAAACAGAAATGTGTTAAATAGGATATTTGACTAATTTTGGAAAACCGTTTTAAATTATTCTTTATTACGTAATAAGCACACTACATTAATATTTCCGAGAAATCTACAACTAATGTTTAAGGATCCTGGCACTGCTATTTTTACATTTTTAATTTCCGCAGCATAGTGGTCAGCAAGAAAAGAGCAACCACAAATGCGTCAATCTTTGGTAAGTTGTTGTTATCGGCTCGCTACCATTTTTAAATTCAATGCGAATATTTATGCCACTAATTAAAAGATTTATCAAAAATTATCAGAAGGCTCCTTCAGAAATAGCTCAAAGACCGAATATAACACAGGGAAAACATAAAATGCGAACTACAATCACTCGAGGAAGCCATGTTTACTACCATGTGACGTCAACAGAGTTACAACAAATCACAGAGCGATCCCAATACAGATATAATTTTATAAATTATTGTTTTTATTGCGTGCTATTTGCAAAAAATAGACATAATTTTATTTAAAGTGAAGTGAAATACGTTTTTTTTACCCTATTATCTGTTTGGATGATGACAATTTATAGTTTATTTTCAATGTTATCCAATAGCCTATTTAGGATGTCAGTAGATTATAGCGGGATAAAGGAGTGTCGGGGGGTGCTCCAACCTAGTTTTTCTGTACTGTACTTCGTGTTTTCTTACAAGCTTTCGATATCTCATATATTTTCTATTATTTATTAAAATATTTTTGGTAATCTGGTGAAAATTCAACATAGTACTTCCGTTAGTCTTGGAGAGCATCGGACTCTCACTGGACTCAAGATACTCAGGGTGGTCAACATCAACCCTGTAGAAAGGCTCTTTCTAGTACTGTTTTCGAATTGTATACAATGCCTTAGAAATATATACATTTCCTAGGAAATGTATAAATTAACAAAAGTTTAAAAATTTAATTTACACTATTCCTAAATAGGCTCAGCATTGTATACATTTCCTAGAAATTGGACACAATTTCTAAATTTCTTAATGCTTTATTGTACACACATATAGTTACAAATTATAAAATTAAAATTACAGAGTAGTTAAATGTACAAAGGCGAGCTTAACTCAAATTTCATACATTCCCGGTAACAAATATGTTATTCGCACTAAGAAGCAAGAAAAGACTGCTTTTACGAAAATACCTAGGCATCTATGCCTACTCGTAGCTAGCAACTGAAGATATTAGTTTTTAATTATTAATGATCACATATCTTTTTATCATGGTAGTTTTAGCAAACTGTATCACTTTAGCGCGTCCTCACCTCACGTTGGCTATGGTTGTGTCGACCTAATTCATAATAAGACCATATATTTTTTTATTATGGTACTTTCAGCAGACTACAGCACTTTAAGGGCCTACCGCGATCGACCATTTATCGACCGAGAGTGACAGTGATGCAATTACTTTAAAAAATAATTATAAGCGAGGGATATATTGAGCGCGCGCTCGGAGAAAACGATATAGGGTAAAAGCCGGATAGTTGCCTCAGTGGGATACATGCCCCGGTTTAAATACACTGTTAGGGATGTTGGTGGCATTAGCGCTTGGGTATAATACGAAGTGCCCCTCCCGTAGGCCTCAGAGTCATGTAAGCCGTCGGAGTAGGCGTATGCGTTTTGTCCGTGTGAGCAAAAATCCTCCGCGGTGAAACTCTGATATTGCTAAGTAGTTTCTGTTGAATATTTTTATGACTGATTATGATTTCACTCAACTTTTTGTTTCTTTGCTAGCATTAGGGTTTAAGTTACACTGTTTATAACGTTTTATTGTTAAAGAGTCTTTATTTATTTTTTAAATAAAAAAGGGCAAGTATCCGTATCAAAAAGGATAGTCGCCCTATTTACTTTTGCGGATAGTTGCTCTAGGGGGAAATATCCGCATCTATAAATTCTTTAACGAGTAAAGACCTTTTTTGTTCTTTTGGTGATTTTTCCAGCTTATGGTGACTATAACCTGTTTTAAATAAAATAAATACTTAACTGTTTCATGCGTTCAATCTAGGTAAGCAAAATAACAGAGCAGAATAGCGTGAACCAAAATCATTCGCCACCTAGGCCATCTCTATACCTCTTGAATCTCTCTCAAGATTGTTTAGCCCTGGGAGATAGCGACATTGTAAATTACATTTTTTATGGTACTGAGCTATCGTTACCATCGCTGATATCTTATGAATCACAGAAGCAAAACCTCGCATTGTGAAGAATAGAGGGCAACCGCAAAAAATTAAAAAGACCATCAGAGAATATTATCAGCAGTGAAACTGAATCTGATAACACAGATTTTATTGAATGAAATAAGAATACAGTTACAGTTTCGACAATGAAAATAAAAAAAATGTAATAAGTTCAAAACCATCTAAAGATAAAGCCACCGAAGGACTACCACCAATAAAAAGGAAAAAGGACGAAAAAATCGATAAGTCACTGAAAATATATTAAAAGTGAAAAACGCTAATTCAAAATAGAAAATACGAATAAAAAATTCAGTTGATTATTGCGCAGAATGTTTTTAGAATTACAATTTTACTATATCTAAATCAGATTAGATTCAATGTGGGATGTATCGAATGTGATTGCATTAAACTTATATAACATTCAAAAACCATTGCATGAGATGTGGAAAGTTGAAAACCCTGGCTTCTCGTGATAATTAATGCTAGTGCCAATCAACTTAAAATAGATAATAAAATATTTTACTAATAACTTACCTAACTTAAAGTTTAGAGGCTATTTGTTTATTTTTATGGTTTAAACTTAATACTATTTAATAATGTTGCTTAAAATTTTGATTAGTACTTAATATAGGATCTTGGTTAATAATAAAAATCGATTACTTAAATTAATATGCATTTGTTTCTATCTAAAAAACTTATAGTGAGGCGTCTATCCCCGCACGAGGCAAGTATCCCCCGAAGATTTTTTAACGTTGGGCAACTATCCGCTACAGTAGGCAACTATCCCTTTTTTGAGAGGTCAAATAAAACAGGATTTACTCAAAAACAATATTACTTATGTTTACAAAAATGGGCTTTTATAAAAGATCAAAGACCTATGTTTTGATATACATGTTGCATTATTACTATTAAGTACATATTTTTTAGTAATAGAGCTTTTTTGAAAAGTAGGGTAATACTATACGGATTTTACCCTATGTGCAAAAACAAATTATATCATTTTCTAAAAAACACTATGAAATAAAAAACTACTTTATAAGAACTTTCTATATTTTTAATAAATTCTATTGATTAGTTCCTAAGAATTTCGTGTTGGATTCAGAAAACATAAAGCAATAGAGATGACTTTAGATTTCTTTTCTATTGAGAAAAAATCGTTTAATCGTGTATTCCTTTCACCAGATTCTAAAATATACAGTCACAAATCATATTTCTAAATATTAAGTCTCTAATCCATATCCATATTTTTGAAGTGCATGCAGTACCAAAACACGTTATTTTTCGTGGTTGCCCCCTTAACGCGTCCTCACGCACACTTTGGTTGAATCGAACTGATTCGAAATAAGACCACGCGCATAATTGTGCTGTATGTGTGGGTTTGTTTTTTGGTCTGTCGCCTTTAATCAAATAATATATAGGCTTTTACAGATTTTTTTTAGTTTGTTCACTGAATTCTCTAAAATTCAGGAAGCATTAAAAGTTTATTGTTTTTTTTCAGCGTAAATTCCGTTCTATTTCCAAAAACCATGGCAAAAAGCATGGCATAATATACCAAGAAAGACCACGGCCTTTATTCGCTAAGACCAAACGCGACGTGTTACGATAACTTTGTGAAATGATTGTGTAATGGCATTATAGTAGTTTTCACATATAATGGCTACTGACAATTTGCCAAAAAATTAAATATTAATTGCCAAACGAAATTAATATTTAATTCAATGGTGTTAAGGCATTAAACCATAAGTCCAGAAACGGGCATGCCTCTTATTGCCATTAAATAAAGATTTGAAAAATCTTATGTGAAAAATACTATAAACGATTATTTCACGAAGTTACCGTAACGCGCCGCGTCACGTGTTTAATTGGATATAGGAAATAAGGGTCCAGATATATTCACTTCTCCTTCTAACAGCAAAGTTAGATAGCTGAGGAGTTTTGCCGGGAAATCGAAGAGTGATGACGTCAATTTGTTTTAATTTCCAAAACTTGGGTTATTTCGAATTATAATGTGTAATGTTGGTGGAATATTAACCATTATGTATTCTTATATGTGCACGAGTAAAGGTAATTGTAACAAAGTGATAAAACGTGCCGTTTCGATTTCCCTTAAAACGGCTGTCGCAATTGGTATGTAAAGTATCCATCGCTTTACTATCCAGGGTGGGGCACTTCATCAATTTCATAATCATTCTTGCAATCATCGGGGAGTTGAATTAATTTTGAAATGTATATTCGTAATACTTGACATTGGCAAAATACGCGTCGTCGTGAAGCCATAAACATAAAAAAGAAGTAAGATAGCTTAGTTAAAGAAATTGTGGTATTGATATTAACTATGGGTAATTGATTGGCAGCCTAATTGATGTAGCATCTTCGACGTGACTTCCACCCACTTTCTATCCGCAATAACAATTTTATTTGTTAAATCTACGGGTGCGAATGATAATATTGGGTCAAATTCATGGTTCAAGACCCATTTCCAAATACTCAGATGAATTACTTGTCTAGTGCAGCATGGCGCGCGAAGAAACGGCATAAAATTAATCTACCTGTAGATAAGTTCTAGTACGCAAGGGCCTTTATTTATTTATGTATTCATTTAAAATATCTACTTAAAATGATATAAAACTTAATTAGACATTTTTTTACTGATAAGGTAAATAATAACACAAATTATTAGTTTCATTTGGCAAAGAGGACATCTTTAAAAAAAACGTCAAAAGTCGATTACTGCATTATTTATTACGAAGGTAGATAGCAAGTGCCAATAATATTTCATAACTTTACTATCATGCCTTCTACTCACGTTACAAGTTAAGCAAATAAGAAACAGTGGTAGCATATCTGTACATGAATGAGCATAAAGATATGCTACTGAAAATTAAATTTTGTTAACCAACAATGTAAGTTTTAATTGAAATATCACGTTCAATGTGGTTAGCGTGTTATTTGCTTATTTATGTTCGTTTTCTCATGGTTACGCGGTTATGTGTCATACATTAAAAATATGCTATAGAAAATTGAATTTTGTGGCTATCAATCAATCAATCAGCCTACCGCAGTCCACTGCTGGGCATAGGCCTCTCCTAACACGCGCCATTGCACACGGTCCTCCGCCTTCCGCATCCAGTCTGTCCCAGCGACCTTTTTGAGGTCGTCGGTCCATCTAGCTGGAGGCCGTCCTACCTGACGCTTACCAAGTCGCGGTCTCCACTCTAGGACACGTTTGCTCCATCGGCCGTCGGTCCTTCTGCAGATGTGACCAGCCCATTGCCACTTTAGCTTACTGAGTTTGCGAGCTATGTCGGTAACTTTGGTTCTTTGTTGGATTACCTCGTTACGAATTTTATCCTTCGAAGAGACGCCGAGCATAGCTCGCTCCATAGCCCGCTGTGCGACTCTAAATTTGTGGACTAGTCCCATTGTGAGTGGCCACGTCTCGGCCCCGTAGGTCATAACAGGTAGAATGCATTGGTTGTAGACTTTAGTCTTCAGGCATTACGGTATAGGCATTTGTGGATATACCATTTGAGTATTAATTGAAATGTCATGGTCAATGTTGTTGGCATATTTTTGCTTATTTATGAATAGTGTTTATTTAACGATAGTAAAGGATAGTTGCGTGGATTATTCGCGCTAGGGTTTCCGAGGCCTTAGCACGAAAAGACTGACATAAGCGTGACGCTATCGAGTAAGTGTGTTGTCACTTTCATGTTGATTAAGCATTTGTAGTGTGACAAGCATCGCATATCAACTGGCTGGCATGATAACGTCAAACTTTTCGTGTTAAGCCTTGTGATCTCAACTTACCCCAGGAGAGCGGTTTCCTCAGCGTTGATAGAAGGCATTTTGGCTGGTTGCTTCTCTTGATCTTCAAGTGTATCTCTGAAATAGTGCAGGAGGAATATAGCTCATTGTATATGCGCCATAATGTAATTGAAGGCATGTGGTTAGGGATTATATGTAAAATTAAAGTGGGAAGTAATATAGGAGGAACATACTTTTTATTTTATTGAGGTTTTTGCTTTTTGGTTATTATTATTTTTAGTTTACTAATAACCAGTTTCTGATTTAAAAATTCAATATAATCTAAGTTTGTTTGACTGTCATATAATTATATATCAGAATTTCAGTTTGTATGGATACTTTGTTTCCTTTCTTGTTCTACTTTATTCTCTAACTACATGCCTTGTTTATTTTGCTAATGACCCAGATGAAACTACATTAAAAAACTACATTAAAAAACTGTTTCTACATAGATATCTCGAAATATATAAAAGCATTAAAAAGGAGAATCACCCAATAAATAACTTGTATAAAAAAAATACTAAACATAATATGTGCTTCGTAGTTGCTATAGAAAAATTTTAAAATTATTTTAAGGAAATATTGAATGAAATGACTAGATTATAAAATGATTTAACAAATTGCCAATAACTGGGCATTTTTTTGGCAGTATAAAAGACTGATCCTGGTATGTGGTATGATATGAGATGCAAAGAACATACTTACTCTGTCAACACCTCAGTCATATCAGATGCATGATCAAAGTATGGTTCTAACTTCTTCTTAGTGGCCCCTCCCAGATGAAGAATTTTCTTCACATTATTCTTTTTGTTTGGCACTGTCGTCCCTCGGTACACTTGTCCGAGGGACACATATGAATCACCGTTCAGCAAACCCCGATGCATGCCAACTTAATACAACAAAAAATAAGTTACATTTAAGCGAAAATAATATCATGCGACAGCATGCTCCCTACAGGTGGTTCATGATGAAAATAAAATATACACAGCACTTGCAATACATTCAGTTCGAAACAAAATAGTTTTCGTGACTAACTTTATTGCCTGACGTAACTATCGTGAACAGCTGAGTTGCGAATAGTAAAGAAGTGCGGGCAAGATACTAAACAAATTAATTGATAATTACTTACCTTAGTAGTTGGTACACTTTTTTTATCTTTAATGGGTTCTCGTGGAGCTGTCGTCAATTAGCAGTCGCACACCCGGTCATTCACTAACCACCGATGCAGTAAAGTGCCGACAACTGAGTATCCAGCCGTCTGGGAACTGCTCGCGCCGAGCGGCAGCAGACGTAGCTCACTTCGCGCCGTACAAGAGGCGCATGCGTATGTAAATACGTCAATTATTCAATTTGCAGCCCGGGAAGTAACAATAATATGTACTCCGAATAAACAGGGCAAGTTTTCAAACATCTGACCATGAATATCTCAAACTGCTTTGGATGATGAAAGTAAGTATTGTGCACATAGCTTTGATCCACATGTATTAGAAAATTTTATATGTTTTTTCTCAACTCGTAAGTAGGAAAGTAATAAGTACTTAAAACAGCACAGTGCCAGCTAATTTATTTAATAAAGTAATAAGTATGTACCTAATTCAAATTCAAAAATATCGAGTAAAAAATCAAAACAACAACACTTTATTAATAAAACCTTGACAATGACAATGACGTTAACTGAATCAAGGTCTTTTAGAACAAAGCCCTTAAAAATTACAATAAATAAATATATTTATATACTATAGCTTTATTTAGATTATAATTATTATGCAAAAAAAAACTGTTTATTCGTCTTAATTTTCTTAATTAAGTTAAAAGTACAGTTTTAAGCCATCTAGATTCTTCATTAAAGAATTTAAAGAGATGAAGGAAAGGAACTGATACCTCGAGCGCCATCTAGGCATTGTAAAGTATAAAATTTAGTCAGAGTCGGACGATCACAACATCACAGCGTGGTACAGTTTTATCAAGTTTTTAATTTCCAAGACTAGATGTCACTTATAACAAATTTATTAGAATCTGCTTACTATAAGATTAACTAATATAATTATTTAGATTATAACTGTTATGCAAAAAAACTATTTATTCGTCTTAATTTTCTTAATTAAGTTAAAAGTACAGTTTTATGCCGTCTAGATTCTTCATTAAAGAATTTAAAGTGATGAAGGAAAGGACCTGATACCTCGAGCGCCATCTAGGCATTGTAAAGTATAAAATTTAGTCAGAGTCGGACGATCACAGCATCACAGCGTGGTACAGTTTTATCAAGTTTAATTTCCAGGACTAGATGTCACTCATAACAAATTTATTAGAATCTGCTTAATGTAAGATTAACTAATCAACATTATTTTAATACGTGAAGCAAAAACTTTGTACCCCTTTTACGAAAATTGCGCGGACGGCGGAGAATGAAATTTCCCACACTTATAGTTTATATAGAGAAGGAGTGCAGAACGCTAATATTTTTTTATAATTATGAAAAAAAATACATTAAATTAATAAAAAAATGTGGTCTAATTTCAACCAATTGGCGACCACTAGTATAATTAATTTTCTGAATTATATTCCTTAATAATGCATTTTGTACGCATGATTTTTAAAAAATATTTCAGTTGTCCAAATCATAAACACAGTAACTATGTTCTACACTAGAACACAGTTACTGTTCTTATTATTTGGACGACAGTAGGGTAACCCATAATTATCAAATGTTGCATTAAATAATGTACCTATGTTTTGTTTTGTTTATCGGATAGATGGCTTCAGGAAATAGGTCATTTTAAAAATACAAAACAAAACACTGGCAAAATATGGCTTGGTCGTTGTTAATCAGGTATCATTTGTGTATCATTTCTATAGTGCGACAAGGATATTTTGGCCTGTGGATGACTTTGACAGGGGGCGTTGGTGTAAGTTAGGGTCAACATTTAGTAAAATTTTCCTACTTCCAGGGCAATATTTCAACAGGTGCTTCCGCACGGTTTCAAATTACAAGAAAATATAACTTGTGTAAATTTTATAGCCAACTACATCGTCCTGCGACCGTCATGAAGTGAAAATTCACTTGATGACAGCGTTACTTTCGATTTAGGCCGCGGGCCAAAAGGTCCTTGTGGGACTGTATCTATCTATCGATATCATCAGTTTGTATCATTGTGGCCATTGATGTATATCAATGATTGTGGCATAATAATTCTCTAGTACATGTCATCGACTGTATTATGATCGCTATATTGTGATGATATTGTGAGTGCCAAATGATACGCAATCTGTCAGACGCCGTTGGGTCCACCACCTGATACACATTACATCTCTGATACACTACTCATTTAAAACGCTCAATTCGATACAATATTGGTCGAGATATGGTCACGTTTTTACGACTCGTGTAACGATAAGACTGAAATGGGCATTCGGTATACTTTGATAGGTGCTTGCGTAGGTACTATGCGATACGATACGGGTGTATGGTACCAGAAATGGACAAAATGTAATCAGATTAATGATTAACCACCCCCGCTTGGGAGCTATGTATACGTGATGGTGTATTAATGATTAACGATTACAATTACATTTTGTAATCTTCAACGATTACACTTTTAATCTTGAATCATGATTGAATATTACCAAATGCGAATCATTAATCTGATTACAATTTGCCCATCTCTGCATTATGTCCCAAAAAAGTGATACATGAATTAGAAAAAGTTAACTGGCTGTACAAAAGTAGGTAAATTTAACTTTTGACAAACGGCTTGTCGAGTCGTTAAGCCGTTGCGCCCACTGGATCGAGTAGTCGGGGGTTCGATCCCTGCATGAGACAAATGTGTGTGACCCACATATATTTGTTTCGGTCTGAGTGTTTGTGTATACTGAATTTTGTGCTTGTAGGTAAATAAATACACGTAACATTACCGCGTAGTAGGAACATTCCGCAAATTTAAGTGACATATGTACCTACATTAGTTATTTTACTCAAAATACCGACGATCTTGTCAAGATCGCAAGAAGTCTGGTTGCGCTGGAAAGAGATTGAGGAGGTCCATGTTCAGCAGTGGACGGGTATAGGCATGATAATGATGACGTCTTTAGCCACCTGACAGGCCTTGACATAACTAAAATATACTCACAAGCCATACACCGGCACCACGGATCCACAGTAACTGTTACACAAACAAGATTTGGCATCAAACCTGCGGCCGCTTCGGTATACCGCCGCACAACGCACGTCATGGTCCATACGCACACCACCCGTAACTGGTAGGTTTTCATCAACCACAAATCCAATATTATCCATTTTTAATCAGTCTTAGGTTAAGGCAATACAGAAAAAAGAAAAGAAAAGATATCAATTGATTGGCAACCCCGAAAAACAAAAAGTACGAATATCAAAATTTTCACTGTAGAGATTCGATGTAAAACCCTTTGTTTACCCCAGAAGAGGGTAAATGAGAAAAAAAGTATTTGAACTCGTAAAAAAGGATTTTTTTTGCGTAGTCTCCAGTACGAATAAGTTTAATCGACTGAATGGTTTATATGGACGAGCTCAGTTTATATAGGTTTGCATTGTTAATGCAGTGTATGGCAGCCATGTGGAAACGTCCACTATGCCGGATAGGCTTTTATACGCCTTAACATTATTTAGCGTAATCAATGCAAAATCGAATGGCTTTGCTTTTATGTGTTACCAATATAGTGCCATGGTTTTACTTTAACTGATACCAATCTACCTACTCATTTCTTAAAAAACATTTTAACCTACGTTATAAAATTAAGTATCTATATTCAAGATTTTCGTAGTACTCGTAATTGGCACACTAGTTGTGTGCCAATTACACCAAATAAATGGTCAGATACCTTTCGACTATGACTTTATTTACAATATGTTTACCTACTGCTTAGAGTAATTATTATTATCGAAAGCCATTATTGCCCCACTACTGGGCAAAGGCCTCCCTCCACTTTTTCCACTCTCCCCAGTTCAGGCCAGTTCTTTAAAAATATATCCAGTTCATCCCGCCATCTTCGTCTAAGCCTACCGCGTTGCCTTTTCTTAACTTACCAGTCAGTATTTATTTTGGCTTATTGGTCAATGAATTTGTTGTCAGGTTGATTAAAAGTCCAATAGAATTTTGTCCAATGGTTATTAACGAAGATAGAAGAGAGTACAGTGAATAATAAGTTTTAGACAACCAAAGATCACTTAAGTATAAGAAAGTAAAGATGGATAGACTAGCATGAATTACAGATTAGAAATAATTTACCGTGAAAAATCTCGTCACCTTTGCATGTAACTTAAAAAGTCATAATTAGCAGAAAGACGTTCATCACCAATATCACTATCGACCGGCTTTGTGATCTAAGGCATTTAGCTTTTGCCTGCAACTGTGACTAGATCACCGGTCAATCCTGTGTATGGCCTACCTACCCTACTAAAAGAGTAATGTATAAGAAATCGATTGACTGTATACAAAAATATTTTTTTAGAAAAGAAAAAAAAGGATTCAAGCTTCTCCGTAACCGGCGAGCGTGTATGAGACGAACTATGAGAGTGTAGGAATCCAGAGAGGTCTGTATGAAAAGAACCTGTCGGAACTCTGTACTCTCTGCTTACCCCGCAAGCGAACTGGCGTGATGATATAGATAGATAGATAGAAAAAAAAACCAAACGGAATAGAAGGAGGAGACAATATTGTTACGCCGACCCTAGATTTTGGGAAACTGTAAGTAACGATCGCATCAATTCACATTGGCAATATCTGCTTTTCTGCGTGAGGCCGTAAATAAGAAAAACATTTCTTTTTTAATTTTACAATATGGTGGCTGATATGCCCAGGTTATCAAAGGGCTTGACATTTTAAAATCTCAGTATAACCGTCGAGTGCACTCTTCAATATGAAAGCAAACCTCCCCGGCTCCTCAACTTGTTGACGCTTCCAAGCGACCCATACCGTTGCTTCGTTTCAGGGCTTAAGTAGCTTTTATAAAAAAAAGTATAGTGATATTACCTTATCTTTTTTCGAGTAATATCAACCTATCAGAGTGTAGTGCAAAACTTTAAAAAAAGGGTCGGTTTAATTCGCCTTTACATCTTAACCTATCATTATTAGATCAAAATATATAAATGAATTTAGCATAAAACTCTAAGCCCGTAGAAATAGGTGGAGGTGTCACCACACCCACTAACTGGTACACCCACATTTCCCCAAGCTATTTTAGTCCCAATGTCAAAAATTATTTACTTTATCTTTCGCACTTTTTAAGGCCTCTCAGTCGTAGAGGTCTTTAACAAACATTATCTTCATCGTTCATCATCATCATCTCAGCCCATACTTGTCCACTGTTGAACATAGGCCTCCCCAATCGCTTTCCAGCGTAACCGGTTCGATGCCACCTGCATCCAACGACTTCCTGCGATTTTCACAAGATCGTCGGTCCATCTGGCAGGCGGTCGTCCCACGCTGCGCTTGCCAATACGTGGTCACCACTCTAGAATCTTTCTGCCCCAACGCCCGTCCGATCTACGCGCTATGTGGCCCGCCCATTGCCACTTCAGCTTGCTAATCTTAAGGGCTATGTCGGTAACCTTGGTTCTTCTACGAATCTCCTCATTCCTGATTCGATCGCGTAGAGAAACGCCGAGCATAGCTCTCTCCATAGCTCGCTGAGCAACTCTGAGCTTTTTTATGTGACATATTGTAAGAGACCACGTCTCTGATCCATATATCATCACTGGTAACACACATTGACTGAAAACTTTAGTCTTAAGGCACTGAGGTATTTTGGATGAGAAGATATTGCGCAGTTTCCCGAACGCTGCCCAGCCGAGTTGGATTCGTCGATTGACCTCTCTCTCAAAGTTGGACCTACCTAACCGGACTACCTGTCCCAGGTAAATGTATTCGTCGACAACTTCAAGAGTAGAGTTCCCAACGGTGAGTGCGGTGGGTACGACATGGACGTTAGACATTATTTTGGTTTTGTCCATGTTCATTTTAAGACCCACTTGTTGAGATATTCTGTTGAGGTCACCGAGCATTCGTCCTAGATCTTCCAGCGACTCCGCCACGACCACAATGTCGTCGGCAAATCGAAGGTGAGTGATGTATTCGCCATTGATGTTGATGCCAAGTCCTTGCCATTCCAAGAGCTTGAAGGCGTCCTCTAAGGTGGCCGTAAACAGTTTCGGAGAAATGACGTCTCCCTGTCTTACTCCTCTTTTTATGGGGATTGCCTTCGTGCACTGCCCCTGTACTCGGATTGACATGGTGGCGTTATTATACAAGCACTTCAACACTTCGATGTACCGATAGTCAATGCGGCATCGCTGGAGAGATCTAAGAACCGCCCAAGTCTCGATCGAATCGAAGGCTTTCTCATAGTCTACAAACGCCAAGCATAGTGGCCGATTATACTCCTCGGTCTTCTGTATAATCTGCCGCAGCGTATGTATGTGGTCTATGGTACTAAAGCCTTTCCGGAAACCGGCTTGTTCGGGAGGCTGGAAGTCATCAAACCTGCGTTCGAGACGATTCGTAATGACTCTCGAAAACAACTTATAAACATGGCTCAGCAGTGTGATGGGCCTATAATTCTTCAGTAAAGTGTTATCACCTTTCTTGAAAAACAGTACCACCACACCCCTGTTCCATGCTTCCGGCGTTTTCTCTTCGAGCAAGACGGAATTAAACAGCCTCTGAAGGACTTTAAGTACTGGCGTTCCGCCCGCTTTCAGAAGCTCTACGGTAATTCCGTCTTCGCACGGCGCTTTGTTATTTTTGAGTTGTTTGAGAGCCATCCTAATCTCGTACAGGCTGATGTCCGGGATATCTTCAGTGTAGTGTCGGGTTAGCTTGGCTCTTGGGTCTTTTACCAAGTCAACAACAGGTTCAGCTACTGAGGTATACAACTGCCCATAGAACCTCTCTATCTCCCTGAGCACCTCCGACCTATTCGACGTTACGTTTCCGTCCTCCATCTTCAGCTTCGTCAACTGGCTTTGCCCAATAGACGCGACTCTTGCGAACACTTTAGAGCCCTTGTTCTGTGCTATGGTCTCCTCAATACGCCTTGTATTGAAGGACCGTAAGTCTTGTCGCAAGGACTTCAATATCTGTCCATTGAGCTGCCTATAGGACTTAGCATCATCGGAGGTTTGGAGCGTCATGGAACGTCGCTCAGCCATGAGGTTTCGGGTGTAGTTGGATAGTTTTTGAGGTCTATTTTTACGGTGGGGCTTAAAATACTTGGACCCGACCGTATGGACAGTCTCTACCAGCCTGTTGTTGATTTCGTCCTCTGATGCGCTGCTGCCTAGCAATTCGAAGCGATTTGCCAATTCGAGTTGAAAGTTCTCGGGGTTTTGGATATGTGCATTACAAGGTCGGAGCGTAGACTTCATCAGACGCGATCTTTCCATTTTGACATTAATATTTAATGTGCCTCTGACCATTCGGTGATCACTGCCGGTTTTTACCCTGTGGATCACGGATCATCATTAAATATTTGTCGCTTGGTGCTCATTATGAAGTCTATTTCGTTTTTGGTGGAACCATCAGGGCTCATCCAGGTCCATTTCCTATGAGGCGGCTTCTGGAAGAAAGAGTTCATCATAAAGTGTCCCTCCTTCTCCAGGAATTCGGCCAGCCTCTGACCCCTGGGGTTGCGTTGCCCATATCCAAATTGCCCCACTCTCAACTCATCATCGCCCCGTTTGCCCAGCCGCGCATTGAAGTCACCCATAACCACTGTAAAGTGTGTTTTGGAAGTATGTATGGCTCTACTAATGTCCTCATACATAACTTCGACATCATCATCTGAGTATGTCGAGGTCGGTGCGTAGACCTGTATGACCTTCAGCGAATATCTTTTGGATATTCTGAGTATCAGGTACGCTACCCTGCTCGACACACTAGTGATGGACACAACGTTGTCTATGAGTGACTTGTGGACGATAAATCCGACACCACCTTGGGACTGCTGTTCGCCCTCCCGGTAGTAAAACAAGTTGCCGGATTTTAAGGTTATCGTGTCCTCGCCCTTTCTTCGGACCTCCGATAAACCAACAATATTCCACCGGAACTTGTTTATCTCTTCTTCCAGCTCAACAAGCTTCTCATCTGTCCTCAAAGTGCGTGCGTTGTATGTCACCAGGGCCAATTTTCGTTTTTGGTGGTAGCCGAATCTCTGCCGGAGATTCTTAGCACCCCTTGTCCTGTCGTTACCATGGCTGCTACCGTGGCCAGGACGATCAGGACTGCCGGGGACTAGGGGCCTGGTTTTCTTCTTTTCTTCCATAATAGTGATTGGGGGGATTTGCCATACTCGCCACGCTTGGCAGGCGGGTTGGCGAGCGCAGTTTTTGATCGCAGAAGTGTTAAGAGAACGCTGCTGCCCATTCCCTAGTTTTCCCTTAGTCGCCTTGTACGACACCCGATGGGATGAGATGGGTTGGTCCTATTCTAAGCCGGGAACCACGCGGCATCTTCATCGTTAATAAGTGGTAATCACTAAACGCGAAGAGTACAGGAAAATACCGGTGCAGCAGACAGCTTGTCTTTCTCAAAGTCTGTGCCGAATTGAAGAGGATATATGACTGGCTACACCGGGGTGGAGATTGTCCTGACTAGGGTGGAGTGGATATGCGTCTCCACTACGCGCCATTGGGAATCTACGCGTCTGCTTTTTTCTTCCCTTGAATTGAATCCACTGAAGCTAGTTGGAATGACAGCATTTTCGAAACATCTCTCCACCCATCTCCGCTTTAGTAGTTAGTAAAGTTTGGTTACCTTTAGAATTTTTCAAAGTAGCAAGCCAAATTAACGTGAGCCTCATGACTACAAAGCGAATGCTCTACCGCTGTTATTATATTAAAACAATTCTGATAGCAACAATGTAACACAATATTCTCCATTAAGCCATGTCTATTATGCCCCACAGTTACAGATAATTGGAACGTCATGTTTCGGTACAGACTACCTAGTAATAATTTGCTTCTAGTAGATATTAAAGGGAGCTGCCAGAATCGATCGATTATATGCACACCGATAGAACCGCACGTCAGAATTGTGTACTACGAGTATGTTAACAGACAGTAGTAATAAGATATCGTTGAGTACATCCCATTATGTTAGTATTAATGAGCATCTGGTTTAAGATTTAGCAGGTATAATAATAGTATTATTACCTTACAAACTGAACAATGCAGTTTAAATGCAAACCATTAAACGGACATCTATATTTCATCGCAATCGCAATTATAGCCAAATATCCAATTATATCAAATGGTAAGCTTATTGCCGTTGTACTTAAAAACATTTAATATTAGTCGTTAGTCAAAATCAAAGTCAAAAATCATTTATTTATATAGGCCAATAAAAAGCACTAACAAACGTCAAATTTCTTACATTTTAATCAACACGGGTACTTTCGTTGGTCAACGGACTTGGCCAACGCCCAATGCGAAAGGACTCTAACTCTTTGAGAAGTCGTCTTTTAGAATATCCACTCAAGAAAGCAATGGTCTACACTGGTTGCTACGAATCTTAGCGATCACAAGGGAAATATATATTTTTGCACCGAGTTTTGAGGCGATTTTGCATGTTTTTGCAAACTACAAGTTAATAACCAGATTGATGTTAAAATATAAAAGTCCGCGTCTTATCTGAGTCACCGTAACCGGCGAGCGTGTCTGAGACAAACTATGAGAGTGGAGGAAGCCAGAGAAGTCTATAAGAAAAGAACCTGTTGGAACTATGTACCCTCTGCTGACTTCTGATGGATCTGGCAGGATGATATAGATATTTGTCAAATATCAATCGAGTTTCATTTATAATCAGCACTATCCGCAGGAGTTCTGTTCGGAAGCCGCGATCACGTGCGCGCGTTTCGTTATACTCTCCGAGCGCTGCTCCTCGCCTGCAAAGTGATTGGTCCCGACGACTCCTCAGGTAACAGGTGTAAAGGCCAAGTCAAAAGCTGCGGCGAACCGAAACTAACGAGATTGATCAACTGATACTTTACTGATGGCTAAGCACAAATTTGATGTTATATGGCATCATCCATGCTCATCTTTATTTAGTAAATTCGTAGTGTGGAAAGGATATCATATCAATTTTATAGTGTTACGCTAAATTTCGCGTAAATATAACAATGACTTTTAGCCAGAACTAATGTCACAGTATGTAAAATATGTTTATTATACTAAAGTTGTTGTATGTACGTAATATGATGGAAAATCAAAGGTATACATAATTTAAAACCGTTGACATTGTTGCATAATACAATGGATTTAAATCCTAGGTCGGACAAATGTAGATTTTGAATCTAAAAACTCCCAGTATTATTGAATTGTGCCCGGTATATGGCAATAGGCTCGCCCCCTATTACATGGGGCCTAACATTGTCGGTGACAAGTGTGTGTACACACAGCTTGGGGAAAATAGGAGAGGCAGTGTTTAAAAAAAAATCTTGCCATCATTTTACTGGTGGTATGCGCTACATTAATCAACTGGGCAAGTCTGCTATTGCAATTTTAGTAAAATAGTCATTCATTGACTTCATAATCGTTGGTTTTGACAGTTTTGATAATCTATTAATTCAATGGCGTCCATATGGTTTTCCATAGGCGTACCACTTGAAACATTTTTCGGTATTTGTTAATGGCAATTTAGTAGATTACCGACTTCAGGCATAATTGTAAATGAACGAATGATAAAGCATGTCCTAATTACAAATCAGATAAAAATAGCAGGCTTGGGGCTCTGGATATTCTACTTGATTTGATAACCTTAAGATCGATACTTAAGTATAATATAGACAACTCTGAATTTTCTGTAGTAGGTACAGCATTTTTTGTAAGCTATTAAAATATTAGGATTAAGAGACAAAAAACTGTCCACAAAACGTAGATTATAAAACATTATTAACCTGTACTAGTAATTAAAAGAAGCTAAAAAATTACCTAAATATTTCCTAATTTTCAAAAAAGGCTTACAATCAGATTATTGTGGGAAGAACTGGTATCATCTCTAATAGAAATAGTACCTGAGTTAGAAAACGCTCCAATCCTGCCTCTTAAATACGTCCTATTTAGAGCACTTTATCCGGCCCTTCAGTAGTTTGATCCATTTCTAAAAATTGTTTCATAAACTTTCTTTTCCACCCATTTACTGAATACGTTACTGTGAAATATTGTTGCACTAGTTTTGAATGGACTGCTTGTTGTGCAAGTTCCAGTCTTGTTATTTCTTTGAGCACCTCTCACGCGGTAAATTCCTAGTTCCTCTGTGCTGAGTACTTGAAAAGTCAACCGTTGTAAGGAATATATAGTAGAATTAGTCCCACTCTCGGGGGACAAATATAGTATAAGTAGTAGGTACTCTACAAGGATCTGGCGTGATAATACAGGCTGACCCCACATTTGGTTATAATGCCGAAAGTTGAATTTATAGATCAGTCTAAACACTTTTTTTACATCATCAGTGATCATAATTTCACACCAAATCTACCTCCCTCGTTGCTCTTGTGGCGAATAGTGCGCGTAGCAATCACGATGTCCTGAGTTCAAATACTGGATTGTGCGATCCAAATCCAAAAAATGTAAATGTAATTTATCGGTAGAAAATTTCCATTATCAGTCCGGAAACTGGCATTGTGGCCGGTATGATGACAACATACTGACCTCTCCTCCTCCAGCACTTAACCTCGTCGGAAAAAAGTGGGTGCACACAGTACACTTCCGTGAACCCCGCTTAGGGAATATAGGCATGAGAGTGTTAATTTTTTTTATGAGCCCTTTAGGAAACGTTGTAAAATAAAGCCACTCGGATATTCCACATCGGAATGTGTGGAATAATTTCAATAAGCCTTAAATTCTGTAACTTCTGGGTTTAGGTAGCCGTCTGTCTGTCTCCCCGTGAATTACGGCATCTTCGTCTCCCCGGACATCAGCTGTCACTCAGCCGCGCGCCTTGTAATACGATTAGAACAATGGAGCTGGCGTTTCCACCGTCTTAGGTATTTCGCGCTTTTTATTTTCGTGGCGTCGCGCGGATTGGTTTTTTTTAGATAAAACGTAGCTGGTGGCGTGATGACCTCGACGCATACCGAGCAGAATGGCGATTATTGACGGTGGATAGGGTCGTTATGGAAAAAAGAGAGGGAGACTTTTGCCCAGCAGAGGGACAATTTAGATTAGTAAAAAAATTACGTAGCCCCACATAACGAATTATTCCTATATCGTATGTGAGTTAACAAAAACGAAATTCATATACACCCGGACCGAAACAAGTATTTGTGGGTCACACAAGATTTGTGCCGTGCGAGAATCGAACCCACTAGGTAGTAAATCCAGTTGGTGGATCGGCTTAGGCTCTTAACCTTAGGTCTAAGTTGTGCGTGTAAGTTGTTTGAAAGTACAGTTATTCCTTTATTTTAAGTTTACACGTCAAAGGATATTTATTCAAATTTGAATTTGATTTATTTAATAATGTCAGCCTATACTGTCCCACTGCTAGGAAAAGACGAGAGGTGAGCGAGATTAGATCATACTCCACCACGCGGACCCAGTGCGGATTGGTGGAGGCAGGTTTGTGGTCACCTGCTGTTGGAACTTGTCAAGCCACCTATAGGGCTTCCAACATGGCTTAACGTCTACCACATTAAGTGGTAACCCAGATCTATGCCTTAGCGTGTTTTCCGAAACAGACGCTCGAATATGATAATGCCACAAACGATCACCCATTTTAGACTGAACCGTGTTGAACGCTATTTAACTTTGGTGATCGGTAGGAACACCGCGGTCGCACAGCTCTACAAATGCCTCCTTAATTTATTTATTCATAACATATTAAACATAGAATTATATTAATAAAAAAATGCAGACAACTATAAACATAAAGGTGATTATTTAAATTAACACCTGTACTGACTTACTGAAAGTATATTAACGGTATCGATGTTGTATTGTGATTCATTGTGTCAATTGTGAAGCAAAATTAATATAATTGATGAAAGTAATATCCATCGTGTATAATTTGGCCTCAGAATGCCTCGCCGGTTCCCACAATTTGGGCACATAATCTTTAGGTCTTATCTAAGTCCTCCTGGGCAATAGAGGTTTGTTAGCAATGTGTACTTAGATTTCATAAACCCAGAAAACTCAGAAGCGCGAGTTTTTATTTGAAACTCAGACCTCCTGCTTACAAGATATGCTTCAGCCATCTTCGGCCAAAATTCCACCTTTGGCCAAAATTGGCCGAAGTTTTGGCCCAAGTCTATGGATTCTAGCAAGCACCGAAATTGAACGATCTATTATGATTTACGACTTACGAATGCGCGAGGTGACACGCGGCAGGGGTGACATTGAGTTGCGCCAAATCAAAATAAAAAAGTTCGTACGCGCGTTTTGATTATATCATATTATTTCATATCAGGTTGCGGTTAATTTGAATCATCTCGTTAAGTTAAATCAGTCAACATAACTTTAAACATTTAGCCAATCATGAACCAAATTTCTTAGGGTAGGTTTATTAATTTTGGTTTATTTAGGTTCGTCTATTATTCGGTTTCGGCTTCGTCTACGGACAAAAATCGACCTTCAGTCGCAGACTACTGTTTAATATTACCGATGGAAAAGAATATAGGCACTTTGTAAAGTTTTCAAGAATCTTCAATAACAGTATCATATCATTATAAATTTAAATAAAAAATACACCGTCACGCCTATAATCCCCAAGCGGGGATGGCAGTGGGGGACTGTGTACAGCTACTCGCCGACGATATTAGGTCCAATGTAATAGGGGGCGAGCCTATTGCCATATACCGGGCACAATTCCAGACTCCGAACTGATACGGGGATTTTTTTTTGAACCCGCGACTATTAGACTCAGTGGATGGAGCGGCTTAAGCTCTTAACTACTGCGCTAAATCGCCCGTCAAATTTTTTGATAGAAGAACATATTTCGTCCGACCTAGAATTTGAACCCAGGAGTTTGTGATCACAACGCGCACTATTCGCCACTAGACCATCGGGGCAGGCAATAATAATTACAATTCCTTTGTTTGGATTAAATAACACGTGGCACAACGAATCGATCTCGTTCATACTGTACATTATTAATTTCTCCCTATTTTTTAAGGCATTAAAATCCTCAGAAATTTCCCCTGGAATCACTAACTGTCAAATTGAAAGGAATTTGTTTGCGCGCTTGTTCCCTGGATTTAAAAACAGCTAATAAACCATCTGGGACCGACAGTTTTTTGACCTCTATAAATATGGCTCAGGAAATCGAACCCCGTCATCATCCTCAAAAAACCTCGAGCTTTACAACTCGATGCAATAAATCTTTCTATGGATCCAAATGTAAATCTATCATCATCAGTCGAAAGGCTTCCACTGCAGGACAAAGGCCTCTGCCAAAGATCGTCACGACGACTGGATTTGTAGTATACGCATCCCGCCAGCCACAAGGTGGACGTGGGTGGTCCAGACAAAAATATAAGGAAAACGCTAAATATTATTATATTAATCAATTATCGAAGAAAAATAATCTTGAGCTATGTCACCCAACTATCGTAAACCACTACGGCCGTTACCGCCCGTCTCCTATGAATCACCAGTGAAGGAACTTTTCCGAAAATTTAGGTGTCCTAACGTTCGGCGACGTCGGAGACAGCTAACACAAACCACTTCTAAACAATTTACGATTCCATAAAAGTTCTGTTATAAGTGGAGGGGCGTTAGTGGCTGTAATTTCATGGACGGGCTTTTAGAATGGGTGCGGGGTGCGGACACTGTGGCTGGGCGAGCGGGGAATCAAGGGACAGGGGAAATCTCATTACCTATATAATATGTAAGACAATGCATATTAGCTTGTTATAAGTATTCGTGTTGTAAACACAAAGTCCAGAGTACATCCCCAGCGCGCATGTCTGCGTTTTTCGAAAACTATGTATCTACCTATGATTTTTAAGTTAGAACATCACAACACACGGTTACTATCTGTTACTATTCATTGATGAGTTAATAATACAAAAGGTAGAAATGTGCTGTTATATGTATTGATATAAAAACTTACCGCGTAATCATAAAGCCCAGGTTTCATCCCCAGTTCGCATGTCTTATCTTCGAAACCTATATTTAGGTCAGGACCACAGTTTTTGACGAGTTAAAGATTAAGATTACGTAGAAGGGTATAAAATACGCTAATGTTTCGCAATGTTATTGTGAGTGGATGGGGCCGTCAGAAATATCTAGTAAGTACAGTTTGTATCGTGGTGGACTATGGCCTAAACCCTCTCAGTTTAAGAGGAGGCCTGTGCCCAACGGTGGGACAGTTTCTTAACAGGGCTAATATTATATTATTATTTACGAAACGCTTGGCTATGAGTAAGGTAGACAGCCTATCGATATATCCATCTCATCACGTCCGATCCCTTGCGGGGTAGGCAGAGCGTATAGACTTCCAACATATTCGGTTTTCGGTAACGGCGACTCTTCACTGTTTAGGTCTAGTACTCCGTTTAACCAGATATGACGAACTGTTTGATAAGTTGACAGCCATGATACTCTGGGAACGCACCATTTTGCGTACTAATTTCTATTGGTATTTGAAGTGAAGGCCATGCAAACCTTTACGCCAATTTATATTTTCAACATCGACATGTAAGTGCATCCAATAACTTTAACAGTGTTGAAATCTGCTCTTTTTTCCGCCTTAACCGTATAAGAGGGTATCTACGGTCCAGCCCGATAATTTCGCTTTCTAATCTAAAAGATCCCCACCCTTACATGGATGCAAGTGGCAGCCAGCTGAGCGGACACCGCGATGTTCCTCTATTATTCAAATATTAGTCTTCGGGCACGGCTTTATTTTATATTATAACGCTTTCACCAGTAGTCCCCACTGGATCGGCACATTGCAACTTTCTGTCTATATATCTACCGACTTGGTTTGTTGATAATACTCAAAACTTTGGTGTACATTATGTAACTTGTTTTTTTTAAAGCAACGTAGACTCGCACTTGGAATTATTCCTGTATCATGGGTGAGTTTACAAACATGAAATTGACATACTATACAGTGTGTGTATTTTGGTATTTTTAGTTTTTCGTTGTCTGTGCATCCAGACCGAAACAAACATTTGTGGGTCATAGAAATATTTATCTCGTGCGGGGATCATATCTGCGACCACTGGATGCAGAGGACGAAGCGGCTTAAGCTCTTAACCACTGGACCAAGCCGTCCGAATTTTAGGAATCCCCCAAAGCATAGGCAGAGCTATACTTACATAGTACATCACAACGGTTTAATTACCGAATATGCCGTAAAGGTGTGATACCTATTTATCATTGATATTACGGCAATGGAACCGTAGACTTCGTCATGTTTTTTAAGTTCGAGACTCGAGTTTAAGTATGTTGTTGTTAACTCGAGTGAGAAATTGGTATTATTTGAAGGTTAATAGAATTCTAGACAAAGGCGTCATGTCTCATATAAAAGCCTTGAATACTAAGTTAATGGCGATCCATGTTTGATTCTCGTCTTAATTTTAGACAAGTCCTATTATTCCCCGGAAATAGATATAAAATCTATACTTACAGACAGTACTAGACTTAGATAATTTTTTTAATCCATTTTTATATAATCAAAAATAGTGTAGGTATTCTTTAGATGTATACATTTCACTTTATAACCTAATAACGTCGAGGAGGTAAATTCCTTACCCCGAGGAGAGACAGGATTATTCTTCTTACTGGATTATAATATCCTGTTTAAAATACACCTGAAATGTTTTCCATAGTTTCCATAACATAACTTTGGGTTGTTTATCTTCCATACAGCAGAGTTGGGAAATAAAATGAATTGAAATTATAATATTTCGGATTTTATCACTGCGGTGTTTAATATCCCGACGTTTTGAATGTTCTACAGCACCCATGGTCATGCGAGAGACTGAGGCCTTTGATGTCCAAAAGTTATTGTTAATCCGGAGGACCTTAGGGAAATCAATTTAATTGCAATTAAAATTTCAATTGATTGATGCTACAATTAAAAAAATATTGAATAATACCCACAACTGCCAACCAGGCACTTAAATCAGAATCCTCAGAAAGACATATAATTGTTCTTCCACTACATCCATAGTCAAGTGGTAAGGACATCGTCGAAAATGGCCCCAAAACCAACAAACATGTGACCTATACCATAATTATTTATCTGTTTTATTATAGTAGTTGCAAACATCCATATCTAACGGACAATCTGCAATCCAAAACGAATATTTCAAAGTACTGTAAGTACTTAAATCAAAGTCGCTAACGTCTTGTCCGAATGTCAACGCTGCTATCGAATTACGGTTGGAGATGTCAATCCTATCAATCGGTTATATTCAATCGATTACATTTAATAATGATCGATTTGATTATTGCTAGTGTATTTTTACATAACGACTTTACAAATGTATTGTTGGCTACTAAATTATAACCTCAAAATCTAATACTTTTTTGCAATAATGCAATTCCCCCGCTTGTCCGTTTAATAATAAATGCATGAAGATAATTTGCAGGTAACTTGAAATCATACACGCATTTTTTCAGCGCTGTTGGTTCTGGGGCAAATCATGTATGGACGCACAATAATGTCCTTTAAAATCTAAACTACCTCACCAACGACAGCACAAAAACGGGTTGGCCGTCAACCAACAAATTGGGAAAAGTTATTACCGTTACGCTACCATGGCAGTTGCTAGTGACAATGACATGTCAGCCACCGGATGCATCCGTTTTTAGGGTTCCGCACCCAAGGGTCTGAGAGTTTCGCCAACTTTGACTTCCGCCAGGCCGTCAGATTCGCTGATCTAGATAGCGAAATGAATGTTACCAGTCGTAAAGAAATTAATTAAAATGTACTGGATAGTATTACTGAATAGCAAAATAGTATTACTAGAAAAATACTGCTCAGTTCGTACTGAGCAGTGTTTTTCGAGGTTAGTATTTATTCTGTGAAAGCATTTTTGTGTATGATCTTTTGCTTTCAATAGATATAATACATTAAACTATTAAATTAGTAAGTAGTGCTTACTTACACAAGGAAGTATGTAATATAGTATTGTCAAACAAAATTTAAGAGTTCTAATCGCGTCACAAAGGTATAAATATCTTATATTCCTCAAACGAAGGTGGCCCAGGTGTTTTGTGTACACGGACATTTCGCAGGCGACCCTTGGAGTCAAAACACCGTCACTCGTATATTCCCCAAGCGGGAGTAACAGGTATAATCTGTACACTCACTTTACCTTCTTACCAGGCACTATTCCAAACATCTAATACTGAAAATTCCAAAATCCGGGCTGCTACTGATTTTCTTTTCAGAAACCACCAGTACCAGTAAACTACTACTATTCTAATGCTTATTTTTAAATAACTGCGCCGTAAATTTAATGCAATCGTAATATTCGCACGGTAAACTTAATATGGAATGATTAAGTTATATGGCAACATCTTTATGAACGCTTCAAAGGTAATTAACCAAAACACGATATTGTTTAAGCACTCAAGAAACAACCAAGTGTGATCTATTTAAAAAATCATTCCCCTTTGTCATTATAAATGTAATAATTTATTAAATATTGTTTTCATAAGTTGGCAAGTTTTGGGTAAAAGTGGAACACAGCGAATGACGATCACGTCATCGCTCGCGTGGCAATCGCGATGAGGCGCCGCGTCACACCGCCTCTCTCCTGACCCTGATAAACTTATGTCTGTCCCGTTTCGACGGTAACAATTTTCCTGCATCGAACGAGATAGAAAACGAACCGGTCTACAGTAGCGGTGAACAGCAAAACTTTATTCGAATTCCAAGTTGTAGGAACCACGCTCAGTTGATCGCCGGCTGTAGTTGATAGCGCTCGCGTTTTCTCTTTATCCCGCCATAACTTTTCGTAAGTTCGCCATGACATTGCGCTGCGTGTTTGCGATCCTGGCGCTGGCCGGGGCCACGTTTGCCGGCCCTGAGGTCACCGAACTTAAGATCGACGTCGTCAGCGTCCCAGAAGGGTGCACCGTCAAGTCCAAACACGGCGACATGCTTACCATGCATTACACCGGAACTTTAGACGACGGCCACAAGTTTGATTCCAGGTATGTACATTTTTTAACGCGATTGTTTTATAGCAAAGTGTGAGCTGACCACGGCGCAGTCTCGTGACCCTGAATCGCGGAAAGGTTTAATAGTTTTAAGTTGTTTTATCCTTTATTCTCGTGTTGTTAATTGGCGAACTTACCAGCTCTTAATAATTTTATAGCAATTTTATTTCGTTTTTTTTGTAATTATTACATCATTTTTGGTTATTCAGGACCTGTAGATTGTAGATAAGTCAACTGCGAAGAAACACACCTTACGTTTCAAAACCTTTACCTATTGAATGTATCATCACTGGGTGCGTACATTTTTAGAGCGAACTGTATTGATTAAATAATAATAATAGGGTAAATCCTTTCTTGCCAATTACTGCCACAACCGTAGTGGATACCAATCCACCCACCAGGGTGGTAGAGGTATCCAGGCATCTCAAGTAGGCGACAGTTTGCCGTAAAGTTTTAGCTTCTTAAAAATAAAATTAAATATGTTAGTGTCTACTTCGTAGAAGTAACCTAACTAATAGCTTAATTTATGTATAATTAATTAAATATTCATTCCTGTAAGTTAGTAAGAAACTAATAATCTCAACGTCATTGTGGAAAAAAATCATTTAACATCATCCTTGTAAAAAAAAAGAAACCGCAGGAAGTTACCGACTTCATTGCTGACAACATTGTGTAACAGCGATTTAATTTTATAGATATATTTGCTTGCATTAAATTTTATTTAATAAGCAGCAGTAAAACAACGATAATCTACAACCGGATCAAATAACGGATTCAATCTTATATCAGTACTTTAATAAGCCAGGCATAAAATACATCATAATTTATCTTCACATGGAAAAAAATGGTCATGACCTAGAATTGCGATTAAATATCTAATGCGCAAAATCTAACTTTTATGTGTGATAATCACTTAAAGGTGCATAATTTCCCGCGGCCCGCAGATTACACCACTCATGTCAGGGCACTGACTAAGTGGCTTATCTTAATACGTAATGTTCGACTTGACCTTACCCTGTAATGGCGACCAATCCATGTAGGTAAATGGTTATCGGGCCAACGAGTAAGGTAGAAGGGAGATAAAATTTTTAAAGTATACCTAAGTTAATTTTGTTGCTAAGCTTTTGGGAGCTAGCTAAAGAGAAATTATGGCATCGGAGCCTGGTTCGGTGTGAAAGTTTGACGTCTCTTATTTGGTATGTCCCAAGCGCAGGCCACTTGTTTTAAAGGATGGAGGGGTCATGGGGAAGCCTTTGTCCTGAATAGGAAGACTTCCGGTTGATGTTGATGATAAATTCTCATTTGCGTAATCCACAAATATTTGTTTGGTAGGTTCATGAAAAATTTGTATCTTAAACGACACAAATAATACTGTATTCAGTATTCGGAATTTTGCGCGGCTCTGTATTTTTTTTCTAATGTCCATCGCAGCATTAAAACATATTTCATTTCTCGGTGTCTGGTTTCGTGATCAAGGACAAAGTGTAGGAATTCTATAAAAAAATACAGTATCTGCTCAAATGGCAATAGACTCTCCCCTATCGTGGATTGGCAATAAGAGGGTTTGTCTTTGCCATCCCCGCTTCGGAAAAGGCGTGTCGGTTTTTTTTTTGTTTTTACTTGTTACTTTTGCCAACGATATGACAACCGCAACCGCAGCCGTAGTTAGTTGCTGTTAACGAATTTATGAATTGGATAATATTGAAAGCATATTCGACGAGATCCGTTTTAATCCTCTTCCGTAATTATTAATGTTCTGCCATCAGCCAGTATCGCCGGAACCAATGGATTATTCAAATTATACATGCATACACCGATTATTTTAGAAAGGTCTTTAATCTAGATTGGAGGTTTGTAGGTTTGTAACGGGGATATTTTCCTTATTTAAATTCTAAGTTGTTTAATAAGCTACGTTTTCATAATTAAACATACTCAATTAACTTTTTACTCTATTTATTAAATTAAGAATGGAGAAATAAAGCTATATCTATAGTCTAGTAGTGCATAAAACTGATATACGATGCGAAAGTGGAAGGATGTAGGTACCGGGGAAGACCTAGACTATTTTACCATGACCAAATCTTTCTTCACTTTCCACTTTCACCGGGTCTTTGCTGAAGGACAAGTCAGGAGTCTCCGTAACCAGCGAGCGTGTATGAGACAAACTATGAGAGTGGAGGAAGCCAGAGAGGTATGTAAGGAAATAACCTTTTGGAACTCTGTATTCTCTGCCTACTCCGCAAGGAATCTGGCGTGATGATATAGATAGATAGATAGTAGTGCATGATTTAGTTGGCGATCACGAAGTCAGTTTCGAATTCTAGGTCGAACAAAGTGTTGTCGGTTTTTTTCTAATAATTCTTAAAAATCTAAGTAGCAGTTCAGAGTCTAGAATTTATCTGGTATAATGGGAAAAGTGTCACCCCCAAGGACATGGCATCACATCATCGGCAAAATTAAGGCATGCAGATTATTTTCTCTATTTACTTCAATGATGGCTTTACCATGCAAAGCGAATTACGACGATGTTAACCAAAATCATAATTACATCTGTAAATTGCTTTGCATAATTGCCTTAAATTAAAATGATGATTCAAATCAAGTACCAATCAAGATAAAACATCCGTAAGTCAATTGTCAAGTTACGTGAAGCCGGCTTTCGAACGGCCAATTACCACATCCGAATAAACATGTTATGCCAACACCGCATAGTATTTTTTATAGATATATGTATTTCAACTCGTTGAGCTAACATTCCAAATGTTTGGGCAAACATTTTTTTAAACACATCCGTATGTGATATAAAAATGGTATTTTACGTTTGAGTACGTTACGTATTTTGTATTTGAGAGCGTACCTATCTCAAAACAGTTTAAAGCAAAATCATCCTTTTAATAATGAACAGAACTTAGAATAAATATTTATTCTAAGGATAGATTTGCTTACTGTCTGTAGAATTTTCACAGATTTTCCATACAAAATATGTCAAATTTCTATCCGTAGTAGTCAAGTCTATCCTTGAGTTAAATATTGAATCCCACCGTAAATAGATAAACTGTAAAACAGGTGCTTGCGAATCATCATGGTTATAATAAGTCATCTCGGTGAGCAGAATACCTACTACAATACGCGTTTAGGTTCTGTCTTATACACATCTCTTGCCTTATCGTTTGATTCTTTAAAATTAAATCAATCAATATAATCTTGAGCCATTATTTTACCCTGAAACCGGACGGATGAAGGCCTTTTTTGGAATTGAGCCCATTATGTATTCCTATCTATATATATCATCACGTAACATCGTCGGCGTAAAGTGGGCGTACTCAGAACACCTCTGCCACCCCCATCACTTCAGAACCCACGTATGGCCTTTTGATTTATTTATACATATCAAGACCATCTAATCTTTGGAACTTGCTGTAGTATAATATTAGTTGAATATTGTTCTTTGTCGCAATTTCATACAATTTTTGGCGCTCTTAAATTGCTTATGTCATTTTTGTGTTGCGCCCGTCTATTTTGTATTTCGTTGAAAGCCATAAAATGCGAAATAATACAGCGTCCTGTTAATCTTATTCCTAGTTTTAGAGCATAGTAGACATCACAGTCTCCTAAACTACTTAAATGGGATAACCTAAATATTTTTCACAATTTTTTAATTCAAAGTCAGAACTGCGTTAATAAACATTACGGTTAATAGGAATATGGAAATAAGCCCGTGTGTGTTCAGACGTCTAAACTTAAGGTTAACCTTAATACGCAATTTTGTATCCAAGCATTGAGGTTTTCTGAGCGTTGTACATAGTTGGATAAATATCAAAACAATGGGCGGAATTTCTATACTTAGTGAAACTTGCGTGATGCGTTCTTCGAAGTTTATACAAATAAACATATGTCAGCTGGATGGAGAAACAGCTTGAAATCTATGTATAAAATCGGTATGATAGCGGGTCAATTCACTGGTTTAATTACTATACAGACGTTGAATACAAATACGCCGCAGATTGTTGGACGTTTTGGCGAAATTAACAACTTTCTCCGACAATTTTGATCAGCATTTATTTCTTGTTTTTAATAAATGTGTACTCTTTACCCTATCTCGTGAAACACAAAGCATTTCACATGCACAAACACACAGAACGAAGCGGATATCTGTCGCCCATATAAATAATTATATCCTGTACGAAGATCGGATCTACAGCCATTACTCGATCCAGTGAGCCGAGAGAGTGCACTCAGCAAGTGGACGACTACGTTCTAAAATAGGTATCTTACCTCTAAAAGTACCATATTTTTATGTGTAACGACGTGCCGGTATCCGCAGCACAACAACACGGAAGATAAATATTACCCGCAGCCCTTCGCTTGCTCCACGGAACAGCTATTGCGTACGAATGCGAATTTCCAGCGTAGACGCGTGATTAACTAACAAAACTTTGCCCGGTTTCATACACAGGGCAAAACTTTTGATATTACCCTTTATCCGTGTGCCTGTAAAATTTACCGTTTAATTATATTATACATTCTTAACTTATACGCACTCCGTGTAAAGATTTTACTTATTTCAATTATACCGGGCGGAGCGGGCCGTGTGTGAATGCCTGCGGTTTCACCGCAAACGGCTTCCATCTTGGCATCGATATTTCATTTGATGCTGGTTATAGGTACCCTTTGTTCGTATACGTTTGATCGGTATGGATCTTATAAAGTGTACAAATTAAATAAAATTTTAAAAGCACATGAGAATTTTTACTTCGAATATGTTGGTTCTTTTCAGGTTTCAGTTAGCTTACCGAAGCACTTACTTTTTTACTTATAGGTGCAATTTAGATCGAGTAATTTAGCGAAGAAATGGTCTTTTTCTCGAGATCAATTTTTTAACGTCGCTTTTCAAGTAACGTACCACCCTTTAAGTTGATATAATGTGAGAGCCCTGTAAAGATAAATAAATAATTCAGAAACCACAGCCTTCTTTTTTGTTAGATGCTTTGAACTCTTATATTTTTGTCTTTGCTTTCTTTTCTAATGGTTGGAGAAAGTATCACTATGTTTATATTCTTACGAATGAACAATTGAATTATCTACGTGATGAGAAAAATATGTGCTTGTGTAAACGGAACCACCTAATCGATACCTAGGAAATATTGTTATTTATTCATGTTACTGACAGCTGATTAAATTTTTATGAAAACGAATGCGTGCATTAATATTTAAATTTGCCGACACTTAGTTTTTATTCTGTAATCCTATAAATAGGAGCGACTAGGTAATATATTTCGGGACGGGTATAGCAGTAGCAAAGTTTAGTAAAAAGTTGAACTTTCTCTCGGATTATCATACAATATGGAGGAGTACTATGTAGTGTTGCATCCGCAAATGTCGCTGGCCGGCGCTCTCCACTCGTTTGGTATTTTCCAGGTTATTTGGTCGATAAACGTCGTTTTTTATTTATTCCGTGTCTTTATTCTCTAGCATTACTTGATGAATTTCGATTATTTGGGCTTACATTTTTGTCGGTTCCTGGTTCCATGCGACCCTGAATGGGCAAGAGTAAACCAGTATTATTATGTTTTAAAATGAATTTTCGAATAGGAAACTAGTTACAGCTAGTGCGAAATAAAAAGAATACCATTCAGTGGAAGGAGACTAGAACTAGTTGGGCACAGTCGGTACGAAATTATAATATAACTATTCAACGAAAGGACTTTTCAACTAGCTGTGAAATGAGCTGTGGGTGATAATAATAATGATGATGCTACAAATCATTGGGTAATCGAAGTACCAGGATTTCATGTTAATGATATTTCACAATCACAATTTCTCATATCCGTACTAAGTTTGAATCATTTCGAAATTTCGTCCATAATAAGGAAACCTTAGGAATACTAATTCCGTTGTTCAAAGTTCGTTGCGAAATTTATAAATTTGCTTCACTTTATTATTTTGCTTAATACTTCTTGGTTTCGAGACCGCAGGTAGGTACTACAATAAAATGAACGAATCAAAGCCGACAAAGTGCTTTCCAATCCTGTTTCGAAACTTTTAATGTTTTTTTATCGCACGATACTCTTGTTGTTATTTATAAAAATGTCTCGAACCATCGGTGACTTTTTTGATTATGTCTATAAAGAAACCCTTTGGGAGGCTAACATCTCCCTTTTATTTCTTTCTCTGCATTACTCGGTATATAATCCATATTAAAACTAAAGTCTGAATTCGACACAATCTATATGACAATTGTTTGCTCTAATTATTTAACTTCGTATAGTATTAACGAAAAGTAGAGATTAGCCTTTGGATTTGGCAAAAAATAAAGTAAGGTTAAGAACAAGCAACGGTTAAATCCTTTCTGGGGTAGGATAATCCTTGTTTTAAAAATAAAACGATTATAAAAAGATCAAGAAATATGAGAGTGGAGAAAGCCAGAGAGGTATGTAAGGAAAGAACCTGTTGAACTCTGTACTCTCTGCCTACCCCGCAAGGGAGCTGGCGTGATGATATAGATAGATAGATGAAAAGATCCTAGGATAGATGACTGCCTCGTTGGTCTGGTGGCAAAGCGCATCGCTTAGTGATCACGAGGTCCTGGGTTCAAATCCTAGGTCGGACAAATGTAGTTTTTCTAACGAAAAACTCCCAGTACAAGCCCGGAGTCTGGAATTGTGCCCGGTATATGGCAATAGGCTCGCCCCCTATTACATGGGACCTAACATCGTCGGCGAAACGTGGGTGTACTCAGTACACCTCTGCCTCCCTCTCTGGGGAATATAGGCGTGACGGTGTGATGAAAAGATCAAAGATTAAATACATACCTGTAACTACAAAGATACCTACGCTTAAGCCGATGGTCTAAAGACTAATACAGAAGCATCCACCCATTAGTCTGGACTAATACCTGTTAAAAAAAGCTTTGCTTAGGCTATGTAGAAGAACGTTAAAATACGCTTTTAAACAAGGCATTTAGACTCACCCGCCAATTTATCATGTTCTTTTAACTGTGGCTCCGATTATAATCTTCTATTGTCCTAGTTACGATCTACGTGCGCACACGCACTCGTTGGTAAAACGATTGTAAGTCTGCGAGGGTTCTCGACACGGTTGTCGGTGAAAGTGCATCTGATTATTCAAAACAATGGTGTAATAACTTACACAGACTAGATCTTTAATACTTGAGTAGAAAAAACTGTTATTTGAAACAAGTTAATGGCATGAAATAATACTATTTCTTTTCGGATTTTATAGCGGTTTATTTTTGATTGATTTTTGAATTCTCATTAATTTTATATGTAAGAAGTTTGAAGGTAATAACAATGACATATGGAAATCAAACACCCAGACCTTTCCGTGATCATGGCTGCTGTACTTGACACTTGCAGAAAATAAACCGCAATGAAATCCGAAAAAAAATATGTTTAATTTCATTGTAATAATTGTGAACTCAATAGGTAATGTTAATTCATGTTTTGCACTGATACTTCCCAGATTAACGTGGTTCCACTGCCAATCGCGGTAAAATTAAGATGTAAAACTACATTAAAAACTTACTAAAATACTAAATTATCACCTCGACTGTTAGAAAAGTGTTCTTTGTCGGTAAATGAATCTAATTGACGCCTAGTAGAGTACAGTGCTACTATAAATGCGCAATACGGCGTTGCGCATACGTATTACGAATAACTATTTCCGATACTACCTAAGGACAGCTACAACCAATAGCCCCCATAGCGACTACCGATGCCGTTTCTCCTTTAGGGCATCCTTAAGCTAGTTACCCCTTGCTCGAGCGTGGTAGATGCACCCTCGCCCTCTTGTCCGGTGGAGCTGTAAAGGCCCCGCGGCCGACAGAGTAGATTATTCACACACACATACCAATTCATGGCAGCGTGACATGCCAACCTTTTTAGACTGCAAATTTACTAAATAAAGATGAACATTACAACACGCTTACTCAACAATATTACTATAGTATTAAATGGTTTTGGCTTAGCTCTCTTAAGACATGAAACTTCCAAATCAGTAATAAACGACTGTTCTAGGTCCTAGATTGATTGAAGTCTTTCTCTAATACTTATGACAGTAGCACTGAATTATTTGACGAAACTATAAAATGCAATTCGATCACGTATACGACAATGCCGTATGTGATGACATAATTCTACATTCGCTCACGTGTTCGAAAGCGCCATACATTTTTGGTCCCTCTATAGTTATCTTGATACACATCTCTCGTTTTCATTATACATCGGTGTAAATAAGCCATTACCAATGCACAACTAACGTTCTAAGTAATTTAAGTTACACCGCTATTCAAGTTGGGGCTAACCTTAACGGCATTACCTGTCGGGGGTAAACAATTCCTATCTGCGTAATGCGACCTCGTTTGAAGTGTCACAAACATGTTAGCGTGTTGTAATAGAGGTTATAATGGCTTGATGTTGCCTCGCTTGTGTTTCGTAGGGCAGCGAGGTTTATAATTAGAGCGATTGCTGTGTATGTTCACGGTTCATGTGTAGAAGTCGGTTTCTATGTGTAAATACGGAGACATGGATGACCGTTTTTGTCATATCTTTGGTATGTATCGGATAGCTTCGGAAGGCACCCTAAGCCGTTCCCACTTACCACTTCACATGAAAGAGTTTATTAGCCTTATGAGAAGCCTTATGACGGGTTGATAACTTGCAACCACAGGTGGCTACTAACTTGTCTCCACCAATCTGCACTGTGTCCTCGTGGTGGAGTATGACCTATTCTCTCTCACTTCAATTTGTGAGAGGTGCCATCCCCGCATGGGGTCTATATTCCCCAAGGTGTTTTATTATTATACTATAATAATTCCGTAAAAGTATTACCTTGAATAGTAGGTACACTAGCACTTCAGCCAGATCCGAAGGCTTGACTTCATGCTACAAATACAAACATGTGATCATAGAATCAGTATTTTTTGTACTCATCGTCAACTTAGCATTTACTTCATGATATTTCGTCATCCTAAGCTTTACAATTTTTTTTTATTAAATTTCTTAACTTTAATACGGTAATACCTACTTATACTATAAGGTATTATAGTATAAGTAGGTATTACCGTATTAAAAAAAATCATCGTAAATTTCCACAGCTGCTAGGCGTGCTCACCCATCCAAGTGGGTTTCATTAACAAATTTTGATTACTTTGTATTTGTGTTGTCCAATCGCCGTCGCATTGATAGAAATTTAATGGGAAACTTCCAATCCAAAAGAAAATTAAGTTCCAAATGTGGACGGATCTCCGAAAACGGTCCAAGTAATTAATTGGATAAACACGGCGGCCGTCTGATTCGAACTTATTTTAATGTATTATTGAGATTGGTTTTAGCCGCGACTATTTGTATTGGAGGCCACTGTGAATCCTTTTGTACAGGTATTATTGTGTGATGCTATTTATGAAATAGCGTCTAACTTATTTTTAAACTACTTCGAGATCTCTGATTACACATCGAGAATGTATGGTAAGTATCAGAGAGTTATGCTGGCCAAGGTTTACAATTGGGCCACAAAAATATTAAAATATCTGTGACTGCACGGCACTGGATAAAGGTATTGCTTATGAATTTTACGTCTGTGTAAACAATTATGAATATGTCAGTATGAGCATTTATTTTCTTTAAAGTAAATAATAAGAACTCCCTAGAGACCGCCTACTACCTTCTTTGCCTCGAGCGAAAATCGACTACTAACTCCAATTTTAGATTAATATCAGCATACTCGGTAGTTGCAATGAATTAGGTCTGTTAGACTCAATTACCTATGCTTAAGGCCACACGCGGGACGTACGTCACATATCCTTCTTTTTTGATCTTACACTTGAATATTGTATAACACATGTTGAGTAATTGAACCTGTTGGAACTCTGTACTCTCTGCCTACCCCGCGAGGGAGCTGGCGTGATGATATAGATAGATAGATAGACATGTTGAGTAATATAGATAAAGAAAAAACGGTGTCACAGATGTTTATTTTCGAGCTCTAATCACTGGCAGTTTCTATGCGTAGAAACGTAATAGATCCACCTATAATGCAGGTGTTAATACAATACAAGTAACCAAAAAAATTTAAGCACACAAGCGTAAGTGCATGTCTGATTCTACTCATGTGCATACAAAAACAATAAACAACATTAGATATGATAATAAATGAATTGGAGTAATCAGACCAAGGAGACTGAACGGACCACTGAACAAACAAACAGTTTCTCATAACACGAAGAAGATTTAAATTGCATTAGACCTTGGTTTAAATGCAAAATCAAGTACAGAATAACTTAATTTGAATCCAATGCAGTAATGAATGAAAGTTTCGATGTTTTGTACTCAATCAACCCAAACGACGTATATTATCTTAAATAGTGTATTCAGACGTCAAAAATTCAGGGGTGCACAATAAAAATGTCATTTATTTTTTCAAACTTTGATTTCCTAACCGTATTAACCACTAGACGAGCTGTTCCTTTTAGTAAATGGTAAAAAAATCGCATGTTCTGCCAGAACTGGATTTTGTCTGAAGAATGGTGATAGGTCGGTTCTCTGTCACGATGCCTATCCTTTTCGAGAAAGGGGCGTGAGAAGCATTAATTTGTTTTTAGATGCAATGGATCGTATGTTTGGCATTCACATGCGTACCTCCAACCCAAGTTCTCAAAACGTCTCTCGTAAACACCGAACTTGTTCTCAAAACCATGTCTATAGGAAGTGGCGAACGTCAACAGTGAAGACAAAGTAATTTGTAAACAATTAATAATGCGGTTTGTACCTCTGAATACACTCATTATGTTTTGCGTGTGAAACACATTTCGTCCTTTATTTTAATGTGCATACTGCATTGTCTTGGCCACATTGCGATCGCGCTATTGTTGGTGAAACAAAAGCCGGCGTTTCTCACAAGGTTTTTGATATGTGCAATTATGATTCTGAAAATTCATATTTATCTGATTTGAAAAATTAAATAAAGGGAGCTATAAGTGGTGCTTAGATGAATTACGTACGTAATAATAAGTGTTGCTTGTGTAGGTGTTCTTTGTGTAAATTCACCAAAAATCATTATGACTACGTGCTTACTTAATATTTCGGGTAAACAAAAATATTTACACATCTGTGCAAATAAAACGTAAATTTTTTAAACAGATGGTTTATAACAAAGTAAGCGATGCTTTAATTTATTTCTACATAAGTACATATAATGCCCAACCTACATTTCACTTCTCAATTAATATTTGATAAAACAAATAGAGGTCTCGGGTTCAAACCCAGGCACGCACCTCTGTCTTTTTCGAAAACATGTGCGTATTAATAAATTAATTATCACTTGCTTTAAAGGTGAAGGAAAACATTACGAGGAAACCTGCGTGCCTAAGAGTTTCTCGAAGGTGTGTGAAGTTCGCCAACCCGCACTGGGCCAGCGTGGAGGACTCGGGCCTATACCCTCTTAGTTTGAGAGGAGGCCAGTGCCTAACGGTGGGACAGCTTCTTAAAAGGACTCATATTATTTTTATCCAGCTTGCCTATATATTAGTTTTAAATAAATCATCAACCAAAAGACGTCCACTGCAAGACAAAGGCTCCCCCTATGATCCCACGTCTTTGTATCCAATTTAAATTTTATATGATAACGATAAATTTCTGTTATTTCTTCATCCTTATTAGAATTCTTCAGGTCGTCCAAAGACTCTCAAGCTCGCTTAACGATGTTGTTTAAAACACAACAGCCAGTGTTACCGGCACACGTCCTGCAATAACATACAGACAAAACACGATCATCACCTTTCACTTTTAATAACATACTTTTGATTTCTAAAGCTGCCCATAAATGTATACAAAGTTATTAAAACTGTATATAAATAAAAACCTATTTCTGAAAGTCGTGGGCAGGCGTGACAACAGGCCCAATTCGTTCATGATCTCATGTTGTAACGGAGTCATCGCGAATATGATTACAGTACCAGACAGTACAGCCGTATGTTAGACCCATAATATCAGCCTATACTGTCCTAATGCTGGCCAAGACATTCTCACACAATTCATGGTGAGAGAGAGATTAGGTGATACTCCACCAAGCGGACCTAGTGCGGATTGGTGAAGGCAGGTTTGTGGTCACTCTTTGTTGGAAATTATCAAACCGCCTATAAGGCTTCCGACTCGACTTAACGACTACCACACTAAATGGTAACCGGGATCAACGGCTTAGTGTACCTTCCGAAGCACGGAGACGCTCGAATATAAAAATACCATAAACGGTCACCCATCTCAGGCCGACCGAGTCGAACGCTGCTTAACCTTGGTGACCGATAAAAACACCGCGGTCGCACAGTGCTACGAGCGCCTGTGTTGACGATGTAAGTCTTGATGTTGTTGTTAAAAATGAAAACTGTCTGGTGAGGTTCTCTGATGATATCGATCTCTAAAAAGATACTGAATAAATTATTTATGTGAATAAACTGCCTCGTATGTTTAGTAGCATAGTGCTGTGAGTTTCCAATCCTAAATCGGACAATATATTGTTGGAGGTTTTTCTTTGAAAAAGTTGCAGCGCGAAATTGGAAATTGTTCGGTATAATTCCAATAGTCACACCGCAAATGTAATAAATTTTTCGTACTGAGGCAAAGGGCTAGAAGGATGTATTAAAAATAATAACAGCTTTCTAATGTCATTGTGTTGTCAAAACCACGAACGCGGACTCCAGACAGGTGGTGCAAAAGTACAAATCTCTGCTCCGGATAGATGCCCAACGGAGCTTAGTAGAGAGAACGCGCGTCCTCTACGCTTCTAATGCCCTCTTTGAAAAAGTTACTTGTTCGCGACATGGATATTTAATAGAAGATCTCTCTGAACTTAGGATTAGAAAGGAGATACAAATAGGATTTGAATTAGGACGATTTTCCTTGAAATACCTGCCCAGTTTACACATAACCAAACTTCAATTTTATAAAAATATTGCTATGTATTTAAAAAAAAAAAATCATTTAAATAGGTATTTCAACTGAACATAAATCAATACATTTTTTTTCTATTTTCTATTCATCATAACTGATTACTGTCAAGATCGTATGATCGGTTCAACTGGTCGTCCCTTCACGGCATGGCCCCAATTCTATGAACAAAATTGTTCTAAATTAAACCGAATCTTAACCGCTGCCGATCAATGTTTTCGAATTCAAGTAGTACCTACACGAAAACAGCTGAACGCCGTTGACTACTTCAGCGGACAAGCCGTCACTATGAGCGTCCTATTGGGATGATATATAAAAAAGTAGCCCCGCACTAGGAATTATTCCAGTGTCATGGGTACGTTTACAGACATGAAATTTACTTACGCATACACCCAGACTGAAACAAATATTTGCGGGTCACACAAAGATATGACGCATGCGGGGATCGAACCGGCGAATACTTGAAGCGGCTTAAGCTCATAACCCAGCTTTACTTAATATTAATCAATTTGTCACCCATTTTAAATATCACGCGGATCCAGAGACGTGTGGGCGCGCGGGGTAAAATAGGTAGTGTTCACAATTTCAGAAATCTCAATAAAACTAAAGTTTTATTGAGATTTCTGAAACTAAAACTTTGTGGTCCTTATAAAAAAAGGTTGAGTATGGCTGTCTTAACCACTAGAGCAAGCTGTCCGTCATTTACTGAATTTAAGTTTGATCGGCAATGGTTAAGATTTGGTTTAAGCGAACTCTTGTTAGTAGAATTGAGGCCCTGTTCGGTTCAGTTCACGGCGCATGCAATACCGTTTTGCATTCATTACTGTCACAGCTGGGAGAGGCCAGTCCCTTGAAACTTTCACAATTGCTTATAATCGCATCACCGGCCGCATCGTTCCGCCGCCATTGCGTTAGGGAAAGTACTTCCGTGGTAATTAATTGATATGGTGCATTCATTATGTATGGGATAGCTGGCCGTGATGGCAAAAGTAGGGTAATGCTATTACCATATTTTTTAACAACCTTATTCGCTGTGACCAAACGCGGTCCGTTACGATGACTTTGTGAAATGATCGTGTAATAATGTAATGTATACCACCGGAGAATCATTAAACAATAACTTTGCAAAGTTAGCGTAACGCGCCGCGTTCCGTGTTTGATTGGGATTTCGACGCAAGGGCAGACAGCTGGCTTGATCCAGTGGCTAAGGAGCTTATGCCCCTGCTCCGCCCACTGTATCGCGTAGAAGTGGCTCGATCTCCACACGGGACAAATCTTTGTGTGATGTTTGTGTGTTATTATTTATAAACGCACCCACGATATAGGAATAATTCCTAGTGTGGCTACGTCTTTTTCTTTAATTGTCCCTTCAATATAGTTTTAACAGCTACTGCAATTTGATTAGGTAAATACATCTAAGAATTGTTTTCTTAGATTATAAACTTAACTAATTTAAAATAGAAGTCGATATGACATTGCAAGGACATGCAAATTCATGAATCTTACTTCATTTGAGATTTTCACTATCATAAGTATATAGGGTATGCTCCGCTGGTTCGGGCATATTAAAAGAATGTCAGAAGAAAGAATGACAAAACAGATATACAATGCGAAAGTGGAAGGATGTAGATACCGGGGAAGACCTAGACTACCTTACCACGACCAAATAGACCGTGTCTTACCTGAAGGACCAGTCACGAGTTTCCGTACCCGGCGAGCGTGTATGAGACGAACTTTGGGAGTGGAGAAAGACAGAGAGGTATGTAAGGAAAGAATCTGTTCGAACTCTGTAGTCTCTGCCTACCCCGCAAGGGATCTGGCGTGATGATATAAATAGATCAATCAGTATATACTTTTAATTATCTTAGAACAATCAGTACCTATATACCTATGCAAAAATAAATAATGACAGAAACAAGTATTAATAATTTTTTAAAAGAGAATGTAGTTAATATTTTGAAGAAGTTTTTGATTTTACTTCTTTTTGTGTGTATCACTCAAAGGATTTTACTAACTAGAGAGGGAAGAGGGTAGAAGGTGGACGAGTACAGCACAAATCCCGTCGTTGTGGTGGTCTCTGGGGAAGCCTTTGTTCTGCATTGGGTGTCTTTCTACTGAGGAAAGACGAGCAAAGTTAGGCAAAAATTATAACAATAATAATATTAACCCTGTTAAGAAGCTGTCCCACCGTTGGGCACAGACCTCCTCTCAAACAGAGGGTTTCGGCCATAGTCCATCACGCTGACCCAGTGCGGGTTGGCGAACATCACACACCTACGAGAAACTCTTAGACATGCAGGTTTCCTCACGTTGTTTTCCTTCCTGCGTGCGTGTATGAGACGAACTATGAGAGTGGAAGAAGCCAGAGAGATCTATAAGGAAAGAACCTTTATTTTGGGACTAAGTCCGCCACACATTCCCACCATTGTAACTCCTGTAAGCCAGGATCCACAGTGGTATCCTTAGATGACGCCAAGGTTTGAATCTTTAAGTGTTCAACGAATTTAATTAAAAAAAAAACAGGAGCAGTACGAAATATACAATTCCACAAGGAAAGAACCTGTTGGAACTCTGTACTCTCTGTCTACCCTTCAAGGGATCTGGAACTCTACTATTGCTATTTTAAATAAAATGTAGTTCATTGACGTTAAAGTTCTTGATTTTTGACAGATTTGGTAATCCTTTAACTAAATGGTGTCACTGGGATTTTATAAGCATACCACTTGAAAAAAATGTTATTATTTTGGTAATCAACTTAACTTATTCACGTTTTGACCGTTATTTATGACTACTTAAATGTAATGATCGTCTTTTTCACACAATCAGTTCGTAATCGTTTAATAATACTTACAAATTACGTAAAAATAGCAGAGTTGTTTTTTAAGTGCCCGACATTTCGATGGTACCTTAGGGGGATTAATTTGATTGTAATTGAAATCTCAAATAATTGATCCTACACTTAAAAAAATGATTGAATTATGCGCAACACTGATAAATATTATAAATAGACAGCATGCAAGCAAGATTTGACTAATTAGTTATTTCTAGAAGCTTAAACGTTATTCATGTTCATATCACCGTGTAAAATTGTAACATATATTGTATATGTAAAAACTTATGATTAAGTTGATGTTCGGTGTGGCGCGGTTCACGCGCGACATTGATTCGTCGCGCGGCGCGCGCTCGGCACCGGCGCGGCCGATAACGCGTGATACGCTGAATAAACCGTTAGGATGACGTGTCCCTGTACCGCGGAGAAATAACGAGGATATAAATTATAAGTAAGAAGAAAAAATCTTTGTCGGTACTTGTCTGAAGTCTGAAAATGTGCCCTGTATGAAAATAGTATTATAACTAAAAATCAGCCTAAATTTTCCCACTTTTGAGTTAAGGCCTTCTCTCTCAAATGGAGGTGAGAGAGGTGAGGCAGAGTTCTGGTCACCTGCTGTTGTAACTTATCAAGCTGCCTATAAAGCTTTCAACTTGGTTAAACGACTACAACATTACGTGGTAACCCGGACCAGCGGCTTAGCGTCCCTTCCGAAGCACAGAGAAGCTCGAATGTGAAAAGCCACCAACGGTCACCAATCTCAGGCTGACCGAGCCGTTCGGCTGCTTAAGGCCTACCGCGATCGACCATTTATCGACCGGGAGAGTGACAGTGATGCAATTACTTCACAAAAGAATAATAAGGGACGGACATATTGAGCGCGCGCTCGGTAATGAACGACGTATGTGCAAAAACAAAATTTATCATTTCCTAAAAAACTATACTATGAATAAAATTGTTGAAATTGTCTGTTCTGTTTTAGGTAAATTCTATTAATTACTTCTTAAACATTTCGCTTTGGAATTCAGAAAATGTAAAGCAATAGCGATGACATTAGTTTTTTTCTATCGAGAAAGGTTCGTTTAATCGTATATTCCTTTTTCTAAATTATATAGTCTAAAATAATATTGCGAAATATTAAGTGTCTTATCCATATACTTCTTGAAGAGTACATGGAATACAAATACACGTGTTTTTTGCGATAGCCCCTTACTTGCTTCGAGCGCCTCGATATGGTGGTAATAAACTCACCTCTATTGCATAGAGACTTAACTTTGTCGGCTAAATATGGGTGCATAGAGACTACCTCTGCAACCCACGCTCGGAGACTATCCGCATGACGGTATTCTTTTCAAGGAAAAAAATACCTATTATTGTAAAACGTCCACTTCACACATCACTCTCAGTTCGCAGGGTGCCTAGAACGCTGGCAGCTTTACCACGCTGCCAGACAATGCTTAAGTGTAGTCAAAATATTTGTCAGAGTTTCGATTGCAAGTAGGTTCTACCACACCATTCAAAATTTCCCGAAACAGTCACTAAAAGCAAGTGACACTAATCAGAAAAGCATTCATATCCTTCTAATATTATAAATGTTAAAGTTTGTATGTTTAGATGTCTGGATGTTTGTTACTTAATCACGCAAAAACGGCTAAACGGATTTAGATGAAATTTGGCACACAGATACTATATTACCTGGATTAAAACATAGGATACTTTTTATCCCGGAAAAATGTAAGGTTCCTATCTAAAGTCAACGCCGATGAAGTCGCGGGCAGAAACTAGTAATAAACATAAAAAAAGAACGAGAAATCAATTTAACGATTGCTCCTATTAAAGTACGATATTAAGATATAATCTTCTATTTTTATTATTTACTTACCATTTCATATCGACAGAAATAGTAATAATAGGACACTATTACGATCCCTGTGTTTAAATCCTAATGTACTTATTACAATAACCTGTAATTTAGGATTATCGCCATCATCATCGTCGTACGCCTAATTATAATCTAACAATGGTTGTTAACTTGTTATCCTATACAAAATAATTCCGAACCATTGTCAATATTGACAATACAGGCACAATATCGGGCGCATGCTATTGATTTGTTGCTGTATCAAGAACAAAGCTGAACGGTTTCTATTTATACAAATGTAATCATTAGCTTCGGCCACCTATCGATGTTGCCGTACATTAAATATGGTAGATATTTTAAACTTAAATGTAGACAAAAGATCCATGTCAATCGATACCTACGTCCAACTCTCAGAATAAATATAATCCACGGTGGAGCCAAAAATTCAACAAACGTCGTTTGTTGCACTTCTCACTCGCATAATGTTGGCAGCCCGAAAAGATTACCACTTTTTAGGGTAAATGTTAAAGACATTAGAGTAGATGATAATAAAATCATTGTTGAGGTAAAGTGTATTTTAATGCATATTTAACTCAAGAAATAGATATACTTGAACTTTGATTTGTAGTAATTAAATGTACGGTAAATATATTTTCATCATCTTAACTAAATATTTAAACCTTGATGTAGTAGTTAACTATATAAATACCATTTAATACTAGAACTAATAAAGTTCTCAGCAAATAAAAGTAGGGAAAAATAAAATTGTTATACTAGCAACACTAACAAAATGGGCACGTCTTTTACTGTGACAATTACAGACGGAAGAATTAATTCGATATTTAAATAATACAGCACCAGAATGCGCTAGTTAGGTATGAAATATGATCGCATCATGTTTCTTGAGCTCAACAGCATTTTTATAGGCAGGAACGACACAAAACGGCATAATTCAATTTAATATGAAACGCGCAGAGCACGTTATTTCGCACGACGGTCACAGAGTAACTACTCGCGTGAACGTTTGACTTGCTTTGCTAGTAGTAATTGTTGCTTCAATTTGACGCCCTTTGGATTATATTCATTCTAAGATCCAACTATGATACATATTATTACAAGACCACTCAAGTCCTCGTTTAACATCATTCACATTCGTGGATCATATAAATATTTGTGCATAAGATAGAAAGACTGCATCGTTGGTCTAGTGGCACTGCTTTTATAGTCAAGTAAAAAGAAAATCAGTATTTTGTTTCGTGTGTTATGATCAGGAAATAATGAACTTTATGCTTAACGTCAATAGAGTATTTTAGCGTACTCTTTTAAAAGTTATATATTATAAAGTACAACTACATAGAGTACTTAATTTTAAAGTTCTGTTAACAACCCTTGGCAGATGTGTTCTGCCGTCAATTATTGCGTTAAACCTTAGCATGTTGAATGTAGAAGTTGCATGACTTTGTGGGAAAACAGTACTATCGAAGTCAAGTGACCTTGTTAAAATAAAAACCTTGACAATAAGTTGTTCCTACTTTCATAAACAAACAACGCCAGCAAGACACCTTTGTAAATAGTGATTGTGTACTTCTGTTCTTTTTATTTCATTTATTTCAGTTTATTTATGCTTATAAATTGTGTTTTGTGTAAAGTTCAATTGCATTATTATTTTAAATGTATTTTATTCACATATCATTCATAGTGAAATCGAAACACATTAATAATTACATACTCGTTTTCCTATGTATAGGCAGATATATAGCTTCAAATAGTTGGTACATCCACTTTTTGGGAGCCAATGTGAGAGGGGCGAGCCTAATGTCATTTTTTGACACTCTCACATGTGCAACAAAATACTTTCAAGATTTTTTCTCATCTTGCACGACAGAACGGCTTGGTGGTTAAGAGCTTAAGCCGCTCCGCCCACTGGATCAAGTAGTCCCGGGTTCTATTCACACACGGGACAACAAATATTTGTTTCGGTCTGGATGTTTGTGTATGTGAATTTCTTGTTTGTAAATGCACCCACGATGCAAGTTTGATCATTCCATTGAGATAATTGGAGTTGAAACCTTCCCTAGTACAATGTCTAATGCAAAATTACTCTTAACAGACAGAAACGGTGTAAAGATGTCTTAGTCCGTGTAGCTACCGGGAAGAACAACCCCAGTTCTTTTTTGAACAACATTTTAGTTCCTATAATAGTTGTAGTTGTTGTTGTATGGTATATAGAATAAGGACAGCAACACTAGAGAAAACCTGTTTTTTCTTTTCATTTCGACCATTTTTATCTGTATTTTTAAATATACAAATCTCAAGTTCCACGCCAAATAACTCCTAAATAATACCAAACCGGTAAATACATATATCTGTTAGCCTCCGCGCAGAATTTAATTTGCATAGACTATCGACTGCGCCATTTTGTTCACACTAAACTTAATTAAATCTCCCAACCGTACAATGTATTTCTCACAATCGATATACGAGTGCATTATCTTAATTTAACTAGAATCCAGCGTGGTAAAGGCGCAATATTGTTTTTCCAATGTGTTACGTAGGCGATAATATGGGCTTATCAGGCGGCCACGTAACAAGACCAACATAGGTAAGTACGTGGCCGTACTCCTATGGCCGATATATTTTGTAATATTTTTGACGGTTTCTTTGATAAGAAATACTTACTGATTATTTTTCTATTAGTTGCTACGTTAAATATTCGTTGATTTTAAGACGTTTTCCGATTTGAAAATTTAATTATGGACGTCGCTACGCGATCCAAAATTAAATCTGTTTAAATGTAGGCAGGTACGGTTCTTTCAAGCTACAATATTTAATTAATATTCTTAAAATGAATGGTAGGTATCCGTTTTTTGTATACCTTTGTAAGGTAGGCGTTTATTTATATTATTATAACGATATCATATACTCAATCTATAGCAATTCTATTTATAAATTCATAGTGAAGTGAGAGCTACATACATTCAAGAAATTGTTTGATATTCTTTCAAATGCATTGTCACAACCACGCACAACACATACATCTAAAGCCTTAACACCTTTAGCCTTTGATATATATGTTAACACTCTATGTTTAACACAAACAGTTATCGAGTTGATTCTTGATCATTTATAAACTTCAAAATTTCGGAAAAAAGATGAACGTGACAGCAAAATTTATCTACCACGTTACTATAACATCATATGGTTTATGCTTAACCCTCTGAACAGTTTTAATACAAAACCTATGACGTAACACAAATTATTTATGTCTTGTGGAAACGCCAATATATCCCAATTCCTGTACTTTTATGAAAATTTAACACGCTTTAATTCGTCATGTTAAAGTGTCAAATGCATTGAGTGAGCAAGCACGTTTGAACGCGTCAACGATTATGGTAAACGATTTCACATCGTTAACACAACCATAATTGACGAGAAAATCGATTGGGACTTGATTTTACTATCCTTTTATAGTTTCATAGCAGTTATCCAACTAATATAATTCACGTGAAAGTTTTGATTTCAATATATTCGTCATCGTCGTTGCTTAAAGTTGGCGTATTTCATTAGAAAATCCTTAGATATCATTAGAAATTTTGCTTTTGAAAAGAAATCTGTATATTCTACAAGTTCATTTACAAACTTTATGATTTTCACAACATAGGTCAACAAGATACTCAGCAATAATAATAGAAAAAATAAACTTAACAAAAAGAAAATAACGTTTCAAATATTTATTATAAATAACTGGACAAGTGCAAGTAGGACTAGCGCTCTGAGGGTTTCGTACCGGGTTCACTTTCCGACAGTTTCAGCGTTCTAATTTCAGCGTTTCAATTCTAGTTTCGTCGGGTCTAGAAAACTCGTCAAGACAAATCCAATGAGCCCAAACACGGCGGGGTTATGTTGAGTAGTTGGGTAGTTCCTTTGGCCACCCTCCGGTTCCATTATTAGATCCTGAATATCATCAGAGTCTATAGAACTCGTCAAGGCAAATCCAACAAGCCCAAACAAGGCAGGGCTATGATAAGTAGTTGGGTAATTCCGTTGGCCACTCTTCGGTTCCATTATCAGATCCTGGATACCATCAGGGTCTACAGAACTCGTGAAGACAAATCCAACGAGCTCAAACCCAACGGGGGTATGTTTAGTATTTGGGTAGTTCCGTTGGTCAACTTGCCACTTCATCATCAGACCCTAAAGATCATCTGGTTGTGTAGTACTTGTCAATACCAATCTAACAAGCCTAAACACGAGGTGGTTATGTTGTGTAGTTGACATGTTCCCATGGCCACCTTTCGACCCCATCAAAAGACTGTTCTGGAGCTGGGTCCATGGTATGAACTATATTATTGCATTGCCACCGAACTTACATACGTATGCTAATTTTCAGCTCCGTCGGATACATGCTTTCTATTGTCAAACATAAAATGTAATAAATAAAATACCCGTGCTTGAAAATGGATTACAAGATTTGAACCAGAAAGACAGATAGACATACGAACAGAAAAGCTTCTAAAAAGTTACCTATACCTCGTTAGTCTATTGGCGAATAATGCGCGTATCGATCACGAGGTCCTGAGTTCGAATCCCACTCAGAACAAATGTAATTTTTCGATAGAAATATTTCCAGTGTCAACTGGCATTGTGCCCGATATAATGGCATTAGACTTGCCCACTATTGCATGAGACCTAACATCCGACCTTGGGGAATACAGTTGTGACGATGTTTATTTTTATATCTGAATGTGAATACACACACCGGAACGCCTACATTCCCCAAGCGGGAGTGACTAAGAGGTGTACTATGTGCGCACACCAACTTAATGCTGAGAATGTAAGGTGTCAATGTAATAGGGGCGAGGCTATTGCTATTATACAGGGCACAACTTCGGACTCTGGACTGATACTGGGAAATTTTCTATACAAAAACTACATTTTGCTCGCCCTACAATATGTACGAGATCCTCCGCGATCTCTAAACGCATTATACGGTACCTACTTGTTCAACGAGGCAGTCCATAAAAAATTTAAAAAAGTGCTACTTCTTGCTACTATACAATTTTGCCCTAATTAAATTAATAAAATTTAATTTTCATTCAAACTATATAAAAATAAAAGAATAAATCGACAATCTGATCCAATTTACGTCCTATACAGTACACAGATAGCGCCACAGATCTCTCAGATCGACGGACGATTTAGCGCAGTGGTTAAGAGCTTAAGTCGCTCCGCCCACTGTGTCTAATAGTCGCGGGTTCGATTCCCGCACGGAACAAATCTTTGTGTGATCCACAATTATTTGTTTCGGTCTGGGTATTTGTGTGTGTGAACTTTCATGTTTGTAAGCGCACCCACGACACAGGAATAAATCCTAGTGTGGGGCTACGTATCAAAAAAATAAATAAATAAAATAAAAAATAAAGATCTCTCTGTGTGTGTGAATAAATTTTTATTCACCACAAATTAAAACAGTTCCACAAAATGTCACTGCCGCATTGGTCTAGTGGCAAAGCGCATCGCTTTGTGATTACGAGGTCCTGGGTTCAAATCCTAGGTCGGACAAGTGTAGTTTTTCTAACGAAAACTTCCCAGTACAAGTCCGGAGTCTGGAATGTGCCCAGTATATGGAAATAGGCTCGCCCCCTATTACATGGGACCTAACATCGTCGGCAAAATGTGGGTGTACTCAGTACATCTCTGCCACCACCGCCTTGGGGAATATAGGCATGACGGTGTGTGTGTATAATGTAAGCAGTGATTAGAAACAAATCCAAACGATAATTTTAATTTTATAATTTATATATAGTTCTACAGATAACGTTGTCATTTTTCTTACGTGTTACCTTTTATTCGTGATTATTTCATATCACGTAAAACACGTGAGATAGTGATTTATCAGCGATAATGTAATAATACCATAATATGTATAATCCAACGTTATTTTGTATAACGTTACACAGACATTTACTGGTACAGCCATATTCCTTGTTGGACGGATGTAGGGAGGGGGAAGACTTAGACTGCCTTATCATTAAGTCGAACAATTCATATAGCGCGTCAAGAAACAACGATGAACTTTAAGACTCTGTGACCGCTTGATCCGACTGCTTAGTCTGATCGATCCGACCAAGTAAACGTTTTTTTCCTATTTTTCCGATTTAATAATGGGACCGTAAGGACTATAGACTATTTTAGGACTATAGATTTTTTAGAACATATAGTTAAAACAATATGGGCAGTTGTGGTCAAGAAGAACCTGTGTATCTGCAATGCCTCCAAACACGACACGTCCGACAGAGCGAAGCGGAAGAAGAGAATTAGGAAGGCAGACCCCACCATCAGATGGGAATAATAATTGGCAATCCAAGGAGAGAGAGAGAGATGGTCCGATCATTCGGACCAAGACCAAGTAAACATTTTATTCCTATTGGTCCGATTAACGAATTGGATTGGGGAGTGTTTTAGAGTATTTCAGACCTGTTTTTATCATTGGGTCCTATTAGAAAAGTGACGACAACGACGTCCTAATACAGCATTTGAAACAAGTGATCAAATCGATACGACGACGACTTCTTGTTCGTGCAATAAACTTGAAATAAGGATTTCAGGTATTTGAAACGATTTTATTTTCAGAACTTATTAGGTTTTATACTTCCTCGGTCTGATTTTAAGGTTTCCGTAGTCCGATGAGTCGAACTATGAATGCTCGTATTTCCTTGATGATCTATCGGACTAAGCAGTAGGACCACGCGTTCACAGGGCTTTAAGAATGGAGAGATGAGATAAGGATATCGAGCCACAACACAAAAAAACAAATTATGTTTCAACAGGTACTCTCTTCCCGGTAGATGAGCGTAGTTTATAGATGAAGGTGAATAGTGACAGCTAAATACACTATGTATTACACATTATAAATTATGACCGAGTTACATTTTAACACGATAATTTTGATAATAGAAGTTATTTTTAAATATAAGTGAGGTCAGTGCCGATAAACTTTTGTCATTGTGTGAGAACCTTGCCAAGTAGGTATGGCCACAAATATTGACCAGATAACTCGCATAAGTTCTCATGCAACGCAGGCATTTAATTGATCTTTCGAACATTACATATTTATGAATATAATATATAAAAATCGATCATTACACAGGTCATCGAAACCGGCAAGAGAATGTATGGAGGCGAAGTATTAATAATATTATTTATAAGTAGTTTCTATAAAATAAAACATGGAATAAACGTCACCAAGTTCACCTTTTATTTTCGTTATAATAATAACAAACGTGCTGGACGCTTATTCTCTATGACTATTAAAAAGTAACACGGCTTGTTACGGTATCTTCGTGATAGGATAGTTTGAATGGTACTCCAGTGGCATAGACGATCACGATCATTTAACGACATAACATCCCAACGCGCCGCGTTTGGTCATAGCGAATAAGGACCTTTGTCTGTCTACGTTAGGCTTTAAACACATGCAAATAGGCAGACCGAGCTAAAAGAGCGGATAAGAGGATAGAAAATATTTAATCGCAAAGGAAATACGTGGTTATAAACTGTAAAATAAGGAACAATATTTTATATGGAAAATAACGAAAACATGTAGTTCTTTTCGTGTGCTTGTAGAGTTCAGTGAAAAAATTAGAGTTGTAGATAAGTTACCTTGCCATGAGTATGTCCTTCCACGTATAACAATGTGTGATGAATATTTTAATGAAGTATATTCGTTCAGGATAAGTACTTTACAATTTCCCATTTTATTTTTTAATTATAGCCACCCCAATCGATAAGTACCTTTTACTAAAAAAGCTTCAGCTAAGCGATTTTATTTAATTAAAGCTACAAATTAGCTGTTCTTTTTTTTAAAAGCCAGGTTTATCTTGGGTAAAAATGGTGTACTTACACTTTCATTTGATTGCAATGCAAGCCTCTACCAAAAAGCATACACGAACGCTGGCACTGCGAAATGCTGCACCTGCGAATTGAATAGCTGTGCGTTTTGATGCGAACGAACATTAAGATGTATGCTTTTTGTTAGGTGCCGGCGTGGCGGCGATGGCCTGCACGGTACATGATGTAGATAGTGCCAAAGGTAGGTTACCTATTTCATTTTAATTTAATACATTTTTTAATTACGCTGGAGGGCGCATTTGAATTTGACATCTTTGGCTTAACCAGTTTGTGTGCTGACACTGACAGGGTATTCTATATTTAAAATTTTTATTATTTGCAAGCAATATAAATATGTCATTGGGAAATTCAAGCTTGGCTTGCTTAGTTTTAACAAAGGATTATAAAGAATTAGTATATTAACATATTTTCACCATTAAGTTTTTTTCTCTCTCATTCTCTCTCAACCTCTCTCAACTTATTAAAAGCTCAAAAATGAACCAAACTAAGTACACTTTGTTTGAAAATAATGAAAGTAAGTAAATATGCTAGTAACTGAAAACTTTATCCGGGCACTTCTTTGAAGTACGTCCAATTTTAAGACTGGCAAGGTACATTTTGGGACAACTTGAAAAAAAAACATCATTATTTTTTTCATTTATTTTTAGAACTAGCATCTTTTTACGAAAAATCGGAGCAAAGTATCAAATGTAGGTAACCAATCTTAAAAAACGTGGATAGGTTTCTCTTGATCTATTATAGGAACCTTTTTTTCCTTTAAATAGGTAGTAGACAGATTCCATGTTTTATAAGCTTAACGGTATTTTATTATCAGCTATAGTTAAGAAATGTGTTTTTAGAATATGATAAATCGGACAAGTGCGAACCTCTTTCATACAATCTCCGTGCCAATTTTTCAAAGTAAAGGAAAAATTTAATCTATCTCTATCTATATCATTACGCCAGATCCCTTGCTGGGAAACATTTAAAATACTATTAAATTGCAATTTTTAAGTTTTGTACAGCATAAATGTTGTTTGTTTTACATTAAATGCCAATTGTTTATAGATTCATACTTTTGATATAAATCAAACTGAATTCGAGTTATGTAACAGTTTCTAAGATGCGTTCGCTATCTTTGACAAGATAGATAATGATTTAATGTTTGATTATTAACATGTTGAATAATGCATAACATCTATTCCCATAATTATTTAGGGGTAAATATGTAAATAAATATCGACCGTCTCAATGTCGCGCTTGACTTGTAGATGCGTAAAAAATAGAAATACAACTCGGGTCCGATTTACGCTCGTTGTTCGTCTATGAGGTGAATCTCCAGTGAAGTAGGTTTTGCAACTACCATACGCTCGGCCGTGGATCCGAGTCTTTCTGTGAATTGCTCACATTCAAGTACGTAGGAAATGGGCGCCGGAATGTATTGCCTCGCCACGCTGTAGGGAGGGCTGGCAACACTTTCACATCTACGTATCTACTTACTGGCTGAAATATATTGCATGTATCTGGCACAAAGTAGAAAAAATACTGTGTTATATTTTTCTAATTTGAGTTTTTTTTAATTCGGTTTATTGTTCTCTGGTCTAATACTAAAGCCGGTTTTAAACTTATCAAGCTTTATCGATAAGCATCGAGAAATCGAGTCGGAATTGGCCGTCGATACATTATTAACTCAACAAACCCAACACTAGCCAATAAAATAAGATTGTCGGTTGCGGGTAGAGATGTGAAGGCCCAGGTGATACATAGGGGCCAAACTTTATAGCCCGGGCGAGGTTTGCTGCCCTTTAATATTTAATATTGAAAAAAATACATATACGAGCTATCCATCGCGGTTTGGAAACGAAACTTGTTTATTGGTGTTCGTACACCAATGTAACTCTAATATAAAAACGCGAGGGTATGAATTCGAATGGTGGGAAGTAATACGCTTATCGGATTTTTTTAAACTTTATCGACTTGTGTACTTACCGAAAGGCGAATTGTAATCGCACGATTGCGCTACTTACGAAGGAAATGTAGACACTAATTGGCCAGTATTTAAGGATGTTGCAATGAGGTCAAGATTTGGTATAGAGTTAATTAATACTAGAGTATTGAAGATTAAGAGAGTTAAAGTAACAAAAATTTGACTTCGACATATACTTAATTAACGGCAATTATTTTCACTAACTTTCATATATTTTTATATATGAGATGTGAAAATATATCTAAGAATACCCTGTGAAACTAGTCTTGGTTAAATAATAACTTTGTTAGAAACTTAGTTTTCTGCTGTAACCAACCAAGATACTAATTTTTTACAACCTTTAAAAATTTATTTTGATTTGGTAAGTCATCTGTACTTTTGCATTATATAGGTATAGTAAATACAGACACCGTGTACCGAAAATAATAACACCGTCATGCCTATATTCCCCAAGCGGGGTGGCAGAGGTCTAATGAGTACACCCACGTTTCGCCGACGATGTTAGGTCCCATGTAATAGGGGGCGAGCCTATTGCCATATACCGGGCACAATTCCAGACTCCGGGCTCGTACTGGGGAGTTTTCGATAGAAAAACTACACTTGTCCGACCTAGGATTTGAACCCACGACAAAGCGATCACAAAGCGATTCGCTTTGTCACTAGACCAACGAGGCAATCACAGCTTAAAATTAACCTAGTTTGACCAAGAATTCCTTACTTCCTATGAGTGTATTCTATACTCTCTGAATACTTAATAGAATTATAGTACTGTATACACCGCAAAGCATGAGCGAAACGTTCGTATGTAATCGAATTCGCCAATAGCAATATTGATCATTTTAAAAGGCTCTAGCAATTTTTTTAAAATGAAGTATTCTTCAATCAATTCAGGCAGAATCATTCAAAAAATTTAAATTTAACTCTCAGAGAGCATAGACAACGCGGCCGATCGGTTACTCTGTGTATTCATGGAGTAAGTGTATAGTGCAGAAAAACACATCAGGTAATCGACTGGCGGGCGCGCGATTCGCTACATGGCTTCACTCGAAAACTTGCAAGCAACACTCGTAAACCGTACCATATACACACCTTCAACACCAACTTCATTGCCACTAGATAGGCTAAAAAAATATTAGGTACACAGACCAATTGAAAACCTCCAACGTTTTGAAATCGGTTAAAAAAAATATTGGTAACAAAATGAAATTCAAACTCTAATAATTTATTTTCTATAAGCCTGCGGGGGCGCTTACAAATAGTCAATTTACATTTTTTTTAAATCCAATTTAACTTCTAATCTACCACCGGATCGGAACGCGGCCACCACTAAAAAGGTCCCGCAAAAAACCTCAGCGGGTTTATCTTTTTTATTTACTTCTCTTTCTCTTTTTCTTTCCTTTTTTTTAATCATATTGTGTGGATACAATGTTTAGGTTCAAATTAAATAGTTTACGATCTAGCTCCAGTGTAATGCCTTACGATAGAGATATGAATCTAATTATGTTATCTGTAAAGAGCGTCTAAAGTATTCCAGATGGACCAGTCCCCACAAGCAGCACCCTTTCACGAGTATGACTGCTGGAACAGCCATCAGTCCCCTCGACCATATTGGAGGGAAACGTGTGACCCGCGCCAGACAGCCACCGCAAGCAGAGACATTAATCTAAATCCGTCTTAACCGGAGTTATCTGGTTTGATTGAAAAAAGAAAAATATTTTTGACCTACTAAAGAACCTGTCATTTGTAAAGAATTAAAGGGCTTCTTATAAAATCCAAAGCTAAGAAACTTCGTCCCTTCTGCAATGAGTAACATTTTGAAAAAATAAATCTGGTTTTTTCGTTTTAAGAGATTTTCCGTTTCAAATTAACGTGGAACCTGGTACTTTTTTACACTTATTAGCTTATTCTTTTCAATCATTCAATTCACACTGTACAGTATCCAGAGTATCTACTCTGGATACTGTACAGTGATATATTCTCTATGCATCTGCAGAGAGAATATATCATAATGTATTCTCTCTCACCTCGATCTGTGAAAGAAAGACTGTGCAGAAGCGAGACGGCATGTATACTGTAAATTTTTTTATATTTAAATTAGTATATATATATAACCCACATAAATTGGGTTGAAATAGACATAATGTTAAGTTCAAGGTCTTTAGATCGCTACAGCAGCTACCATTATTAGCTATTTTTCCTGATTTGGTTTCTACTAAAAATTAAGGTAGACGCTAATTGGCTTATGAGAAAAGTCAAGTTGCTCAATGTCGAGTCAAGAGTCGAGTTAATCAATACAACTAAACGTAGATACATTATCCGCGTTCGCTATTGTATTAAGAAATGTCGGCTTTTGATTCTGCCGTAATGGCGACAAGCCAATTTTTGTAACTGACTGTTATATTCTATTATTACTTGACATTGGGGAAATACACTGTTAAAGTGTGGGGCCATTGATTAAAATAAGAAGTAAGAAATGTCAGCCAATTGGTCGACTCTCAACCCCAACATGTTTGACTATATTTTCAACTTTACAGGTTAACCATTTGTTTAAAAAGGAAAAGGCTATCTCTCACTCTGAGATCAAAATATATCAGTAACACTTAACACGGGCGCTTTTTCAACTCGCCTTAATAAAGCGCTGAAACAAATGAATAACGTTTTTTTTTAAAGCACTTACAGAGCTTAAAAAAGATGCCTGTTTTGACAGACTTAGATGTGCCTATGTACTCCTCTGCCCCGTAAAGGGTCAAAGAGGCATATACATATGTAGAAGCAAATACTCAATATGAGTTACATCAAATCAATTTACAATAAATTATCATTATGTTAGACATCGGCTCTTATCAGTGAGTTTAACTACACTACGGAACTTGACGTCCGCCCGTTTCAGATCAAATAAACGGCACTGATAAAACAGTTCATTATGAGAATTAATTATTATAGAACTGACAGACCACGTTTAACTTGGTGTATACAAAAAAAACACATCTAATTTAACAAACTAAGCTCTGCTTGTGTTATGGAAGACGAACCTATCCATGTTTGTCTGTGTAAATAGATAACAATATCACGAAAATGTCGAAATATTCAAATTATTCTAATTTATTCCTACTTTCTATATATCCGTTCAAGGATTGCTTTATACAATTGCTATATCGTACTATATCGATAACGCTTCAATCAGCGGTCACTACATGGTTAAATCTGGCTTAGTAATAGGGAGGTCTTGGGGGGCCTTAAAAGATCTATGTCCTTACGCTATCCAGCAGAGCTATATCCGGCACAGCAGTAACCTCTCGCCGTAGCAGTAACTATGCGGTCTCCCCCGCCACACCTTGAATTATTAACGCGTGCCATCCAAGAAGTTGAATCGACAGAATTAAAACTTACCGATCTCTTTCATATTTTACCTACTTACATTGTGTTCCAGCTGTGCTAATATTTGTCTCGCTGGTCTCCGTGTCAAAGGGACGTAGCGAACAATCAGCACGGTGGTGAGACACGGTAAAGCCTCGAGGCGCCGCCATTAGTCGTCCTTGGCGAACATGACCAGTATAACCTATTAAATAATTAAGTCACTTGCTATGTTTACTGCAGCCCCAAAAAAGTTTCCAGCCTTCCCCCTTGGGATTTATTTGAAAGTAAAAAAAAACGTTACGTTGGAATATCATATTAAATTAAATTACATAATTTTAAAATATACTCTCTTCAATACTTCATGAAATAAAATCCGTCCCAATGGGATCGTAAATAAAAAAATTTACATATCTATGGACCCAAAGGCCGATATCTGAATGCGTAAGACGTAATATTTTACACTTCGATATCTTAAATGCAAGGATGTTTTACGTGCTTCACATTACTCACCTAATGCCCGCCTTCCAGATAGCATTTACCTAAAATAGTTACCCAGAAGCTCGTTCGATTTGTTCGGTGAATTTATGAAGAAATAAACATGGTGTTTTACATATAGTCGTATGTGTGGAAATGCAAAGCGCAAAATGTAGTTCCGCGGTGTGCGGCTTGTCAGTGGACACATGTGTGCTCGCCTCCACCCCTGTGAATAATACACGAATGTTGTTTGAGGCTGCGATCTTCCTCTGTTTTATTGGGGGTGATTGGCTGCTGAATTTCGGGTCCTGTTGGCACCCGCGTCTCCTCGGACCTTGATTTAAAAAATAATGATCGGTAAATATAAAGTTAGGGTGAATATGAAAGTCAAAGATGCAGACGTCGTTTGTTGGTTCGGTTGACGTTATCGTGCGGCATTTACGAAGTGCGGTGGCTCCGTAAATAATTAAGAACACTTTTGCGCGTGGTGCGGTCTTGGCGGGCGCGGCGGTGCGCCGCGAACATAGCTCGGACGAGCCAAGCGTCTGACTATCCATTATAGCGCGCTTGCCGTCGTCACCTACGCCTTATTACATAGCCAGCTTATTAGCCTACTATGTCTTCGTATGAAAAATTACTACATACGACAAACTCTAACAAAGCTTGCTATAATGACTTTTACGCACCATAAGTCACTTCGACACTTAGGTACCAGATTACCAGTACCAAAGGAAGTCAGTGTAAACAACTTGACGATCTTGTCTTGGCTCGAATCTTTAGTAATCGAATCTTGAAAGTAATTACAGTACTTGGCATATTTAACAAATATTTTAGAAAAGAAAAACAGACAACCAAACAAAACTAAATTATGGAATGACCTAGTACACCGGTCCGATTTAACTAGTCATAAATAAATAAACACCCTAAGGTATTGTAATAAGTGTAAGCAGCTACCTAATAGTTTTTCCAGAAACGATATGTCTTCGCTGAAAGTTATGTCACGGTTGACACCGAAGGGTTTTTCTGCTCTAACAAATATAAACGCCTCGTGTTCTCGAGCCGCAATAAAAAGTATGCATATTCTTAAAGAGTAAATATCTCAGTGTACACGTAACGCTTGGGCCGACATTTTTTCACCGCAACGCGTTTCCTTTGCCCCACTGAGTTAGAGTAAGCTTCTCTTGACAAATGTTTAAGATGAACGGTTATTTTGCTCACTGTTTATGTTGTGCATTTTTTTAAGAAAAAATTCCCTCATATATGGGAGATATACAGTGTTAGCGAACAGACGGGCGCTGTTTCGGTAATGGCCGCCGATTTTTCATCCCTCACCTGGATTTTTATTATGTTGTTTGTGAACTGAATCGGTGCATGTTTCATTAGCAAATGACGCAGTTATTTTAACTGACATGGAATATCCGAATGTATAACTTTTGTATTCCAGTTTACCTTAAAATCCACTTTCCTCAAATCCGTATTCCAGTTTAGTTGGTGTAATTTTTTTTAGTTATTGATAAATTTAAGTATTAAATTGAATATGCCTTCTTACCGAATTATGTAATTTTATTAACAGTGATTTGATTTGGTAAGGGATCGGAATTTAAGTTTTAGGTACCCCGTTTAGCTTACTCCTCAAATAGGTATAGATAGAGTCGCTTTGAATATAGCATTATAAATTGCGTGGTAAGCTTATGAAACCTACAACTGAAATCAAACTAGTATTTGAGTCTTTCAAGTCTGTCAAGTCTTTTATTATACAACTCAACAATCTGGTACCATTTACAACCCTAATTTAATTAAGTCTCACGGTAACTTTAATTTCGTATAAAAGTGTCAGAATTACAATTTTATATTTGTGCCTACTTTACATTTTAAAATAGTTGAGAGTCTAACCGCAAGGTTGGGATTCGTGTCTAGAACGAAGTCAACCGGCCCGATAATACGCGACAACACTACCTGACTTTAAATTATTCGCCTAGACTTAGATACTTTTTCAGAACGTAGAAAAATAATAGTTTCTGCTTTTTAATTCGGAATACACCAAGAATGAACCCACACACTTGACATTTGTTTTAGTTATATTTTTTATTGTTTTCAAAATGGCGGGTACAATAATTTTTATGATATAAAATTTAGTCGTCCCTTATTTTTACATTCTCACTAGGAACCCATTTCAATTCTTTGAAAGAAACTGGCAGCATTATTTTTTAAATATATTATGAACTTGTATAGCTAATCAATAAAGTTAAATACTTCGCCATAACACACATACTTCAAAAAACATGTCCGACCACGATTATCTTTTAATATCCCTTAATGCCCGATGTAGGTATTGAATATACTAAATAAATTGCTTTACCACGAGTTGCTGTTTATTTACGGCACGTTTTTGTTCCGAAATCTATAGCAATTAGTCGATCACAATACAGATTGTTTTGTTCCTCGCGTATTTGGTAATTTCGTTACCCATGGTAGAGCTACGAATATTTATAATCTGATTATCCACCCACTAGGGGCTTAGAAGTGGTAGGCATTTCTATTCTCCTGATCAGGCTATTTTTCATATTTCTCATCGGAGTGATTGATAATTATAGAGTTCTCATCGAAGAGCTATTTATTAATTACCTATTTCAGTCTTTACATTTAACAAGCTTTTATCTAAATAGCTCTGTTTGTTTGCAAATTTTTAAATCCAATTTTTAAGCACTTGGGTGTGATTGAGCTGAAATTTAGCATACGTAAGTCCACAAGTTAATATGGTACCATAGAGCTGGTTTGATGATGAAGCCGAAAGGTGGCCATAGTTCAACTACACAACAGGCTCGTTGGATTGGTATTGACAAGTACTATACATTCATTTGGTGTCCAGGGTCTGATGATGAAACCGGGAAGAAGCTATAGATTTGTTTCATTATAAAAGCTTGTTTTTGAAAATATCTTTTATCTGTCTATGTTTCTATCTATATCATCAGGCTAGCTCCCTTACGGAGTAGGCAGAGTGTACAGAGTTCTAATAGACCTCTAGCTTCCTCCACTCTCATATCTTTTTTAATTAATATAATTCTGTTTATATTATTAATTTGCTTGCGATACCCGCTGTGATCTTACTTAATTAAAAAGAGAATTAATCAGGAAGGAGGCTTATTTCTTAGCCATGCCAACTAAAAATATATTCAATAGCCGACCACGTGACTTGATATTTTTTTTCTTATTTTTTTAAAAAGGTGGCCCCACACTAGGATTAATTCCTGTGTCGTGGGTGCGTTTACAAACATGAAAATTCACATATACAAATACCCAGACCGGAACAAATAATTGTGGATCGCACAAAGATTTGTCCCGTGCGGGAATCGAACCCGCGACTATTAGACACAATGGGCGGAGCGCTTAACCACTGCGCTAAATTGTCCGTCAATTTGCCTCGAAACAATTCAATATGTTTTGAAACTAGAATTTTAACACTGTTAATTTAGATAATTATGTTTATAATCATATGATTAAATTGTTTGTAATTTACTTAACTGTAAAACATGACTGCATTGGATTAGGTATTATTGTCATCATGTATTTTAGAAACATGCTGAGTTATTTAATTCAGTGCAAGAGTATACATTTTTCTTATGATTGTTCAACAACTTCACAAATATACAGTTTATTTTTAATTTACCGTTATAACAAAACAAAATATTTATAATTATTATTTATTTATATATATATATATATATATGAAAAACAAAGGATGACAAAACAGATATATATAGCGAAAGTGGAAGGATGTAGGTACCGGGTAAGACCTACACTATCTTACCACGACCAAATAGACCGAGTCTTATCTGAAGGACAAGTCAAGAGTTTCCGTAACCCGCGAGCGTATATGAGACGAACTATGAGAGTGGAGGAAGCCAGAGAGGTATGTAAGGAAAGAATCTGTGGGAACTGATGTAGATAGACGAAAAACAAAGCCGGTCGCCGTAATCGATCTTCGCAGAGGTGATCCTTATTACTGTAGCTACGTGGTTCAGTATTAAATTCCTGTTATAAAACATGTAGTAATAACGCTTTCTAACTCAATTATCTGTTTGTATAAAAACATTGTTTTATACGTAGTTTTAAAACTAGATAAGTTCTAGACAAGTTCGTGCCTTGCAGCTACAATTTGATTGATCGGGCACCCTTCTGTCCAATAAATAATAAATAGAGTAGAGCGCAATTTTTCTGTCTCGCTTAGTTACCGTGAAATGATATATTAAGCACCCAGAAGATGCATCGCCGCTCGCGTTATGGCCTGAGAGTACGTGATGACCGCTCGTGGTCTGCGACTACTGCGAAACTGTGGACTTTAATAAGTTTAAAAACTATGACCTAACTACGGAATTGACAATATAGTAAAATTCTTAGGTAAATTTTTTTTTCTACATTTGGTACATTTTAGTTTAATACTAGCTGCTACACGCGACTTCATATGCATTATTTTTTTTGGAGAAAGGGTAGCTTATGTCCTTCATAAGATCTATCCTGCAGACGGACGATTTAGCGCAGTGGTTAAGAGCTGAAGCCGCTTCGCCCACTGTGTCTAATAGTCGCGGGTTCGATTCCCGCACGGGACAAATCTTTGTGTGATCCTCAATTATTTGTTCCGGTCTGGGTATTTGTGTATGTGAATTTTCATGTTTGTAAACAAACCCACGACACAGGAATAAATCCAAGTGTGGGGCGACGTTTAAAAAAATAAAAAGATCTACTGAGCGATGTCAAGAGAATATATTTAGGCAGAAATAAAGTTACTGTAGAATTTATAATTACATTAGTGTGGAACACCCTTTTTCATTTGACATCCCACTCGATACTATAGCAAAAAAAAAACAGAAATCCAGAGGGGGTTTCTGGATGTAACATCCTTCATATTGATTTTGTTAGTATAAAATGTAGCCTACGTCACCGAGACTACAATAACGAATCGATTGACACATCTCATTCATTAAAACCGGTTCAGTAGTTTAGACGGTATGGTGGAACATACGTAAATATAAACATACACACAGACTGCTGAAAATATAACCTTTCGTTGGCTTTGCCGTAGTCTGGTAAAAATATATTCTAATGTCTTTTATTTACGAAAACTTCCTAAGTACAATCTTACTAATATTATAACTGTGAAAGTTTGTATGTTTTAATGCTTGGATGTTTGTTACTCAATAAAATTTGGTACACAGATAGTTTATAACCTGGATTCACATATAATATACATTTACAAAAAAATTTAAGTTTCTTGTCAACGCGGACGAACGAGAGAGACGAACAGAAACTAGTGGTATATAAGTGCCAATTAAATTTAAGTTCCCAACAATCGTCAATCTGAAAATATCGCCAATTTTCTGCTCAACACCAATTATCTAATAATAACTTTGTTGAATGTTCCACCCACTTAATTGTCTTACCCGCATTGGTTCGCATTATCATTAAGTATAGATGTTCCTTGGTATACTACGATTTCTTTAATTTAATCAAACTTGTAAGACCTTTAATAAGTCTAAACAGAAATAAATATTATACAAGCTGTAACATAATTAACGCAAGACCTGAAAGTAGTTTGTTCTAAATCGGCAACTGAATCAAAACCAACTATTTTTAAAGTTAGTATGTTTTTTTTTTCAATTTTCAAAGCCAGCTGTTACTCGTTCTGTTCGCTGTATTAAACAAAATTTAATAATTATTCAAAGCATTACGGCTATTTCTGTTACACACACCTCAATACGCATACAAAATTTAATTAAATATAAAAGTTCATGGTTGATTTGGGTACCAAACAGCTTAAAAAAATGGTAGAAAACTCCTTGGAAAAAAATTGGAAGTTTGATTTTCATATTGAATTTGTAAAGCAATGATCTAATTGGGGTTTCTGAGGTCTTGCGTTTTATGTTACACCTTGTATATTAACGGCCCATTAAGTTAGAGCACGATTAAAACTTTCTAAATACACACATACAGTAGATATTTTTCATAAACAATCAACTTTTATGGCATCAAGAAATTATAACCAGATACATTTTTTCTACCTGCAGTAATATGCAATAGACTTCATAAAATTTAAATACCTGATTTCCAATCAAAATCGATTAACAAAAATTTTTAAGTTCGTACTGAAAAAATGAATATAAGTACGGATACCTTAATTCCCAACAATTTTAAACCGTTACATTACAACTTGCCTTACGAGTACATGTTGTAGTTAATTACAGATCAAAGAAAGCCTAGGATCTATCTCTGTGGGTAATTCAGACAAGGTCTTGCTTATATTATAAACGCAAAAGTTTGTGAGGATGGATGGATATATGGATACTGTTGTAAAAACGCTCGAGTCGGCGCTTAAAACGCTCGCGTTTTCTACGTGTTTCAACGCTTGTGAGCGTCAACTCAGCGCTAAACGCTCAGCTTCAGAGCTCATTTTTACAACACTATATATGGATGTTTCTTGCTCTTTCCCACAAAAACAATGGAACGGATTTTGATTAAACTGTACAGTAATATAGCTTATACATCAGAATTACACATGGGCTATATTTTATAAAGATATATTAAGTTATAAAGATATATTAAGTTATAAAGATATTACAAAATAAACGCGTGCGCAGTCGCGGGTAACGGCTATTACAAAATAAATCAATAAAGATCACTGATCATATTATTGATCTATTTATTAAAAAGCTGTACCCGGAACATTGTTACCTTATTTTCAGGCGTGTATTTCACAGGCTTTTTTTTTGAGTCCCCATGTCCTTCTCCTGGATAAAATCTATGTCCTTGCCGAATTTGATAAAAATCTGTTCAGAGGTTTGGGCGTGAAAAGGTTACAGACATACAGAGTTACTTTCAAATTTATTATATTAAGTATGGATGATTAACCTTACGAGTATTTTAATTTATTAATAAATAGTTTAAAAAGAAACATGTTTAATACGGTTTTTGTCGTTTATCCAAAAATTCTTCCATCGGACTCCTAGAAGAATTAAATTCCGATCTATTGACTACATCCTGAAGGCTTGTGACGTAATAATACAGTTAGTGAGCGGCAGTGTTGGGCACTAATTGTTTAATTGTTCAATTGTAGGATCAAACAATTGAAATTTCAATCGCAGAAAACATCAATTGCAATTGACGATTGAAAAATTAATTGTTAATTGTAGGCTTTCACAATTAACAATTGATCAATGGTAATTGTAAAACGTTGCAATTACCATTGATCAATTGTTAATCGTTTTTTGCATGTTTACGATTAAACAATTAACAATTAAACACACAAGAGAATATATTTTAAACACATCCAAGATGGCGGACGTGACATTTGAAGTAAAATGGGTGTCACTTCTGGGGATTCGGGAATAATGATTGCGAATATGGCGTGAATTTTTGGATCTAAGATGTCGGACGCGACTTTTGAAGTTAAATCAATATGGGTGTCACATTTGCGATATTAGGGCATGCTGATTACGAATATGACGTTAATTTCTGGACCTAAGATGGCGGGCGTGACTTTTGTAACAAAATCAATATGCGTGTCACTTTTATGGTTTTGAGGGATGTTAATAACGAAAATAATGTTAATTTTAAAATCCAATATGACGGCCGCGACTTTTTATGAAAATCAATATGGGTATGGACTTTGGGGTTTTAGGGGATACTGATAACAAATGTAAAGTTAATTTTAAAATCCAAGATGGCGGACGCGACTTTTTATGTAAATCAATATGGGTATCGATTTCGGGGTTTTAGGGGATGCTGATTACGAATATGGCGTTAGTTTCTGGATCCAAGATGGCGGACGCGACTTTTTATGAAAATCTATATGGGTATCGATTTCAGGGTTTAGGTTATAATAATATTAGCCCTGGTAATAAACTGTCCCACTGCTGGGCACGGGCCTCCTCTCCAACTGAGAGGGTTTAGGTTATGCTGATAACAAATATACCGATAATCTTAAAATCCGAGATGGCGGACGCGAATTTTTATGAAAATCGATATGGATATCGATTTCGGGGTTTTAGGGGATGTTGATTAAGAATATGGCGTTAGTTTCTGGATTCAGGATGGCCGACGCGACTTTTGAAATAAAATCAATATAGGTGTCACTTTTAGGGTTTTAAGGGATGCTGAGTAGAAATATAACGTTATTTAAAAATCCAAGACGGCGGACGTGATTCTTGATGTAAAATCAATATAGGTGTCACTTTTGGGGGTTTAGGGGATGCTGATAACGAATATGGCGTTAACATTTGAAACCGAGAAGGCGGACGCGACTTTTGGAGTTAAATCGATACGGGTTTCATTTTTGGGGTTTATAGTTTATCATATTTTGCGCAAATGTTTCTTGTGCATGTGGCTGGACCTCTTCAACTTTTCTTAAGCCCCTTGTCGGTAATTTTTTTTGGAATTTTTGCACCTTTTTTGTTATTTTTCTTTGTTTTATGTATCTTTTATATTCATTTACCCAATGTTATCCATGTTTCCGTTTGAGGTGACTCAGAAAATTGGACGTACAGTTGTTGAATCCTCTGATTTTAGTAGTGTAAGGCGAGCATTTAGTACACAGAACTGTGATTATATGTGCAAGTCCCCCACAAACGTGGCACGCCCGGGCAGTGCCACAATTGCCAACTGTACGGGCACTCTGCCCGAAACTGTCACGCGCGCCCTCGATGCGTTAAGTGCATCGGGGACCACGCGACGTCCCAGTGCGCCCGCTCGAAGGAGACGGCGGCCGAGCCCCCCAGCTGCGTCCTCTGCGGCACCAAGGGGCACACCGCGAACTATCGCGGTTGCCCCAAGGCCCCGAAGGGGAAGCGCGGCCGGGCGAGGCGCGGCGGCCGCCGCCGCCCCCGCGCGGTTGCCCCCCCCTCTGCGCCCTCAGCGCAACACCCCCCCGCGCCCTCAGCGCACCCTCGTCCGGTGCCTTCTGCGCCAGCGACCACGGCTCCCCGCGCTCCCGCGCCTCTGAAGCTGACCCCCCCTCCCCCGGCGCTCAGGCCGTCCCTCGGCGCCAACGCGTGGGTGAAGCCGCTGCCTTACACCGCGGCCTCCCACCCTGCGTCAGTGGGCCCCGCCCGCCCCCCGAAGCGCGCGCCGGCGATCCCGCCGGTGGCGGCTTGTCCCCCTCCGGTCACTAACGTCAGTCAGGACGTTGACCTAATTATGAGCGTCTCGGCGGTTATAAGCCCCGCGCTGTTCCCCAGAGTCCGCGAACTCGCCCTTCGTCTCCGCGCCGCCACCAACTTGGCGGACCAGGTTCTCCTGGCCGCGGAATACAGGGACGTCTATGACGTCCTGGCGTCCCTCAAAACCCAACCCCCCCGCACCCAATAATGGATCTACGATCTCCCCGCCAAAAGCCCCACAACCTATCCCTGGCGTTCTTTAACGCCGATGGCCTTCGCTCCCAGCGAGATCAGGTTGCTGATTTCCTCCGAGATCACCAACTTGATATCCTCCTCGTGCAGGAAACCTTCCTGAAGCCCGCACAACGCGATCCTAGGATCGCAAACTACAACCTCGTGCGCAATGACAGAATCGGCTCCCGCGGAGGCGGTACTCTCATTTACTACAGGAGGTCCCTGCACTGCATCCCTCTCGATCCCCCCGCGCTCACCAACATTGAAGCCTCGGTCTGTCGCGTCTCTCTCACGGGGCACCAGCCCATCGTGATCGCCTCCGTTTACCTTTCCCCCACTAAATCCGTTCTCAGGAGTGACTTTGAAGCACTCCTCAATCTGGGAAGCGCCGTCATTCTGGCGGGCGACTTCAACAGCAAACACGTGGCCTGGAACGGTCTCACCACTACCCCTAACGGTAGGAGCCTTGACGCCCTGGTCGACGTTCTCGACTTTGACGTCATCGCACCCATGCACCCTACCCACTATCCTAACAATCCCAATCACCGACCCGACGTCCTGGACATGGCGCTTCTGAAGGGTGTCACCCTACGGCTGCACTCCTTGGAAGTAGTCCAGGAACTCGACTCTGACCATCGACCTGTAGTCATGAGACTCGGTTCCCCCCCTTCCGCCCCTCAGCGACCCAAAAAGACGGTGGTGGATTGGCATGCGCTAAGCACGGCCTTGGCGGATGCCGACCCTCCCCCCCTGCCTCTCAGCTCGGACTCCATCCCGTCCCCTCAGGACACCGATCAGGCCGTAGATGCCTTCACCGAGCACATCCGATCGGCTGTCAGTCGATCGTCCAAGCAAGTCGAGGCGGAAGATCTCTACCTCAACCGCTTTCGACTGCCGGACGATGTTAGGGATCTCATTCGTTCCAAGAATGCTTCCATCCGAGCGTACGACTCCTACCCCACCGAAGCCAATCGGGCCCGGATGCGCGCTTTACAACGAGAGGTAAAGCGTCGTGTCGCGGAGGTCCGGGAGGAACGGTGGGGTGTCCTCCTAGAGGGCATCGCGCCGTCGCATCTGGCCTACTGGCAGCTGGCGCGTAGCCTCAAATCCGACTCCTCGACTGACATGCCCCCGCTGTCCCGCCCTTCAGGCGCAGCACCCCCAGCCTTCGACGACGACGAAAAGGCCGAGCTTCTCGCCGACTCCCTCGAGAGCCAGTGCGCCCCCAGCTCTCAGTCCGTCGACCAGTCCCACGTCGACGCGGTAGATAGGGAAGTCGAGCGCAGGGCATCCCTCCCCCCCGTCGATTCCTTGCCTCCTATCACGCAAACAGAGGTCGAAGATCTGATAATGGGTCTTAAATCTAAAAAAGCCCCCGGCCCTGACGGCATTTCGAATCGCGTTCTGAAATGCCTGCCCGCCCAACTCATCTGCCTCTTGGTGGCCATCTTGAACGCCGCCATGACGAACTGCACCTTCCCCGCTAAGTGGAAGGAGGCGGACGTCATTGGCATCCCCAAGCCCGGCAAACCTCGCAATCTCCCCGCGAGCTACCGCCCTATCAGTCTCCTCAACTCCCTGGCCAAGATATACGAGCGCCTCCTTCTGGCGAGGCTCAAGGACTTCATAACGTCCTGGGGTATCCTTATCGACGAGCAGTTCGGCTTTCGAGCCAAACACTCTTGTGTCCATCAGGTGCACCGCATCACGGAGCACATTCTCTCCGGTCTCAATGGGCCCGGAAGACCCGTCTACACGGGCGCCCTCTTCCTGGATGTCGCGAAGGCATTCGACAAAGTCTGGCACAACGGCTTGATCTACAAGCTCTACCGATTGGGTGTGCCGGACAGACTCGTGCTCATCTTACGAGACTTCTTGTCGAATCGCGCCTTTCGTTATCGCGTCGAAATGACGCGCTCCGCTTCCCACTCCATCAGTGCTGGAGTCCCACAGGGCTCAGTGCTCTCTCCGCTCCTGTTTAGCCTCTACACGAACGACATTCCTCGTTCGAGTGATGTTAAACTAGCTTTATTCGCGGATGACACCGCTCTTTATTATTCCAATAGGAACAAGGCCCTCATCACGAAGAAACTCCAGACCGCCGCCAATACCCTAGGGGATTGGTTCAGGAAGTGGCGAATCGAGGTGAACCCGGACAAGAGCGCGGCGGTGCTCTTCTCCAGAGGTGCACCTTCGCACCACTCTCTGCGCCACCCCGGAAGGAACCGAGGTCAAGTGACCATGTTCGACCGACCCATTCCCTGGGTCAAAGAGGTCAAATATTTAGGGGTCACCCTGAACAGTACCATGACCTTCGGCCCGCACATCAAGCGGGTCCGTCACCGAGCATCCTTCGTGCTCGGTCGTCTCCATTCGTTAATCTGCAAGCGGAGTAAAATGTCCCTTAGAAATAAGGTGACGCTTTACAAAACTTGCGTTCGTCCCATCATGACTTATGCGTGTGCTGTGTTCGGGCATTCGGCCCCCTCTCACATCGACAGACTTCAAGCGGTTCAAAACCGCTTCCTCCGTAAAGCCGTAGGAGCCCCCTGGTTCGTACGGAACGTCGACCTCCACTCCGATCTAGGTCTCGAACCTATTCGCGCCTTTATTAAAAAGGCGTCAACACGTCACTTCGCGAACGCATCTTCCCATGCGAATCCGTTAATCGTAGCCACCGCCGACTACGACCTCCCTCGCGACCCCTGCCGCTACCGCCGGCCGAGACATGTTCTCACCGACCCCCCCGATGCTTTGTCATCCCTTCTTTCCGCTCAGAATACGAGCGACGCCGTAGACGCAGACGCAGTAGTAGATCCCCTCCCATAGCCGGCGGTCGACCGGTGCGCTTAGTAGTGCACCCGTCCCCATACAGCGACTGTCCCAACCGAGGGCGCCTCTCCGAGGCGCCCTCGAGTATGTCGCCTCTTGCCCTTCTGGCTGGCTGGAGCGTAGTGGTTGCACGCTCGCCTTTAAAATCCGGTGAAGCTGTAGAGGCCTCGAGGCCAACAGCGTAGATCATTCATACACATACACACACACACATGTGCAAGTGCAAGACGCGGGGATGAAGATATTGACGTGATTGAGCTCGGCCCTGAAGACTGCCCATCTCGATCTAACTGTTCATTGATGTCCGTATCCGACGTGTTATCTGACATATAACTATATTCCTTTTTATCCATAATGACTATAATATCCAAAAAGGATGGAAATATTCGTTGAAATATGCGAATATACTTAATAGAAAATTCGTAAGTTTAAATACCTACTACTATAAGTACACACACAAAAGTACTCTGAAGTGAGATCGTGTTGAAATGTAGGCGATACTTTGCACTCCGAAAAAAGTTATGACAATATGGAGGCGGGGTATGTGGTCCCCCCCGACCCCTGCCGCCACTGCCGGCCACGACATGTTCTCACCGACCCCCCCTCAGAATACGGGCGACGACGACGACGTAGTAGTAAATCCCCTCCCATAGCCGGCGGTTGACCGGTGCACTTAGTAGTGCACCCGTCCCCCTGCAGCGACTGTCCCAACCGAGGGCGCCTCGAGTATGTCGCCTCTTGCCCTTCTGGCTGGCTAGAGTGTAGTGGTTGCACGCTCGCCTTTTATTCCGGTGAAGCTGTAAAGGCCTCGCGGCCAACAGCGTACATCATTCACACACACACACACACACACGGGTATGTGGTGTGCCCTACCACAGTGTACTATAACACAGTAAAACATCTTAGTACTTACGGTCCGAATCAAACTCACGCACACAGACGCGCGCTCTACACGTCTTCTCGATAGTTTTCCACATGTAATAAGCCGCGGTGGCATGCACGTCCGAGACGGACGCTTTTTTTACAACTAACATTAGAATGTTCTGTGAAGAAATAACCTGTTCGAACTCTTTACTATCTGCCTACCCCACAAGGGATCTGGCGTGACAATATAGATAGATAGAAAATTAATACAAATTTAAATATTTTGGCTTTTTGTGCTAGTAGGCCTTAATATTTAGAATAAAATGACCACTTTTAACTTATTAGTTACTAACATCGCTATTTGCTTATTGCTATCAAAATCGATACATGAGGGCTTGTATGGTTTCTCAATATGTATCTATTATTAGAATTAAAATAATGGCCACTCGAATCGCCAAATTGATATTTAGTAACTCATGTGGTTTTTAACATATATCGGTTTTAACTTATATACAATTTCCGAGTAATCTATCATAAAAACTCTCAATAAGAATGAGATACGAGAATACTTATATATAATGAGAATACTTATTCGTAAAAGGAGAAAACGTTCTTCTAGAAACAATTTGCAATAAAGGTAAATAATATATTCTTGAGCATAAAAATTAAAATTATAAACGTTTTCATTATGCTGTTATTGCACAATGTCTATGTTAAATTGTATTACTCTGCACTCATATCGAAAAAATACAGGCTTATAACCACTGCAGTAGATTAGTTATAATAAATGACAAAAAGTAAATCCAATAAAAGGTGGTAAACTTAACAGCGTTCTGACGGGAGTGTAATTATGCCACTAAAACGGCTTAGATGAGTTACTGGATAGATAGATACTGTGGCACTACCGACCGACTTTACCTACCTACGCACGTGCACTTTGTCGGCTCGTGTCGGTGCCGAAAGGCGACGAGTATCTAGGGTTGCCACCCATAGTTTATTCTAGAGTACGTATTGTACGTTATTTAGGGTAAGTATACTTCATACTTTATGAGAACTGTAAAGTACGCGAAAATTGATTTTTTAAGATTCATTTTACATAAATCATTAATAAGAAAATAATTGATCGCATTAAAAGCAAAGTGGATGATACTGAGTTCTTAGATTTACACGAATATTACACATGAAATAAAACAATTTTTTTCTGATTCTATCGCGGTTTATAACGGTTATTTAACGTCGGGAACTTAAAAATCAAAAATAAACCGCGATAAAATCTGAAAAAAATAGTTTTATTTAAAGTGGATGATGTCTGGTGTTAGAATCCGAATAAAAGCTAGAGTAAGCTAGATTTAAGAAAAAAACATTGTTACATTGTTACATTCTTCGCTAACTTAAAGAAAATAGTAAATACTATAAGCACTTTTAAATTCTTTCTCCAATCTATTTAAATTATCATAGACTGTTAACATGCTGTGAAGGTGTTTAGCAATGATAATGGTGATTGAAAAGTTCTAAAAGTAATAAAACATATGTTTTTAAACAAAATAGTAAAGTGAAATAAATAATATTTTATTTAGATACAATGTAATTTTTTGCCTTCCTTTAAAAACCAATGTACTTTATTTGCTCAAATAATAGGTGGCAACCCTACTACTGACGCGCGCGCACTTGTCGGTTCGTGCCGCTGCCGAAAGGCGACGCTTGCGCGCGCGTTTCTTTAAAGTTTAGGTACTTATTTATAAACAAACATATTGATAGCACGGGGGGTTGGCAGAGGGGTGCCGGTGCCGGTTGAACGAATGTGGAATGATTTTATATGGAACTGGAACTTGTAAAATATTCAATTCTTATAGGGACAAAATAGAAATACTTAATTTTTTACAAACTTTCATTTAACTTTCACTGTTCGTATGTCTGTCTGTCTTTCCGGATCAACTCTTCTGATCCTTTTTTCAAGCACTTACGGTATCCGAATCAGCTGAAATTGGCATACGTATGTAAATTCGGTAACAATACAATAATATGGTACCATGGGGTTGGTCTGATGATGAAGTTGGAAGGTGGCCATAGAAACATGTGAACTGGACAAAACCCCTCGTGTTTAGGCTGGTTAGATTGATACTGACAAGTACAAGTAAATTGATATTGGTGTTAAATTAATATGGATATCATTTTTGGGGTTTTGGGGGTGCTGATAACGAATATAGTGTTCGTTCGTTCGTTCGTGTTTAGTTTGTTCGTAATCAACCCATATTTATAATCAGCATACTCTTAAACCCCAAAAACGATGCTCATATTGAATATTCAGAAGAAGTCGCGACCGCCATCTTTGATCCAAAAATTAACGCCATTTTAATTATCACCATCCCTTAAAATCTCATAAATGATTGTGTCTTGTTTTGTCTTGAGTCTTTTTAGAAGGCAAGCTTTCACTTAAGCGTCGTACTCCCGATTCAAGCCTTACAACACCAGACAGAAGTGTACATTGTACAATCCCACATTGCACCAACGTTAAGTGTGCTTTTAACACCTACATTGCGCCGACGGTTTTTTGATGATTAATTGTTAATTGTTTAATCGTAAATGTGCATAAAACGATTAACAATTGATCAATTGTAATTGCAATGTTTTGCAATTACAATTGATCAATTGTTAATTGCAAAACATTGCAATTACAATTGATCAATTGTTAATTGCATAACACTGCAATTACAATTGATCAATTGTTAATTGTCAATTGTTTAATCAATTGATTTTTGCCCAACACTGGTGAGCGGGCATGTAGACGATGAAATGTCGCGAGTTCCTCTACTCGCTTGGGGCCCGCCGGCTCCGGCCGACCACCGCCGCGGCCCGCTCCACATTGTTTCAAGTTACGAGCTCGAGCGACGCTAGACTGTTTTATGCAATCGACTCTTGGGAAGGAAGTGGCACTTCACCGCTGAATACATTCCCGCGAAGCAACGATGAATTCTATGAGTGTACATTTTAAATGCGTTGGTTTCTTGGTTAATCTTTGATGATATCTACTTTGTAACTCATGCGGTGGTATGTCGGACAATTCGAGTATTTGTAGATCGGTTTCACGAGACTTACCAATCTACTTATGTGAAAGACTGTTATTCTTCTATCTATCTATATCAACAAGACAGAGAGTGAGTTCCAACAGGTTCTTTCCTTACAGACCTCTCTGGCTTTCTCTACTCTCATAGTTCGTTTTATACACGCTCGCTGGTTACGGAGACTCTTGACTGACCCTTCAAATAATGCACGGTCTATTTGGTCATGGTAAACCAGTCTAGGTTTTTCCGGTACATATATCTTTCCACTTTCGCGATGTATATATGTTGTGATATTCTTCTGCGTAGCAAATTGCATATACTATAAAAATTTAATAATTCACTCAGAAAAAGTATGAAATATTCAATAATCCAAGAAATGTCACTACAGTAGCTCCCCATCGCCAAGCTTTACAAATTGTACTCTAATATCGTCTCGTAGTGACTTCAATTTCGAAAAGATGTGTTCATTTTACGGCTATTGGCGATCTCAACATTGTGTAAACCACGTCTTGAGAGCAGGACCGTGTTCTCATCTGCACAATATTCTATTGATAAACAATTCGAAAAGGGATGTATGCAGGTGCACAGTGTACACACATCACTCATTGTAGTTACAATGAGAGGCTAAGCACAAACGATTTGACGTTATAGTCACGTTATGAAGAAAGCGTCTTGTCATGTTCATCTTTATTCTGTAAATTAAGTAAAGTAAAAAAGATTGCATATCAACTCGATAGCGTTACGGTGACATCTTTCTGTTCGTGCTATCACAGTAAATATTTAGACTGTGGTGATAACCCCTCAGGATTATAGTTCAAAATGTGGATATTAGCATTACTAAAGTGTTTATCTATCTATCTATATCATCACGCCAGATCCCTTGCGGGGTAGGCAAAGAGTACAGAGTTCCAACAGGTTCTTTCCTTACATACCTCTCTGGCTTCCTTCACTCTTCTAGAGTGTCTTATACACGATCGCCGGTTACGGAGACTCTTGACTTGTCCTTCAAGTAAGACTCGGTGAATTTGGACATAAAGTCTTCTAAAGTATCAATACATCAAATCTAGTCGCGTCTGTTCTATTTATGTTCATACAGCTGATTTTCATACTGTTTTACCGATAGATAGGTCGATTCATGCGGAGAGTTGGCGAACTATGATATTTTTTGTCGATTAACCTTTTGGCCGGACTGCATTTTGAGATCAGGCAGTCGATCGCCTCGATCGACTGCCTCGTTGATCTAGTGGCAAAGCGCATCGCTTTGTGATCACGAGGGACCTAACATCGTCGACGAAACGTGGGTGTACTCAGTACACCTCTGCCACCGTGTGTGTGTGTGTGAGATCGTTTCGTGTAATCCGCAACCAACAACAGGGTTTTTTTTACAACAGATTAATATTAATAATAAGATACCATTACGCTCTGAAAGAAAAATGTCTAGAAGATAAAAAAATAAATACCGTCACGCCTATATTCCCCAAGCGGGGGTGGCAGGGGTGTACTGTGTACACTCACTTTTTGCCGACGATATCAGGTCCTATGTAATATGGGGCGAGTCTATTGCCATATACCGGTCACAATTCCGGACTGATAACAGTAGTTTTGCGATAATAAACCCAGGACCTCGTGATCGCAAAGCACATTATTCGCCACCAAACCAACGAGGCAGTCGTCTAGAAGATTTTTATGTAAATCGAAGCTAGAAGCAGCGCAGAGGGCCGGTAGATACACTTACCATAACGCCCTAGGGGACTTATGACCTGGGGGTCATCACAGGTCATTCGGCCGTAGATACTTAGTGCTACCAGTGCGAAACCGGAGCCGGCTGTTAGTAACATAAATACATTTGACTCAAATTAAATATCTAGATACAACTTGTTAATCAAAGTGCCTATTTAATCAAATAGAAAACAGAAGTCTTGTTGTTAATGTTAAAATGTTACATTTGAAACTTATTACTATAACTTGCATAAAAATAAAACAAAATGTTCAAGTTTTAAGGTGTCACAGCATGCATTAAACATTACTGTATTGTTTAGATATAATGAAGTTAATTGGTAATGTATTTTTTAATACAAAACTAAATTGAACTGAGTGTGAATGTTAAGAAAATACGAGAAAATAAAATTAATAAAATAAAGATAAAATAACAATAAAAACGATAAACAAAAATATTAAAAACAAAAAAAATAAAATTATGTTAGGTAGAGGCTGTGGTAAAAAACGACGTACGAAAATCACTTGACCTATCAAATATACGGACATAAACTATGCGACACCCAGATACATTTTGCGGCAGGAACGTTATTTTAATGACGGATTTTAATGATTAAATTTGCTGGACTGCTTGATCCAGCGGTTAAGAGGATATTCGCTCCTCCGTTGGATCAAGTAGTCAGACGTACGTAGTAGACGCACGGGCCAAATCTTTGTGTTACTCGCAAATATTTGATTGATATCATAATTGTTAGTTTTGACAGTTTTAAATCTACTAATTCAATGCTATCCAATTTTTATGGTACCTATCAATAATTCTTATGGTTTTTCATAGTCGTAGGTGCCGGTTTAAACAACTGCCGACTTTTGGCACAATTGTAATTCAAAATTTTTTTGTAGTATGTCATAATTATAAAACAAGTTACACTTAGCAGACTTGGGGCACGGGTAGTGTGTGACAATTAACTTCAACTCTGATTGGAAACCACAAAGACAAAGCGAATATTGAATCGCTGGTAAAATAAAGGAGCCTTATGATGTGACATAAACTGTTTCCTCGGTTTGAAACAGCAAATGTCAATCAGCACCAGAGTAATGGAAAGATTAAATGGTTAGGTACCGGGACTAGAGTAGTTAAAGAGTATTTTTTTTAAATTGCCACTACGTCTGTCGCCAAAACCAAATAAGAACATACATGAATTACTTGTTCATTGAACTGCTAGTAGGAATAAACGGAGTGGACAAATTATTCTGACTTGCTAACGATAAAGGAAAACATGGCGTGGAAACCTATGACGTGTACTTAGGCTGTATTAATAATTTAAGTGAAATACTTGTAATTCGTGAGCAGAAGCATTTTAAGCAACAAAACAGAACGGTCGTGTGCATGAAAGAGTGATGCAGAAATATTCGAACATTAATTAACGAACATCACTTCTAAAAAAGTGTCATCTGGATTACATAAATATTTACAGAATTCAATTACAAAAGTATGAAGGAGCCCCGCGGCATCAGTCGCCGCGTACAATCCAGCAATGTCTCATAATATAGGAAAATGTAGTGTTACCGACTATAAATATTAAATTTTTCTTATTCTGCCAGTCCTGCGGCTACACATCTGGTTGCCACACTAACCGGGGCATTAAACATTCAACGGGAACTTATAGTCGCACTCGGTACTGTTTTGTATCCGATCACCGCGGTTATAGGTAGAAAAAGATAAAATCAAAACACCGTCACGCCTATGTTCTCCAAGCAATGGTGGCAGAGATTTACTATGCACATACCAAACTTAACGCTTGACAAGGCTTATTTAAAATTTTCCAATCCAAAAGTAAAGCAGTAAAGGTTTAACTCCCTCAGTGATCATCGTTAAAAACGATAAGAGCGATTACGTTAATAGCATCCGATATTTTGCATGTAGTTTCGCAAAACTTTAGCTTTAACTAAAACAGCAGCAGTATGCGAGTGACGTTGAAATGTGTTTCGTTGACGTCCCTTTTGTTCGTTGCCCTGTTTACACCTGTTCAACAACCTCTATGTACGTCCCAGCTAGCCTGACGTGGTTGTAAATGAAAATTTCTACTTGTATTGTAACAAAATACATCAGGTGAAAATTGTTAATTAGGTAAATGATGAACGTCGGCTGCAGATAGAAATCGATGGCGACACATCCTTCGTAGAAAAGAAATTAATAACGAAGAAATGACTACGAACCTCAGTAATGAGGAAACCGATGCAAGAAGGAGAATGTAAATGATAGGTAGATGCTGTGACTAGTTTTAGCAAACCTGTAAAATATAATCGTCAAATTTGACTACACATTCTGCTTTAGAAACTAACTTTAGCTGTAAATACAAAGAATAGGTCATATTCATCACTATTGTACGCAAAATAATCGTGATAATTTTATTGTTCTCTTGGAATTGTACTACGGTAATCTTACTTTTCGTATAGATATTCATCACTGTTTATAATAGAAGTATTGTAATTGTAAAGTACTATGTTTATTATAAATGTAATAACATGAATGAAAAAATAAAAAGCAATTTACCTTTAAGATGGCACACATACCCTATGACTTGTTAAACGAATTAAACATTGCAAGATTTAGTGGTGTACAAAATTGGCTTCTCAAAAAATTATTAAAATAGCATAAGCAAGCACGTAATGCAAAATCATTCAATGAAGAAAATGACTGTTTATTAGATAAATCTTGTTGTACTACTATCTTCAAATAATCAAATAAAAACTGTCCGGTTAAAATACTAAAACCATATTATTGCTTAGTAACAGATTGGCGCCACTCCAATCATACATGGAAAAGATTTTTTTTCGATTAATTTAAACAATTAAATTAAAGTATCAAAAATAACAAAAAAAAAAACATAAAAGATTATACAGTTTATTTAACAGCTCACTTAACATAACATAGTCACGAACTTTCATCCGTAAACATTAGATTTGATACCGACGGTGTCACGAGCGACTTTCGATACAATCTATCTTCAGAAATACGCTTTCTACAACCCAGATTTTTCATATTCGGCACAACCGGGGGCTTTGTCATGTCACCGGCCATTGTAGCAAACCTAACACAGATATCTGTTTTAAAACAACCTGTATGTGCGCTCACTAACCTGTCCAGGCAAAATACCTTTTGCCTTAATTAGTGACCCGACAAATAATACCTTATAGGTTAGAAAGGGATTTGGATATCTTGACTTCTTTTTAACATATTTTGTGTCCCGAGAAGGAGAAATATAAAAAGGGTCACCCGCATATACTTTATTTAGTTATTCCACAAAGAAATTCTGGCACCTGCCAGCAACATGTTTAAAGACTTAATCCTATAAGACTCTTTGGAGCTTTATTCAACCCTATGATAGAGACGATTTTCCGAATAAGTTTTTTTAAACGGATGTTTCAGAGAATGCAATTTTATAAATTGCATTCTCTGTAACATTCGGAACCCAATACAGCTTAATATTAGAATGAATTTTTTTTTTTATGTTTAATACAAAGGTATAATTGATAAATCAACAATAACGAAGAGTGTTTAAGTTGGAGATAATGTTATGTTTAAATTTTCGGAAACGCTACCTGTCTTTATAATTAATCTTGCTTTTATGGAACTGGAGATATTAGAAATCTATTATGTTGACTGGCAAGTTCGTTCTCCCATTGTTGAGTTTCAAGCGGTGCCAACAGTTGTAATTAATAAGTTTAGGTTAGGATAGTAACTTAAATTATATTTCTTTTTGAATTGTTTTGTATTTCTGGCAGTTAAAACAATTGTGGCAAAAAGTTAGCCCACGAGGATTCGGTAGACCTCATATTAGTGTGTTGGAAGAAGCGATGTTTTTGTTTGATTGATAATGGTAATTGGCAAATAATGGCAAAATTTGACCACTCTTGAGAAACTACCTGCGACTGAGTTTCAAAACACGATGCAGTTGTTATATCTGACGTTTACGCTAAAAGATATTACTGATTAATTTAGTCTGGCATTTCCATTTTCGAGCATTTTAATGCTCTGGAAGGCATGTTTTCGGTTACCAATTAAGATAGTAGTCGTTAAGTTGAAAGTCTTTTAAACGACTTGGTAAGTCCCTTAAGCAGGTGGCCACAAACTAGCATCCTCCAATCCGCACTGAGTCCGCATTGTGGAGTATGGATCTATTCTCCCTTATCCCGAGTTTTAAGAAGCGACAGCATAAGCTGATTTATTTGCGCAAAGAGTATTGTATGTGCTTTGATCCTTAAAACAACCCTTACTGAAGGAACAGTGGGCAGCAATAAATGATTCATTCGAGCACACACGACTCGCCCTCGGCCTGTGTTGAAGTTAACCAGATTGATATTTACGGTTGTCGCAAATAAAGGTAGATTACTGCCCCGCACAGCTGCATTAGATGCTGTAGAACATGTGACAAACCTAGTTATTATTAACGAAGCAAGTCAAAAATCTTCTTAACAGGCAAGCATGTACGAGACGAATTATGACTTCTGTAAGAAAAAAACCTGTTGGAACTCTGTACTCCCTGTGTATTCCGCAAACGATCTGGCGAGATGAGTAGGTAAGACCTTAAGTCGCTCCTGCCACTGGATCGAGTAGTTGCGGGTTCGATCACTGCACGGCACAAATCTTTGCGGTGACCCACACTTACTTGTTACGGTCTGGGTGTTGGTATATGTGAATTTCGTGTTTGTTAACGCACCCACGATACAGGAATAATAACTAGTGGGGGCTTTATGTCTTTTAAAAGCAACGGGCGCCGTCCATAATTATTTAGTCAATTGTAGCATGACCTTCGAAAAGGTTTTATATATCGTTCGTTCTTTTTCCTCAACAAAAGCGACGCGGCTACAATAAAGAGGGCGCCTACGCACAGTGGTAAGCGCCCTGTTCCTTGTATGGTGAGAAATAACCATCTATCTATCTATCTATCTATAACCTCACGCCAGATCCCTTGCGAATCCCAGATTTGATCCAGAAATAACCATAATCTCTTTAACAAAGCTACTATATGAAATAAAACTATTTTACGGATTTTATCGCGGTTTATTTTTATTTTTAGTTCCCGACGTTTCGAGTGCTTTGCAGCACCCATGGTCACGGGAGGGACTGAGGTGTTAGACGTCTAAAAGGCATAGTTGTTCCGGGGTACCCTCAAACTTCTTAATTATTTTTGTTGTTGTTGGTCCGATCTACGCAGAATGAGTCCCGTGACCATGGGTGCTGCAAAGCACTCGAAACGTCGGGAACTAAAAATAAAAATAAACCGCGATAAAATCCGTAAAATAGTTTTATTTCATGTGTAATATTCGCGTAAATCTAAGAACTCAATAAAGCTACTATAATCATACCTTGCTGTAAGTAAGGGATGTGGGTATACGCAGTTTATAGCTCTGACACTTTTCCACGGCAAAGTAAGAATAAAATAGTTTTGTTAAAGAGATTGTAGCAACGAAATCGCGATGTTGCCATACATGTCAGGCGACGTTGCTTAACGTCACTCGACATCTCAACCGACATGTGTCGCTCTTAATGAAAACTAGGCTTCAAGTAGTGCCTTAACACCGGCACAACAACATTTCATCCCGCTACTCGTTAAGAGATAATACGATAAAGTCGATCAGCCAGCTTGATAAATATAGGAGATGAGTTGATCGAGTTAGTTGAAGCGTTCAGCTTTTATTTTTTACAGTTTCAAACTTGGTTGCGCGGCAAAATGAGTTTACCTCTTAACTAATTTAACTCGTTCGACTCGGCAAATAGCTTAACTGGCGTTCATTTAAATCTGTTACTGGGTAGAATATATTTTTATACGCTATATTTAGAATTTGAAATGAATATTGAAGTCATATTAGTGGTGAAACTCTGTAGGTCTATGGTATATTAAATTAATACTTTTCGCTGTTTAAATGATTTTTTGACTATCCAAACTTATGTATAACAGTGATCTTATTGTTGTTCTTATCAGGTGCTTGGTAACAGTTAAATATAAATATTAATCAACTATTTACATTAAACATTTTAACTACATCCCCAACCTTAAAATACTCTTATTTATAACTAGCAGATTCCCTCGACTTCGTACCCGGTCGACAACAGCGTCACCGATCGAGTCTATGTTATATGCTTATGTTACTTCTGGATAGGGTAGCTTTCTAAGAAGAATTTTTGAAATCGGTCCAGTAGTTTTTGAGTTTATTCGTTACAAACATACAAAAATACAAATCTTTCCTCTTTATAATATTAGTGTAGACTAGACCCGACTGACATTGACATGTCAAATATCATAAGTCAACCGAAAATCCTATAGAAAAAAGCATTAATATCCCATCTGTTTTTGTTTTTCATAAATTATGTAATTCAGTGGCGATCATTATATAGGTCATAATAATTACCCTGCAAAGTACATTCGTTAATTAAAGCTTTATCGAATAAAGTTAAGTCGTGTATTAGAAATAATAATTAAAAGAATGATGAGAATAAACATGAAATTAACAAGGCTGTCTGCGGCCTCGTCTGACCATCTTGTTATCTAAACTTCAGAATTGAGGTGTTGCGGTGGAAGGCACGGAACCGCAAGACTCACTGCACAGTAAATACAGATCGACCGAAACCCTGATTCGTCGCGAAACGTGCATTTGAATTGTTTATGTAGCTTTTTAGGGTTTTACTCCTCTGAAGTAAAATAATGCAAGAGCGTTGTAAATTATCTATAATATTTGCGCCACTGCCGGCTTCTTTTTTATTTTTGATAAACCTACCAAGAAAGGGTTTGCCTATTATGTAGTACTTAACAGTATTAGATTGGACTATCTACATGAATAAAAATTAAATGTTGTCCATTGGTAAGCAAATCTTTTGCGACCGGCTGTACCAATTTGGATATTTTTTTAAATGTGCTAGTCGGGTTTCGGGGCAAGAAAAATTGGATATTATGTTGCCCGTTGCCCGGAAAATTGGAAATTGGAGAAATAATTAATATGTTTTTTTTTTCTATGGGATTTTCGGTTGTCTTATAATATTTGAACATGTCAGTCGGGTCTAGTTATAAATAAAAGTATTTTAAGGTTGTCGATGTAGTCACAATGTTTTATGTAAATAGTGGATTAATATTTGTATTTAACTGTTACCGAGCAGTTGATAAGAACAATAATAAGATCACTCTGTTATTTATATGAACTTAAATCATAAAGTTCGAATAACATAATATTAAAAAAAGAAGCTATAATGTTATTATTTTTGTCTGACTTTAATTATTATCTATTTAATTTAAATTTTACATTGTACTTCATTCCAAACAAATTAAAAAAAAATAAAGACGCAGAGAGTAAATGAAATATTAACAAAAGAAAGCCATGAATTGTTACATTTTTCACAGCTGTCTGCTTGGTTTAGTATCTAGAAGGATTAAAGTTTATTTTTGAGATGTGATGAAGTCTACGGCGATAATATTTTATTAAGTACAGGGTGGCGTCGCGGCTGGGCGGTCGGGGGTGTGAAATATTCAGTGTCGCCGCATTTCGGTCGATCTTGTGTGAAACGTGGCCTATGCCTTTTTAATATGAATTTTTATGCTTCAACCTATTCAATATATTTACAGATTCGTTACATTATGTCATCGTCCGTGAACGTACGCAATTGTAATCTTAAATCTTTATTTTTATTTCGTGTAATATTTTTGCGTTTATTTTCTTTTTTTATTATCATACAGATGAACAATATGTTTAATTAATATTAAATTATAAACCTACTGACATATATTTGGTTACTTATTATAATTCGATTTGATTGGATTATTGAGGCTGAACTAAGAAAAATTCTAAAGATAAATATATCGTTAGGTCGTTAATAGTTAGGTTTGGATGTCACGGAATGCACCGCGTGACTTGCACAGCCTGACCTGAGACAGAGTCAATAAGACCGCTATCCCCCGAGGCATTGCGATATTACATTATTTTTGCTTGCGATCCACCGGGACTTTTTAATACTCACTTATTGTACGTACCTATTTTAAGTTGTGTTATCTATCTACTTTCCATTCAAAAGTGTACGAAATATGTAATAGAGGAGGACTTCGAAAGCTGAATGTTTTTGTTTTTCATTACATGGAACCTAATAATTATCAGCGAAAAGTGGTGTTCATGGCACACCCCTTCCACCCCCGCATTGGATATATAGGCGTGACGGTGTGTAGGTTCTATAAGGTAAATGGGACAGATGCGCAAAACCTGATACACCTATAATATAACAGGTTATATTATATCATAAGTACTATCACGTGGTAGTACCCATATAATAATATCAGCCTATACTATCCCACTGCTGGGCAAAGGCCTTCTCTCACAAATCGAGGCGACAGCGATTAGCTCATACACCCACGCGGATCCAGTGCGGATTGGTGGAGTCAGGTTTGTGGCCACCTGCTGTTGGTACTTATCAAGCCACTTATAAGGCTTCCAACTCGGCTTAACGACTGCCACATTGAGTGGTAACTGGGATCAACGGCTTAACGTGCCTTCTGAAGCACGGAAACGCTCGAATATGAAAGTGTCACAAACGGTCACCCATCTCATGCCGACCGAGTCGAACGCTGCTGAAACTTAGTGATCGGTAAGAAAACCGCGGTCGCACAGCGCTACGAGCGCCTCAATATACTTAATATTACAAATTTCTACATACCCTTACATTACCTATAATCAACGGAATACAGACTATCGCCCTTCAATATCTCACTTTTGATCAATCCAGCGATAGATAGATAGAGTACTCTTTATAGTACCCCAGATCAATTACAATAAATGAACACAATGCTTAATAATGACAGATATGTACCATTGGCAGTCTTATCGCTAAAAGCAATTCATCTCAGATAACCAGCCGGCCCTCTATGCGTCTTATTAAAAAAATAAGGAAGTATAAAACTTTATTGCTACGTTAAATAACGCTACATGTGAAAGAAAAAGAGAAATCTATAAGAGCCGACCCCGCAACGAACCTGAATTCACGATATCTATAGACTAATTACAACAGTCAGTTTTCTATAGCTACTTTCCAAGATGAGATATTCACAGTTTAGTACTCTGTACTCTTCTAATATCCGAATATTTCTGACTACTATAAATAAGTAGATACAATTAAAAACCACATAACCCGGGAAGGAATCGATTTGAGAAAATCGAATGGGATTTGTCGATTGCAAATGTTCAGAGAACTTTCAATATTCCGAATACTTCTGACCACTATAAACAGATAATTACAAACCACATAAACCGGGAAGTAACAGATCTGAGAAAATCGAATCGATATGTCGATTACCGAACAAGGAAGTTCATTGGCGGTCAGGCTTGCTTTAGAAGTGTAAGTGGCAGGACTTGTTCAACGAGACGGGGCACTTTCACCCGCGACCCGATCGCCTCACGACCGCAAACGGCGTGATGACTAGACCGGTATAGCTTGAATACATTTAATGCATATTAATACTCGTAAATCACCCTGCACAGTTCAAACAGGTCATTTACAGACGTCTCGCGCGTTGTCCACTTTTTCCTGTTGGAACTCCGGGTTATACCTGGTGTGATGATACAGATAGATTAAAGTCCCCTGTTCTAATGGAGTCCGGTTAAAAAGCATTCGTTGTCTTCCTTTCAATGGAACCAATTCTACGGTAACTCGATTCAGTGATGATGATTATAGTTATTACATTTATAGCTTATATACCTTTAGAGTTTATTTTTGAATGCGCTACTTTGGGTTTTGAGTTAGTGAAGAATTGATGTGCCCTTAAATGCCTGAGGCCTAATTCGCTTTGACCAATTAAAAACGTAAACCGGCGCGTTATGATAACTTCTTAAAATGATCGTTTAATGGTACTTCAGTGGCATACAGAATACAATTACACGATCATTCCAAAAAGTTAGCTTAACACGCCGCGTTTGACTAAGCGAATAGGGATCCTGAATCGTTTAGTTTTAAGTTAATGTTAATCACGTTAAATTCGGCTTCAATACAAATTTGAAAGTAAATTTGAGCACGAATGCTACACTTTCGTGAAAATTATCTTAAGCTTACGGGAAGTTATTTGAAAATTTCGTGTGCATTTTCGACGTGACTTTAATTGAGTTTTACAAGACTATTACTGTAACGACTATAACATTAAAATAACACGCTCTGGACTTCTGGTGGTAAACGATTTTCTTCACCTAACATTAAGAAAATGCGTGGTGGTTTGCAGGCGTAATATTAGACGGGCTTGGTCAAATGATAAAGAGCTTAAGCCACTCCGCCCACTAGATAAAGTAGTTGTTGGTTCGATTCCCGCACGAGACAAACCTTTGTGTGACCCATATACTTATAATATTTATTTCGGTCTGGGTATATTTGGGTAGGTTACACAAAAATAGTAAAGAAGTAGAATATAATCACCTAGGTGATTTGCCGCTGGGTGATCATTAAACCAGTACCAGTAATTAGTCGATCGATCACCCAGGTGATTCAAGAAGAGTAAACCCTTATTACATATCTTGTGGGGAGTGGTGGAATGGGTGGAAGCTTCTGTAGGTACTCTCTGTCTACCCCGGAAGGGATCTGGCACGATAATATCATCGTATATCTCTATCTATCTATATAGACAGATAGATAGACATATCATAATTAACAAGTTTGTAACAAACCTCGGCTCCTGCGTCTTCAATATTTAGAAATACGTTATTACGTACAACTACAGTAACAGGCCTATTGGCCCTTTACTGTAGTTGATGAGTTTCAGTATATATTGCGAAAATTATAATAGACGTCTTGTCTTCAAAATAATCTATAATAGGAATGCAAGATACCGAACGGCGGGCGTCGCGATAACCCGGTGCCCTTATTCGGTATGACCAAACGCGGCGCGTTACGATAATCTTGTGAAATGATTCTGCAATGGTATTATGTATGCCACTGGGCAGTGTTAGCTATTATTCAATTATTATTTTTAATCCGGGTTCAGGTCCGAAGAGGATGTACGGATCAAGTTTTCTCCCTTCGCAACATCGTAGAAAAGCATCTGGCAGTGGGCCGGAAGGTTTTCTGCGGTTTTGTGGATCTGGAGAAGGCGTTTAATAGAGTTGTGCGAAAGAGACTTTGGGACATTTTGCCTGAGTATGGTATAAATGGCACTCTGCTGCGGGCCGTCCAGTCCACCTATGTGGGCTGCAAGGCATGCGTATGGGTGGGTGGTAACATGCCACCCTGGTTTGACGTTGAAATCGGCGTCAAGCAGGGTTGGGTGTTGTCCGCTAGACTGTTTATAATATATTTGGATAAAAGTCTTCAAAGACTGAAAGCGATGAATGAAGGTGTACAAATGAGTGATCTAGTGGTAAATCATCTACTATATGCAGATGACGCGGTTTTGATAGCGCCAACAGTCACTGATCTGCAATCACTAGTCACAGTTATTTGAATGTGAAGAAAACCAAAATTATGGTTTTTGAACGGGAAGAAACCAGAACGAATGCAAGGGTTGTGGTTGGGAACAATGTGCTGGAGCAAGTGAATGAGTTTGTATAACTTGGATGTGCATTCAGTAAGGATGGAAAATACACCGCTGACATAGAGAGAAGAGTGAGTGCAGGTAACAGAGTGAATGGCGCGATGGGAAAGCTACTTGGGAGCCGGCACTTAAGCCGAAAGGCGCAGCTGGCCATAGATAATGGAGTGCTTGTCCCAACGCTGTTATATGGCAGCGAGAGCTGGGTATGTAAGAAGGAGAATGAAAGTAGGATAAATGCGGTGGAAATGCGAGCTCTGCGGAAGATGTGCGGAGTGAAGCTGACCGACCGTATTCGCAACAGCGTAGTAAGAAAGCAAATAGGTATGAAAGAGAGTATCGGTGTAAAGATGAGAACGGGTATGCTCCGTTGGTTCGGGCATATAGAAAGAATATCCGAAGAAAGAATGACAAAACTGATATACAATGCGAAAGTGGAAGGATGAAGGTACCGGGGAAGACCTAGACTATCTTACCATGACCAAATAGACCGGGTCTTATCTGAAGGACAAGTCAGGAGTCTCCGTAACCGGCGAGCGTGTATGAGAACGAACTATGAGAGTAGAGGAAGCTAGAGAGGTATGTAAGGAAAGAGCCTGTTGGAACTCTGTACTCTCTGCCTACCCCGCGAGGGAGCTGGCGTGATGATATAGATAGATTATTTTAAATTGTATCAATCGATTGAAATTTACATTGCAAATAAATTTAATCTCCCTACGGTACCCATAACAATGAGTTTTGAACGTCAAACGCCTCAGTCCCTCCCGTGACCATGGGTGCTGCAGACTACTCGATACGTCGGTAACTTTAAAACCAAAAATAAATTGCGATAAATTCCGAAATATTTTATTTGACAATGTTTTTTTTCCAAGTCTGCCACTAGGGTATCAGTAAAATCATTTCGCGGAGTTATGGTAACTCACCGCGTTATGTATTTAATTGGTTATAGCGAATAAGGGTCCTGCGTCATATAAAATTTAAGGTGTGATACTGTTTAAAAGCGTTATAAAATATTACTAGACAGTAGCGCAGTGACAAAGTTGCAAGTGTTAAACTTTAGCATTCGTTAAATAAGTATCGGCCACTGTTTATGTTGATTGCCGATTTTTGTGGGTCATTTTTGTGTCATTTAGTGTTTTTGTTACATTGTGAACACTAGTATTAACTAGCCGATATAAAAATATAGAACAAAAGACCACGATGGTCTGAATAGGAGAATAGTCCTTGCTCTGGGGTACGATATGTATTTACACAAAACGCATTATGACACTTTAACTCTAGAATACCTATATTTGAAAACAAATCATTAGAACCGCTTATCGGAACATTATATACATAGAACACAATTTTTATACTTTAATTTCTAAGAACTTATGAGACGAGCTATGAGAATGGAGGAAACAGAGAGGAAAGAACCTGTTGGAACTCTGAGTCCCCCTTCCCCGCAATGGATCTGACGTGAATATATTGATAGATAAATAGAATTTCTTCGAATATTAACAGTCCCTTATAAAAAATATTGTTTATAGAGAATCTTTTCATATTGCTGACATTAGAATATCGTAAATAGGTATTGTTTATAAAACGTACTTAATAAATGCTTGACTAAGATTTTAAATTCTTCCGTCATTTGTTCTAACTCAGCAGATGTTTTATTTTGTTGTATTTTTTATTTTTTCATAGAAATAAAACTGTTGGCATGATTCTCGATAACCACTGCCTTTTCCAATAGCTATGTATTGTCAATAACTAATTTCAAACACATACATCTATATAAACTTTGTGGAGTTTTAAACAACATGAGGGCTAATTCTACTGACAAAATACCGCAATAACCGAATCCGTCGGCGATCAAAAGGGTGTAACTATCTCCGCACTCCACTATAAGTGACCCCCTGTTTATTAATCGCCTTAACGTCACTTATCCGCTTTGCTAAATAGCCTAGGCGTTTTGTCATATTAGATGTTGTTTGGCTGATTAGTGCCCGGCTTAGAATAGGACCAACCCATCTCATCTCATCTGGTGTCGTACAAAGCGACTAAGGGAAGACTAGGGAATGAGCAGCAGCGTTCTTCTAGATACTTTTATGACCAACAAACTGAGCTCGCCAACCCGCCTGCCAAGCGTGGCGATTACGGTAAACCCCCCTGATTGGGGAGGCCTGTGTTCAGTAATGGACGAGTATAGGCTGAGATGCTAATGATAAGACATTGTTCGCGTTTAGTACTCTTTTTAAGTAAGATGATATCAGCAAAACAACATAATTATCATCACCTGAAAGACTTCGACTGTAGAACAAAAGCCTTTCCCAAAGATCGTCACAAAGATCGGTTTTGCACGCATCGAGCTTTTACCTGTGACCTTAACCAGGTCGTTCACCAAATCATGGCCAAAACAACATATTATTCAGGTCATAAACCTCAAGATAAGACAAATATACAATGCGAAAGTAGAAGGATATAGGTACCGGGGAAGACCTAGACTTTCCTACCATGACCAAATAGACCGTGTCTTATCAGATGGGCGAAACCAACTATGAAAGTGGAAGAAGCCAGAGAGGTCTGTAAGGAAAGAGTATGTTGGAACTCTGTACTCTCTGCCTACCTCGTAAGGGATCTATCGTGATGTGATAAACAGATAGAATAATATGACCCAGGAAATTATTTGAAAATCAACTTCAACCAATTTACTGCAAACTGTCCAAACTTCGTGGTGCGCCGTGAAAAATACGTACATAAAATTAGTTTATACAAAAAAAAATCTCCCAGACTCATCGCCTACTTCGTGAAAGCGGTTATTATGAAAGTTGCACTGTACTTTTTACAAACTTGGGATCTGCATAGTTGATTGGAAAAATATAAAAAATATTTTTCTTATCAACTTATTCAAAACTATCCTGACAATTGCGATGAACTATAATATGTAACAACGCATGTCTAAGTTCCTTACTATTGCTTCTAAATGTCTCTAAAGCTACACTGCTTGTTGCAATAGTCAGAAAAATATGAATAGTAATACCAAATTTGCATAATTTCTCGAAAATAATCTCAAGCTGTCGTCGCAGCGATTGGGGTGGTCTCTCCTTCGGGTACATAATAAGCCATTTGGCTTACTAAATATGGCTTTTACAGGACCAACCCTCAGACGATGCGACGAAGATTTGGTGAATTTTTCTTTTCGTGTATCCCGAGTCAATAAAGAAACGATATAAGGATGGTCCTTTCCAAGTGCCTCTCGCTCGTACTATATCGTCTATATTCATGTGCTACCGTAAATAGAACAAATAACAGAACATAGATTGAGATTATTTAAAAGTATATACGTTAAAAGTATATAGTAGGGATAGATAAATACCATGCCTTGTTTTATTTGCCTTCCCCTCTTTTCCTTTATGCATACTTTATTATCGTCGTCATCATCATCATCCTCATCAGCTTATAGTAGTCCATTACTGGACATAGGCCTCTCCGTTGCACGCCACTGAGTACATTCTCCGGCTACACTCATCCAATTTGCCAGCCGCCTTTCAAAGACAGCGTAATTAGATGACATTCTAAAAATTGTAAATAACTTAGATCTTTATTTATTTATTCATAGTGTACACAAAACAGGTAACAACTAAAAATATACTTCAATCAATCAGCCTATCGTAGTCCACTGCTGGACATAGGCCTCTCCTAACACGCGCCATTGCACACGGTCCTCCGCCTTCCGTATCCAGTCTGTCCCAGCGACCTTTTTGAGGTCGTCGGTCCATGTAGCTGGGGGCCGTCCTACCTTACGCTTACCAAGTCGCGGTCTGCACTCTAGGACACGCTTGCTCCATCGGCCGTCGGTCCTTCTGCAGATGTGACCAGCCCATTGCCACTTTAGCTTACTGAGTCTGCGAGCTATGTCGGTAACTTTGGTTCTTTGTCGGATTACCTCGTTACGAATTTTATCCTTCAAAGAGACGCCGAGCATAGCTCGCTCCATAGCCCGCTGTGCGACTTTGAATTTGTGGACTAGCCCACTGTGAGTGTCCACGTCTCGGCCCCGTAAGTCATAACAGGTAGGACGCATTGGTTAAAGACTTTAGTCTTCAGACATTGCGGTATAGGCGAAGCGAAAACGTGACGTAGTTTGCCAAATGCTGCCCAACTCAATTGGATCCTGCGGTTGATTTCTTTCTCGAAGTTGTTTCTACCAAATTGGACAACTTGTCCAAGGTAGACATACTCCCGAACAACTTCGAGCATCGAACCATCGACGTAAATCGGTCCCGGCGTGACATGCTCATTAAACATGATCTTGGTTTTATCCAAGTTCATGCCGAGACCGACACCTCGAGAGGCTCCATAATATACTTAAAGTACATATAATGGGCGTAATACTAGGTTGAGACCCAACTAACATCATGACCATAAGGTACAGGGCAGAAACGCAAAAAAAGAAAATGTATAAGTAACAGAAACATCACTAACAGCAACACATTAAATTATGTATCATAAGTATTAAAAATAATAATAAGAAAAAACAAATAAATGAGAAAGGCTAGAAAAATGTGTAAGAAGACACACAGAGTAATACGATAAAAACAGGAACCGCATACAGATAAAACCAGGATCAGCATACGTTACATCCTCAATATAGTAATAGATAGATACCTAATAAAAAGAGCTGATATACCATCCCACGAATGAAAATGAGGTGATAAGAATCGGAAATATTCCACAACGCAATCCAAGTGCGTTTTGGTGAAGAGCTTTATTTTACATTACCCAAAAATATACGTCAAATGATTTATTCAGTTGCCAATATCAATGAAGAAGATCCCTAGATCATTAAATATATACAGAAGAAGAAGACAATTAACAATAGTCTCAATTAGGTAATACAGTGTCACAAGGATATTGACAAAGGGGCGTTGGTGTGAAATTAGGGTTATCTAACTATCTATCTATATCATCACGCCAGCTCCCTCGCGGGGTAGGCATCATTATTAGGCATGGTATTTATCTATCCCTACTATATACTTTTAACTTATATACTTTTAAATAATGTCAATCTATGTTCTGTTATAGGTATTAGGGTTATCATTTAGGGAAATATTTAACAGGTGGGTCCGCGCGGTGACTAGTAAAAAAAGAACTTAGGTAAATTTTATAGCAAACGGTAACTCTGCGACTGCACATAACATTTCATTTGATGACAGCGTTACTTCCGATTTTGGCCGCGGGCCAAAATATCCTTGTAGGTCTAATGTACGTCTACAGGCGAAGCGTACGTCACGTGTCCTCCTTTTTTATTTCATCTAAGGTAGCCAACCTCTTGAGAGCTCTCTTAGAACCCAGTAAGTTGTACTTTCACAATGGTTATGGGTAAAAATCGTGGGAAGTGTATACTACTGCAGTCGACTCGCCATTTATGTACGACGGTTTCACAAGATGCGATGATGCAATTTATGTCTTGTTTTCCTGCATTTGTTGTTTTTTGTTAGTGTGTAGTTTGTAATTTAATTTGTATATTCATAGTATTATTCATCGTCGTCTTTTGGTACACAGTTTATTGTCATTGTGATTGGCAGATGGCAAACTTCACGTCGTATTTCTAGCACTTACATATGTCTTTCGGAGACGTGCTCGGTGTTATTACCAACGGCCGTTTCCTATATTCAACCCATGGATAAATTTACCTACTACGGATTGAATTTTGACATATGTTGTATGGAAAATCTGTCAAAATTCTACAGACAGTAAGCCAATCTATCCGCGAGTTGAATAAAGGAGTTTTAAGAGCTGCCGGCCGTAAGAGCTTTAGCGATATCAATGTTTTCTTTATATTATCAAGCCAGATCTCTTGCCGGGTAATCAGAGAGTATTTTTTTCCTTACGACCTTTCTTTTCTTCACCACGATCATAGCTCGTCTCATATACGCTAGTCGGTTATGGAGACTCTCCACTTATGAATAACATAAGAGAATAAGATAGTCGTATCCGTTAGGATACGACTATCTTAGGGTTTTAAAATATTACATATTAATAACCGGGATTATAGTTAAAGCGATACACTTTTCACATAGTCATCGGAAAACTCTCTAGAACCCCCCACTCCAGACACAATTTCATATCGTGGATATATTAACACGATATTCACATATACAAACAACAAGGCAGAAAAAAAAGTTGTGGGTCAAAGATTTGTCCCGTGCGGGAATCGAACCCGCGACGAGTCGATCAAGTGAGCTGAACGGGTTAAGCTCTTAACCACCTGACCAAGTCGTCCGCATAAAATTGGCAAGTCGTCCGCATTGGAATACGGAACCTAGGAAAATTTGAATATTTGACCGATAAGCTAACTTTTTAATTGCTTTTTACAGATTACTTATTCTCACGCGGTTTTCTCGCATGCCCACATATGAATACACTTTATGTAAATCAAATTTAACACGATATTACAGTACTAGCTAAAGAATATATCAATCAATGTAATAATCAGTCAGACTAGTTTAAATAAATTACGTTCCAGTGCTGATACCAATAAACTCGCCATATTTGCATAATTTCGCTGCCGAACCTAAATATTCGATTATGTTTTGCAAATTGCCGCGTCCACGATTCATTCGCATTTTCAAGTGGCGTGTTGAATTAGTTAGTAAATTGTGTACGGATCCTAGGTGACAGGAGTATAGTAGTGGAGATTACTTTTTTTGCGGATGGCTTAATGTTATTTTATACATATAACAACTGGCTCGTGGGTCTAGTAGCAAATAGTAGGGATAGATGATGTATCGCTTTGTGACCACGAGGTTCTGGGTTCAGATCCTAGGTCGGACAAATGTAGTTTTTCAAACGAAAAATTCACAGTATGATTCCGGAGTCTGGAATCGTTCCCGGTAGATGGCAATAGGCTCACCCCCTATTGCATGGGACCTAACATCGTCGGCAAAGAGTAAGTGCACTCAGTACACCTCTGCCACCCCCGCTTGGGGTATATAATTTTGTAAATTAATGTCTCATTGGGTTATTCCCACCCGCTGCACGATTTAGTTTCCAGTGGCTCCACGGATAAAATTATTTGTAATTTTATATATCACATTACATTTCAGATGATATCCAGTAATCACATTATTTTTGATTGCTGACTTTTCTACACTCATAATGCTTCCCAAAACACGAAGATTTGAGTTATAATCATGTTAAGCACCTTTAACCAGAAATTATGTACAGTGACATGATTGTAATCTGTATACAAAAATATAGGTTTTATCACTGGGTTGTATGTACTAACTACGTAAGTACATATATAACTCAATGGGTTATATAACTCAATTTTATAAAACTCGTAAAAATCTTTGGATAGGTAAAGGTCTATTCTATGTCGATGTACATACTACTTTCTATATTATTCATATAAGTAATGATTGTTTGTGAACTTTACATAGTACGGTGAAAGTACGGGTCAAGTATGTGCTCGGTACGCGCTAGAGATGTCCCGACTTATTACATAAGTACGCATTCTATAAATACAAGGTGTAACGTAAATAACGCAAGACCTCAGACACCGCGATTAGAGAATTGCTTCATAAATTCAAAACGAAAACCAAATTAAAGGCTTTCGCCCATTTTTTAAGCACTTTTATACCCCAATTAACCATAATACTTGTGCATGTATATGTGCGTTTTGAGAAATACGATTTAAGAATGCATTTGAAATCTCTTTATTGCTAGGAATCAAGAATAAATTTAGTTCTTTATAGCGCACTGAAAGACTAAAACCATTTTTTGCAAATTTAATAAATGTAATATACTCTAATAATTGTTGGAATCAATTTAGTTACCGATTTCGAAATAACTCCTTTCAGGTCTTGCCTTTACTATGTTACACCTTGTATATAATACTATTGAGTTCCAGGTTAACCAACGAGAAAGTCAATGGTAGGTAGGTACTAAGTTGTGGAAAGTAAGAATGGTAATCACAAGAGGTTCTGAATTCGAATCATCAAAGTTATACTCCAATGAGGCATCATCATCATCAGCCCATGTCAGTCCACTGCTGGACGTCATGTCAATGTCAGCGGCTTTCGAAATTTGCCGGTAATAGGCAAAAGGCTTGCGCTTTACTGCATTAGGACCTAAGATCATCGGCGGCAATGGGTGTACACATTTCACCTGTGCTAGCCCCGCCGGTGGAAAATAACGGTGACAGTAATTATTTTCAATGGTACCAATGGTACCGATGATTAAGACATATAGAAGAAATGCCTACGTTATAGATTCTTACGAATGATACTCATGCGAATCGTGCGAATCAAAACCTTTAAAAAATAATTTTTAGTATACATACACTCATCGTCTATTACACGAGTTGTTTATGATTACTTTGAGAAAATGTTGACGGCTGAAATGCTTAAATCGTATCGTAAGTCTTTGACCATCACTGTGGGGCTTATCCCAGTTTATTGTTTTATCACATAATATAATAGGCCAATCAATTTAACGAATTAGCAGTGCATTCAACTGCTAAACACGATTTATGATATTGCATATAAGCTTTAAAGATTGTTTAAAACATTTACACTGTCTTAACAATGTATTTTCCTAGCTCCTACCTGAGCGAATTTGTGCACAGAATGAAGCTATATAATAAACTACTTCCAGATGTAAGTTTCGCAAAATACAATATGTAATTAGGTTTATGAATACGAGTAGCAGGAAGGAAACTTCAAGGGAAATTTGATGCCTCGTCGAGAATATAACTGCACGAATATCATGAATATGGAGTTCATTATTATTTTAAATTAATGTGCAGGTGTTTAGAATTATACTTATTCTTAGCATTCTTCGACGATACGTATAAAGTAGATATGAAAATTCCTCTGTTTATTGAAGACGGTTAAAATTAGGAAAGTAATCTTACACACTGTACAATAAGAAGTGCTGCAGAAGGATTTTTACAACAAATAAGATGGAAATTGGCTTTATGACGACAATGCTATGAAGTTACGCATTGTTATATAGTCAAGTACACGTATATATTTTAAGGAAGGTTTCTGTGGTAAGACCTCTTAATAAGTTGATTATTCTAGACAATGTATCTATCTGAAGAAATTATATTGTATTTATCTATAATCTGAAGCCTCTTTTAATGTTAGGGAACTTGATAGTTTATAATTATAATCATATTGCATGGTTAAATCCTGAGAGTCCCTCTTCAGATCATAAATATGATCTAAGGTTTCATTTACGAAATCTATTTTGTATGCACGCCCTCATTTCGTGCCTTTCCATCAATGCTGAATTATATTGACAAAAAGAATCAGGAAATCAAAAATGCTGATTACCGCACCGTACTGTAACCTGAAATACCATATTCAGAGTAAAATGTAAGTACTGCTAAAAAATTGTAGTAACGGTACCATAGAAGATTATAAATGACCTTCCTCATTAATTGAGGTGAGATTTTCTAACTGAAAGAGAATAATAGGTCGTACTCCACCACGTAGACCTAGCACGTATTGGTGGAGTCAGGTTGTTAACTGCTGTTAGAACTTATAAAGCTGCGCATAAAATTTCCAACTAAGCTTGATGACAAGTTGAAAGCCTTATGAGCGGGTTATGGCAGGCCACAATTACAAGAAATTTGTTATAATCCTGTTGTGTTATAAATAGGTTTGCCACCTTTTATTTGAGCAAATAAAGTACATTGGTTTTAAAGGTAGGCAAAAAAGTACATTGTATCAAAATAAAGTATTAGTTCTTTCATTTGAATATTTTGTTAAAATAAATATTTTTATTAGTTTTAGCAATTTTCAATTACTTTTATCTCTGCTACACAGCTTCACAGCATGTTTGAAGATGTAGCAATTTTGGAAGAGTTTATCGTATTTACTATTTTCTTTTAAGTTAATGAGGTTAGATATAACAATTAAATACGGATTTTAACACCAAGCATCAGACAATTGGCTTTTAATTGCGAATAGTCCAGTTTAGTCATTCAGCCGTTATACGTAAAATTGCGATCACTTTTTTTCTTTTTAGTGATTTATGTAAACTGAATCGTCGAAAAATCAGACTATGGGAAATAAATTATTTTTGCATACTTTATAGTTTTCATAAAGTGTAAAGTATACTTACGCTAAATAACGTACAATACTTTATAATAAACTACGGGTTGCAACCCTAGTTATAAGGGACCCAAAGAATAGATTTTTGAGTTTTGGCGGGAAGTCGAAGAGTGATGTTGTCAATTTGTTTTAATTTCCAAAACTTGTGTTATTTCGACTAATAATGTGTAATGTTGGTAGAATATTAACCATTATGTGTTCTTATATATGCATGAGTGAAGGTAATTGTAACAAAGTGATAAAACGTGCCTTTTCGACTTCCCTCAAAACGCAACGGCCGTTTGTATTTCAATTGGTATGTAAAGTATCCACCGCTTTACTATCCAGGGTGGGGTATTTCATTAGTTTCATTATCATGGTTGTCATCAAATTCATCGGGGAATTGAATTAATTTAAACAAACACGATTATATATCTCACTGGACACTGGCAAAATACACTTATAATTAGTGTGAAGCCATAACTTGAAGAAGAAGAAGAATATATTTTTAAAAGTGACGAATGGAAAAGATGCTCACATCAGCTAAACCGACAAGTTAACTCTTATATTAGTACAAGTTGGAACTTAGTTATTTTAGAACGTAAGATATACGTTCTAAAAGTAAAGTAGTACATAGACACTATAAAATTAAGAAAAACCCAATACATACAAATTCTTAGAATCCCATAAGTATTTACAGACTACACAGATTAGAAAGTATGTTACGAAATGCGGAAAATCAAAATTTTATTGCGAAATATTTCCTGGAAAGTATTCTAGCTTGAATTAACACTTCAAGCCGAAAGGGGGTCAAGCGGCCAGTTAAAGTGGTGACCGGTGAGTTCATGCCATCAAGGATGATTATCGTGTAAATGTATTGCGAGTTAGCTTACATAAGAAACGTTTACACATGTATGCGCCACAATTTACACGGCACATCTTTTATAATAATTTCGAATGACGAAGCTGGTAGGAAGCATATAAAGTTTAAGGTGGTGTTAGCTCGGTTCAGATATAATAGAGAGGGGAAGATACAGGCCACAATGGAATAACTACCGGACGCAATGGAATTTTTAATGTGGACCGAGATTTCGTAGATATACATGCAATATATAAGAATGATGTGTGTTGAGCAAAGCTTTAGAACAGCTGGCTCGCTCCCGTTTATACCTATACTATTAATAGTATGAAGTATCCATCTATATACACTTACTACTTAACAATTTTATAATATGTATAATATTATAAAATTTTTAAGGGGTTGAAGCTGTACCTATCTGTATAAAAATATTGCCGTACACCGATTATACCGATATAAGAGATATTTGATAGCATTTAAATTTTATAATGAGGGTGACATTCTAGCATTGTATTTAGTATAAAGCTCCACTGTACGTCTTAACGTACATTTTATCAAGAAAGTTAAAGAAGTCGAATAATTTCAAATAAATAAGAATATTTTTATTATTAATGTTCTCTATTATAGTAATTATAAATCGTAAAAAAGGACCCTAACCACCTCTTCAGAATGTCATTCCTGTGGAGAAGAAGGACACGAAACTATACGGTTACTCTTTTAAAATAAACAAATACACATTTTTCCTTCTACATTGTTGTGCGGTATGGTAAGTTAAGCAAATTATGGTGTTCATGAAAATAGCTACATGGTTCCCTCATTTACAAAAAAGGAAACCGAAAAAATGTCACATGCTAAGTTAATAGAAGGAAGAGTACTTAACTATTAAATTTCCGTAGGCGTGCTTGTAGAAAGCGAATTGATCTAATAGCTAGGGCTAGCTGTTCTTATAAGCTATATCACTTCAGGATAAATCCTGTATGCCACAATTTCGGTGCTAGAGATTCTACCTTACCACACAAAGAGATTCACCGTGTTGGCAGACGTAAGATAAGTAATTGTGATCTGTAACCGTGGCCTAATTAATCAACCCTAATTGCGGAATTCTCTGATAGTATGTGGTCTCAAATGCATTTGCGTAATTTCATCTAAGGCTGGGTACTTACTCTGAAAATGCACGTGCAAGATGTTCCGTGTTCAGTTTTCAACTCAAAATCGTTAGTTGATATTTAGTTGTTATTAAAGTCTTTCAAAACTTGTAACTTTACTTATAAGGTACAATTGATCGAAAAATATTTTTATAGCAATAATGTGAGTATATGTGAGTCTGTGTCTATTTTTTTTAAACCGTGCAAAGCGGTGACAGTTGTTGTTTTGAACACAATCATGCGCTGTTTCACTTGTAGTTTTATATTAAGAGTCTATCGCGATTGACCATGTCTTGACCCGGAGAGTGACAGTGACGCAATTACTTTACAAATGAATTAAGGGCCGGATATATTGAGCGCGCTCGGAATTAAACGACCCACGTGCAAAAACATTTTTATCACTTTCTAAAAAAATTACAGTGTGAAATAAAAAACTGCTTTACAAGATTTTTGCTACAATTTATTGCTATTTTTTCAAGTTAACTCGATTGACTAAATCTTAAGCGTTTCACGTTATAATCAGAAATGTAAATCAATAGAGATTTTTTTCTATCGAGTAAATTTCGTTTAATCGCGTATTCCTTTTACCAGATTCTAAAATATAGAGTCAAAAATATTAAGTCTCTAATCCATATACTTCCTAAAATCCATGAATATTTTTTCGCGGTAGCCCTTTAATTACTACGTTATCTTCTGTTATGATATACGAGCGAGTGCAATAATATTGTTGCGTAATGTTATTTAATTCGTCCCTAGTAACGTATATGCGTAGATACCATGAGCACCTCTGATTATTATATACTAACGACTACTAAGACTTTTGCTATATACTAAGTAATTTTATTATTTCAGGTATGCTACAAAATATCTAACTACAATTTTATACGATTTTTTTTTCATTTCAAACAATATAGAAATAACATAAACAGCCGATAATCGAGACTAACACTAATGGCAAAAATCAACCAAAATAACAGTCTATCTATCTATCTATCTATAACCTCACGCCAGATCCCTTGCGGGGTAGGCAGAGAGTACAGAGTTCCAACAGGTTCTTTCCTTACATACCTCTCTGGCTTCCTCGACTCTCATAGTTCGTCTCATACACGCTCGCCGGTTACGGAGACTCTTGACTTTTCCATCAGATAAGACTCGGTTTATTTGGTCGTGGTAAGATAGTACACCAATTTATTCAGTTCTGAAACTACGATGTAGTGGAGTATACCATCACAGACAGTCTTCTTCTTCAAGTTATGGCTTTACACCAATTATAAGTGTATTTTGCCAGTGTCCAGTGAGATATATAATCGTGTATGATTAAATTAATTCAACTCCCCGATGAATTTGATGACAACGATGATAATGAAATTAATGAATACCCCACCCTGGATAGTAAAGCGGTAGATACTTTACATACCAATTGCAACGGCCGTTGGAGGGAAGTCGAAAAGGCACGTTTTATCACTTTATTACAATTACCTTCACTCATGCACATATAAGAACACATAATGGATTAATATTCCACCAACATGATTAGTCGAAACAACACAAGTTTTGGAAGTTAAAACTAATTGACAACATCACTCGTCGACATCCCGCCAACAAAAAAAAACCCACAGTCGTGTAAGCTGCAAAGTTACGCTCTTTTTGTTGGTGCTAAAAACAGACCAACCTAGAAGGGAACTATATCGATAAGTTAAATTTGGCATGCACCTTTCGCTTAGGCCAATGGTCAACATACATTTGTAAACTAGTGCTCATAAGTCGATGGATAAAAAGTAATGAAATATAAAAAAAAAAAAATTGCCTGCTTAAAGTAACTAGTGTAGAGCTAACGCCAAATCGCCAAAAAATATAGATAAGTATAGTGTGTATTTAAAATATAGGTTACAGTTGACTGCCTCGTTGGTCTAGTGGCAAATAATGTGCGTAGCGATCACAAGGCACTTGGTTTGAATCCTAGGTTGGATAAAAATTTTATAGTTCTTTAGAAATAAACCAGTATCCGTCCCGGGTGTCAGCACTGTGCCCGGTATAACGGCAATAGGCAAACCCCTATAAAATGGAAGCAAATATCGTGCGCTAAAAGTGGGTGTACACAGTACAGCTCTACCGCCCCTGCTTGGGGAATAAAGATGTGACGTTGTTATTGTGCAAATCTACGGTTGGTTGACCTTTGGTATTACGGCCCGACGCGACGCCGCATCATGTCTTTTGACAAGCTTCCATAGAAGTCCATATACATAACTGTCCTGCTCGTGTGCAGACATAGGTAACTAACCGTAGGTTTCCACGGCAATAAATTGTGTGGTAACATTTGGCCTAGGCCTGCACGTAATTTCATCAAAGAGAGGAAACCGTATCAGCAAATACACTAGTAAACCGTATCTAGTTAACTTTAAATTTGTTTTGTCCAAATACCCAAATATTTGAATAAATACGCCTAGTAGTGTTAAATTTAGCTTTTAAAAAAGAATAGTTGCTGAGTACAAGTTATTTACAAATCGTTTTTTCTATAATCAATTGGGAACATTAGACCTTGGTTAGACGTTAAGTGGACAGTTAATATTAAATGTGCCTGCTGTGAGTGTATTCGAGCGCATTGTTAAATTACCTTACAATTTACTAACAATACGAGGAGGAAGGTTTAATTGTGACGTAAATTGCGCATTGTCTGTTTGATTGTCTGTCGTCAACAGGTTTCGGGACTAGAGACTTTATTTACCTACAGAAAGGGTTACTATTCGTTTGAATATATAATATATCTGTTTTAAGAATGTATCGGTCCTTGCTGGAACTGGACTTTCCCTAAGAAACTTTAAGTAAATTCTCAAAGAAACCTCTACATGGTCATCGTTCAAACAAGTTTTCGAAGTAAACTAATGAAGTAAGAATATTTAGAGTGGACATTGTGATTTCTTGATGAAAGATTGTCCTTTGTTATTTTTATTTTTTTTAACAATTTTCTGATAGAAATCGTACAAAATGTTATACTGCACTTATGTCTCCACGAATAACATTATCAGTTCATATTCAGTAAAAAGTCCTGAGTTATTGATTACCTACGTTAATTATTCAAAATACAAAATGTTAATGACGAATTTTGAACGCATTCTAACCTACATCTAACTTACATAATGAGAAAGAGAGAGAGACGAGAGTTTTGGCGGGAAGTCGAAGAGTGATGATGTCAATTTTTGTCGGTTTTGGCGGGAAGTCGAAGAGTGATGTTGTCAATTTGTTTTAATTTCCAAAACTTGTGTTATTTCGACTAATTATGTGTAATGTTGGTGGAATATTAACCATTATGTGTCATTATATGTGCATGAGTGAAGGTTATTGTAACAAAGTGATAAAACGTGCCTATTCGACTTCCCCAAAACGGCCGTCGCAATTGATATGTAAAGTATCTACCGCTTTACTATCCAGGGTGGTGGTACTTTATTAATTTCATTATCATCGTTGTCGTCAAGTTCATCGAGAAGTTAAATTAATTTAATTACGATTATATATCTCACTGGACACTGGCAAAATACACTTAAAATTAGTGTGAAGCCATAACTTAAAGAAGAAGAGAGAGAGACCATTACAAAATAATAATCCTCCGTTCGCACAAGCGCTTTTTAAGCGCGTTGAGTAAAGCGCTGGAATGAAATACGTAAACGGCTCACAGTAATTTTTTTCCAAAGCGCTGTTCAGCGCTTCAGAACTGCGCGTTGAAAAAGCGTCCGTGCGAACGAGGGGTTATTATCGAGACTGACTGACTGCCATAACACTTTTTTTTAATTCAAAACTATATTTTTCTTTTCTATGAGTATTTCATGCATTGGCACAGTTGAATCGTATTTTTATACATTTTTTATTATCTACTCACATATTTACCACAAAATAAATATAAAAATACCCGTATCGCAATGTTAAATGGACATATTATAAATAAAATCCTAAACTCAACAAATCCACGTAAATTTTAACGTTTCCGAAGGACAACTTTCACGAACACACTGCACCTCTTGTTCGGTGATAAACTGTAATGGATACACCAAACTATACTTGTCGAACAAAGGCCTATGTAATAGTGTTGTACTGCCGCCCGATTTATCTGATGGCCCGGTCACATTGACCAAATATATGGACAATTCGGTTCGCCAACGTAAAATACATAATACGGTAACGTGTGTGATACATGGTACGTTGATGCTGACGCAATAGTTATGTATCTACATGCAGTATTCAAATCATGGTAAAGGTAATGTCAAATAAATGTAGTGGACACTAAAATTATTGATAGTTATGACTTTTTGACGCCTTAAACCAGTGAACGATTTTGATAAAATATGGCATCCTGATCAGGATCAGAATATTTTTATTCCTAGATTTTATCTCCTTCATGAATCTTCAGAAATAACTCTACCACCATTTCGGAATATAACTCTAGTGGAGAAGAAGAGCACGGTTACTCTTTAAAAATAAAAAATACGTTGCACGCTACGAAAGTAAATAGATTACTTTTTGTCCTAAAAAATAAACAACGGTAACCGTTAGTGCTGTGGTTAGTATCAATATTAACAAAGAACTGTCTTCTCTAATAGCTCTAAATATTAATCGGCATTTGTTTTTAACCGACAACAAACGAAATTTCATAACAGTTTATTTGATTTAACTTGGCGTTGGCGATATACTCATACGCTATTAAAGTTAAAAATAAGTTAAATATTGATCAATGATTTAATAACATTATCTTTTTGTTCCAGTTATGACCGCGACCAACCTTTCACGTTCCAAATCGGCGTCGGCCAGGTGATCAAGGGATGGGACCAGGGTCTGCTTGACATGTGCGTCGGTAAGTAGTATGTTTAGTCATATATTATTTTACACATACGTACAAGCTATCGCACTAGGTTCCTTCTAGATTGTAGAGAAAACAGGATAACTGGCTTTATACAAAACCCTCTTATATTCTTCCAGTCGCAGAGGAAATAGCTAATTCCTGGAAATAAAGAACTCTAAATTAGCCATAGCGGACAGGCATTGTTTTTCATCTATAAACTCTTTTATAGAAATAATTAAACATGTTACAACATTAAAAAAAATATACAAGCTAATTGTAGTCTTTCTGCTATTTTCAACTCTAAAAGTAATCCAAAACTCTTAGAAAAATGTTGTTGATTCTCTACCTAATAGGTACCTACCTGGTTTATATTCTGCTAGACTCGCACAGGATGCGAGGGCAGTTCAATCATCAATCATGTAAGCTCGTCAGCCTCGCTGTTATCGCCTTCCTTCGACATCACACCCCGGCGCTCCAATAAAATTTATTTTGTTTTTTATAACTGGTCATTGGTTGATTCCTATCTCACCTGATGGAAAGTGGCAATGCGGCCGAAGATGTGACTCGCTTATTCACTTAGAATTTTAAGATACCCCGTTGTACCTCTCTGTAAGCAAAGATAGTGAGAGCAATTTACATTCTTTAGTAGTACGCATTCAATCAAATCAGCCTATTGCAGTCCACTGCTGGACATAGGCCTTCCGCATCCAGTCCCACCCTGCGACCTTCTTAAGGTCGTCGGTCCGCCTAGCTGGGGGGCGCCCTACCTTATGTTTGCCAAATCGCGGTCTCCACTCTAAAACTCGTCTGCTCCATCGGCCATCGGTTCTTCGACAGACATGGCCAGCCCGCTGCCACTTTAGCAAGCTTACACTGCGAGCCACGTCTATGTCACGAGCTATGTCAACTACTTTGGTTCTTTGACGGATATCTTCATTTCGGAGTTTAACTCTCAAAGAGACTCCGAGCATAACCCGCTCCATAGCTTGATGCGCGACTTTGAGCCTATGGACTAGCCCTACTGTAAGTGTCGACGTCTCGGCACCGTATGTCATGACTGGTAGAACGCACTGGTTGTAGACTTTCGTCTTCAGGCATTGCGTTAAAGGCGAAGAGAAGACCCGACGTAGTTGGCTGAATGCTGCCCAGCCCAACTGGATCCTTCTGTCGACTTCATTGTCGATGTTATTCCTACCAAGCTGAATAACCTGCCCAAGGTAGGCGTATTCTCGAACAACTTCGTCCTGGCGTGACATGTTCATGGAACATGATCTTGCTTTTATCCATTTAGGCCACATTTAGGCTGTGCAGCATTTCGCTCAACAGTTCCAGCGTCTCCGCTATTATGACAATGTCGTGGGCAAACCGAAGATGCGAGATGCCCTCACCGTCTACATTTACGCCCCGTCCCGCCCAGTCCAGCGCCTTAAAGACGTCTTCGAGCGCGTTGGTGAAGAGCTTAGGGGATAACTCATCCCCCTGTCTCACCCCTCTGCGTAGCTCAATGGGGTTGGTCTTTTGGTCCTGTAGCTGGACGGTCATAGTAGTACGCATTATGAATGAAGAAACAAGGAGTTAACCATCATTTCGTGCTTTTAGGTTAAAAATCAACCGCAAAAAGATGGCTACTCGCGCCTAGCTGTCGCGCGATGCGCGATGGTAGAAATAAACCCCAATAATGGCAACAGGTGCACATAGTACCCCTATACCTACTCCTAAAGAGAAAAATAGGGCAATATAAAAAAATTATTTTAACTTTACAACCAAGTGTGGCCATTTTAAACAAACTATTACTCCTTACACGAAAGCTTATTAGCACAACCAACTCCACCTAAATCAGTGGCTCTCTTTCACTAAGCAAATTAATAGTATAATGTGCTCGTAGTGTAGTTAAATTATCTATTGTTTACGTTAAAACAAGCGTACTACGTTTAATTTGTAAGCAGATGCAGAGAATATCCAATTGCTTCGCGGTGTAGCGCATTATTAACTGTGGACGAGATTATTATATTACAGTGAAACCACTGCATTGTAGATATAGCTGTGTGCTTGATACATACTAAATTTTTGTAATATTATATCACCTACACATGAATCCCGCAAATAAAGTACTTACCTGCGAAAGTTTGTGAGGATGGATGTATGGATGTTTATTACTTTCACGCAAAAACTACTGAACGGATTTTGGTGACACTTTACACTGATATAGCTTATCATTATATTAATATGTGAAGCAAAAACTTTGTACCCCTTTTTACGAAAATTGCGCGGACGGAGTAGTATGAATTTTCCCACACTTATAGTTTATATAGAGAAGGAGTGCAGAATGCTAATATTTTTTTTAAATTATGCATAAAAATACATTAAATCAATAAAAAAACATTACACACACTACCATGTATTTGACACAATACACTTCAAATTGAGAATAGAATTATATTGTTTGTCTTTAATATTATTTGTCTATAGTTAATATCCTTTGCTGGTTATGTTTGACATTCAGTAAGCTGAATGTCAAACATAACCAGCAAAGGATAAAAGAGTTTTTACAAAAAATATCGTTTACAGAGTAGTTTTGTATCATTAATTAAATTATCGAAATATGTATGTCAAGTTCAATGGACAGCATTTTCTTTATCGCATGGTTTTTTGTTACAATAAAAAAGAAATTAAAGAAAAGGTATTCTTTATTTTAATAATTTTTTTTATTTAAATTTTATATAATTTGTTTGAAAAAAAGTAGGCAAATTAACAGCGTAGCCTTGGCGAATCTGTGATTATAGAAGTATAGTCTTTGAAATAGAACCTTAATCATGTTCAATCTTATAATTTAAATTAATTATGGTCAAATCTCGACCAATGGGCGACCAGTAGTATACAGAATAACAGAAAAACAATCATTTATAAAAGATATTACTTACAAAATAAATGCGTGCGCAGCCGCGAGTAAAAGCTAGTATCTACTAAATCAACCTATAGGTACGATCCCACTGCTGAACAAACGCCATCTCTCACAAGTCGACATGAGAGATAACGAGTCGGTTGGTTGACGGAGACTAACTTGTGGCTACCTGCTGCTAAAACTTATAAAGCCGCACTTAAGCTTTCCAGCTGGGCTTAACGTTTCATAAGTGGTAAACAAGACCTGGTGGTCTTGTCAAGACCAGCTTAATGGGCTTTTTGAAGCTCGAAAATAGGAAATGCCACAAACGGTCACCTATCTTTCGTCCCGGCCAAACTGCAAGTCGAAAGTTACTTTCTTATCTTTGGTGATCGCTAAACACCTCCACCAATGGGTCCGAGTGGTGGAGTATGACCTGATCTCTCTCGCCTCGATTTGTAAGAAAAGGCCCTTGCCCAGCAGTGGGCAGTAAAGGCTGATATTGTAAACACCGCGCTACTACACAGCCGCTCCACCCACTGGACCAAATATTCGCAAGTTTGATCCCCGTACGCGGCAAACTTCTATGTAGCCCACAAATATCTGTGTCAATCTTGGTATTTGCGTATGTGAATTTCACGTTTATAAACGCACCCACGGCAGAGAAATAATTCCTATTTTGGACGTTTTATTAAAAAAAGTGACATAAACATGATAAAACTACAGTATTCACTACATATCCTAAAGGACTCATGGTAGTAAAATAGAGCCAGCTCTTAATTACTACCAATCTCGTAAAAAGGCAACTAGAGGATTCAAAACATTCGACTTATGTCAGCTCTCTTATCAGGAGTGCTAAATATTTCGAAGAGCTCTACCTATCTATTTTAACTAATATGCATAACTTTTAATATGCATTGTAGGTTTAAACTGTAATCCAATTAAAGTCTACCGGAAGTTTGAGCCCTAAATTACCTGAAGCAATTAGCTGCTGGATTGAAAGGCCAGAGAGAGTTTATAGCGTAGCCAGAAAATAATTGAGTGTTGATAACATCAACAATTTAGTAGCGTGAATAGACAACAGATATTCGAGAGGCGAAATCGATTATTTTTAATCATCCTCTTATAAAATCCTTGTTTAGAGAGATTTTGTGATCAAAACTACAATAAGTAATTTTTTCTACTATATATTAGTAGTAATAGTATATAGTATCAGCCTATACTGCCCACTGCTGGACAAAGGCCTTCTCTCACCAATGGAGGTGAGAGAGATTAGGTCATACTCCACCACGCGGACCCAGTGCGGATTGGTGGAGGCAGGTTTGTGGCCACCTGCTGTTGAAACTTATCAAGCCGCCTTTAAGGCTTCCAACTTGGCTTAACGACTACCACATTAAGTGGTAGCCGGGACCAACGGCTTAACGTGCCTTCCGAAGCACGGAGACGCTCGAATATGAAAATGCCACAAACGGTCACCCATCTCGGGCCGACCGAGTCGAACGCTGCTTAACCTTGGTAATCAGTAAGAACACCGCGGTCGCACAGCGCTACAAACGCCTCACTATATATTACTATATATAAAAATCTCTACTGTATATAATAATTGATCGAAAATAGATTTTTAATTTGATTAAGCTTTTAATTCGTATAGGTCTGTGATATGTGAATACTTCACAGAACTGATAGAATTCCACAGACTTGATCCGTGGGGTACTTCTGCGTATTCTATAATTTTCCCCAACATGGTTTTATTTACAATCCATAGAATTCTGTGGACTATGCGATGTCCAAACAGATTAAACCGGTACCGCTTCGAACAGCAGGAAATTTTGACGAATCTCTGTCTCAGGTATTAATCATACAATCGTATATATGCTTTTTAAAACATATTTTTATACAAAAGAAAAAGTCTGGATACCCAAGATGGATGGAAGCTTCAGATTTACAAATCGTTACAATAGCTTCATTATTTGAACACTATTCGCTTATGTAAATTCTGCATAATACTGCATAAAGCGACATGTTAACGACAAATTTTACTGAAATTAATCTGCTAATGGCCAACAATTATTTTGCTAAAACAGCACATATTCAGATTTTTGAAATCATAACGATTACACACACTTTCTTTCACACAAATAGTGATGTGTATACATATTTGCTATTTGAGTGAGACTCATTTAGTTATTATATTTTTTGTGACTTGTGTATGAACCTAGATTAGCTTATGTATATCTTAGTAGAATGACGACCACTAGGTTCCGGTGCATGTTTAATCAAATACATAATATGGGCGTCCTTTGTGAATTACAGTGTTAAAATCTGGTCATTGTTTCACATCCAATACAAGGTACATTTAGGAAACTGCATTTTCGTAAAATTACCGTTGTCATAGTAGGTATTACAGAGAACTTCCTCAATCCTTTGTGTAGTTTCCAAAACATATTAGTTTGTAAACCTAAGTTTGAATTCCAAGTTTGTAACTAACGAGTTCATTTATTTTGTCAATATATAGACATTAGCAATATTATTAAATAAAATGTGGCCTTTCATGGTAATAAACTGTCACGCATGTATTTTGTAAGCGGATAAGGCAGAAGTATACTTAGTACGTCCTCTTTTCGCCGCCGACACAAGCGTAGTCATTGTATCAAGCACAATTCCACAGCTCTGAGTTATTTTCGTTAGACGACAATACTTTGTCTAGTCTAGGATTCGAACTCAACCCTGCGGACTGTTACGGATATTTTTTGATGGAAATCCCATAACAGTATTGTGTCCAATCTATGGTTCGAATTCAGAATGTGATCGTCAACATGGCCATACGATACTACACCAATAAACCAATCAAGAATCCACAATCAATCAGTATCAAATAAATTTCATTGCCTCTTCATTCATATTCACAACATCAAAGCACTAAACGTATCTACGTTAACATCTTTGCAATTTCCTAATTCCAGGCGAGAAACGTAAACTGACAATTCCTTCGTCTCTCGGCTACGGCGAGCGCGGGGCCGGCAACGTCATCCCTGCGCACGCGACCCTCCACTTCGAAGTAGAACTCATCAACATCGGCGACTCCCCACCATCTACCAACGTGTTCAAGGAAATCGACGCGGACCAAGACAACATGCTGTCACGCGAAGAAGTGAGTATAGAATTAGCGTTCCAAGCGATGGACACGGACGGAGATAAAGAACTATCGCGAGAGGAGGTCAGTTCTGTTGTCTCTGGTGGCGGTTGGCTCTGGGCTGCGGATGGGGTTATTAACATGTCCTACTTTTACCATGAGTTACGAAGATAATTTATGACAAATTTCATGTGCAATTATTATCTTACCTAGAGTTTAGCTGTGGACCGGCGCGGGGGAAACCTATAGGCATTATTTAATAATGCATTGAAAACCCCCTTCTTCTAATACAAATACCGCACACAAGATCAGATACCGACGTCGCCGGCGAGGTCAAAGAATCCCTTGCCCGCCGGCCGGTGCAGAGCACCACGGCAAGACACCTAGTATATGCCCTCCCCCATATCGACTGCCCAAGCCGAGGGAGTTTTTCCTTGAGACGTTCTTGAGCTAGTTGACCCTTCTGGTTCGGGCGTAGTGGTTAAAGTAAACAGGACACCTTTGCCGCCCGCTAGGGGAATATAGATGTGTGACGGTGTAAACTATAATCTCTCATGGTAGAAGTAGGCACTGTTGTAGACTTGCTATTCTCCTCTATTGCGTATTGCCTATAATAATTTTATTAATTTTAACTAAAAACTTAAGTCAAAAATGTATTTTATGTATATAGTAAATATGGTCTTTATAATATGATTAACAGATATTCTTTTACAATATTATTCTAAGGCCCACTTGCACGAACCAGGGTTAGCGTTACCTATTGATTAACTCGAGATAATAACGTTAAGTGAAAGGCAATTTAACGTTATAACATCGAGTAAGTCAATAGGTACTGTTCGAAATATAAATGACTAATGTGTTCGCTTTAATAAAAGACTCATTGATACACACACCAATAATTACACATATAACTAATTATAATATTATAGATCTAGGAACGCGCAAAGTTGCAGTTTGTGTACATATAATATAATTTATACAGAATATTGGTTAGAGCTAGATTACGGATCAAAAACAAAATGACAACCCAAAAAACGGCCGCGCTTGGATATACTTACGCAGTAATAACTATTATTGACTTCATATCTTTTTACTGTAGTAGTTTTAGCAAACTGTAGGAATTTAACGCGTCCTCACGTAAGCTGTGGTTGGATCGAACTAATTCGAAATAAGACCACAACCATACTCAAACTCTTATTTTTTGGACTTTCATAGATTTTCCATACAAAATATGCCAAATTTCTATCAGTAGTAAGCAAATCTATCATTGAGATAAATATTGGAACCGGCGGTAAGCTGTTAGAATAATATAATCAGTAAGAAGACCACTACCAGTTTTGTAGTTAGGTTAGGTACATTGTGATTTTTACAGATTGTCCAATTACATAGATACATCGTAATCATCTTTAACTCAACAGGATACGGATAAGATGTATCATAAATAACGCAAGACCTCAGCCACCTCGATTAGATAATTGCTTCACAAATTTAATACAAAAACCAAATTTCCAAATTAAAAGTTTTGAACCCGTATTTTAAACATACGTTTTGGAAATATATATATATATATATATATATATATATATATATATATATATATATATATTTATTATTGAGCTATAATAGACAGTTATAGCTCAATAATAAATGTTTGAATGCAATGAAGTATATCATTGGCACTTAGGTAAAGCGTGTTTACATTATAAAACAGCTAAGACCGCACTAGACCTACATTTGCATATGAAACGTGCATAAATATTCAATCGCTTAATCGATGCAATGATGTATATACCAACGACAATACCGAAATACAGATGTACCTAAATTGGAACACTGAATTGTGAGGTGGAAATTTACTTCATATTATTACAACATACTTTCCAATAAAACGGCAATAGTAATGAGGAGTTGCCATGATGCCATGTCTTTAAGGTGTGTGTGTGTGAATGATCTACGCTGTTGGCCGCGGGGCATCCCTTTTTAAGTTTCAACCAGTCGTATTTCACATACAGTCAAAGAATAAATTATTAAATAAGTACGATTTTTTACTTACTTCACCGCGATTGCAACCAAATGACATATGCAATATTTTTGTAATACCTACATTTAGTGAGATTTTCATAGAATATTGGGATGACCTAGAAGTTGAAAGAGTAATAGGCAAAGAAGATATGATGTAACCCTTGAGTCTAAAAAGAAATAGGCAAAGAGGATATGTATCCTCTTGAGTTAAAGACGATTACGATGGACAATCTGTATAAATCACAATGTACCTACGTAACTACAACAAAACAGGCAGTGGTCGTCTTACTGATAATATTACTCTAACAGCGTAGTCAAATCAAAACATGATCGATTGACTTTATTCCATAAATCGCTATTTACCGGTTCACGGCAACAAACACCGTAAACAACATTTCGGCCTTTGATCGCGTACCGTATTCAATTTGCTGCCCACAAACGGGCTAGCCTTTGTAGATTTGCATAGGTACATCAACACCTGAAGGACTATTTGAGCTTTACACCGAAATGGTAACCAAAACCACAGTAAATGATTTGCTCTACGCACTTACGATCTTTATTAAATTTTGTATTAAGAATATTTTCTGGTCATGTGAGCTAGGGGTAAACATTCATAACTTTAGGGATTACAATTTGTAAAACCTTTTAAAATACACTGTTGTCTTCTAAGTACAATTTTGCCGGGCTTTGCAACGGATTCCATAGTGCTCCAAAGGCCTTGTAAAAGGCACAAAAAATGTCAGGCATCACAGATATACTTTATTAGGGTTACACTGGCGTCAGTAGTACCTACAACAAGTAAAAATAATTATAGAGAAAGCTGGAGGATAGGAAACAATAACATTTCATAGTCCCTCGTTACAAAGCTAGAGATAGAATAACTTTGAAATATTAATTAAAAAGAAAATTTAAAAGAATTAAAATTAACTACTTCAAATATTTCCAATTAAAAAAAAAACTTTTTCAAAAACAAGCTTTTATAGGAAATTGACAACGAAGATATCTTGCTTAGTTGGGGAGTTCATATAGCGTCCTTCCGGCTCCATCATCAGACTCTGGACACTATCCAGGTCTCAAGTACTCGTCACGTCAAAGCCAAGGAGCCCAAACACGGCGGGATTATATTGAGTCATTGGGTAGCTAAATTGGCCACCTTTCAGCTTTTTCATCAGTCCGTGAACACTATCTAGTTGTATAGTACTAGTTAATACCAATTTAACAAGCCTAAACACGAGGGGGCTATGTAATATATTTCACATATCCCTGTGGCATATAAAAGTCTCCCATATAAAAGTCTTCAAAGACTGAAAGCGATGAATGAAGGTGTACAAATGGGTGACTTAGTGGTAAACCATCTACTTTATGCAGATGACGCGGTTTTAATAGCGCCAACAACCACTGATCTGCAAACACTAGTCACAGTTATGAAAGACGACTGCATGATCAATGGCTTACACTTGAATGTGAAGAAAACCAAGATTATGGTTTTTGAAAGGGAAGAAACCAGAACGAATGTAAGGATTGTGGTTGGTAACGATGTGCTGGAGCAAGTGAATGAATTTGTATATCTTAGATGCGCCTTCAGTAAGGATGGGAAATACACCGCTGACATAGAGAGAAGAGTGAGTGCAGGGAACAGAGTGAATGGTGCGATGGGAAAGCTACTCGGGAGCCGGCACTTAAGCCATAAGGCGCAGCTGGCCATACATAACGGAGTTCTTGTCCCAACGCTGTTATATGGTAGCGAGAGCTGGGTATGTAAGAAGGAGAATGAAAGTAGGATAAATGCGGTAGAAATGCGAGCTCTGCGGAAGATGTGCGGAGTGAAGTTGACCGACCGCATTAGCAACAGCATAGTAAGACAGCGAGTAGGTATGAAAGATAGTATCGTTGTAAAGATTAGAAAAGCCATACAGAACTAGGATGCTCGTACAACCCGGATAAGCAAAGTTGTAAACGTTGCTGTAAGGCACTACGAATGCAACAAAGGTCTTTTGGTCCTTATATTTGTAACAGGTGTCGGAAAACGCTTAAACTCACTGAATTCTTATACACATGTATGTTTTTGTAAATACTGTTTGATTAATTTATATACATACAGCTATATTTTTTTTAAGTACGTTTTGTATAAAACTAAATGTTCTTTTCATGAATTAGAATTGCGAAATTTTCAAAAACTTGATAGTGAAACCACGCTATACTAATCAATGTTTATAAGAAATATTAGAAGCTAAGACTAAGACTTGTCTATTTGGAGCCTTGGTAAAGAAAATGGCGCCGAAAATCGGTTTCAGTTACGCACTATGTATGCGTGATGCCAGTGTTCGTTCTCCATTCCGATCTCGGTCTCGAAACTTTTCGCGCCTTTATTAAAAAGGCGACAACCGGACATTTCGCGAACGCGTCCACTTATAGAAATCCGCAAATTGTAGCCGCCGCCGACTACGAACCTAACTCCCCTCCTATCAGTCGATACTGCTGTCCGCGGCATGTTTTCGACGACCCTTCCGATGCCCTTACATACTTTCTTGCGAATACAGATACCGCACACAGGATCAGACAGTGACCCCGCTGACCAGGTCAAAGAATCCCTTGCCCGCCGGCCCTCCCCCATAGCGACTGCTCAAACCGAGGCCGTTCCTCCTTGAGGCGCCCTTAAGTTAGTTGCTCCCTTCCCCCTCTGGCTCGAGCGTAGTGGTTGTACGCTCGCCCTCTTGTCCGGTGAAGCTGTAAAGGCCCTGCGGTCAACAGCGTAAATCATTCACACACACACAAACACGCCAATATTCATTTTTTTGAAAATTTGTTCAAAAGCTGTCAATGTGTGCGTGCGAGTGTGTACTACAATTCAACTACCCTACTAGTAGATACATTTTATGCCATTTAAGCTTGAACGATGTTCCATCTAGACAAGGAATTGATCTGAAATTAGAAGTAATCAAAATCAATTTTGCAGTTATACGATCTATTATCTAGTGACTAGATACTGCATGTGCATGAAAAAGCATATCTTTTTAGGCTGCTAGTGAAAGACTAGTTGACATATCATGCAGAGGGATGTAGTAGTAGGTACTTTGTAAGTACATATGCTCTTACCATATAAAATAAATGCAGCCATAACATACAATTTCTAATGTTTGGATATAATAAATATAGAATATATAAGTTATATTTAGTGTTGTAAAAATGAGCGCTGAAGTCGAGCGTTTAGCGCTGAGTCGACGCTTACGAGCGTTGAAGCACGTAGAAGACGCGAGCGCTTTAAATCCGAATCCAGGGCTTTTACAACACTAATTATATTTCTTAATTTTTAGATGCATGAACTTAATATTATAGTAATTTATAACCTAAATGTTAGAAAAAACTGTATTACACTTTTTCATTACATTCAAAATTATTTTCTCTTGTCCTCCAGGTTAGCGAATACTTGAAGAAGCAAATGGTACCCTCCGACGGCGCCGAGATGAGCGAGGACATCAAACAGATGCTGGAGGGTCATGACAAGCTCGTCGAAGAGATATTCCAGCACGAGGACAAAGATAAGAACGGCTTCATCAGCCACGAGGAGTTCTCCGGGCCTAAACACGACGAACTCTAATTATTTTAAGCTACTAACCTAACTCCCTAGCACAATTACTCTAATGACAAAATTAGCTCAATCATAATTCGGGAGTTGGGCCTTAAGATTTAAGTGTAAGTTTACACGTAATTTATACATTTTAATGTAATTTTCAGAGTAACAAAATAGTCCTGCATTAATTGGAGCCAATCTAAATGATGTTTTAGAATATTAAGAGTATGTGAGTCATTTAAAAGTTTTGTTGAATCTTTTGTACTTAGTTTATTCTACTTACGTTGTTGGTATCAAGGTGTTCGTTATATAGCATAGTTATACTAATATATATATTTATATGAATATTTCTAAACTTCTTGCATAATATTTTTTTACTGCCGCCACAGTTTGTTTATCATTAAGATTTACCTAAATATGAATCTGGAATAAAGTTGTTTTATTTTTCTAAATTAAAATGTTAGCTTAGTAGTAGGTATTTATCTATTATTTGTTTTCAAAAAATGTGTCATATCAGAACCCAATACAGGTAATTTTCGTGCTACGCTCTAAATGCCTATCAACTATTTATTTGCTAAAATACATTTTTAATTGCTGTTACATTTTAATATGAATTAAGTATAATAATGATATTGTCAACGCAATGTATTCACTAATGTACTCGTAGTATACATAATATTGATGTATATTATGATAACTAAATGTAAATAACAGTATGTGGGTAAGTCGTAAAAGACAACGATAAATTCTACTCAACATTCATTCCGCTGTGGTTTAATAAAAACATATTTATACCGTGTGCAGTAGTTTTTCTTTAATTTTCTTATTATCAAAATAAACGTTACGGTAACATTCTATCAATCTATATCATCACGCCAGATCTCTTACGGGGTAGGCAGAGAGTACAGAGTTCCAACAGGTTCTTTCCTTACATACCTCATACGGTAACATTTTGTTATAGTATGTACCTCTAACGTGATTTTTTTTTAACTAAATACATCGTACAAATATAGGTAGACACACGCTCACCGCACGAAAAATGGCACCACCAAAACGCAGGCAATGCAATAGTAGACGGGTCTTAAAATTCAACAGGCTTCCACTTCTTTGCAAATAGAATGTTAAGTTAAACGAGTAAGGAACAATATGCCCTAATTTATGTTTATATCACACCGTAGTAGACGGACGATTTAGCTCAGTGGTTAAGAGCTTTAGCCGCTCCGGCCACTGTGTCTAATAATCGTGGCTTCGATCGAGGGACAAATCGTTGTGTGCTCCACAGTTATTTGTTCCGGTCTGGGTATTTGTGTATGTGAATTTTCATGTTTGTAAACGCACCCACGACACAGGGATAAATCCTAGTGTTGGGCTACGTTTTTAAAAATAGAACGATAGAAAGAAAGTAGTTATACTACTCACGTGGAATTGGGTAACGCTTTTTAGTGTAACTTTTAATCGGGTCTGAGTATCTTGTTATAATATATCGATGCCTATCTATCTATATCATCACGCCAGCTCCCTCGCGGGGTAGGCAGAGAGTACAGAGTTCCAACAGGTTCTTTCCTTACATACCTCTCTGGCTTCCTCCACTCTCATAGTTCGTCTCATACACACTCGCCGGTTACGGAGACTCTTGACTTGCCCTTCAGCTAAGACACGGTCTATTTGGTCATGGTAAGATAGTCTAGGTCTTCCCCGGCACCTACATCCTTCCACTTTCGCATTGTATATCTGTTTTGTCATTCTTTCTTCTGGCATCCTTTCTATATGCCCGAACCAACGGAGCATACCCTTTCTCATCTTTACAACGATACTATCTTTCATACCTACTCGCTTTCTTACTACGCTGTTGCGAATACGGTCGGTCAGCGTGACTCCGCACATCTTCCGCAGAGATCGCATTTCGACCGCATTTTTCCTGCTTTCGTTCTCCTTCTTACATACCCAACTCTCACTGCCATATAACAGCGTTGGGACAAGCACTCCGTTATGCATGGCCAGCTGCGCCTTTTGGCTTAAGTGCCGGCTCCCAAATAGCCTTCCCATCGCACCATTCACTCTATTACCTGCATTCACTCATCTCTCTATATCAGCGGTGTATTTCCCATCCTTACTGAAGGCGCATCCAAGATATACAAACTCATTCACTTGCTCCAGCACATCGTTACCAACCACAATCCTTGCATTCGTTCTGGTTTCTTCCCGTTCAAAAACCATAATTTTGGTTTTCTTCACATTCAAATGTAAGCCATTGTTCACGCAGTCGTCTCTCATAACTGTGACTAGGGTTTGCAGATCAATGGCTGTTGGCGCTATCAAAACCGCGTCATCTGCATACAATAGGTGGTTTATCACTAGATCACCCATTTTTACCCCTTCAGTCATCGCATACAGTCTTTGAAGACTTTTATCCAGATACACTATAAACATTCTAGCGGACAACACGCAACCCTGCTTGATGCCGATTTTAACGTCAAACCAAGGTGACATGTTACCACCCACCCGTACGCATGCCTTGCTGTCCACGTAGGTGGACTGGACGGCTCGCAACAGGGTGCCGTTTATACCGTACTCTGGCAAAATGTCCCAAAGTCTCTTTCGCACGACTCTATCAAACGCCTTCTCCAGGTCCACAAAACCGCAGAAAACCTTCCGGCCTACTGCCCAGATGCTTTTCTACGATGTTGCGGAGGGAGAAAACTTGATCCGAACATCCTCTTCCAGACCTGAAACCTCCCTGTGCCTCACACAACACTCCATCGGACTTCTCGCGCATTCTCCGTTCAATAATTTTACCATACACCTTAGCTGCCAAGCTGATCAAACTGATGGCCCTGTAATTGGCGCAGTCATATTGTGAGCCCTTGCCTTTATACAAGGGTACTATGACTGCGCGGCGCCAATCTGTAGGGGTCTTCCAGCAAAGATTTGCGAGGACCCAAAAAGCGTCCCGGACGCAAGTTCCGCCATATTTAATCATCTCGGCAGATCTCATGTCTATTCCCGCAGCTTTACCATTTTTCATACTTCGTATCGCCCATTCAACTTCTTCCATAGTGATGTCCTCTGAGGATTCTGGTGCCGCAAACTCGCCTCTGGGCTCGTCTGTGGCACCAGCATCCGGGGCATTCTCATACATTTCTCCAAAGTATTCACTCCACCGGTTTAGCACAGCTTGTGTGTCTGCAAGAATGTTACCATCCTTAGATTTTATCTTTCGATGCCTAAATAAATATAATTTAATATCTGGTAAGCCTATATGAATCAACTAAACAGAAGACAGTTTTTTTGTTCATTCATCAAGCCTAAACATCGGCACGCAGAACTGACTATGTAAAAAACGTCAAAATACAAACATGAACACTGACAAGCCTATATTTCCCAAGTGGGGGTACAACCAGATTTAGCCAACGGTGTTAAAACCCAATGTAATGGGCTAGTCTATTACTCCTGGGAATTTTTCAGTAGGCGAATCTAGGGCCCATTATAATCCGACAAATTACATCAAAGTGGTAAAATTCTATATGTACCTACTATATAAAACATATGATGTGGAATAGATTAAATTAAACTAAGATTTGCCGAATTAAATTTTGTATGTACATGTTCTAGGCATGTCGGTTTACAGGGGGGCCTGATTACCGGGGTCCACTGTATAGGAGATCTATAACATAGTGTTCATTACTTCTACAATGCCGGAAAATGGTAGCTGAATAGGTACTGTTGCATTTCGTAAATCAATCTATAAATTAAGGTTAGTAACCAATTATGAAAAGGGATAATCACAAAGGTTCGTAGGGGTAATAGAGTTTTCAATGAAAGAAGACCAAGATCCCAGGCGGGCTAGACCATCAAGCCTATTTTCCAAGCGGGGGTGGCAGAGGTGTACTGTGTACACCCACTTATCACCAAAGATGTTAGGCCCCATGTAATAGGGGCTACACCTACGTTACTTTATGAAATCCAGAGTTTGGTGAGTCTAATATGCAATTAGGAAGGTAAGCATACTCGCTAGTTATAAAAGGCGTATAAAGATGATGCCAACCAACGTCAACCAGCTGGTTTTTATATATTTTACAATATTCGATTTATTGTAAAAAATCAACATTCGATATCATACCATCATATACATACATATATAATACATACGAACATATCATCAGATACAAGGAAATCGAGAACAAGTAATAAAAGGACAAAAATTTCCCCAGAACCAACAAACATTTGACCCATGCCATGATTATTTATCTATTTTATTAAAATAATGGCAAATATCCGTATCTTACGGACAATTTGCCATCTAAAACGAATACATATTTCAAAGTATTGTAAGTACTTATATCGAAGTCGCCGACATATTTACTGAAAGTCAACACACAATATGACCTCATATATATTAATGGCTATTGAATTATAACCTCAAAACCTAATACTTTTTGTGCAATATTGAGATTCCCCCGCTTGTCCGTTTAATAATGAAGGCCTAAAAATAATTAATGGATGATTTGAAATCATACAAGTATTTTTTTATTGCTGTTGGTTCTGGGGCAAATCATGTATGGCCGCCGAACAATGTCTTTTAATTACAATACAATTTCAATACAATCGATTATGCAATTATCGAGTGTTTACGGCGTGAATTAGAAGTGAATGCATCTTACAAAATGAAACGACAATCTGGTAGTATTTAAAAAAAACACACAATAAATATGTTTTAATTACTGCTTAGACTAAGCGAGTTATGTTGCGCTGCGCAGCGTAACAGCACGGCGCAGTAAGTCTGGCAGAAGTTTGGGCCCACTCAAACTCAAATAGGTAATTTATTAGCATTTACTAATTGTCACTTTACATATTTTTTATCTAATTGAACTATTAATCTACTACCGGGTCGGAACGCGGCCTCCACTGAGAAGATCCGGCGAGAAACTCAGCAGGCTAGTCTTTTTTATATAATTATCTTTCCCTGTTTTCTTTCTAGTTTTTCAATCATATTGTATAGGTACAATGTTTAGGTTACAATAAATAGTTTACGCTATAGCTCCAGTGTTATGCCTTTCGACCGAACGACGAATAATGTTATTTCTAAAGAGTAAGTGTGTTAAACAGCACCCGTTTACGAGTACATCTATTGAAACAGCAGCCATAACTGTCCTCAACCATATTGGAGGGAAGAAAGTGACCCGCGCCAGTCAGCCACCATAAATAACGAAAAGTGTCTGGCAGTGTTGAATGTTGATTTTAAACAATATTCTGTATCATCATCTCAGCCTATACTTGTCCACTGCTGCACTGAAGGCCTCGCCAACCGCTTTCCAGCGTAACCGGTCCGATGCTAGCTGCATCCAACGACTTCCTACGATCTTCACAAGATCGTCGGCCCATCTGGCAGGCGGACGGCCCACGCTGCGCTTCCAAATATGTGGTCTCCACTTTAGTATTTTTGCTCCAACGTCCGTCTGATTTTCGCGATATGTAGCCCGCCCATTGCCACTAGCTTATTCTATTCTATATAACATATACAAAAACCACCTCTTATTAATATGTAAGTTGGCATCATTTTAAAACACCTTTTGTACCTGCTAACTACTCCAGTTTGAAATTACCGAGTGAAACATTTGTAACTACATATCAGACTATTCATGCATGAAAGGCTACCTTTTATAAAATCCGGTCATCATTTATCAAATCATAAGTCTGGCTGGCCTAGAATCTACAAAATAGATGACACTAGTTACTATTATATTTAATTCGTGGTGTGTGCTTTATAGTGCCAAAAGATGCTTTTCTATTTAATACTTCGTGTGTGAATGCTGTTGCATTTCGTAATGCCATCTGTTTAAAGCAAATGACAGCAACCGCTAGGTAGGAAAAGGGGCCAGCTTGGGGCCAGCCTTAGAGTAGTACCAGCTGCCGCAGTCAGCGCTAAACTCAAATAAAACTAGATGGCGCTAAACTCGTGTTCACAAATTCAGCGACATCTTGAGAGGACAAAATGCCAACACAAAAGATGTTGTCAGCTTAAGATTGTTTTAAACTTAGACTAGGATTCATAGACGGCGCATATCGCCAGGGTATCATATCAATTTTATGTTTGTGTCTGCATTATTGTTTATGAGTAGGCAAGTGATTACTAGTTTAGGATTTATCAATACAAAAAATACAATTTATGATTAAAAAATATTTACTTCATGCAAAATTCTTTCTTTTTTACGTCCACAAATCGAACAAATATAGCAATTTTTAAATAGGTTCATGTAATCTTACAATGATATAGCCTAAAGTAGCGATATTGACATGTTTCATACAAGTAACATTAAAGAATTTATAAAAAAGGTACGTTTGCACTTTGATTATAATTATCAAAGAGAATATAATCACTAGGTACGTTATAAGAGGCGGAACTCTGGAGTCTGGCTCTGTATAATATCAATAAACTTATCCTCTACTACATGGGATCTTACATTGTTGACGACAGTGTTTACAGTACACAACTCCCACTCCCGCTTAGTGAATATAGGCGTAGCGATGGTTATAATTTTTACATTACCAATACCCTACGTTAACCCAAGTTCTTTTTCAATGTACGTTAGTAAAGCGCTTCAGCACCACGCGTTGAAAAAGCGTCTACGCGAACGAGGGGTAAGACGTAACGAGAGACGGACAATTTTTCACTATAAATGTGCAAGGAAGGACACGGATTTGGCGGGTGGTCGGGAGACTAAAACAATGCATTTTTTAACTCGAGGTTATAAAGTTAAGTGCAACGCAATTTAACGTTAAGTCAAACGCTGGTTTCGTGCAAATAGGCCTAATTTATAACCTAATTAAAGACGTATTCACGCATCCACAGTGCAAATTCACGTTTACAGTGTTGACAAGATTTGGCACTCTTCAAACAGGTATATACCACAGCATATTATTTTGTCGATTATACAACTAAAATTTATTTTTAACTACTTGTTAACGTTAAGGCAGTTGTAAAAAAAGATGGGCGGGTGAAAGGCTATCCCACCACACGCGTCTTTCGAGGCGCAGTGGCGTAGCTTCTCGCCTCGGGAGAATCACCTCGGCCCCCTCTCCCCCGCGTACCCCGAAAGTGGCGATCGCACGCCGCTATGTGCGACGCCGCGCGCACCGCGGCCCTCTTCGTCGCGCTGGTAACTTTTGTTACCGCGTCCCTCACGCGCCCCTCAAACCCGTTAACCGCCCCGTCTCTGCGCGCGGGTCCGAGCCTCACTCGGACTCCGATATGGAGGTAGAGCTAGCAACGGCCAGCCGTGCAGCCGCCCCCCTGGTCATCTTCATAGGATGACGACTTCATTTCCGTCTCAAATGGGAAAAAGCGCGCGCGCAAGCCGCGCGACTCGCCACCCCCAAAAATCCAGAAAGCCGGAAGTGACGTCGCTTCCCCCGACCCTGGCACCCCCGCGTCCCAGCCTTCTCCCAACGCGGCCCCGAGGAATACCCCCTCTTCGCGCCCCGCGCGTCCAACCATCCCTCCTCCGCCTCTTGTCATCCATGACAAGAGCGCGTGGGCGCACGCTGAACAAGAGCGTATCTCCGAGGCAATCTATAATCGCCACATCAATTATACCCATGCGCGATCCACCGCGCAAGGGATAACTGTAAAGGTGGCGTCCTCGGACGACCACCGCCGTCTGTCCCACTTCCTCCGCGCCGAGAAAATCGCCTATCATACTTATGCCCTTGAGGAGGAGCGAGAGCTCAGGATGGTCATTCGTGGCCTCCCCAAGGAGCTGGACAACGCCGTAATCAAGGAGG